>JAUESR010000205.1:2057500-2657500 GCA_030914345.1 Drosophila koepferae
AATGGTTATATCCTTGATTTAACATTTGCTGGCATTTAAAATGTTTTGTTTGCTCTTCGTATCGGTTAATATGTATGTGTTTTTTTTTTGTTTGTATATATATATATCTCAACATAATTAGTTACTACTAAATACAGTTCGAATTTATCATAATATATATCTCGGTATTTAACAGCTGCATTTCTATTTTTTTTTTGCTTTTTGTTTTTCGTTTTTTTGTTTGTTTTTTAAAAGTTTTTTTTTTTTTTTTTTTTTGTAGCTCTTTGCTTTTGTAATTTCATTATTTCATATTTTGCTTAAAACGATTTACTAAAAACTAAACACATCTCGTTAGTATATATATATATATATAATTGATTTTATGATGATTTTTGTTGCCCCGATTACGGCTCCAACTGCGGGCACGGCAGCGGCAGCGGCAACGGCAACGGCAACGACTACGGTTACGACTTCGATTACAACGGCTGTTGGCTGGGCTGTTGTTGTTCCGGCTGTTCGTTTCTTTTTATATTTTCATCTGTTCGCAAATCCGTACGCTGCATATACTCAGTTAATGTTGACGACCTCCTGGTTGTCGACGACAACGGCGCCACCACCGCCGCCGCCGCCACCACCACCTCCGACTCCGACTCCGCCAGTGCCGCCTGCTCCACCATCAATGGCCATATTCAACTGTTGGGTAACATTCGACTTGGCCAAGCAGGAGCGGGCGACCGATTCAAAGAGTCTGCAATTACATAAAAAAATATTTGTAAATACAAATAATTAATCAACAAATTGGCTTAATCAAAATTGAAATTAAAAAACTTACTAATATATAGAGATATATTTTTAATATAATATTTTGATTGGCAAACGTTACAAATTAATAATAGATAAAATGTTTACGAATGTTTCGAATTGAGATTTGATTTCTTTTTGGTTTGTACATGGGATACATGAAAGGGGGGCTGCTGTGTGAATGTAAGTGAGTGTGTGTGTGTATGATGAGGCATATACAATTACACTTGAGATAATCAGTTTTGGCTTTTAATAAACTTAACAACTCTTGCTCTATATTATTATGCTGCACACTGAATGCTGTTCAAAGGCTCAAATCGATTAAATACAATCAGACATTCACCAAAATATCTGAAATCAAAACGAACGATAAAAACCATAAATAATCACGCAACAGGTGTAAGAAAATCATCAGTGCGTGTGCAAAGGTGTTTGCAGTTGAACAATATACATATCTAACTACATATAATTAATGAATTAGTTAATAAATAATACATTCTATCTACCAATTGGTCCCGTAACAATATCGCTTACTTTGTTATCTCGGGTGCACAGTGCACGAAATCGTGCTCCCAGAACTTATAGATCGGATTCTTGATCAGTTCAATGAATGTGATCAATAAGCCCCATGGATGTGGACGATTTACAATCAAACGCTCGAGTAGGACACGCGTTATCTGCTCCTGTATGGCCTCCGAATTGGCCTCGGCAAACAAGTGCAAGACGGCACAGCTGAAATAGTGTGTGTGGCTATTCGGATAGCGCAACTGATTGGCGATCGCATTGAGGAACAGATAACGACCCTCTGTATCTAGATCGACAGCCAAGTTCTGGAAGATGTCCATGTGAGCGCTGTGCGCAATGTTTGAGGTGTTCGGCACCAAGTTCTTGTTTCTATGGAGCAGCATATTGAAAAAGTTATTATTTGTTTAAATTATATTTAATAGTTTCACTTACCTGATCAGTGCAATGGCCTGGGTGCCAACATACATGACCAACGCATTCATCAGGGCCATATTATAACGTGTGCCCGGCTCTGTGGTTACCTGCAAATGGCCTCGTAGCTCTGATAGGAAAGTGACGGGGGCGCGTGCCTTCAAATACGAATCGAGATCGTTACGGAAATTGGCTGGCTGTATATTGTTGATATAGCTTTTGCACACTTTCGGTGCATTGCTGCTGTCCGAGAGCATGTCGACTTTCAGATTGGGCGTAAACGGATCCGGCAGACGCATATTGCGTGGAAATGCGGATAATATAATATTACGCATCTGTACACAATTCGGGGGAATTGTGTCACAGAAACCAAAGTGATAATCGCAGAGGAATTCTGGGAAATCGTGCAACAGCACGAGCAGGACACGCAGCGTGCCCTTGTAGAGCAACTGTACGGGCTTGCCCAGCTCGGTGTTGCGCAAGAATGGTGCGAGATATTTGAAGAGATCCTGCAATAGCTGTGAGTATAATGGCCAGCCCTTTTGGCCAGGTATCTGGACCAGAATACGGCCAAGGAAGACGCGATGTGAGATTAACTCCAGCCAGGCAAAACAGAAGCCCGGCGCCACCATCGGATTGAGCAGATGATATGTGTAGGCAAAGGCCGACACAATGCTATGCATCAACGATTCCAGTGTGCTGTCCGCAGAGCACAGCTCCATGAACAGCATCATGAAGAAGCGATGATAGCCCACTTGCTGGAAACCGACGCCGCGCATCTCATGATCCTTGATCAAAGTACCCAGCACAATGCCCAGCACCTTATTGAGCAAATTGATCTTTGTCGTCGGATTGCCAGCCTCGCCAGAGTGCCTAACCAGCATAGCGATCAAATGGACAAACGCATCGATCCATTGGAATATCTTGTTCTTTGCCTGATTGATGGGCAAGTTGGGATCCCCGAACATGCGGTAGACAACGTCTGTGCAGATCTGCGTTGCCTGCCGGAAGAAGCGTGTAATCAAGTCATCTGTCTTCAAGATACCATAGCTGTTCATCTTTTGTACGAAGGCGCTGAAGTTGCGTGCATCTCGTGTTGTCTGCTGATTCTGGTTCGTGTAGAGAGCGACCCAATCCTTGAGCAGAAATTCGGTCTTCTCCTGCAGGCCAGGCGGATCATCCATCTCAGACGACTATAACAAAATAAATTATTGTTAAATGTCGTTCGTCTTTACATACAATTTTATATTATTAACTTACCCGGACATGGTGCATGCCAGAGTGTATATAATGCGATGCGCCGGTCGGATAACGTTCACCCGGATTGAATGAGCCATAATCACTTGTGTTTAGATTGCCCGACCACAACGTCTCAATGGCATTTGCAATGCATTCGGGATAGCGATGACGCTGTTGTGTCAACCGTCCAAGCAACTCAACCGTGGCCATAAACTCATTGTCGGTGACAATGTTTATGACACGATCCTCCATGATAAGACGTTCGAGCAGCGCTATACCAAACGAGATGGCCATGTAGTTGTTGCCATTTTCCATACAGTCGCGCAGCATGCCATCGAACTGATTTAGATTCACAAAATGTGAGGTGATGAGCGCGCGTGCAGCTTCCACATTGTAGCGCACCTCTTCACGGATGTCAAAGAAGCATTTGGTCACTGCCCGTTCCGTATTGGGTGCGCCGAAGCTGTTGTGCAACAAGCTTAGAATGCGCAAGTGTATGTCACGATAGAGTTTCATTTGTTCCATGTGATCCTGAACGTTGATCAGGCCCTCGGTCAGACCTTCCACGGCACGGGTCAGTAGATTGAATGCCGACTCCTGATCGCGCAAGCGACGCGTGGCCATCAGAGCATTCAGCAGGATGTGCATTTTGCTTGCTTGCAGCTGGAGCGTCGGCACATTGATGGCCGTATTCATGAACGCCTCCATTTTACTGGCTACCTCGGCATAGACCATGCTGCTTTCATCATTGGCAAACACATTCGGTGGCTGCAGATCCTGTGGCTTGGGCACGAACAGAGCAATATCACGATCGTTCATCTGCTGAAAGCCGGGAATGCAGCGCGCGAATTCCGAATAGACGGCGTACAGTGTGGGTGGGGCTGCACCCACCTTCAAACGCACTGGCTCCGGCAGACGCTCCTGCTGATAGCTCAAGATTTGTGCATCAACAAATCGGCTGCCCTCTTCGCGTGCAATTTTCCTTGTCTCAAAGTCGGTCGACAGGCGTCGATCGATCTCGAGCGCCGACTTCTCAGCCGATGTCTTCTGTATAAATGCACACACCAATTCGACATTCTCGTTTGCCAGCTGCATCGATGCTGCCTGTATGTCGGACATGCTTGACACACCCGTCAACGCGGCCATGAATGCCTTGTGCAAGTTCTGGCTAATCGCTCGTGCGATCTCGTCTTTTCCGGTTATCATGGCCATGCCAGCGGCCAGATTGCGCACCATCTGATGGGCTGCAGTGCGCATACGATTCTCATCCGCGTCCAATGCGAAATCCTTACGTATGATTTGTTCAGTTGTGGCGCATGCAATGCGTATGCTACGATCCACCACCGGCTGCAGCCAATCGGTAATTGTGCGCTCAATGGCATTGACGACGATGTGCTTAATGCCTGGATTGGCGTGCAGGAATGGAATATTGTTGGGCATCACCAGCTGCTGGCCAATCAATTGGAAATTATTAACATTCACCTCCAGATAGGAGAAACGTGGCTCTGGTGGTGGCAAGACCACCTGACTGGGATCGGTTGGCAAGTTTGGCGACGATACCGAACCAGATGCATTCGCATTGGACATCATCATGGCCTGTCCATCGACTTCAGCTGATGGTGGTTGCTGCGGTGGTTGTTGCTGCTGCTGTGGATGTTGTTGCTGTTGCTGCTGCTGCTGCTGTTGTTGTTGTTGAGGTGGTGCTTCAACAACCTTTGGTTTCGGTTGAGACATTTGCTGTTCGATCAATAGCGGACGTGTTGGATCCTTCAGGTAGATAACAGGTTTGAGCTTTTCCAGTTCCAAGTTCAGTGTTTTGCACAGAACTTCAATTTCGAACTTGAGATTGAGCTTGAGATCCGGCTCCTGATGCAATTCACCCAGAACATACATTATGCCCATTGTCCAGGGATTGGGAGATTTGAAGATGCGCGATTTGGCAGACGATTCCAAGATCTTTGCCACGAATGGCACCACAAACAATAGCTCTTGCTGACCCTTGTGGTATGCCTCGGCCAGCAGGGATTTCAAATCCAAATCCATTTGCAGTATGGGACGATTGCGACCAAGTGTCATCATGCCCAGCCAATGGCCGAGATTTTTGAGCAGACTGCGATCCGAGAAATTGATCACACCCTTATCAGAGCGTAGCAATACCTTGATGTTACGCAACGTCTCCTTGGTCACATAGCGATTAATCTCTACATTCTTCAATGCATCCAAAAAGTTGTAGTACAGCGTGTGAAAGTTGAACTCCATCGATGCACGTTTGAGTACCAAATATTGTGCTAACCATGGCCAATACTCCTTGGTCATGATCTCTTTGATCTCCTCACACTTTTGCGGTATATTCAACTGGCTGAGATTGTTGAAGATGAAGGCTGTCTTGTCCTGCACAGGCTCTGGGGGCACAGTAATCTTCTCCTCCTGGTTGGCTACGAGCAGTGTATCGATATTTGTGGCATTTGCAATGGACTTCATACGCGCGGCATGCGACAGAACAACTGGCGGCTTTTGTACATTCGGAGCTGTGGGCATGTTGCCTGGAAAACAATTTCGAGAATATATTTCAAAATGGACTAGGAGTTGATTGATATTAAAGTGATTTTACCTGGCATTGAATTGGCACGATATAGCGGTTCATTTGCTCCTTGTGCAATAGCCGACGAAGGTATTGTATTGCTCAGTCCAATCAGCTTCTGGGGCGGAGGCTCCTGGCCATGCATGCCGAATTCCACATATTGTATCAAATGCTGTGGGAAGTCGTTGAAATGCGGTATGGAGCGAATGTGCTCACAGTATTTGTTATAGGTGTGTAGACGCGTCTTAAACCGATCGAGCGCCGTTACACCAAAGTAATAGAGCTTCGATCCCTCCGGTTTGCGCAGTGCATCCAGAACGCATCGGAGTGATAGACCAAGCGCCACAAACGTGGGCACCAAATTCCGATCAATGATGCCGCCGAATAGTTGAGCGGTTATCTGCAGTTCCTTCTCGGGATAATGGGAGAAGAAGCGATATTCCTCGAACAGATTGCGCAGCATGCAAAGGAAGACCTCTTGCTCGCGCCGATGAGTGGACTCCTTAAAGCGTTGCAGTATATCGAGCACTTCGTCAATTGAAAGCGTCGGGTTGGGCTGATGATTGTAGATGCGCTGAAAGTACGAGTTCGCCTCATCTTCCACCTCCTTGGAAACGGGCATCTGGAGATCGGCCATGACTGGATTATTGGGATTTGGTGGCGTCGGCGCTGGCTGCGGTCCAGCTGGCAGCATACGTCCTAGATTCCCAACATTTGGTGGCGGTTGCGCTGGGATTTGTATAGGTATCGGCGGATAGGGGTTGGCGCCGGCCGTCATGAGACGCGATGGAGATGCTGGAGTAGTAGAAACCAAGTTGTCTGTAGCCATTCATAAAGATACGTGTTTGGATAAATGTGAAAATTCAAAATACAAGGAGATATAGCTTGTCGTCTGCTCTACCAAAATTAACACCGATTTTCCCAATTGCTATACTTACTCAGCATATTGCCGAAGTTGAAGGCGCCATTCGGTCCACCCAGATTGAGGCCAGCCAGATTGTTGGACATGTTGGTCAAGGGATCCATGCCGCCTGGACCAAACATTTGCTGTGCATTCAGATTGCCCGAGAAGGGTTGCTGTTGCTGTTGTTGCTGCGGTGGCGGTGGCACAGAGCCAGGCACTATGCCTCCTCCTGGTAGATCCATGCCACGATGTCCGCGCAGTATACTTGGTGGCGGCGGCACCAAACTCGGTGGCGCCTGTTGCTGTTGCTGTGCGGCACGTGATTTATTTGCCATGATTGCCACATTGCCAGCCATTTGCATAATCATGTCGGCTGTCTCCGGCTGCATGCAGGTATTGATGCACGCTTGGAGACAATTGATCATCGTGGTCACCGTTTCGGGCAGCAATTGCGCCTGCTTGGGCGGCAGCTGATCTTCGGGCAGCTTGGAGTTCGTTACTTGCGGGCAACGGCGTTGCAGCACCTTGATCATTGCCTGCATAAAGGGCTCACCATGATCGCGTATCTTATCGCTCAGCCACTTCTCGAGCTTTAAGTACTCGCGCCTCGAGGCCAGACACGCCAAGTCGATGATAAACAAAAACGAGCGCGCATTGAGTAGCGAGGATAATGCCTTTAGATCCTGTGCCAAATCGAGAATTCGCGACAGCTTCACCTGGTCGAATTCGCCGCCACGTAAATACCATTCGGACATGGCGTTCATGATACTTGGCCGCAACTGAAAATTGGTGGAACTCCAGGCGCTGGCCAAGATAACATTCGAATTGGGATGATTGCCCAGAAACGTGGGTATTAGCTGATTAAATAGATCTTGACGCAACGGTGTCAGTGGTGGATTAATGTGCAACAGCGCCAAGAATAGCACGTCCGGACAGTTCTGTGCCGGAAACTTGAAGAGTTCATGCACCTGGCTATAGTAGCCCTTGTCCGCAATCGACAGCAACACCTCAACCAAGTGCAGGGACTTCCATGCAGCTATCTCCTTATTCTCGGCATCCGGTGGCGTCTTCAGCACATCCAATGCCGGCTGACTGTATATGTAATCGGCGAATGAGAATAGATCTGGATTCTGTAGCATTGTCGTTATCAACGACAATTGACCCTCTGTGTTAGACCAGTGACGATAAATGCATTCCGGTTGTGGAAACAGATTCGATTGCGTGGACAATCTCAAAATGGTCAACAGCAAATCCAATCCGATGCGATCCTTCAGCACGAACTCTGGATGGTCGAGCTCTGTAATATGTAAATTGATAATTTTGATATATTTTTTTATGTATATTATATGGGTGTATTTGATGTTTTTATGTTTCTATAATCACATTGTCCACAATTTGTGTTGAATTTTTGAAATCTATAGATGGTTCGATTCTAAAAATTACACACAACAAAACAAAACAAAAATAAATAAGCCGAGTCGAAATTTATTCTATTAAAAAAAAATTATAATAATAATAATTTCGACAAACCAAAATAACACAATTATTCGAAATGATTAAGTGTGACAGAAAATAACGAAATAACTGAGAACTACTTTTAAAGAAATTAAGTTACTTGCTAGATACCCTGTAAGCAAGTGTTTGATGTATATGCTATAACTTGATACATAAGTAACGATAGAGATAAGAAGTTAATATCAGTTTTGTTAAAAAGAGTGACAATACAATATGCAGACAATGCAGTATTCGTTAAGTGGAATCCACATATATATTATGAATATACCTTACAGTCCATATATATCTTGTAAAGCATAACTTAACGATATATGTATGTCTATTTAACAGCAATGCTTACCCATGCACACTTCCTTCCAGTTGAGCTGGGGCGCCAATTCCTTGAGCGCTTGCACAAACACCTCTGGCTTCCATGTCTGTGTTGCATCTGTTGTCTCTTTCTTATCCTTCTTCTCGCTGGCCGCGCTGCTCGATTCGCTGCTGCCATCGTTGTTGTTGTTGTTACTACTGGTAGAATTTTGTTGTGCAGATTGTGAAGCATTTGAGCTGCTGCTGCCGGCGCCCTGCTGTTGGCCTGGCCAGAAATTTGCTGGCGTTGGCAAATTTACATTACAATCGAGTAGTGACAAGTGTCGCCTACACATGAGGCCAACAATTTTGGCAACATCTTTGGGCTGCAGTTCACGTGATCCACAGCCGCAACACAAATGATTTCTGCAATCTTCAACGCTCGATGTAAATTCATAACCGATTTCAAGGATTAAATTAATCCAAGATGTGTCCATAATATTATTTTTGCCCTGCAATGAGAAACATGAATTAATTATAAAAGAGAGTAGAGGGAGAGGAGTGTAGAGCTGTACCTGATTTGTGTATATTATCTCGGATAAGTGGTCATAAATATCCTCAATGCCAACTTCATTCAGATTATCTGCATTTGAGCTGCTCCAGCTGCTGGTGTTCGTCGTGTTCGTGTTCGTCGTTTCCTCTTCTGCATCAGTTTCGTCGTCGTCGTTCGATTTGGCGGCCGTCGTCGTCGTCGTCGTTGCTGTTGTTGTTGTCGTCGTGTTGCGATACAAAAGTGGCGCTAAAACCAATGGTACCGCCTCACGGGGAAACTCCTCGCGCAGCTTCCTCAAAAACTGTGACTCCAGCTGGGGTGTCACGTACTCACGCAAACAACACAACAGATATTGTAACAAATCAAAAGAGATTTCGTGAAGACCACTAGCAGCAGCTGCTGTGGCCGAATTGTTACCCAAATATGAATTAAGTAGTTCAGGCAAAGAGCTACGCAAATTCTCTCGTGCACTCTGCCTCAGCTCTGGATGGGAGCTGTGGGTTACTGCTAATGCGAAAATGCACTCGCAAAGCTTGTTAATGCCAGTTAGCTTGGCAACCTGTCCAACCAACTCAGCAAGTGCAAATGGCTTCAGACTCTGTTATGGGAAGAAATATTTATTTATTATTGAAGTCAGCTGCTTTTTGGAATTGGCATTGGAACTGTTTCTTTTACAGTTTCTCTTTACGCACCTTTTGTTTGGCAAAATGTTGATCAAAGGCGAAGCATATATTTGTGACAAACGATGAGCACTGCAGTTGCCGCTGCAAATGGGCGCCCAAGAGCTTCGCCTGCAGCTGTGCGGTGACGTTCGGCGACGGATCGTTCAAGTTAAGAACCGTGAACAGATATCGCAGACAGCTACGATCCGCTTCGAGGGCGTAATCTTGAATAAACTACAAGCGAGAGCATAGAAAGAAAAGAAAAGAGATTGAGGGTGATTAATTTGGTGTTTTAACCCCGGTTTACCTGAGCATGTTGCCGTGCCCGGGCAGCAGAAGTTAGAGATCGATAACACATGAGCAATTCATCAAAAGCGGTCACACAATTAACTGAATAATAATTGATGCAACTATTTATAATTATCTTTTTCTTCGATTTTCATTGCACACTTTGAAATTTTGACAAGTCACAAAGAGAAATGTGAAGCGTAGCTAGCTCCACAACGATCATCAAATATAAAAAAAAAAACGGCACAAACAAAAACTCAAATGTGAAACTTAATCGAGTGTACGCAGAAGCGAGACAACAGCTGTAGCCGCGCAGCTGCTCCACAAAAAAAAAAATAAAATAAAAATGCAAAGCGAAAAAAAATGACATACAAAGTACTCTACTCAACGCAACTTTCAGGCCTACACACACACAGAGGCCTTCTCCATACATACACAAATTCATCGCAAAAGGGTGAGCAGGAAAGCAAGAGGGACTTCTTGGTTCGTATATTGGTGTTGGTAGCCAAACGATTTTTTTTTTGTATATACGCATATAAAAAGAAAGTAATATTAAGCATATATCTTACCCAAATCTAGTCTTATTGATGGTTTTATGAATATAACACTCATGAAATGGTAGACAGTAAATGTTTGTACACTGAATTTCAAGGGCTCGCGCTAGCGCAGCTGGCAGAAAACTTTGTACGCTCTCTTTTATAGTTTTTTTTGCACAATTTCACTGGGGTCGATACACTAAGTTGCACGAATTGGCGACGTGCACTTTTTATGGTTAGTATTAATGCTAGTTTTACACATTCCAAATAACTTGCATCTTGAGGCAAGCAAGGTAATTTTTTTACAAGAAACTCGCGCAGAGAAATTTTCTGCCTTTACAGAAACTGTAATGGCGTCGGCGAAAATGCATGTGCGAGCGAAATGGCAATATAGCCATTGTGCGATTAAGTTGGCAGCTCTGTCTCTTTATTTGGCTCACAGCCGATATGTGCAAAATTTGCCAACACTAATTGTATTTTTATTGCTATTGCAATTGCTCATGTTGTTGTTGTTATTGTTACAATTATTTGGTTATGTATTTTAAAAACAAGGTTAAATGTGAAACGTACCTGCTTTATTTGTTCGTTTGTCTCATTAAAATTTCGTTTATTCACGTGTTTGACCAAATTACGAATCTGCTTTAGAGGCGTCGATTGGTTCTCTACGTTCATAATTCTACGTATCAAATTTGTTGGTTCAGTGTTCGGTGAGCTTTTACTTTTTCGATTTTATTATTTTCCTATAGTCGTTGTTTTTGTTTGGGCTCTGCTCTGCGTTCCGCTGTGCCTCGGACGACTGTGCCTTGTGGTGGGTGGTGTTGGTGTTGATAACGCCGAAAATATTGTCGGAAATACTTTTTTTTTTTTAATACGTATTCACCAATACTTGGACATCGTCTTCGTATTGGTGCTTGACGTATTTGTTGCTTCTTCTTTAAACGTAAACGTAAACGGCGCAGCGTTTCTTTTTTGTCGTTTCAATATTGCGGCGCAAATATCAATATATATATTATATATATATTTAGTATATTTGGTCTATTATAAATGTTTTTTTTTCTTCTAGTTTTTGCTATTTCATGGCATTTGGCTGAGGCCCCCCTTCGTAGGGGCCAGCAGCAGCTCTACATTTCTCGGATCTATTTTGACAATTGAAACAATAATGAAATTGCACAAGTCATTGGGCTAACTGTTGCTTATATTTGGTTAACTGAAAACTGACCGTCCAAAATTTTGCCAGCACACACGTAATTGGAAATGAATGAATCGCACGTACACACCGACACACACACTCTGACAAACGTACGTATGAATGCACGCACACACAGGCAAGGGCACCAAAAAATTTACTCGGTTTTGATGATTGTACGGCTTATGCACCGTTTATTTTTTGTTTTGCTACAAAATTAACTGCAAATTTCCTGTATAGTTATCCAAGTTCGCTAAATATTCTACTAGTTGATATTGTATTTACTGTTAATTTGGATTAATTTAATCGCTATTCGATCGCTTTAATTTTTTGTTCGTGTCTGTTCCACAACTTTAGTGATGTACAGGAAACATCGCGCACTGTTGCTATCGATATGACCACATGCACGAAGTCTGTTAGTGCTGCACAGCGTTAAACATTTACAAACAGCTGTTGCATGCTGCTAATTAAATATCAATTAACTAGACTAATTAAAAGCAAAGTTTGAGTTTTTAAGTCACAGAGTTTGGGATTCGTTTGGGTCAACCAATAGGAGCAATTTAGAGTGGGTGTATGCGTAGAAAAATGCTTAATCAATTGAACATCATGCAGTCTGCACGTGTTTTGGGGGGGTGTATTGAGTTGCTTGTGTACATAACAACGACTTGAAGCACATTTAACAGTTATAACGAGGACAATTATAGTTAAATGTGTGCAGCGCGCAATAAAATTGTAAATGCATTGCTTAAACAAAATGTGTGCAGCAGATTGAAGGTAACGCATTCACGTTGTTTGAGCAGCAGCAACAACAGGCATGATGTGGGCACAGGAGCAGCAGCAACATCAGCAGCCGTTACGTCGCACGCTCTAATTAATCCACGAAAAACTGTGAGTGATTTCCAAGAGCTCTACGAAGCAACAAAAAAGAAATTTCAATGTAAGCCTTATAATTAGTAGGCACTCTTATACACCGTCTATCTCTTATATTTTGTGTTAATATATGCATATGTGTTTACTACAATTTCTCATTTCATTTTTTAGCTAAGAAATTGCCCGTAGACGTGCATTCAGATGCAGTTTTCGCTTGCAATGAATTGGATCTCAGCGAGGTGCAGGTCTATGGCTTCGACTATGATTATACATTGGCTTGCTATAAGCCGTTGCTGGAGGATTTACTGTACAATTTGGCACGTGAAATGTTGGTCAAGCGCTTTCACTATCCGGAAGATATTTTGGATTTGGAATATGAGCCAAATTTCGCAGTGCGCGGCTTGCACTATGATGTGGAGAAGGGGCTGTTGGTCAAATTGGATTCGTTCTTGCAACTGCAATTGGGCTCCGTCTATCGTGGACGCACCAAAGTGGAAGCAGACGAAGTGCTCAAGCTCTATCACAATCGATTGCTGCCAATTGCCTATGTCGAGGGACCAAATAATACCTATAGAGTGAGAATCTGAGTAGAATCAATATTTTATTATAAATATATAATTTATATAAATTTATTACATTTCAGCACAATACCAACTCGAAAATGGTGCAATTGGCGGATCTGTTTTCAGTGCCCGAAATGTGTTTGCTCTGCAATGTTATCGAATATTTCGAAAGGAATCGAATAGATTATAATCCAGAGATTGTATTCCACGACACAAGGACCGCCATGGGCTCATGTCATCCCATAATGCATGCCACGGTCATGAAGAACACCGAAAAATATATCGAACGCAATGCAAAGCTGCCCAAATATTTTGAGAAACTTCAGCAGGCGGGCAAGAATCTCTTTCTGGTTACGAATAGTCCATTTTCCTTTGTGTAAGTCGAGTCTGAATCAACTATAACTCTTAATTATCTATGACTCTATTTATTGTAGGAACTGTGGCATGTCTTATTTGGTCGGCGAGAACTGGAGAGATTTCTTCGATGTGGTCATTGTTCAGGCACGCAAACCCAAGTTCTTTACAGACGAATCTCGGCCAATAAGGCTGTACGATGAGAAAACTCGTTCGCATCTATGGGATCGCGTGTTCAAGCTGGAAAAGGGAAAAATCTATTACGAGGTATATATATATATATATATAG
This sequence comes from Drosophila koepferae, assembly GCA_030914345.1. Taxonomy (NCBI): domain Eukaryota; kingdom Metazoa; phylum Arthropoda; class Insecta; order Diptera; family Drosophilidae; genus Drosophila; species Drosophila koepferae. The sequence continues at coordinate 2,071,045 of JAUESR010000205.1, forward strand.
GTGAAAGATCAAGAGATAGCTGAAAGAGAAATTCTAATAAGAAGCTTATAACAAATGCGGAAACAGTAGGCAATGCAATAGCTGAGCTAATGTCCAACAGAAATGTAAATTTGCATAACAAGTTTAACGTTCCAACTAGAATTTGCATAACTGGAAATCCAACAGCTGTTAAAAAGTCTAATAGGAATATTGTATAAGCTAATTACAGCTGTTGAAATTCCTATGAGAAATTTAAGCACACCTGTTGAAGATCTTAATGCGAATTGTTATGGAATACAGTAAATGCTCGTCAGAATGAATTATTTAAATTGAAGTCAATTGAATGCACTATATATGAATATACTATATACAGAAAATGCTTTCCTCTAAGCTTCACTTACCTTTAACCACTCCACACAGGGCTCTGTGCGGCAGCTGCAGGAGCTAAAGGGATGGCGCGGTCATTCGGTGCTCTATTTTGGCGATCATCCGTACAGCGATCTGGCAGATGTCACCTTGAAGCACAGCTGGCGAACAGGTGCAATCATTAGCGAGCTAAATGTGCGTATTAACTGTAGATCATTTAGATATGTCTGTATTATTCAAGCTCCTTTTGCAGCATGAGATAAAGACGCTGAATCGTGTGGATTTCAAGATGAGCGCCAATTGGCTACAAATGTTGACGCAGCTAATTGAGGATACGCAGGACGATGACAGCGAAGCGGCCCAGGAGTGTTTGCGAAATTGGATGAACGAGCGAGATCAATTGCGGTTTGTTTACCTTACTATAAATAGAGGATGTGCATAGGGAAATCTGATTATAAATTGATATTTATATGATCCAGTTTAGGAGCTGGACTCTTAGTTACTTTTATATTTTAATGTTTTCTATTTAGTTTTCAAGCAGTTTTCATATTTTATTTATTTTATATTCTTTAATATAATCGAAAGTTCTGTTTTCTTTTACAGAAATAAAACGAAAAATGTTTTCAACGAACAGTTCGGAAGCGTATTCCGGACCTATCACAATCCAACGTATTTTTCGCGTCGCCTATTTCGCTTTGCGGACATTTATACGAGCGACATTACGAATTTGCTCAAGTTTTCAACAGCGCACACATTTTATCCACGTCGCGGCGTCATGCCACACGAATATGCCTCACATTTTATATAAAAAAAAAAAAAACAGGGTATCAACACTCTGACCGGCTCTCTCGAAAAAGCGTAGTTTAAGTTAGAAAATGAAACAAAAGTGCCAGTGTATTTGTTATTGTTGTTGTTCTTAGAGAATTTATTATTGTTGTTAAGCATTAGCATTAGCATTAGCATTACCTGCACTACGCTGCTCAATAAAATCGTTGTAATAGTTCACAAAAATCGTTCTCGTATCCTTCTGTAAATAATTGAAAGCAGCGCGCATTGCTTTCAGCTGCTCGCTGCTGCACTTGTATTTGCCGAAAGCAGTTAGATCCATTAGATAAGTTAAATAACTTATGTACATCATGGAGGCAGTGCCATGCTGTGCTGCTATGCCCGCCAGCAGGTAATCCACGATGCGTGACAATTGCTTGTAATCGATGTCATCCAAGGTGGCGCCACCTATGGGCAGACAGATGAGGTTAGTGTTGGCATTTTCGTTTGGAATTTAAATAGAGAAGAGAAACGCTTCACTTCTCTCTGCTCTGCTCATTTAATCTTCCTCCTTCACTCTCAGCGTGCCTCACTCACCTGCTTTGGCCGTCAGACAGCCAGCGATCAGCCGCTGTGCCAAGTGTAGTTTCAAGCTATGATAATCCAGTAGCCAAGTGTCGATCTCTTCAAATGCCTTATACGCTCTGCGACGTTGTTGTTGTTCAGAACAAAATTGGAGAATATTCTCAAAAAATGCAAACCATTTAAGCAATTGCTTGGTCTGGCACTTGGAGCACTTAATGGTCGACTTCGACTCCCACCATTTGAATTCCTCTTGCTGACCCAAAGGCACAAAGATTTGGGCACAGAACTCGCAGCGATAGCGATGAAAGGATAGCTAAAGGGACGAAATAAAAATTAGTTAAGCTCATAAATTAGATTGACAGCGACTCACGAAATCCTCATCCGGTTCGCTTCGACTACATTTTGGGCATTCGCAATGGAATTTAAAAGTCTGTTGCAAATGCTCTTGGCGCATGGCGCAACTGGAATTCCTATAGTCCAAGCTATAGCAATTGAAGATCTCTTCATCTGCCGCAATTTGTCTGTTTGCCAGACAGCTGACCGCACGACCATCGCAATGGAGCTGAATCGATGGGGCACACGCATGATTACACAGGGCCAAATATGGCAAATTGACCGCTGATATCAGTGAAACCTCATCGAATGCATGCATAAGGCCCAAACGTAAATGGAATGGTTTCTGCCATAGCTTCGGATCCAATGCTTGAAACTCGATGCGTAGCACAACCGTGACGCCAACGTGGCCATTGCAGTTCAGTTGACCGACAGAGCGTAGAATTAAGGCCGCTATTAGTAAGTCCCAATTCTCTCGAGCAGCTGTCGTCTCGACTTCGAGCCGCCCATAGAAATTGGTGCATTTGTATAGGTAAGTTTGCAAGAGATTTGCGCAGAGCGCGTAATATACAAGTTCCTCTGGAGATATTTTATCCAAGTGGCTCATCATGCATAAGCTTAGCAAGTCCTGCGATGCAGTTGACCAATCATGACTTGCGCTTGCCTTGTCTATTAGCAACTGCCAGAGCTCTCGAGGATTTGAGTCATTGCTTTGCAGCTTCGCCAGCCATTGCTCCATGTAGCAGAGCACCATTCGGAGAGCTAAATGTGAGATGCCCACCATGCTAAATAGATTTTTTCTGTAACCCGCACACTCGTAGACGTGAATCTCTTTATGCAATTGACGACAGTGCCTTGAACAGTAGAGCACTCGCTGATGGCATTGCGTACAGGGTATTGGTGCATAGAGCATACTGGCCGCGCATTGCTGGCAAATCCAGCCCGGCTTGAGAGGCACAAAGCACGATGTTTGCTCTTTGAATATGATGTCGCCTGGGCGGATGAGCTGCGTGGCCACCATGTGGCGTCCCTTGATGCCAGAGCTGCTCGAGCTAGAAGAGATTTACATATATAAATCTATTCATATGGAATATATATATGATTTACTTACATTTTATGATTCTTTTCTGGGAGCTGAAACAGTTTGCTTGAGAAAGTTTCTGGCTGCACCTCTGGCAGTTCATTTGCCTGCTTCTGCTCTTGCAGCTTAGTCAGTTCCTGCTGCAGCTGCTTTAATTGATTCACATAGCCCGCATTTAGCTGCTGTTGCTCCTCCAACCAAGCTAGATGCTCGCTCAGTTTCTTTACGTCGCCCATCTGCCAGGCGCAGTGGGCCTGTCGCATTATTAGCTTATGCTGCAGCTTCTGGGGATAGCCATACTCAAGTGCACACTCATAATCGTCGTAGGCTTCATAGAATAAGCCAAAATCCTGCAAAGTCATGCCTCGATTCGCATAGCCCAAACAGAGCTCTTCGTGGGCATTCTCTGCCTGCAGTATGGCCTCTGTATAGAGGCAACAGGCGAGAAGTACAGACTCTTTGTGATCGTTGGTATTAGACTTGGATCTCTTTGTGTACACTGCATTGCCACGTTCTCGGCTAGAGCGCGAACGTGCGGCGCAGGCTTTGACATCGTGTGGATCTTCTATGCTGTCCAGCAATTCGTTGGTTAATTCATTGAAACGTTGCTGCTGCGCTGCAGGCAGTGTCTTCAATAGTCTGATTGTTTCCAGTTCATTTTGATAGCTGGCAAAAAACGGAACTAGCTCATTTTGTTCACCAAATATTTTGGATAGATTTAACATTACTTTTGAGTTTCAGTTTTTCATTTATTTGCTGCCGGCTTTTAGCACCACAATCAGTTGTTTCAATCCAGTGCTGACCATCAACTATCGGTATTCAGAAACAGCTGGGCAGCTACATGTTTGGCCTTTTGAAATGGATATCAGCTGTTCTCTGCCAGTGTTGATCAGCTACAGTTGCAACTATCGATAGATGCATCAAACAAATCAGTTGTTTAGCTATTGGTAATTTAGTTATTTTCATTTTTCAGTAGGAATAAGTTGTAATTAAAAACTCTTTTATAAAAGGTATTTTATACAATGGATTTACAACAATTGGAAGAGGAAGCGCGTCAAGCAGCGCTGAAAGATATACAAAATATGCTGCAACGTCCGGGACAACTGGAGAAGGTTGAACAATATCGCCACCGCATAGCACGGAAAAAAGCATCCGTGGAGGCGTTGCTAAAAACGGGTATGCAAAATCAATTGGAGGGCGTGCGAGTGGGTCTCAAGCAGCTGGAGACGTGTATGCAGGATGTGCGTGAGGTGCGTCGCCGCATGGGCGAAGTGGAACGATTGCTCCAAGGTGTGCCCGAGATCTATGACGCTTTGGAAGTAGTTCGTGAGGAGAACACAAAGCATTCGCAATACGCAACGGCAATGGAGAATCTGAAGCACATCTTCAATGTGGATGCAAGTGTGCAGAAGACCATGGCCCTCATAGACGAGGACAAACTGTTGAATGCGCATCAATGTCTGGCCGATTTGGAGAACTCGCGAGATGATCTGCTCTACGAGCTGCATAAACAGCCCAAACAACATGCCTCCGATAAGATCACTCTCAAGCGCCATTTCGAGAAGGTCGATCAAGTGTCGCAGGCGCTGGAGAAGAAGCTGCGCCTGATCATCAGTCGCACACTAAACACGGTCCGAAAGAAGCCCACGGTCATTGTGACTGCATTGCGGATCATTGAGCGTGAGGAGAAAAACGACCAATTCGCACTGCAACAGCAAAAGGTCACGAATTTCTTGCCACCTGGCAGACCCAAGGCATGGCGTGCCATGATCATGGACGTCCTCCAAGCGGCTGTGATCACACGCATCGAAGGCTCCAAGCTGGAAGAGCGGGCGGACAACAAATTGTGGCTAGTCCGCGACTTGGAGATATTACGACAAATAATTCTCGAGGATTTACGTGTGGTTAAATCATTATGCGTTCCCTGCTTTCCACCTCATTACGATATATTCAATGAATATGTCAAGTTCTATCATGAAGGATTATCGAGCTATGTGAGTCTATTAAACAAAGAATTTATATGTCATACTAATAAGACTCTTCTTCTTGCAGCTGGACAACATTGTGAAATCTGGACTGCAAGGCAATGAGTATGTCTCCATGTTAGCTTGGGTCATGCACACCTATCCAGGCGCTGATCTAATGGGTCATCCGGATTTGAATGTGGATGTGCTTAAGCTATCACGTCCACTGCTGCATCCGGAACACTTGAAGTCGCTAGAGGATGAGTATTTGCAGAATATGGAACGCAATTATCAGGATTGGATGAAAAAAACAGTTGATTCGGAAAAACAGGAATGGTATTCCGAACAACTGCCCGATCAGCGAGATCACTACTACAACAGTGCTGGCCCAGTAATCATATTCGAGATGATCGATCAGCATTTGCAGGTGACAAACACCATACACCAGGAGCTGACATTTAAGGCCCTGGTGCTCAGCATACAGCAGGTGGAATTGTTTGGACAAACTTATCTCAAGAACGTCATCGAATTGAAGGAGCATCATTTTCGGAATCGAGATCAAATCAAATACTTTACTCATTACATCATAACAATTGTAAATAATAGTCAGAATGTGGTGGAGATGGCACAGCAAATGAAGCATCTCTTTTGGCCCAAATCGAGGACGGAGCATTACGAAGATTTCGAGAAGCTGTTGGCAACGTTTCAAAGAATCCGCGCACACGCTGCCAACTATTTGCTGGAGGAGGCTTTCCTCGATATGGAATGTCATTTCAATGATCTGTTCACGGTCAAGTGGCTCGGCAGCAGCATCGCTGTGGACACCATTTGTGTTACGCTCGATGATTACTTCCAGGACTATAATCATTTGCTGCCCGCTAACTTTGAGATGGTGATCAATGAGGCACAGAAGCTGCTGGCAAAGCGCTATATAAGAGCTCTCCTATCGAAGAGACTTTCGAAGAGTCGCAGTGAATGCGATGCAATTACCAGGAAAATCAATTTGGAAGCGAAGCGTATTAAGCAATTCTTTGAGAAGATCGCACCGAAGATATCGCTAAGTGATTCTCCCTTGGATCTGATCACCACTCTCTCCGCTCTCATTGTGGCGGACATTGAGCTGCTTGCCTTAGATTTACATACGTTGCTGGGCAGTTATCCTTCGTTAACTGAGGATCACTTGGTGCGTATCTTCTACATACGCAACGATGTAAAGGCTGCCGAGGTGCGGGAGAAGGTTCAGGATGCGATGAAGTCCAAGAAGTCGATGGTCAGCATTGCAAAGCAGGACTGCATATTCAAGGAGATCGTATTTAACGATAAGCTGTGGTAGAAGACAACAGTTATAAGTGTATAAGCATAAGTCATATATACAACTTATAAAACAGTGCTACTTATACGTATAACTATCAGTATAAATATACTTATACATGTAGGTATGTCATAATACTTATACTAAAACGTAGCACAATTTTGCAAGTTATATGTATATTAGTCTTGTCTTTGTAGAGTATATATTATATACTTATACATGGCAAGCGTAGTCCTATAATAATTTATAAAACATAATTTATACGTGGCAAACTTATTTTTGCATTCTACTCATAAAACCACTCATAGGTTTGCTGCGTATACTTAATCATCTTAAGTCTTATACACTACTTATAAAACTAGCCAACATTATTCCCCTGCCCTCTCCCCCGTCTGCGCTAAAATGCAACAGTGCTCATTCATCATTCCATGCCCAAACGCCGGTCAGCTGATATTTGCCTTGGCGCGCTTTTGTTTAACGAGCTTTCATACCAATGAAAGCTCTCTCTCTGTCTCTCTCTATGTCTCTTCCGCATCATGTGCAGAGCACGCACAGTGGCGTGGCAGTGAAAGTTTGTTTAGCAGAAAGTTTTGTCTAGGCAATGTGTGCTGCCCGGTTGGAGATGTCTGCTTACGCCACTGGCGCAGCATAAGCATTGTGGAGCAGCACGTTTCCATATGATTTTCAGTTTTGTTTGTGCGCTTGACTCTGCAGCAGAGCGCAGACCCCACAAAATAATTATTAATATTTATGTGAAGTGAATTTTATAACTATATAAATATACAATATTATAAATGTTGGATTTATAAAATATAGCTAATATTAAATAAAAATATAAATAAAGAAACAAACAAAAAACTAAACATTTTTGGTGAGTGAAACACGCGACAGCAAGTAAAGCTTTTTATGTGACTACATAAAAACATATGTATGTATGTACATACATACATATATACAATCTTATGTTAATGTGTGTAAGAAATCGTGTGCAATTTTTGTTTTTTTTTTTTTTTTTGTTATAATTTTATGCATTGCTCTTGAACCTTGAAAAGTTTTTGGTCATTTTGTCAAATCTATACTACATTCATATAAAATCAATGCTGCGCTCTCTTTCTAGCATTAGTCGTCAAAGCGGCGCGTGCTGCTCTGCCTGTGTGTGAGTGTGTGCGTGCGTGTGCCTAGGCATTGTGTAAGCGGCTATTGGTATTGGTGCTGCAAGGGGGTTGCTAACTAGAAAACTGGCTGCCTGGTCCAGGCTGGTCAAACAAGATGCATTAGCTAAAGCATTTCCAATGTACCGTACATCTCACACACACACACACACACACACACGTACACACGACAATTTTGTGTTCTATTTATAAATTCATGCTGAACTCTATGTATGAATGCGTTTGTCATGATTCTATATGTATGTGTGTGCACCATGTGCTTTCACACTAACTCTTTGACTGTTATCAGAGCACGTTCCGCGCGTTTGTTCTTATCAGCGAAGACCATTTCAAATAAGTTCTTACAGCTGTTTGTAGTTGCAGTTTGTCATCGCGCCATCTGCAGCTTGTTTTTGTTTACGCTCTTTGTATTTTCTTAAGCAACTAATACCAATGCAAAAACAACTGCATAAGCAAATAGGCAGACGGAATTCCCATCTAACGGCATTTGCTGGCGCACGTGTCCGCACTGCAACGCACGCTCGCTGCAAAACAGAAAGACAAAATAAACACACACACATACACAACAGGGAGATACAAAACATATGCATATACGATTACGGTAGAACCGGCTTTTAATGGCAAAGTGAACCCGTTGGGTATGATGTGTTTGTAGATAAGTTTTGTTTTGGGAAACTTTGAAAAATAATTTGATTGATATTTATTTATTTATTTTAATATACATATGTATATTTAGGAAATATGTTTGATATAATATATTTTTTATCAAATTTAAAATTTTTATGCTAATTAGAGAAAAATATATTGGGAAAAGATTTTAAAAAAATTTAATATTATGTTTAGGTATTTCAAGTTGGCCTTTAGAAAATTGATTATATACTTAGTTAAGATTTTCGAATGGAGTAAAAGAAAAGAACAAACATTTCGCTAAGGCTAAGAAATGGAATATTAGGATCAGGTTAGGTTAAAGCTCGATTCAGGCGTTTCTTTGAGTTAGTTTAATAATGTTCTTTATCTATTATACATTTTATACGCTGTTTAAATGATATTTTTTAAAAATATACTGATAATTGTGTTAAATAATTTTTCTCAAGGTATATATCAGGGCGTACACAGTGCTAGATCTTTCAGCTTTTGCTTCGCACTGTATATATTCTCGTATCCATAGCTTTATCTAAGCTGAGATTGGTATATGATTCATCATGTTCAACATTTTAAAATAATATATATAGACTACGCTTCATAAAGTTTCGATTGAATTTATGCTATTGCCAGAACTCTATTCATATTCTATTCATAGCTATTTATATTAAATTAAGTGAATGAACTCATACGATCATTTAATCTGCCTCCGCTTCTACCCCTTCCCCTATAACCATCTCCTTCTAGTTCAGTCTAGTTTTTCAACACTTGCATACATTTTCTTTGCAGATCTTGATTGCTTGATTCATACACATACATATATAGTAAGCTATGAGTAAATCGCATCGGGCTCTAAAGATCGTTGTCATCGGAGCCGGAGCTTCGGGCGTGGCCTGTGCTACGAAACTTCTGGATTATGGTTTTCAGAATGTCCTCGTCGTGGAGGCTGAGTCCCGCTTAGGCGGTCGCATACACACAATTCCTTTCGGCGATAATGTAATTGATCTTGGAGCTCAGTGGTGTCATGGCGAACAGGATAATATCGTCCATCAGCTGGCCAGCCAGAAGGACCTGCTGGAGTCCACCGGCCCTGTCTATGAGAATTATCAATGTGTGCGCAGCAACCGGGAGGTGCTACCCGATAATGTGGCCAATAGGCTAAAGGCAATTGTGGGCGATTCTCTGGTCAGTCGGCAGATGGAGCTGCAACATTGCAGTGGCTCTCTGGGCAGTTATCTGACCAATAAGTTTTACGAAATGCTACGCCGGCCCGAGAATGCAGATATAGACAAAGTTTTGGCTAACGAGTTCTTCGATAACTATCAAAAGTTCGAAAATTCCGTGGAGGCATCCGATAATCTCGACGAGGTATCGGGTCGCGGCTATTTGGACTACTGGGAGTGCGAAGGCGACATATTGCTCAATTGGAAGGACAAAGGATTTGTGGAGCTGCTGCGTCTGCTCACGCGCAGTCGAGAGCTGGAGACGTCCTCGGATCTAGGTGTACTGGAACAGCGAGTCCTATTCAATCGTAGCGTGAAAAAGATTCTCTGGAATCGCAATGATTCTCGCGTGGAGCTGCAATTGAGCAATGGGGAATGCTGCCTGGCAGATCATGTGATTGTGACCGTGTCCCTGGGTGTGCTCAAGGAACAACACTTACAGATGTTTGAGCCACAGCTGCCAGTGGCCAAGCAGCGTGCCATCCAAGGCTTAGCCTTTGGCACGGTTAACAAAATCTTCGTGGAATTTCCGGAAGCATTTTGGCCCGAGGAGTGGACGGGTTTCACTTTGTTGTGGCGGGAGGAGGATTTGGGTGATATAAGGAATACGCCACGTGCGTGGCTGGAGGATGTCTTTGGCTTCTATAGAGTTAGCTACCAGCCACGTGTTCTGGCTGGCTGGATTATCAATGCGAGTGGCAGGCATATGGAGTCACTGGATCAGAATGAAGTACTCGCTGGCTGCATGTATCTGTTTCGTCGCTTCCTGCATTGGCATATACCGGAGCCCGTTAGGTTTTGCACCTCCGCCTGGTATACGAATCCGAATTTCCGTGGCTCCTACTCTTTTCGTTCTATGGACACGGAACGTTTGGGCACCGGTGCTCAGGATCTAGCGCAGCCCTTGACAGTGGTTGCCATGGCACCTCAATCGCCGGGCAGAAACCAAAACCGTAGTCTGCCCCAGCAGAGTCGCTGCGATCGACCCATTGTCCAATTCGCTGGCGAGGCGAGCAGCTCGCATTACTATTCCACAGTCCATGGAGCTGTCGAGGCCGGCTGGAGAGAGGCTGACCGATTGGCCGAGTTCTATGGCCTCAATGAAGCGACGGCCAAATCGCAGTTATAGCAATCGCCTGCATATTTCATTTGAGTAACTCTTCCAGACTGATTGATAATGAAGTCTAAACAGTCGCGACGCACAGCTATGGTTAGCTTTTGACTGATTCTTCCTGGCTGATTGACAATGATTGATGGGTAATATCCATGGCCCAAGCACAGCTTTACCATCACAAAGTGTTTACCTATTTTATAAGCAACTGTGCAATGACTTGAACATAAATTGATTTCAAGAAGTAAAAAGTAAAAACAAACAATCAAATTTAACTGAAGAATGCATCCTGAATAGACTATAAGCTTATATACATAAGCATGTAAAGAGCTTTAAATGTTTGACTATGCGCCTATTTATCATAAATATAAATCCATGACTAAACCTATAAAATACACTCTTGGTGCCAGTCGATTCATTGAGCCGAAGTTCTGAAGCTTAGGCAGCTAAATTTCAAATTTGTCTGTAATACTTCTCAAATGTGATTGAGGATACAATGAAAAACAACTAAAAATCATGATTGTTTTTTTTAGAAATGTGTTTAGAAGTTAGTAAAAAATTTTGGTGCTGACAGCTTTGATATTGTCGTAACAGATATTTATAGTAAATACGAAATTCGTAACTCTTTATATGGGAAGTGTAAGTAGAGCGCCATTTGAACCCAATCAGAGACAATTTAATTAGCCACAATTCAAATTGTTGCAGTGCTGGTCCAAATTAAAAAAAAAAAGTAAGCCATCTAATAGGGAACATGCACGCAGTATTTCTCGGAGTCTGAAAAAATCTGTCACTGTGCAATATGATCCGAAAATATTGATCTTGGGCGCCGGTGTGGCAGGTCTTGCCTGTGCCGTAGAGCTCAAGAGTAGAGGATTCAATAATGTCCGCATTGTTGAGATGTCTGATCGAATTGGTGGACGTATTAAAACCATTAAATTCGCTGACAATTACGTTGATCTGGGCGCTCAGTGGGTCTATGGACAGCGGGGCAATGTAGTCTATAAGATGGTGAAAAGCTTCAATGAGCTGGGCAGATCAGATAATATGCTTAAGCAAATGGATTGGATACGTTCGAATGGAGATAAAGTGCCTCGGAACGTTGTCGAACAAATGCTGAATTTGATAACTAACATCTATACTGAGATGCAGGGTGAGCACATTGATCCGCAGGCTACCTTTGGCGAGTATTTGTCAAAGATGTTTGAGAGAGAGGTGGAAAGGCGAAATATCAATCTTGATTGGCGTTTAGCCAATGAGTTTATACATACTTTCAAGAAAATGGAAGGCAACATGTCGGATTCAGATATATCGGCCTATAACTATTGGAGCTATAAGCCCTGCGAGGGCGGTGGCCTTTTGAATTGGCGGGATAAGGGGTAAGTGGTAGACCAAGCTAGAGATCAAAGATAGTTGTATCAGGCAGACATCCCTGCGTCCCTCCTTACGTCTCGTAGCTTATCCTTCCGTTCGAAGGTTTGCTGGTCCCTTATTAGTTTACCCCTTGTTTTCTAGTTTTAAGCAATATTTGCGACACCTCGTCAAAGGCGACGAACTAAATGAGCATGGAGTACTTAAGGACTGCATCGATTTGAATCAGAAGGCAATTGAAATCGAATGGGATCGTTTAGATGGTGCTGTGCATGTGAAATGTGAAAACAAGAAATATATCGTTGATCATGCAGTGATTACCGTCTCGCTGGGAGTTCTCAAGCATAACACAACGCTCTTTCAGCCCCGTTTACCAGATTCTCACTGTAAAGCGATCAATTGCATGGGATTTGGCAGCGTCTGTAAGATTTTTATTGAATTTGAAGAGAAATTCTGGCCAGATGACTGGCATGGATTCAATGCGTTATGGAGAAAAGGGGATACGCCAACCGATCATTGGCTAAAGGACATCTATTGCTTTCATGTATATGACTATCAGCCGCGTGTTCTGCTCGGCTGGGCATGCGGCCTCGAAGTGGAGGTGATCGAGACGATAGAGCATATTGCTTTAGTGGAAGGCATTGTGCACATGCTACAGCGCTTCCTGCCCAATTTTAGGCTGCCGCATCTCACCAATGTGAAGATCAGTAAATGGGGTATTGATCCGGCGCATTACGGCTCCTACTCATATCCATCCGTAATTGCCTCTGAGAATGATACGGGACCTGCAGAGCTCGCACAGCCAGTCAATAAGATAGTCTACGAATCGCGTAGATCGTCTAACATGAGTGATACCCCGCGATCAACCCTAACCGCAGCAACAATGGCAGCTCGGCCTGTGTTATTTTTTGCCGGTGAGGCAACCAGCTCCGATCATTACTCGACTGTTCATGGAGCCGTCGAGACGGGAATACGTGAGGCTGACCGAATTATATCGTTCTACGACAGGCCCTCAACTTATGCAGCTTATTATAATTCGTTAAAGGATTAACGACATATTTGTTTTTACCTATCCGAACGTGCTACTACGAAAAGGATTTGGCTACTGACTACTCCTCAGATTTGGCTACTACCCACATGTCAGAAAGTATTGCTAAATTTTGGTTACAATGGACTGAAATGTATAAAGAGAGTACAAATGTATATCAAATTTATAATATATTTATGTTCTTTTACTACATCCACAAGATTTTATTTCTACTTCTCTCGCACGATTTGTGGCTGGAAATTCAGTTCGGCTGCCTTTCTCAAGGACTCGACATATAATGGAAGTCTTTGGGTCATGCGGAAACCCCAGAAGTCCTTGACCTGACGGCACAAATTTAGGTCCACCTCCGTGATTAGCAGACCATCTTCACTGCGGGATAAGCCCTATAGGAAAGTGATGTCTCATTAGCTTCATTTAGAGTCTAATGGCAAGGGTAAACTTACGGGAGTTCTGGAGCCATCTGGTGCTGCCACATACGTAGATCCATAAAAGGGTCCAAATTCCTTATGCGCCGCCTTTCCATCCCCGGAGGTGTACTCGTTGGGAAACTCCTCAGTGCCCACTCGATTGATGGCCACAGTAAAGTAGCTGTTCGCTATAGCTGCATTCCGTGCCTCTATGCCCCACAGGGGCTCCGAGAGACGTCCAATTGTTGCCGATGGGTTGAACACAATTTCCGCTCCATTCAAACCGAACATCATCCAATTCTGTGGATGATGCCGGCCATAGCAAATGTTGATTGCCAGCTTACCGAACTCCGTCTCAAAAACGGGATGTCCGGTGTTGCCCTCGATGTAGTAGGTGGACTCATTAAAGTCACCCACACGTGGTATGTGATTCTTACGATGTTTGCCCATATAGCGGCCATTGTTCGAGATGACGACAGCCGTATTCCAAATCGTTTCGCCATGCTCTATATCTCGCTCCAAAATGGAGTGTATGATGACCATGTTGTAGGCCTTGGCTAGCTCTGACAACATTTTGGTCGTCGGTCCACGTTCCGCCTCCTCGGCAAACTCGCACCAGGGAAACTTTTCACGAGTGCAGAATGCAAAGGGCATGGCTAGAGGAAAACAAATTAGATTGCATTTTATCTATAGATGCATTTGGGTGCACTTACTCCATGCCTCCTGTGTGCAGACAATATTACAGCCCGCCTCGGCCGCCGCCTTGATCATGATCTTTACTTTATTCCAAATGGCTTCGCGCTGCTTCTCAATAGGCGCAGTCGTTGGCAAAACAATTGAATTCTGTATGGCACCAATTCGCACCAGACGCGGCTTGCGCAGCTCCTCCGGACGTGCCTCAAAGCTATAGCCTTTGATCTCGAAGCCATTCTGGGCGGCAGTCTGACAGGCGCTCTCTGGCAGTTTCAAAGTTTGACTAAGGGTGAAAAGAATGTTGGAGAGCGAGTGAGTTAGACTGTGTGTGTGAGAGAGGGAGAGCGAGGGAGAGATAAAAATGGTAGAGAGCAAATGGGAGTGGGAGAGTGGAGAATCTAATCTAATGTGTGGGGAAGGTATGCGAGACGGTGAGAGAATGGATATCAATGAACGTGAGAGGCAAACCAAATGAGAGTCAAAGCGTAGATGAGAGTATGGGACAGAGTGTGAGAGAGATTGAGAGGAAGATATAGCGTGAGTATAGCAGAGAGTTAGAACATGTGAGAGGGAAAGCATAGATGAGAGAAAGACTGTGAGAGAGTGAATACATGCAAACAGAATTTCTTATCATGGCATAAGACATCGAGTGCAAAGTAATGTAAGAACGAGAGAATAATAATGTCAAAGTAATTTTGGAAGTCAGTGGGTAATTGGAGTGTAGAGAGAGGGAGAGTGAGAGAGAGTGAAACGTTGACAGTGTGTTCTTTCCATTTGTATTCACACTGCTTCGTAAACAATGCGCCCAACTTGTTATGGATTTGTTGTTGCTTGTTAGAGCTTTTAATATACTCTATAGAAAAGAGTCTTTCGATTAATTATCAGAGATGTCATATATGATAAGCAGCAGCATATGGTTAGCACTGTTTCTATAGGTTTTGAAACAACTCTCTTGCTGCTTCTCTCACTCTCCCATTCTCTCTCTCTCTCGCTCTATCTATCTATCCCTATAAGCCTATACATAGAAAACTTTGACGGCATCGTTTTGTAAGGGTATTCTAGCTTCATCATTGCTTAAATCATTTTTCTACATTTTTAAAACTGCGTATACTTGATATACATATTCATACCTATATATACATACATTAAATCTAAATTTAATTTAATATATATGCACCAAATAGATTTCTATTAACTAGTTCTTCAAATATTGAATATGCTTTAAGTCATATCTGCGCTACGCAACTTAGTTGTGTTATCAGCTCTGTCAATTATTGAGCTTTGATTAACACATAGATATACTATCTAAATCATATCAGTGGCAAAATAATATATACAATATTTTAAAGTTATGTATTTCTACTCACTCTTTATCAACTCCATACAGTATGCGCTTGACTTCTTTTAGTTCCTCAGCTGGCAAATGCTTTTCCAGACATTCGTCCAAATTTTTCAATTCAAATGTCGACATAGTTTCCGGCTGTATTCTCTTTGTATGCGTATTTCTTAGTTGATCGGCTAGATAGCAGGGAGAGCGCGACGTACGCTGCTTCTTCTTATATTTGATATAGACGAGTGCACGACGAAGCGAGCAACCACTTGCACTGAGCGTCGATCGTGGAATGATCATGGCAGCACGATCAGCAGTTGATCAGCCGTTTCTAGTGATGAGCGATAGCCGACACAAATCGTTTCATATGCCAAGTACTTGATAATTATTTAACAGTTGCTCGTCTTAAAATTAAAAGTTAGCAGAGAAAGAAAAGGCTTTTAGATAGACTGAATTTCAATTTTCAATCTTGCCTAACTAACAGAAAGATAAATTGTAAAAAAAAAAGACTAAAAAAATCTTAGAATTTATATGTTTTATTTATGTTTCTTTTTTCTTTTTTTTTAATTTAATATTTTATATATGTATGCATTATTTAATATAGTTGTATATATATTGTGTTATTTCTTTTTATAACAGTCACTGCTACTTATCGCAGTGACAGCTACTATCGCTAACTATCGCTCATCTCTAGTCGGCTACTTTCACATACCCGCCCCTGCACTGCCGACACTCTATTATCTATACTTTGACTATGCTGGGGGCGCGCACGCCGATTGACCTTATCACAATTAGCAATGACTACTAAAGAGATGGTCGGGCGGTAGGGGGAACTAATCAGATGTTTTTAGAACTAACAAGCTAAATAGATTCAAATGCAGGAACGACAATATTTTGCATTTAAAAGTAAGTAAAATATAGTGAAAACTAACAAGAAAGTCAAGAAACAGTTTTGGTATGAATGTATGAATGAATTAGGAAAAAGCTTTTATCAATAATGGGTTTTCAAACTATTTTAGCTGTCATTTAGTATAGCATAATCAGCTACGAATACTATATACGAGATTTTGTGATTATTAATTAAAAATCAAAATTAGAAAAGCAAGCTGGGACTACTATAGTGATTGAGAGCTTCCCACTATAATGCATTCTATGTGCCATTCATAGCTTTAGGCTGTCTCAATGGAACTTTCCATTGAATAACATACTTACCTACTGACTACTTACCTACATGGCTCTAAAGTTTGTTTATCTGATAAAAGGAAATGTTATCTATAGACTCTCCTTGTATGCATGTTAGAGAAGATATATAAATAGGTCGTCTACATTTATTTTTAGAGATGTTTATCTTTTCCTTACAAAACAATCTCTATCTTATCAAGAGAATGCTAACGCTATAATTAGCTGAGTTCTATGACATATATAAGATAAGATTTTTACTAAATTTCTGATATACATTTCTGAGACATTTAAAAATTAAAAAACTTTGAAATCAATTATTAAAAAAATATTTAAAAAATGAAAATATGAAAAACATACTATTTAAGCTAAAAAAAAAAAAAAAAAAAAAATAAAAAATAGTTCAATAAGAAAATAAGTAAAAAAAAAAAAATATATATATATATAAAAACAATATTTTTAAACGGAAAAAATATATATATATGTATATATATTTATAATTTATAATTTTTCATATATTTATAATTATGAATTTGTTTTGCAAAGAAAAACTCTTATGGAATTTGTAACACATTTATAAGTTTCTTTTTGTTTTATTTATAAAATTTAAACATTTTATATTTTTAATATAAGGAGGTTTTGTTTTTTTTATGGACAAACATTTTATTCAAGTGAAATAATTGTTGTACAACAGATGACGCATAAATTTGGTTAAATGGATTTAGTTTTTTTTGTTAATTTAAATTTTAATAATTTCTCTTTAATTTTCTTTGCTCTCCTTTCGGCCTCGTTTTAAAATTTGCATTTGGTTTTTATTGTATTCTTTTCATTGTTTTCACTTTTACGCAAAAAAAGGTACATGTTGTGAAAAGGAAAGGACGCTGAAGTGTAGCGTCTAAGGGTAAATAGTATATATATTTCTCTATATATCTTTCTCTCTCTCTATATATATAGTAGACTTCTCTCTGTTTCTCTTGCTCTCGCTCTCTTTCTAACTAAATGCCGTGCAACATTGGCAACTAACTTTTCATTTAGCTTAGCAGTTTCTTATTTGTTTTTAATTTAGTTGGGCTAAATTCGTATGGCAAATACTTTGGTGTTTGTAGGAGTGAGTGGGTGGTTGGAGGGGCGTGGCTACGCCTACTGCACCCACATGGATGGCGCCCAGAGCGGTTCATTCTCCAGCCTCTGCACGTGTTGGACGAGCTGCTCAAATGCATTCAATAACTCCCCATTCACGATTTCCACATCGAAAAAGTGGCCATAGACAAAATCAATGCGTTCCGCCGATTTGATCATATCCTCAAATTCCTCATCCGTAAAGCTGCGCGCATTGGCCTCATCGAACGTGGACTTGGCACGTGCCTCCGTACGCGTTGCCTTCAATACACTCAGCTCCGGCGGCTTGATGTGTATGAGAAACGGTTTCAGTTGGGCGGTTCGCAGCGTCTTGATCGCCTGATAATGCGGACTCAGCACACAAACACAACCCGCATTCACAATGGACTTGACGCTCTCGGCAGAGGTGCCATAGAGGTGGCCCTTGTACTCGCCATGCTCCACAAATTTGCCCGCCTCGATGTCAGCGTCCATCTTATCGCGTGCCACAAAAATGTACTCACGCCCGGGCACTTCCCCCGTGCGCATGGGCCGAGTGGTATCTAAAGAGAAATATATATATATATATATATATATAGATGTGTCTATATATGAATCGAATCTTTAGCTACTCACATGGCACTGGACTGCGAAACTTTTCGGGATCACGGGCTATCAATCTTCGGCGCAGCTCATTGCGTCCCACGCCAGGAGCTCCTATGAGCACTACGGGTCGATAGATGCCTGGGCGTGGATATAGCTTGGCCACCTCCTCATAGGTCGCAATCAATTCCCGATCGAAATCATCGTTCTCTGTCAAATCGTACATTATCTTTTTAGTCTTGGGCTGGCGGCAGGAGGAGCTGCTGCTGCTTGTCTGCAGACGAGGTGAACCAGGTGGCGTGGTGCACAGCGAGGCGCATGAACCGGCTGGATAACCAGGTGCGGATTGCGGATGCAGGGAATCGATGTGGAGCGATGTGAGTGGTGAGTGAGCATGAGATTAGAATGCAACGAATGAAATACATGCGAGGAATTGATTAATTAAGCTCTAATTGGGTTGATTAATAGAAGTTTAGATGATGTAAGAGCTATTAGGGGTATTCCTGAAATTACATAAAGCATTTGAAGCCTTGAAGATCACTCAAGCTTCCTAAGTAGTTTATCTCAGATTTTTTTATGAGCCTTTTAACTTCAAGGAATACCTCTAATATATTTTGAATTATAATTTGCATTAAATTTTAATATTTTTAGACTGAATATGTTGAATATGATTATAATACATCATTTTAGTTTAGGTCAAGGCTTATGAGGGAAAGTAGAGAACTTTTATGGAAAGAGCTTTTCATTTATAGAAATATGAGTGAACTTGGCAATGGAACTATATATATTCACAATATACCGTTCAGAATCTGTATCTATTACTTACGCTTCGAGTCCAGGTCATTGGATTCGCGTTGCGTTCGCTCGTGTAGGATGCGGCGTTCCTGTAGAGCACGACTTGGTATGAGGCCGGCACGTGCCGAACGCTCATGATCCTTGCGCGCCTGCCACCAATACGCATCGTCCTGCGCGACAATGTGTAGGACATCGCCACGCTGAAATGCCAGGCCAGCCTCCTTGCACGGTATATAGGGATCCACATCGGGATTGTAATCGAAATGGGCACGCACACGCACCTTGGACTCGCGCTGGGCACCTTTCGTATCGGCGGGCACCAGCTTGAAGGTAATTGTGCCCTCCGAATTTTGCTGCAAATTTCACAAATAGTTTAGATAAGTTAGAGATTGTTGGAGTCGTCTGTATACCAGTATGGTGAGCACATCGCCTGGCGTCTTGCCCTCCACATTGATGTTGTTGACCTCGATGACCTCGTCGCCCACGTGTATTAAGCCAGATCGATCTGCTGCGCCGCCGTGCATTATTCGAGCTATAATTATTTTGCCTGTTTCCTCATCCGTTTTTATGGTTGCCCCCTAAAAGTAGGCAATGCAATTGCTTTAAACTCCGCTTACTGTGAGTGAGTGAGTGTGTATGTGTGTGTGTGTGTGTGTGAGTGAAGCATGTAATGTGTATGTGTGTGTATGTATGTATGTATAGAACACAATTATACAGTTATTCTTTACAAGTCGAATTGAAAATTTTAAAAATTAAAATGTTAAAAATAAAAGAAAAATAAATAATATAATAGAGAAAGGAGAAAAGAGAAAAAGAGAAAGGGAAAAATGAAAAGATGAAAAGAGAAAAAGAGAAAAAGGTAAAGAAAGAGAAAAGAGAAACGAGGAAAGGGAAGAGGAAAGATGAAAAGAGAAAAAGAGAAAGAGAAAAACAGAAAAGAGAAAAGGAGAGAAAGAGGAAAGAGGAAAGAGGAAAGCGAAAAGAGAACAGAGGAAAACAGAAAGAGAAAAGAAGGCAAAAGAGAAAAGAGAAAAAGGGAAAGAGGGAAAGAGAAAAGAGAAAGGAAAGAGGAAAAGAGAAAAAGAGAAAAGAGAACAGAAGAAAAGAGAAAAGAGAAAAGAGAAAAAGAGTAAAATATTAAAATATAAAAGATAAAAGATAAAATATAAAAGTAGAAATCAGAAAATAGAAAAGAGAAAATAGAAAAGAGAAAATATAAAGATAAAGATAAATATTAAATTATGAGTAAAATATAAAATATAAAAATATAAAAGAGAAAGATAATATAAAATCGGAAATCATAAAATATAAAATATAAAATATAAAATATAAAATATAAAATATAAAATATAAAATATAAAATATAAAATATAAATATAAAAATATAAAATATAAAATATAAAATAGAAAATATAAAATATAAAATAATAAAAATAAAATATAAAATATAAAATATAAAATATAAAAAATATTAAATAGAAAATAGAAAATAGAAAATATAAAATATAAAATAAAAAAAATAAAATATAAAATAGAAAATAGAAAATAGAAAAAATATTAAATAGAAAATAGAAAATAGAAAATATAAAATATAAAATAAAAAAAATAAAATATAAAATAGAAAATATAAATCTTTAGACAATTTCACATAGAAGTACATCAAATTGCTGTTGTATATTACATAAGTTGTTGTTGTCTTTGCTTGTTTTTTGTTGTTGTTTGTTATTGCTGTTGTTGTTGTTGTTGTTGTTGTTGGTGCCAAGTGAAACATCCGTCTTATCTAATGCTTTTCACTATACAGAAAGGACTTTTTACTTACAACAATTGGCTCCGCACTTTGTGCTCCTGTCTGTTTTTATGTATATTTATATAATTTTTAAACATTTTTGTTTTTTGATGGGCGAATTTGAAATGTTTTTCGATTTTATTCGATTTTGAAGTGTGTGTGTGTTTTTTTTGAGACAAAAGCAAAAATTTACAATAAGATTTGTTAGCATTGGAAAACAAATATGAGTATGAGATTTTTAGATGAATGAATAAGAACAAGAAGAAGCGAAACGATTGGAGGCAAAGGACATATTTGAGAGACTGTGTGAACATATGCGAGAGGTCTGGATAGTTAGACAGTTATAGCATTATTTATATATATACGATAGACATGACACAATATGGGGGCATACGTTAATGGACATGAGGTGGAAAACCGTTGAAACGGCAGTTCGAAATTTACCAGGGGCTCATTGCTCTTGACAAGCTGCACAATCTTGATGGTCTCCTCGTCCTCGTCCATTTCGATGGGCACCTCCGGCAGATGCGGATAGAAATCCTTTTGTGCAATCGCATCGTGAGCAAAGAGCAGATGCTAATTGGAATTGATAGGTAAATGCAAATTCTTATACAGTTCTATTTGTAGAGCTTACCTGGATATGCGAGTCCTGCAGCAGATGGAATGCCTCTTTGCAATCTGCGTTTAGATGGCAATGCTGCGACAGCTGTTCGAGCACCTCGTACAGCACCTGCGACGAGGTGGACAGCACAGGTGCTAGCCTCTCATCACGACCCACCTTGGCCACCTTTGTGTGCACATTGACCAAGGCATTTAGCTCCTTGGACTCCAGCAAGGCCTTGAGAAAGTCAATCTCCTGATCATTGGACAAATTGTCCGATTCCTTCAAAGTGGTTATCAATTTTGAAAGCGCTGCAAGTTGAACAGTTTTATAGTGCCTGCGAGTGAAGTGCTTCTGGGTCATGCATACCTGGATCCCAATTGATATCTGATGCCATAACTGCAGCTGGCATGCTACGAGCAAACACTCAGCTACAACTACAGCGAAGACAGTAATTTTCGACTAGCCTTTGTAGTATTGTGTTGCTGTAAGCATAAACAGGTGAGCAAATTAATTTGATTATGAAATTCTAAGGGAACTTTCTATACGTAATTCGCTATTTATTTAGCTATTTACCCAAATTCGTCTGCTGATTGGGCTGTGTACAATATATTCTTGACTGACAACCATAAAGTTTGCTAACAAGCCTAAATTTGTGTCTTTCTGCTTAAGCCATGTTACTTTATTAATGGATAAAATGAAAAAAGTTTCAACTGTGAAGAAAGTATAGTGTATCCGAAAGGTATTCATTAAAAGTGAGAGTGCGAGGCAGTTAGCCTCATTAATGCTTGACTTCAGCTGAAAAATCAATGCTATGCTGTCGTTAGAGACATTTTTCTTGAGCTGCTCAGAAAAGTTCTCCTTCCGAATGCTAATTGGAAATACAGCAAATCCAATAGGAAGTTTGCCTCAAGTCACTTCCTGCCAATCAATGGCTGACTAACAATTGAAAGCGCACAAGCCAGCTCAAGAGCTCGCTCTTATATACATATATCTTAATGCTCTTATATACCTAGCATATATGTATATATATCTATTTAACTCCCCCAACAAACTTTTTGAATAATCAAAATCGATTCTCAATTTGGCAGCGAACTTTTTCCACTTTTTGTAAATTTGCTCATAAACAGGACAATAACATCACAACACAACAAACAACAACAAAATGTTGATGCGTGCTGAGAGTCAATTTTCAATCACTTTGCGCCTCCTTTGCCTCCTGCTGTGCCTTCGCTCGATGTCCCAAAAAGTGAATTTGGCAAACGCGTCGTCTGCGCACATTCTCGTTAGACGCAAAATCCTAAAAAGTTGCTCTTTGTTCTTTAGCTGGCGTCTGACTGGCGCACAATAACTTGGCATCCCTACTCCTCTTATTTTGTAGTTTGTGGACACTAAAAGGGATTTAAAGTGGTGTCTTCATGAGCACTACACTGTAATACGTTGGGTATACTGATTGTGGCTAAAGGTTTGTAGCTGCTTAGCTGAGTTGTTTAGATTTCTTAGATATGAGAACTTTTCGAGCTAAAGATATAAAATTGTGATAGCCACAATATATTGCATAGCTGGAGTTGGTATCTGATAAGTATTAGCACTTAGAATTCATTTTTATTTATGCATATCTCAATAAAAGTTTGAGAACTTTCAGATTTTTTCATATTTTCAGGATCTTCTACATTGAGTCTTGCTTGCTTTTTTATGCTTAGCTTGAGCGAGGTTCAGCTATACATACTCCTATATACATACTCCCTTTTATATTATGCCTTTCACTACCTCT
Organism: Drosophila koepferae; assembly: GCA_030914345.1. Classification (NCBI taxonomy): domain Eukaryota; kingdom Metazoa; phylum Arthropoda; class Insecta; order Diptera; family Drosophilidae; genus Drosophila; species Drosophila koepferae. The sequence continues at coordinate 2,094,260 of JAUESR010000205.1, forward strand.
AATCTACTCTATACCAGTTAAGAGTATCTGCTAGTCGTTTTCAAGCAAGAAAATTCACTTTAACATTGTTTGCTTTGGCGCAAATGCAATTAGTTGCCATTAAGTCGGTGCCAACTAGGCTGCTGCTCCACTTGCCCGCTGATTTATGAGAAGCGCAGAGAGAGAGAGAGAGGGAGAGTCTGGCAGTCTGGTGTGAGCCAAGCTGATTAGAAGAGGGCACAATTTATGGCCACTTGCGTTGCGAGTGTCGCGTGGGCTGCAGCTCTGCAGTTGAGTTGGCGCCGGCCCCGTTTAAGTGACAGCCATAAATTAGTCGAGAGCTGTGGGACAAAGGCAAACGTTGCAACGCTTTCTTTCTGCATACATTAAATGTTCAATGGCTGCGCTTCCTGTTGCTGCTGTTGCTGCTGCTGTTGGCGGATCCTTTGTCCAGCCAGCTGGAAAACAAGTCCTGGACAGCTGCCAAACGCTGTCGGTGCTGCGGCACAAAAGTTCACTAACACTCTGTGTGTGCACAGCCCTTTTGCCACTGCTATTGTTAGCTGTGACCTGTTAACACTATGCCAGCCCATTACCTACAGCTCAGTTTACGGCCAAGTGAACGATAGCCCAGGTGGACTAGGCGTGCATACAAATTGTGCGTACTTTGTCATACAATACTGCAGGTTTATTGTTATTCTATGCTAAATTTATTATTTCTTTTTGGACTAGTATTGCGAAGCGAGTATTAGAGTTTAATGACTTTCTGGATTTTGCATTACAAAGTAGTTCAACTGCAAGTTTTAAGTCTTTATGTCTATTTTGTTTTGATTTTCTGATTACATCTGCTAATTTGTAGCTTGCCAACAATAAGAAAATATTAGTGAATCTTATACCTGACAGAGAGAGCTTCTAAGTTTCCCTTGTAACACATCTTTTTAGTAATTTCCCTCATTAGCTAACTTTTACACTTTCAAAGTACTGAATTGGGAATGCCTTCTTATACATTTTCTGGAAATGTTTATGCTACATATTTTTCAGCCTACACTTGCCAAGCATAAACTGCGAGTCCTTATAAATTACTGTTGTCACGTTAATGAATTCCTAACGATATTTCTGTCATCTTTTGAGCGATGAGAGTTTTCGCAACACGAATAAAAGTAATTAACTGACGCATGTTTTTGTTTTTCTCTTTTTCTTTTTCGCTGTTGCCCTTGACAGTGGACAGCGAGTCAGCTGCCGACTACCCTCATCCATTTGGTGGACACAACCAATTTGGATGCGCAGCTTATCCCTGCTCCAGTTTCACGCAATCAGGCAGAAATTTTGAATGACCTTGAACTAAATACACACACACACACAATATGTCAAAGGTGGACGAAACAAACAACATATAACAGCTGACATTGTCAGGGTTAGAAATGCATCGACGTCAGCAGCGTGAGCGGGTGAATGGGTGGGTGAGAAGGTTGGAGCTACGTTTGGGTCTGATAACTATTTATAACATTGGGTGCAGCTATAATGTGAGCTAGACAACAGAACTCAAGGGAGAGAGAGAGAGAGAGAGAGAGAGAGGGAGTAGACGAAGCCACTCTGAAATTGCTGTAATATAAATTCATCAGGATAACCATAATAATTTGAAATGCAAATTGAATATAAGTGAAACAAAAGATAATCGAAATCGTTGATTGAGCAATATTCAGTGAAATGATTAAATAAATTAGTTCGTTCTAGAGAATTCGAAAAGTTCTTCAATTACATACGGAAGATACTTCTTTTTTATATCTAAGTAAGAACTGAGAAAGAAATAGACGGAGAGATATTCACAAAAGAAAAGAGCGCTCTCTATTCCACTGTTAATCTTTCCTCTTACTTATCAGAGAGCGAGACCTATCCAAACAAAATATTAGACAACCTTCGAAGAGAAAGCAATTTTATAGAACTGAACATATATAGAATGTATAATAAAGAAAAGACATTTATTAAAAAATATAATATCAAACATTATTCTCTGCATTTTATAATGACAAAATAATATTATGAAATAATTTTAAGTATTCATTAGATTTCATAATGAAAGAAAAACATCTATCACAAAATATTATTCAATTTATTAAAAAATCTTATTATTTTGGCATTATATACATTATAGAAGCTAAAGCGCTCCAGGAGCAGCTCGAATAATTTGTTTTCTTTAAGAAATTGGCAGCTGCTTGTGTGTGTGCGTGAGTGTGACTGTGAGTGTGTCTGTGTGTGCGTGTGTGATGAGCCGCAATTACGCTAATTGCAAGCTTGGTGTCAGAGGACTTGAGACTAAGACAAGTGCGTGTTTTCCGTCTTATACAAAGTAGTATAAGTAGATGTGGGCTGTTGTTGTTGTTGTTGTTGTGCATAATGAGACGTGTCAATGGGTGGCGAACAGGCAAAAAGGAGAGTAAAAAGAAGAATGCGCATAAGTTAAGGCAGGTAGTGGTAGTTAGGAGAAGAGAGTTAGAGAGAGCGAGATAGAGCGAGTGTAAGGAAGAGGTAAAGATTGAGAGTTAAGTTGATAAGAAATAACAACAAAAGTTTCGACACTTGATGAAATATCAATGAATTGATCAGCTGCAATTCAAATGAAACTACAGGCAGCATATGAACAGTCTGGCAACGCTGTCAGGAGAGAGAGCAAGCGAGAGCGAGCATAGATAACGCGCTTCCATGCATGCATGCATGTGTGCGTGTGTGTGCCTAAGCAAAGGAGAGCGGAAGAGAGAGAGCCTTAGGGAGAGCGAGCGAGCGCCGTAGCAATATTTTGCAAAATTTTCGTTTTTGTTGCTTTTTAATTAACATTGAAAGGAAAAACATCACGCAGCAGCGGAACTCAAATAAAATGCATTAAATACCTGAATGTTTGTTGCTGCTATAGTAATACTCTAGCACTTGTTGTTGTTGTAGTTGTTTACAGTTATGCAGTATTAATGTTATATTTTGTTCACGTCTCTTTGGGATGATGACAAAAGTTTTTGTTGAAGCTTTTGCCGTTTGACGTTTTTGGTTTTATTTTTAAACAGTTTTCCACTTGGCACACACACCGAAAACAACACAGCTCTCATATATATGTATGAGAGTATATATATATATATATATATAATTATGCCCGATTTATAGCTCAGATTTTGCTGCTATTTTTAGTGAAGATTTTTAGGTTTTGCTTTTGTCTGTTTTCATTTAACAATTGAAACTTTCGACCTGCTCACAGCGTGCTGCAAGTGCGGCTGCAGCTCGTGCAACTCTAACTGTAAAACCAAAGCAGGTGAGAGAGAGTGTATATTAGCGAAAGCGAATTAGAGAGAGTCAGAGTGAGAGATAAAGCGAGAGCGTGCTGTCAGCGTCTACGACGAGCGACTGCAGCGAACGACTGACTCGAACTGTGGACAAGGCGCCTGGCCAACTAAAACTGTCTGCCTTGGCTGGCTGTCTAGCTGCCTTGCTGCCCCATTCAGAAAAATAAAAAATTATATAGACCCGCTGCCGCACCGTGGCCGCTACCACCACCACCACCAACAACGCCAAGCAAAGGCAACGGCAGCAGCAGGGTTGAAAATGCGCATGTCAGCAAAATGCGTGAGCATAACAACATGTACAGGGTGTCTTTTTTCGATTGCTTGAGCATAAACAAAATACAGACTGATTCTTTGTGAATGGGCATAACAAGAAATATGATTGAGCTTAGCAACAAATAATTTACTTCAATAGTACAGGGTGTCTTCAGCGCACAAGCACAATTGGAAGTAAGGTGTATACGACTTTGTTAATAATAAAGAATACAGGGTCTATGTCTGAGGTTGTTTGATTTGTTAGATACAACCATATTAGAGAGCATCTTGCTTTGCCTTGGCTTTATTACATCAACAGCAAAACAGGGTGCTCTCTGTTATACTCCATCATAATGTCTCTTTAAGCTTTGTTTTTATTTTATAAGCAAAAACGTTTTTCCACAATTCACAAACATTTTTTTGTTTTAGCATACCAAAAATACAGGGTATCTTATTACCTTGAATACATCAGCCACAGGGTAACTCACTTTTCACTTTGGTTTTATTACAGAAACATAAATTTCTCATTATTACTAATATATCTGATTATCCAAACAGCGCTCCACCTCCTGCACCGCCCAGCACGCCAGCACCACCAAATCCGCCCACCACCTTTTTGTCGTAACGTGCGCGAAAGCCGCCGCCACCAAAGCCACCGGCACCAAAGCCGCCATGTCCGAAGCCACCTTTGAAGCCGCCACCGCCAAAGGCACGTCCTCTAACGCGATAGGTTTCGCGATAGCTGCCAAAGCCACCGCCAAAGCCAGCGGCACCACCGCCCAGCAATCCACCACCACCTAGAGCCAGCGCCTGTGGTTGTTGTTGTTGTACTATGGGCACCTGTTGCACAATGGGCACCTGTTGCACCACCGGCACTTGCTGCACCACCGGCAACGCATTGATCCCATCCAAGCCGTAAGCCTGCAGCACCACAGCTACACCACATAGCAGCAACAATTGAAGATAGCAACTCATCTTGAATGTCGCGTTGATTACGTTCTGTAACGCCGGCGCAAACGTCGCTACCTATTTATGCGACATCCAGATGGTGGTGCGTCATGCAGCACCACGAAAAAAAAAACCCAACAGCTTAGCTATGTTTGCATACGCATTAACCAAGCATTGGGCGGGTCTTCAGTTATGCTTCTCTATGCACGTGGCTCGCAACCAAAACTGACCTTCACTCAGTTGTGATCGATGTGGCTGATGGTGTGAATTACACTGGGAGAAATTTTGATGAGATATGTGTAGTTAGATGATTGTAGAAGAGTATATGCAACAAATGAAGCTAACTTATTGATTTAGTGAATGATTCAATTGAATCATTTACTGATTGCCCAACTGATTGAATGATTCATTTATGACTGCTTGACTGTGACTGTGACTGATCGACATTTTCTGATGATTTTTCCTACTTCTTCTTCTCCTTAATTATCTAGTATTTACTATCAGCCTCATCTGCATTCATAAATTTTCTCGCAGTGTATACTAAGCAGCTGCTTCTGAACATATTTCGAGTTGGATCTAAATGGAGTTAGCTCTCAGTGCTTGGGGAATTTCAGCATCCAGTTATTTGTGAATTGCTAAAGCAAATAGACCTGAGCTCTACGCTCTGGGATGCGAACAGACGTGGCCCACTAATTAATTTGCATAAATAACGAGGTTGGTGCTGCGACTCCAATCAGTTGAGATTTCAAAGATGCTGCGTGAAACATTTTATTCGCTGATCTTCTTCGCACTTGCCGTCGCTCAGATGGAGGCCACGCCCATTGTGCACGAAGGCAATGAACTTGTGCGGCAGACGCGACACATTGGCGGTGGCTTTATAGGCGGTGGCATTGTGGGCGGTGCCATTGGAGGTGGTGGTGTTGGTGGTTACCTCGCACCACCTATCGTTCAAACTGTACCCGTGATACAAACTGTGCCGATTATTACGACCGTGCCTGTTGTATCCACCATATCCACGGTGCCCAGCTATGGCTATGGTGGTTACAGTGGTGGCTATGGCGGTGGCTACGGAGGTGGCTATGGCGGTGGCTATGGCGGTGGCTTTGGTCGAAGTCTAGGCGGTGGCAGCTTTGTTGGCGGTGGCATTGGAGTTGCCAAGTTCAAAGGCATTGGCTTTGGCGGCTTTCTGGGCTAAAGGTCAAGCGTTCAAGTGAAGGCAAAGAGTATATAAATAACAAAAATTATAAAAATATTTCTTTATATAAATATACATTTTTTTTAATAAAATGTATATTTGATTATTTTGAGAGAATGTAAATATAAGCTATAAAAAATATATAAATTAAAATAATTTTAAAATATGAAATGTGTTTATATTTTCGGTTTAAAATAAATACTTTTCTTATTTCATATATTTTGTGATATATATCTTGTACATATCAGCAGCTCCATAGATTTATATATTTGTTTATATCCATATCTAAGAGCTTTCATTACTTTGATGATGCTGCAGTTTCTTTGAAGATCTCGCTGTTTACTGTTGTTGTTGTTGTTGTTGTTGTTATTCCAGCTTCATTTTACGTCTTCAGCATTATTTGTTCGTTTAGCTAAATACAAATAACGCAACAACAACAAACATCTTATGAGGCCATTCGTTGAAAACAAAACTCGACTCAATTATGTGCAGTCGCCAAGTGCCTTTTGGTTGAGCCTTGAATCCGATCGGCAGCTGTGCTAAAGAGAGTGTGTGTAAGAGAGAAAGGGAGACAGAGACAGAGAGAGGGAGATCTTGGAGTTACTAATGGATGATGGAGAGAGAGAGAGAGAGAGAGAGAGAGATAGAGTGAGAGAGAGAGAGAGAGAGCGATAGAGAATGAGATCTTGGAGTTACTAATGTACGGGATGATTAGAGAGAGAGAGAAAGGGTGATAGAGATAGAAAGGGAGCGAAAGAGTGTGACTGAGCGAGAGAGATAGAGAGAGCGAGAGTGAGAGAGAGAGAGTGTGTGTTAAAGGCAGATCTTCGAATCTCAAGTACTGTGGACAAATATATCAAATTTCTTTTTAAAAAAATTCATTTTGAGGAAAAAAATAGTTGAATAAATAAGCATTTCAGCCGAATTGAAGTACTTCAATGTATAAGTATGCATTGAAGTTTGAAATCCTTGTGAATTTTATGAATGGAAATATAAAAATGAAGCACTAAAGAAACTAAAGATTAAGCTATACAACGTACATATATAAAGAACATAGAGAATGATAGATTAAGAGATGTGAAAATATTATTTATATTTTCAATTGATTGATAGATCTATCAATAAAATATGTAAATTTAGATATAGTCCTACTGAACTTAAGAGAGAAGAAGGCAGACGCATATGAAATATGAAAACATGTATGAAACATTATATGAAAATAAAGTATGTTTCAAGTACAATTCTTAAACATAAAAAAAAATATTTAAAAAATATATATTTCAGTGAAAACGTCCCAAATTCATAATAAATGCAGAACACTCCATGCATAAATAATAATTTCTTATATACTTTAACTAAAAACTCTCAGAAATACATGAAAAGCCACGCATAAACATCACAAAAACTTGTACCTCGCCTAAATATTACAAATTGATTAAAAACCACATATAAATCATACAAATCACATTCTTCACAGCTGCCCATGCAAAGGTCGTTTGGTGTGACGTACATCTGGAGCTCAATAGAGCAAAGTAATAGATCAAATAACTCAAGCTGCTGTCCACTCTACTGTTCTATTAAGACTTCCGCATCTATCAGTAAGATCTGCAGATTGGCTTCATTTCAAACTCAATGCAAAGTAAACAACTTAAAAGCCAAACACAGCCCTCATCTTATTGTTGTTGGCTTTTAAGCGTAATTACTCTCCGCCTTTTGGTGTTGCGGCAAAAAGAAGAAGAAGAAACCATATTAAAAATCCCAAAGAATAAAAAAAAACCTTTCAATGACAATCAAGAAATGTTATTGAACCTCTCCATTTAGGTAATGCTCCTAATATTTGACTATAAATTGAAGCTCGACTCGAGGCGCAGTTTTAGTGGCTCACAAAATTCGAAATGGAATACCTGAAGATTGGCCTGCTCTTGTTGCTGGGCATTTTTTGTGTGCTGCAATGTGGTGCAGTGGAGCAAGAAGAGGTGCTGTTGGTGGCACAGGAGCCACAAGTGGTGCAGGAGCCACAAGTGGAGCAGCTAAAAGCTGAAGATAATTCTGAAGCGGATGGAGTTACAAATGGCACTGTGGAAGCCGATGATACTGAGGGTGGTGCACGCAAAGTACGTCAATACTTTGGCCCACCACCGCCACCGTTTTACGGCGGATATGGGGGCTTCGGTGGTGGCTACGGCGGCTTCGGAGGCGGTTATGGCGGCTTCGGTGGCGGCTACGGCGGCTTCGGTGGCGGCTACGGCTTTCAGCGCACGCGTGTGGTTACGCGCACACGCTATCGCGGTCGCTACGGTGGTTTCGGTGGTGGCTTTGGTGGCGTCGGCTTCTACGGCTAAAGTTTGCGCATTTTATTTGCCAGTTTATCTATAGATATATATATATTTGATATTTGTGATATTCCATTGTGTGCGGCACAGCGATTGGCGTTGCCTCAATAAATATGTGTGATTTTTTATTATTATTTGTTGTTTGTTGCGGCAAGTGATGTGCGTTTTGATACCCTGTATAATAAGGCAGGCAGAGGGAGGTTCATGTGGCAAAAAGAGAGCTGAAATCATTTTATTATAGCCTCAATATATGAGCAGGGTATTACTATGTAGTCGTATGCGAAGAATATATAAGAATCAAAACTAATGAAGTATGTAATAAATAACTGTTTACAGGGTATCTGTCAGTCCGTTCGTTTCTCTCCTCTCTCTATCTCTTCACTCACTCGTTATGTTTGGCCTGCCAGTTATGATTGTTCGCGATTTTATGATGAGAAAGTGACCAAAGGCCATTTAGGCAGAGAGGCGCCTATATAAATTTGCCAACGACTCTGGCTCAGTTTTGATTTGAGCTTAAAATGTTGCGTATGATTTGCCTAATGCTGTTGCTGTTGCTCGTGCTAGTGGGCGTCTGCTCCTTAGATCAGCTGGAATACGATGCGCAGGTAGCACCACCACACGCAGCGGGTAGGCATTAGAAGAGAGCTCTCTCCATATACAATCTGCTCTAACTGTTCTTATAATTATAACTCTAGCTCCTCAAGCAGCGCTGAATCTGTGGCGTAGCTTTGTGGGTCAGTTGCATCAAGTCTTTCGTGGCTGGCGCACCACCAAGGCACCACGCGTACAATTGCGCAGCACCACACCCGAAGCTGATGTGGACTACGATGCTCAGCCGGAGCTGCAATATTATGGAGCTTTGAATCCTATTTATTTAACGCAAAATTTTTAGATTTTGCATTTTGCCATTTGTTTATTTATTACAACTAGAATTTGTTAATAAAAACTTATTTCTAAGCCTAGCTATTAGAAGTGTTTGCCAAAGAGTCCCTTGAAGCTGCCGAGACCGCCGCCAAATCCGTGTCCCAGGCCACCACCAAAGCCACCGCCAAAGCCGTGACCCAAGCCACCCAAGCCGCCGAAGCCACCGAATTTGCCACCCAGGCCACCGAGGCCTCCGAAGCCACTGCCGCCAAAGCCACCGAGTCCCAGGCCACGTGCCACGCGCTCGTTCTCGTTCTCGTTCTCTGGCAGTTGCTGTTGATCCACCTGCAGATCTCCATCCACATCGAGCAGATTCAGTGGTTCCACTTGCAGCTCCACAGGCGCTGCCAAGCAACAGGCGATTAGGCAAAGGCTCAGCACGAGAAGTTTCATGTTGTTTGGGCTGTTAACTGATTTGTACTTAATCTGCAAACGACTGAGATTCATGCTTATATATGCACAGCATTACTTCTGTCTGATCTATTAGGGGCTGCGCTAGGGGCGTGGCTGCTGCGTGTGGCTGCTAATTGCGTATGTCCACATGGGGACTTTGTGCTTGCTTTTCATATCCGAATGTACTTTCATTCATATTTCTGAGAGTCTGCAGACTGACTGTATACTGAGCGGGCATCTTATACACTGAGAAAAAAGTCTTTGCTTAACTAATATATCAATTTGATTTACACTTTTTTAAGAAGTGTTCTTTAGACACTTGAAAAAGCTCATATTTATAAAGCTATATATAAAACAAATATTTTATTTTATACATTTTATTATGAAATAATTGTAAATTTTTCAAAATAAATAAAATATTAAATATTTTTTATATAATAATTTTCAAACTAATATATATATATATTTTATAATTTATAAGTTAACTATTTCAAGAATTAAATATTTTATTGACAATCTCATGTAGCCCATTCACAGAGCATCGCGCAGTCGTTAAGATCGTAAAAGCTAAGCTGGATTGGGTTGGCTTAGCTTCTGGCTGTGGCTTTGACTCTGACACTTTTTGTAGCTCTTTCTCTATGTCTCGATGTGGCTACATAGTTTGCTTAGGTCTTTAGCTGGTTGTTTAACATTTGGGCGACGCACAGTGGGGCCTTTGCTCATTTTGCGTTGCAAAAATCATAACTTTTGATCCAAGTAAAATATTTTAAAAATTTAAAAGGCATTCGACAGGGAATTCTTCAAGCTTAAAAATGAATCTACATACAGGGTGATGCGATAACAGGGTGCTTCACAGTTATAGGTCAAACATGAAAAATGGGAACTTCGGCAAAAATTACTTGTTTTTCTATGAAAAAAAGAACATTTTTTTGTTTCAATAAATTATTTGAATTATTTTCAGAGAGTATGTTTAAATAAATAAATTTAAAAAATTAAAAAAAATTTTTGGTAATTTATTTTTTTTTTTTATTTTTGCTATTTAGTTTTCCTTAAAGTTGTCATCCGTAGAAGGCGTAGCAATATCTAATAAGCTTAAAGTTTCTGAACAATAATTATTAATTAATGAGGAATCTGTTTTCTTCCACTCTAAAAAATATTTGCTTACAAAATGCAGCATTAGGTAGACAACACAAATAAAAAATGCAAATTGCAACGACCAATTTACAAAAAACCCAAACCCATCCCAAACCGTTTTGCCGTCGGCAATTCTACCTACAGCATGCGGCGATACGCAACAACGTCCTTTTTTGCGCATTTCGTGCGTTTTTTTGCCTGTTTTTTGGTAGTTTTTTGGCATAGAAACCCGGAGGGGCGGGTAGGGGCAGGCAAAGTTTTATTAATATGAAAGAGGACATCTTCCTTAACACGTGGGTATAAGTCGCTGCCTGGGACTCGGCGGGACTCAGAAGATGCAGTCCATCAAAGATGAAAAATAGTGTAAAATTAAGAGGATCACTAAATTTAACTTAGCTCTTTAATGACAAATCGTAACATTATAATTCTTTTTTTATATTATTAGAAATTAATTAATCTTTAAATCGCAACCAACATGTAAACAATCGGTGCTGTATTTGTCTTGCAACTTGATTCACAAGTTGAGCATTTTTCACAAAAATGCGGTGTTGTGCAAAACTTTGCAAGTTTACCCAACTTTGAAGGGGCATAACTACCTTAAAAATTGGTCGAATTTCAAAAATCTTTTGGATACTGTCCCTTTGGACAATTTCCAATCATATGAGATCAACTTTTTGAAAATCGCTTTTCATCACTTTTCTGATTTTTGCCACGCGACGCCGGCAGAGGCCCCACTGTGCGACGCTTACATCATGTTTGCATATGTTTTTACCGCCTGCGCATTGGCGGGATTTGGTCTTGAAACATAATCCAATTGACCTTAGCAACAGTTGTCTATTTGATTAGCTAGAGATTTTGTAATCGAAATGTCTGATAAGAGAAGTGTTGATAAAGACTGAAAGAGAGAGGGAGAGCGAGAGAGAGAGAGAAGGAGAGCAGCTATTCCTCTCTCTCTTTCTTCTTTTCATATTCAATTCTGTAGATATCTAAAAATAGCGAATTTTTGCCACCTGTACACTAAGTGCTGTAAATTGCAATTTAAGCAGCTTTCTTTTAACACTTTTATTAATTTTTAATTTATATATATAATTTTTTGTTTTCACATAGTTTCTGGCAAATAATTTATTATGCTAATTTACAGCTGAGTGGCTTAACATCTTGTTTGGCGCAGCATTAGACGCCTTTTACGATGTTGCCGCACGAATTTCCTGTAGCTGTTCTTCTTCCTCTTCTTGTTGTTGCTATTGTGGGCTCTGCTGCTGCTCCACCAGCTGCGCCGGTGCGTCTCCAGCTGTGGCATTTGCAACGGCTGACTGATGCGCGGTTTGCGAACTTGATCCTGAACGAAGGCACGAGACCAGGCAACGGGATCCAAGCTGGCATCGTAGCCAGCATCGTTCCGATGCCACCAGGGCATGGCCATGCCCAGTTGCAGCAGCATTATTAATATTAGCAACAGCAGCAGACAGCTGCCAACAGTCGTCGACGATGTGTTGAGCATTCCAAATGCGTGTGTCCTACTTGCCGGGCGTTTAATAAGAAACTGTGGCACGCCAAGTGGAACGAGTTGCGTCTTATATGAGCGAATGAATGCAACGCAGCATGAAGTCCACTCTAGCCTCTGCCTCTGCTCGAAGTCCACTTTCCTAGGCAAATGCAACAAAGTCTTTGACAAACAAACCTTTTGCATGCTGCACATGGCTTTTGAGCGCATTTACAGATTAACTGTGTCATACCTGCTTCACACACACACACACCTGCATAAAGGTAAAATTGTTGCGCAGGTCAAAAATGTGTTTTGGTCTCAGTTTACAAATCTCTTTAAAATCGCTGTCAAATCTCCTTTTTGGAAATCTCTTACAATAACCCAAGCTGCTATAAATCATAAAAGTAATGGACAAAAATCTGTTTTACAGCTCAATTACAAGTCGATTTAGGTACGAGCATAAAAGAACAGCTGGAAGCTTATCTGCAAGGCTGAAAAATGAGCGAAAATTGCATTGAATGAATTTCTTTATTCATGAAGTGCAACAATTGAAAGTGGGTCACAGGAAGGGTAGGGTTGAGGCTGTTGGGTTGTATGTATGACAGGTAGAGGACTCTGAATTATATACTATAAGAGTAACATAGACTTATAATGTTAATATCGTAGTTCTTTGATCTACTTATCTTTGTAGTCTTAAAAGCTAAAAATTTAAAAATTTTGTAGTCTTTATAGTGTTTGTATAGCCTATAGAGTCTATGGAGTGCATAAAGCCTAATGGAGCCTATTGAGTCTGCAGAGCATATAGAAAAATCTATGTAGGTAAGCTGGTTCCCCTCTGCCACCTTAGGCGCCTTAAAGTAGCTGGGACTTATCATTCAACTAGAAAAAATTAAATTAAATTATTAAATATTAAAATTTGTAACTCTTTGATTACGTTGCTATAAATCGATAACAAATTTATCGATTTTTGATGATTTTTTTTGCACAATTTTTAAGTACATAGAGATTTGAATTCGTAATACGAAATGCTTAAATAATATTCTAAAAATATAATTTTAATTTCATTCAATAAACTTCTGATAGCATTATTTAGGGTATTATCTATGTCGCACAATCTTAATATACAGTCTCTGCAACAGACTCTCTTGGTCAAACACTTGCAAAAGACACTTTCATTCACTACGAATCCTGCTTACCCTTTAACTAAATGCCAAAATAAACCATAGGAATAGGTAGCATAATCTAACTCAAGTAAATTCTACGCTGTCGCCAAGCCAATTCGCCATGGTCTCGCTTTCTTCTTTTTTTTATGAATACCCATTGAGAATGGTTAAACAGGGTATATGGAATGGTTTATAGCTGCTAATGTTTCCAAGTAAAACAACATGTGCCATTGTCTACAGCCGAACAATGGGACCCTACAAATTTCACTTTCTAAAGAGCCAATGGCCAAGTGACTAACAAATTAGAGCTCTCTCTCCCTTCCTCCTCTCTCTCTCTCTCACTCTGTCTCTCCTTTTCGCTCTGTACCTGCATTGAGTATCTTAGTCAACACTTCAGTTTCATCTTGGACTTGCTTTTCGCCTTGCACTTGACACTCAACTCAACACGATTCAAGCAGAGTCAACTCAACCCAACTCGAGTCGACTCGACTTTGCTGTCATCGCAATTAGCGACTTTTTGCCTTTTGGTACAATGGTGAAATATGCGCGAATCGCGAAACTAGTTAACAACAACAACAACTCAACTACACAGTGTCTAAGCCTAGTCCCAGTTAAGAGCAACTACTCCAAAGAGTCCCAATTAACTGGCAACTACTCGAAGCGGAGCTTAAGCCACCAAGTCCCCGGTTAATCCACTTTCCAGCTGGTTGTGGGCCAACCACATACCACACGCCGGCAATTGCATAAAAGCAGCAACTGTTGCACGTTGCAGTAGCAGTAATTGAATAAAGTTCTTGACACGATGAGCTGTAAGTTTTTGCTGCTGCTTTGCTTGAGTCTTTGCCTAATCCTGGCCAGCTTTGCGGCACAGCAGAGACGCGTGGGCGTATTGCCAACCCATTTTGTGGGCAAGGGCGCCTATACACTAGCTGCCAAGCGACATCAACCAGTGCAGCAGCAGCAGCAGCAGCAACATAAATATCGACAACAGCAACAGCATCAATTGCAACAGCAGCAACAGTTGCAGCAGCGCAGGCAACTCTTTCAGTGGGCTACGATGTATAAGAAATTGCATTAAATGTTCGCACTTTATATATTTTAGCTAAATAAATTAAATAAATAATTGAGTAAATTTGTTAAGTGAATTTAGAGTTAAAAGTGCATGGCCATGGCATCGCCGCCAAAGAGTCCTTGCATGCCGCCCAGACCAGGCTGGCCATAGATGCCAGCTTGAGCTGGAGCTAGACCCGGTGCATTGGCCATGCCAATGATGTTGTCCAGACCAAAGCCAGGCATGGGCTGTGGACTGCCAAAGATTGCCGGATTGCCGTACATGAAGCCGCCAAGTCCAGCGCCAGGTGCAGCTCCCAGACCCGCACCAAAGCCAGCTCCAGGCAGAGGTGCGCCCAAACCAGCGCCAAAGCCCAGTCCAGGTGCAGGGCCAAGTCCAGCGCCGATTCCTGCTCCATAGCCAGCACCAGGCATTATGCCCGCTCCAAAGCCTAATCCAGCTCCGGGCAGACCCAAGCCCAGACCCATATTGGCATCGCCGGCAAAGCCGTTGTTCAGGCCAAAGGGCGACATCATGCCCGGATAGTTGGGATAGCGTGCCAGCTGCACATTGCCAACCATGCCCAGTGCCATCTGATTGATGGGCAATGCACCGCCAATGCTCATCGTCGCCGGCGTCATATTCGCTGTGCCCGTTGCCGCCATCATCTTGACATCTGCCTCGGCCTGACCTGGTGTCATCATCTTCATATTCCGCTGTTCACGTGCTGCCTCCTTCACTGGCGAAGCCTGACAGCTGCCCAGCAGCAGCAGCAGCAGCGCTAGCATCTTCAAGGATCTCTGGGCGGCAACCGATTTCATTTTGCTTGACTTTGACTTGTGTTCGACAACTGTTTGCTTCCGGCACGGCAAAGTCGCTTTTTATGCTGAGGGGGCGCAGAAAAAAAAAACTTTCTATTGCAGTTTTCAGTTTTCTATTTGGCTCATAAAACGGTTTTGTGGTCGCTCAAAGTACGTTTTTATGACAGTAGCAAAGTATATATATATAAATATTACTGAAGTTCCGCAGAGAGCGGCTGAGGCTGTGGTGCGTCTGCGTTTTGTAATCTCTTTATAAACAATTCGCACATTTTGGCTAATGGCAAACGCAAATAAGGTGCTAAATGTCTCAGTCGATGGCATAAAATTATTACGAAGCAAAGTGAAATGCGCCATGGCCTCTGTTGAATGCTTTGTAAACGAAAGACTTAGGCAACGAACTTGCCTCATTTCGGTACATTTCTTGGCTCTGCCTGAAAGTATGCTGAGATTCTGAACTTTTGTTGTTGCTTGTGATTCATGCAAAATATTTATGACTCAGACTATGGTCTAAAACTTAAGCAGCCAAATTAAGTGATTTCATGGCTAACCGCGAACAACGTTAGCGAAACATAAAAATCTGCAAATTAAACTAGATTTTGATTTGGCAGACACACAATTGGAGCGCTTTGTTTGTGAGAAATTGGCATGCAAAAGATTTAGAGTTTTATTTGCATTTTGAGGTCGATATAGTTTGAAGACTTTAAGAAGGTTGAGAGCATAGCAATAAGATTATATTTACGAGATATTATATGGCTCTGAGAGGGAGATAATTTTTAATAGTTAAAGTTTTCTTGCAGTAGGTTGCTTCAGTATGTGCCACAATGCAACTAGCAAAGAATAATTGAAATGTGGAATAGAGGAAAAAAGTCAAATCTCTTGTTTTGTAGGCAAGTTAAGAAAACCAATGAAATTTAATTTGCTTAAGTTTAGTATTAGGATTAGGAATAAACTCTCCTAAGAACATGACTCAAATTAAACTATAAAAAACAAAATTAAAGTTGATTTGATTAAATTTAGTATTCAGATTGAGAATTTACTCATTTTTTTTATTTATTAAGTCATATGGGACTCCAATAAGCCCTTTGTGGACTTCGTCTTCTGTTACTTGGAATAAACTCAGCTTAGAACATATTTCAAATTAATCTTTTGGTAAAATAATAAGTTGAAGGAAATTATGTTATCTATTAGGCATGTGATGAAATTCTTTTTCTGCCATCATTCATATTTATCTGAAGCAACTTACTGGATGATGCAACATTGAAACGAATAACAGAGAAGCAGCTTGAGTTGTCATAAGCAAATCAAATGACTAAGGGCAGTCAGCTACAATCTGTAATCTAGCTCTGTTGTTCTGCTCTCTATACTTATATTAACACAGCTTGAGGGTTCCCAGAGAGTATTCGCATTTCATGTTAGTCGAAAAGTGTCTAAGAATGTCGCTTAGTGTATAAGACATTGTTCATCGATCATTGATTTGTCATCAGTCACTGACTCATTCAGTAATCCTTTTACTATTACTCAACACAAAAAACTCGATATCTATTTATTCCTAGAACTGAGGGCTGAACGCAGTGGCACATCAGACCATATCGCATACGTCAATCAGTCAGTAATCGGCTTAGCTTTATCATTGTCATGATCTTTATAAGCATTAAACAGCATAGCAGGTAAGCAACTGTTTCGTAACTTGATATCTAGCTACCGAAAAGTAAACCCATAAATATTTAAGTAATCAAATTCATTTCACTTAAAGTTTCACTTCATTTCTTTATTTTCATATAGTACACTTAATAATAATAAAACCTGTGCGCATTTCTTACTGACTATTACTATATCTATTATTATAGGTCATTCTTCTTGCAGTATTTCCTTTCAACTATCTGCCAAAGTAATCGGGTTCTTCATTATTCGCACGATCCCGGCGTGTATCGAAATCGTAGTCGTAGCGCGAATAGCTGCGACGATGTGAGTCCAAGGAATTTGGATTGCTGTGATAGCTGTAGACCACGCGGCTCGGATAGCAGATATAATAGTCGCTCTGATAGCTGGCTCGCTTCTCTCTCACGGGCTGTCCACTGAGATCGTAGGCAGAGTGAATGGCCTGGTAGGGATTGTTGGCTGGCGTTGCTTCAATAAGGCAGACTGTGGCCAGAATAAGTGACAGGATCAGTGTGAGCTTCATTTTGAGTACAGGTATGGCTGCTGGTGTGCTCCAGTTGTGGTTCCTTTAGCTTCTGTTTGGCTGCTGTCCGTTCTCAACTCATTTTATACGTGAAATCGCTAATTTTTGTGACAGACCGTCAGACGGAGACGCCTCAATCAGTTTGATTAGCACCTGGGTAATATTTCCGTCCAACTTTAAACGGGGGGGCGATGTTCACATGACGTCGCAAACTGAGCTGAGCAGGTGATTGATCCATCAGTTTGGTATTTAACGCTCAATTTGTGCTTTAATTGTTTTTTATGACTGTTGCGGTAGGCGCTGTGAATCAACTATTTGCACTTGCAATAATATTCACATTTGACTGAATTGGCAAATAGATTACTAGGCGTTAAAAGCATGACAAATTACATGTATTCTTTATATATATTATATTATATGCATGTTTTATGTATTCTTTATAGGTAAGACGAGCTGAATGCCTCTTGCTATATCTGTCTGCCCATTCCGTCCTTCGTTAATTTGTTCTTTCAGCTCTGCTGTGCTATCCATAGACATATCCGTCTCTCTCCATATCTGCTGGAATGTGCATCTATCCATCCACTCTCCCTCCGTTTACCTGGCAATGTCTCTGTCCGCCCATCCGCCTGTCCTAGCGCCCAACTCCGACTCTCTTTCCGTCCGTATTTCCATATCATCATATTAGCTATTGGTTTATCTGTCTGTCTGTCTTTTCAGCCGTGTGTGTGCTTACGTTTTTTATAGAATATAGAATCCCATTCAGTTGCCAACTCTAAGTTTAGCTTGTGTTTACTGTAATTCTCGTTAAATAAAAAATAAATAGATGCTAACTAGTTATTTGTCATAAATCACATTTCCGTGTAATTTTCATATTACACCAGATTGCAAAATATTTGACAATAATTTCAGTATTCATTAGTATAAATATATATTGGGTTGAGTTGGGCTAGGCTCGGCATGTCGTAGGAGCTGGCAGGCATATACATATTTGTTATAAATATTTACGGATTCCTAACCTAAGGAATTGAACAAATATTTTGCAAAAAATTATGTGTGTTATCAGGTTTCAATCAAAACTGGAGTGTGTATATTATAATTTAAAATGATTGCATACTCTGGCCAAAGCCAAAATGGCTTGATAATATGCGTTGAGTTCAAGTTCAATAAACCAGATATATTCAGTGGTTCAGTGGTGGGACGCTCTGCTTGCAGTAATTTTGATCAATCTAAAGTTACAAATTTAATTTTTGTTAAATAAATATTTATTTAAAAATGCATAGTATAAATATAAAAATTATATTTATTTTGCTTATTAACAACTTAAATAAAAATCCTATAAATAATTATTTAATAAATTGAGTAATATGTCAAAAAATTATTTTAATTTTTTTTTAAATATAGCAATAATAAATGGTATTTTTTATTCAATATATTATTATAAATTTATTTTTATATTTTTTTAAATTTACAAATAAAATTAAAAATTTAATGAATTAAAATAAACATTTTATATTATTCTTGATTAATAAATGCATTGCTGTCATTTGCATAAATTGATTAAATTAATGCATTATTAAATTAAAGTCGTTTTAAGCTTTGCATTACTTGTAAAATTATTTGATTTATACATTTAATTGATTTATTTCACTCGCAAAAACATTTTGAACTCAGCTCTTACGACTAATTTATAAATCATTTATCACTTTTGATTTTATATCTTTTGACGTCAATTTCGTTGCTTAATTAAAAAAAATGTCTCATGCAGTGTCTAGCCAAAATTCGAAAAAAAAACACAGAAAATGACAATTTCAATGCAATCTCAATTTTTTACTTTATTTTTTATCTAATTATCAATTAATAAATTGAATGGAATATTTTCATTTTTCTCTTTTTTTTTTCTTTCTAAAAATAAGCTTTTGCTGACTTATTTTTCGTTTTTGTTGATTAATAGCATTATTGTTAATGACAAGATTATTGTTGTTGTTGTTGTTATTGTTGACTCTGTTATTTATTTGTTGTCGTTTGCTTGTTTTGAAAAAAAAAAAATAAAATAAACCGGCTTGTAAGAGGCATCAACAGCTGAGCTAAGTATTTAGCATCTTGCCAACGACAGCCCGTTGAGCGAATGCGTAGAAACCGTGCCCCCTAAACTCTTTTCACGTTTTGTTTTCAACTCTTTGTTAATATCATTTATACCCTCTTATAAAGTGAAGAGCGTAGATAGGAATTCCATGCTTTGTTAACTATGGACTAGGGCATTTACGCGCCTGCTAATATAAAAGAGTATATTAGCTTTCAAACTTTGTGAAATATTTAAGTTACATAATCATTTAATCGATCTATTTAAATCTCTTTATGACTAACTCCTCTTGCTATGAGCTCTTCAGTTCCCATTTCTCGTTATCACAGCTAAAGAGCTAGATTGAGCATTGCATAAAGTGACATAATATATCATTTATAAATATATCTTTTTATTTTTATTTCGGGTCTCTTTTGAGCGAGTATTACACAGCGATTTTTACTTGATATTTGTTCAATTTCATTTCGTTTCAAATGCGATTTGTTTTATTTGCCAAAACTAGCGCTGGCCGATGCCGAGGCTGACGCTGAGGCCGATCCAAAGCCACCGCCTGGATAGCCACCACCACCGTAGCCACCTGGATAGCCACCGCCACCATAGCCACCTGGATAGCCACCACCACCGTAGCCACCTGGGTAGCCGAAACCACCGCCACCAAAGCCGCGTCGGAAACCACCGCCACCAAAGCCGCGTCGGAAGCCACCGCCAAAGCCGCGACCTCCGAAACCTCCAAAGCCACCGCCGCAGCAGAAGCTACGAGCTTCACGTGCACCATCCGCATCGTTCACTGACTGAGCATCTACATCGTCTAGCGTAAGCTGCTGTGGCTGCTCCTTCTGTTCCACCTCCTCCAGCACCAGTGGATGAGCCCATGTCAGGCTTAGGGCCAGGCAGTAGACGAGCGCCAATACCACAAATTGTTTCATGTTTAGTTTTGCAATTGCTTCTATTTGGGTTCCATCGGTTGTCGACATCTTTTATAGTCTACGATATCTGATTGGGGGATGCCCCCAAAAGAGAACTACTATGCGAAACTGATTGGCTCATCCTGCCATGCGAATCATTAGTTTCAAGCATCTATCATTATTTTTGTTTTCAAATTATTTTTCGTTTTTGATGATTTCACCAGAACTTGTAAACGGAATTCCCGGACCCCCAAGGCACTCAGCTCATATGCCCCCGCATTGAAAGCTCACTTCTGGAGTCCATTCATTAGATTGGCCTAGAGCCAGAGATCTACATTGTTGCAAAGCCAGAAATTCTCACACAGTTGCCATAAACAATAAACCTCTTCAGCTGGGGACTTACTGAGCTAATACCCTGTAAATTAGCAGAGTCTAAAAGAGGTAGTTTAGCTTGCGTAGAACTATTATTGCATATCTATTGCAGAGCTTAGATTAAGAACTACTGTTAAAGGGCATCAAGTTCTAACATCTCAAAATGTGAAATTTCTCATCATTATATTTTACAGGGTATATGGTTGTATTACACTTTGTCATTCGTTTGATCATTATTGCTTTCGCTCGTCAACAATTTAAACACCTTAAGCGACAATCGAAAATAATTAAAAACTTGTTAAGAACTCTGATCACTGACCTTTCAAATTGTTTGCAGAACTGCGCAGTTAAGAGCTCGTCTCGACAGCTACTTGTATCAAAACCTTTTTTTTTGTATATTATTTTCTATTTTTTATTTCTTTTTCTGACATACAAGACCAGTTTTTTGTTTGTATATACATACATTTTTATTTAGAGTATTTAATTTGTTTTCGTTTTCTTTTTACCTGAAACAAGTGTCGCGAGGAGTCATCACATTATCCAATTAGCTGTTAGCTTAAGCTTTTATAAAATAATATTCTATAAAAATACTCAGAGACTTTTTAATGTTATAATTTGTGTATATATTATTAATTTTTAAAAGAATTATTTTACAATAAGAATAAAAGAAATGATTTTACATCATTTTTGTATATGTGAAATTTTTATTAAAAAAAAAAAAAACGAATTTTCGATAAACTAGTTAAAGAAACTTTTTATTTATTTATTTTTTTTTTTTAATAGCCACAAAAATATTTATAATTATGAATAATATATTTAAAGAATCGGTTAAAAAAATTATTTACTTTAAATAAATATTTTTAATAATTAAAAAATAATAATAAATTAAATTATATATATTTTTTTATTTATTTTTTTTCTTTCATATTTTCTTCAAAAATGTTTGCCCTTATGGGTTCGCTGGCTAACTTTAAGTTTAGCATACGATAGTTAGAATCGTATTATGTGAAGCATATTTTTAGGCTTTTCTCAAGTTTAGATCAGAATTATTACTTATGCTTTAAATCTCTTTCTCATACATGTTGAGTTGACAGAAGAACCTTCTAAAAGTTTTCGCTCAGTGCATATAAAACTTAGAGAAAAATTCCATTTCAATAAAAAGTGCATGACGTTTAGACAAAACATGAGTCAAATTAATGAGACAACAGAAATGAGAACCGGTTGATATATAGCTACTTTGTCCAAACATCAACTGACACATAGAAAAAAAAAAAGATTAAAAAATAAATAATAATTATAGGATCACATGATTATCAAGTTAGATTACAGGTGTTTACATTTATTTGAATTACTTTCCCACAGTTGTAGTCTAAAGGCATAATTAGCTGCAAGTCGGTTAACGAACTCCATAGAGAGGAGATTTATGAAGATTAAGTGATGTATCAATTAATTTATTAGTTAATTGCCTTGAGCCAATAATTAAACATAAACAGAAAATTCCATTCTTTATATAGAAAATAAATCTGATATGTTTACACTAAGTTCTCAAGTACACTTGACATATTTACCCAGAAATACTTCAGTATTTCTATTTAAAGTAAATATAATTATAGGCTTCTTTAAATACCTAATGAAATATTTCATATGATTCCAGCTCATCTATGAAGCGAACAAGTTTCACAAACTTTTGAAAACCCCGCGGAAGTGAACAGAAAAAAACTAACAATAATAACGCATTAACGGTGTGAAACAATTTTTAGATACCCATTGATAGTGTTATAAATAGGGTATGCAGATTTATTGTGTCAATAAGCGAGAGTATGAGGGATTGGTGTAGTGAAGGCATATGTATATGTGTAAGCTTAAAAAATTCATTATTGGATATATAATTATTTATATCTATATTGTCAAAGACAGTATATATAATCGATGTGTAGATCTATATGGAATCAGCTGAACATTTTAATAGACCATTTATTAATTATTTGGTTTGGTTTATTATTATTAATTAAACGCCATTTTAATGTATCACAAATGTAGAGCTAATGAACTAAGTATAAGCTACCCACACATGCTCTTATATTAAAACATTTTTATTTAATGTTCGCCAAGTTCAAGCCATTTACACAGTATCTATGAGTCGTGTTTCGCTTTTTTCTTGAATGTTACTTATTTGGTAAATATTTGCTGAAACGTGGAGCAAGGTCAATGTCAGTCAGCGTCTGCAGTCTTTGGAGCATGCGTGAAAGCATGGAAACCAGTCCATGACGCGATTTCAGCGCGTTTCCGAAGCGTTTTAGGCGCGTTTCTTGCTTTGCGTGTGCGTGGCGCGTTTCCGTTGTGAATTTTGGCAACTCTTTTGGATGCGCCGAAGGTCTGCCAGTTTCCGTAACATATTTGGTCAACAATAGTTGTTATGGGGCGTGGTTGTCTCTATACCTTTTGCATATATAAAACTTCATCTGATGAAGTGCCGCAGTTTTAGTTTGTATTCGAGCGTCGCCTGAGTTAAGTTTGCAAAATGTATTTACGTTCGCGTTTGTGTCTGCTCGTTGCCTTCGTCGCGCTGGTGACTGCCGAGAAGAGACAGAGAGCATCGACAGCGGATAAACCACAGGGACGCACGTTGGGTCTATTAACGCCGCTGCTGCTGGGCGCTGGAGCGGCTCCCTTCTACGATGTGCCCGTGGGACCCGTGGGTGGCCCAAGTGGCGGTGGCAGCGGTACAGGCGCACAATCAGATCAGTACTATGGAGGAGGAGGAGGAGCAGGAGTAGCCGGCTATCCGGGCTATGGTAGTTACTATGGTTATAGGCCCAACTATAGCTTTGGCTATCCCAGCCTGGGCTTAGGCTATCCCAGCTATGCAAACTATTTCGGCTATCCCGGCTATGGCTATGGCTATGGCAATAGACCCAACTACAACTACAACAACTATAATAGACCCAACTACAACAACTATTATAGACCCAACTACAACTATAACAACTATCAGCGACCCATACAGTATCCCGGCAGCTACTATGGCTATCGGCCCAACTACAACAATTACAATAACTATGCCAACGCTGGCAACTCTGGCAACTATGGCAGCTATGGCAATAGACCCACGGCCTATCCTGCATCCATTAGCGCCAATCCCAGCTCAGGTGTCTCAGGTGCCGGCTCACAGCTATCCACAGAACAGGCATCACAAATCGCTGCTCAACTCGGTCAAGCTCTGGGCAGCAGTTTGCGTCCTCTCTTAGCCAACGGTGGCGGAGTACAAGCGCTAAGCAGTCTCTTAGGATCGTTGGGCCAAACTCGTACTCGTACTACTTAAGTGATTAAAGAAGTATTTGTAATCTAAGTCTGTTATATTATTATAATAAAAACTGTTGAAACTTTGTTATTATTATAATATTGTATTGTAATTAGTCTGAATTAAAATTTCATTCATTTTGAAGCATTGGCAGCACTGTTTGTCAAATAAATTTATCGATACATTTTCATGCTATCGCTTTGACAGCTTTAGCATAATATACCAAACATGTTATGCCTTTAAGATACAGCCAAAAAGTATGTGCTTGATTTTGCAGCTCACATGTGTTTGCTAATTGACATAAAATGGAATTTAAATAAATGCTATTGACTTTTGAGTACGAAATTCTATTCTAAGAGCCTTTTGCACACTGCCACGTAATGTTTGCTTGTTTGCCTTGCACTTCAAACAAACCCGTCAGAATGCAAAGTCATTGAAAGTCAAAGAATATGGTGAAATGATGGTTGTAATTAAATCTAATTGGAAATGTCAATTGCAATTCTTGTGCCAGCTCTATAAAAGTGGCAGCTAGCCCATCAATTGGCAGAGAGATCACAATGAAGCTGTGCATTTTGTTGCTTGCAATCGTCAGTTTGGCCTGTGGCTTGCCGGCTCCTATTACACTGGAGCAGATGGAAATGGAGCTGCAGCAGGAAGTCCAGCAACAGTTGAAGAATAAGGAACAGGGCTCAGTAGCTTCCTTGAAGGATGACGCCGATGTGGGCGCTCAGCACTCTAACGAAGGAGCTCGTAAATTACGTCATTTATATGGCGGGCCATGGATACCTAGCCGTACTATCTATCTCCCACCAGACTACTATTATTATTATAATTATCATAACTGTTGGTGGTAAATCTACTGGACGAGACTCTGGATGCGAAAAATGTTTGAAACGATTTGATATACGGAATTAATTTAGATTTGCTCAAAATTTTATGTTTAAAATCATTTGAAAATTTGTTGTATACCTTGATATGTTTGTTTCTTAAATTTGAATAAATACTAAAATGCGCATAGATAAAAATTACAGATTTAAGTTCATTTATTATGGATCAAAGAATTAGTATATTCATTAATCATAGATTATAGATCATAGATCATAGATCATAGATCATAGATCACAGATCATAGATCATAGATCATACATCATAGATCATACATCATAGATCATAGAATAGATCATAGATGATAGATCATAGATCATAGATCATAGATCATAAATCATAAATCATAGATCATAGATCATAGATCATAGATCATAGATCATAGATCATAGATCATAGATCATAGATCATAGAATAGATCATAGGTGATTGATAAATATTGATCACAGCTCAGAGATCATAGATCATAGATTATAAATCATATATCACATATTATATATCATAAACATCATAGGTCATAAACGGTAGAACGGAATTTACACTTTATTTAATATTTAATAGAACTTGATCATAAAAAATATATATATTTTTTGTTAATCTTCATGAAAGGTTAATAGTGGGGTCAGCTCTATTACTTAACTCATTTAATCAACTATTCAATTTTGAAGTTAGCTAATTATACTTGCACAAGATTATTCAAGACTTAGTCATAAAAAAATTATTTTGCATTCATTCGAAGAGGTGTTAATTGACGCTAGACTAGAAGGGAATCACAGCGAAGCTTGTGACGTTGATCCAGTACATGAGCATATTGTCAAGCTCACCAATATTTGAACAGAGTCTATATGAGTAAGAGTAAATGCGTTTCATTGATCAAATTTGCTTATCATCATTATCTGTTTAACTTTGTGCTTCATTCCAAAGTATTTCATAGTCGACAGAGAGTTCACACGAGCTTGGACTAGTTTCTCTAACAAATGCCTTTTGCATTCCATATAATTCAAATCGAATGGGATTTATAAGTAACTCGAGTCTAGTTGGAGCTGACTCCAAATTTAATGAGCTGATTTTATTTGTATATAGTTTATAGATATTTATATTGGTTCTGATACCAAATCGCCTCCATTTGGGCAGCGCGCCGTCGCCTTTCTTTGCGCTCCTCAATCTGATAGAGCTGCGCCTCTTTGGTAGCCAGCAGTATTTGCCTTGTTTCCTCGTGACGATGCTCTTCCGAGTTTTCGCTGCAAGAGAGTCAATTAATATTTCGTTGGAAATGCCAATTGCAGGAAATTCAGTTGACTCACATCTCTCGCTGCCGTTGCTTCAGTTCAAGTAGCTGACGTTCCGCTGCCTCGTCTCTCATCAACGACATTTGGATCCATTCAATGCGCTGGTTCTGAGCTAAGTCTAGACGTGCCTGCTGCAGCTCTGCCAGCTCCTCATACAGCTGCTGCTCCTCGCAGTGCAGCTGGTGAGCGAGCTGATGACGACGTCTATCCAAATCTTGGGCACATTCAGATAGCTTACGTTCTACTCTGTATTCAATTTGAGCATTTCGATTGCGTCGATTGGTTCGATTCAGGAACTCAGTAATATGCATTTTCGTGGTTTTGCTTGTTTGGTCGTTGATTGGACTCAAGGCTCGTGCCTTGGTAACGGCTTCAAGAATGTGCAGTGCTGCCAAGTGAGTACTCGCCTGGTTCTGTTACTACTCTGTTAATTACACTGGTTCTGTTACTGCACTGTTAACTATACTTTTATGTAATAAGACAATTTGTTTTTGTTTCTCTTTCAGAGAATGCAATGCTATATTCAAATTTCCAATGTTAAAGGTATTACATTCTTGAGCACACTAAGCAGTGATAGAGTATTTATTATGTATATTAAAATATTTAATTACAATCGTAAATGCAATTTGAATAAATATTTAATCTTTCTAGGCTTAGAAAGCTAAGATTCATACTTAAACCTAATGCTCCCCCGAGACTAATTAATTGTATGCGCCTCAACAAATTATGGGTATTTCCACGAAGTAAAAACTGCAATTCATCTTAGCCAAATCTTAAATAAATAGAGCTGGCATTGCACAGGTTCGGTCAGTAGAAAATTGCATTACAATCGGGAAGATGCGTCTAACACTAGTGCTGCTGCTGCTTGTGGCCGTCGTTTGCCTAACCGTGGGTTATGGCCAGCCATTGGAGGATAATTCAGTAAAGGATAACGATAAGGAATTAACACTGCTAAGTCTGGTCGATCAGGGCGATCAGCATGGAAACGAAGGGGCTCGAGAGGCGCGTGCGTTTGGATTTGGACGTCGTGGTTATTATCGTGGTGGCTATGGAGGCGGTGGATATTACCGTGGTGGCTATGGAGGTGGTGGATATTACCGTGGTGGCTATGGACGTGGTGGATATGGTCGTTATGGCTATGGACGTGGTGGATATGGCCGTTATGGCTATGGACGTGGAGGATATGGTCGTTATGGCTACGGCTATGGACGCTAGTCTTAAAAATGGATATGTAACACAATGTGGATATGATTGAAAGTAAATTTAAGCTGTATAGGGTGTATAATTGTCACATTGAGCAAATAAATATAAACCACAAGGTATACAAACAATGGGATGTATATATCATAAAAGATATAATAAACAATATACATTATATAAAATATAATACAACGTTCTTCTTGGAATCACATATCTTTGCCCACTAATATTTATTTGCCAATATTGTCGGTTTGATAATAATTTACGTCCACATTCTGTAATCCTATGCTAAGCTAATATAATAATAATCATATATGGGAATTGTTAATTAGTATTTGGTCAAAGTTAATAATGTACAGCACATTAGAAGTATGTCACAATTGAGATTGGAACGAGTTTTGCTTTTTGGTTTCCCAATTATTCAATTAACAAATTTGCATTATAATAAGCTGATATACTACGTACTGTAGACTGATATACTTCATGTAGAATTTGAATTTCACGTTTCAGCTAATTTGTTTTGATATTTTTGATCTTTTTGTTCCATTATAATGCATCAACGTGTCATAGTAAATAACTCACAATTATATGCGAATTTCGAGTGCTTACTTTTTGGACTTTTGACTTTGGTTCTACTTAAGAATTCCGTCTATATGACTATTTCGCATAGTTATTGTGAAATAATTTGGCGCTTGCTATTCAAGCGGCTTACTTGTCAAAATAGGATTAGGTGACTTTAGAATATTGTTTTTTGATTATGGAATTTGTATATATTGATTGATAGTATTATATATAGTAGCAATAGTAATAGTAGTAGCAATAGTAACAGTAGTATGTAGTTGCATGTTTTATAATAGTAATCTTGAAATTACTAGTAGTAGTAGTAATCATTGCAATAGTAATAGTAGTGTTAGTAGTAGTAGTAGTATCAATCTTAGCAATAGCAGTTGTAGTTGTTGTAATTATTGTAGTAATCTTAGCATGATTAGTAGTTGTAATAGTAGGAGTAATCTTAGGAATGATAGAAGTTGTAATAGTAGTAGTAAGAATAGTAGTAATAGTAGCTTTAGTAGCATTTGTGGTAGTAGTAGTATCAATCTTAGCAATAGCAGTTGTAGTTGTTGTAATTATTATAGTAATCTTAGCATGATTAGTAGTTGTAATAGTAGGAGTAATCCTAGGAATGATAGAAGTTGTAATAGTAGTAGGAATCATAGTAGTTATCGTAGCTTTAGTAACATTTGTGGTAGTAGTAGCAGTAATCATAGCAATAGCAGTAGTAGTAGTAGTTGTAATAGTAGTAGTATTAATAGTAGTAGCAATCATAGCAATAGTAGTACTAGTAGTAATGGTAGTAGCAGTAGTAGTAGTAGTAGTATTTATAGTAGTAGCAATCATAGCAATAGTAGTAGTAGTAGTAGTGGTAGTAGTAGTGGTATTAATAGTAGTAGCAATCATAGCAATAGCAGTAGTAGTAGTAGTTGTAGTAGCAGTAGTATTAATAGTAGTAGCAATCATAGCAATAGCAGTAGTAATAATAGTTATCACAGCAATTGTAGTAGTAGTAGTAGAGTTATTATTGATAGTAGTAGTAGTAATTGTAGTAGTAAACTTACCAATACTAGTAGTACTATTACTATAGTAGTATTACTAGTAAGCTCAACAATACTACTTGTAATAGGATTAATAGTAGTAGTAATCTTAGCAATAGCAGTAGTAATATCTCTATTACTTACAACACTTCACAACACTAACTACTCAAACAGCTCGCTAGTCTCCTTCCCTTTACAACACTTACATTAGCATAATTAATTAATTAATTAGGAGCTACTCCCCATTAAGTGGGCATTGCACAGTGACTTGCTTTGATGCAAAATTGTTTACAAAAATACATACAGAGTCGAAAACCCAAAAATAATAATATCAACAGCAACAATAAGCGCAGGCAGAACAGGTGTAATAATCTACAGAGTAATTAATAAACATTGTGAAAGTAACAATGCCTGGCCAGGCGATGGCAGCAAGAAGTAAACAAAACAAAAATTCCCAGTCTAAACTGTTTGTGTTTTTTAAGTATTCAGTGACAATTAAAATCAGGCAAT
This sequence comes from Drosophila koepferae, assembly GCA_030914345.1. NCBI lineage: Eukaryota > Metazoa > Arthropoda > Insecta > Diptera > Drosophilidae > Drosophila > Drosophila koepferae. The sequence goes on from JAUESR010000205.1 coordinate 2,123,581, forward strand.
GCGTAAGAGAACAGGAACGGGAATAGCTCATCCGGTTATTGGCAGGCTCTGGATGGGCGAATAAAAGCCCGATGGATCTAAGCAGCAGGCATCAGTGAAGCACAATCACGCAAGCAACTAAGTAATATACCGAATCCATTTAAGGAATTCTCTAATCAGGATGCGTCTAACACTTTTGGCTCTCATCGGCGTGCTCTGCCTCGCCTACACCTATGCCCTGGATGACTTCAATGCCGACGAGCACTATCCTGGAGCACAGCTGGATCTGCTCAGCGTTGAGACCGATCAGACTGCACATGACAACGAGGGTTTGCGTGAGGCACGTCAAATCTGGGGCGGAGGATGGGGCCGCAGTGGATGGGGCGGAGGATGGGGCGGACGACGTGTCGGATATGGCAACCCCTGGGTTGGTCGCGGCAATAGATGGGGAGGTCGTCGTGGTTGGGGCAACGTCTATGGTCGGTAAAGTGATCCATCGCTAAGTGCATCTAATCCCAGCTCCAGCACAGAATACACAATTGTTGTACCTCTCTCTGTTTGCCAATAAAGAACATTAAAAAAAAAAACAAATCGTATTTTTATCTGCAGTTCAATCTTCAAGTATTTCAGAAGCAAAAACAAACATGACTAAATTCATAATCACAATAAGAAAGTTTAAAACTAACAAAATATCAATTTTGTATATACAAATATAAAATTACAAAAAATATATATATATATATTAATGCACATTTTAATCTTTTGTTTGTTAGGCAAGATTTTAAACCTTACAAAAATAAAGTTAATTAAATATACTTAAAATAATATTTTTAAATTTTATGAGTTAAAAAAAAAGTTTTATAAAATATTATATATAAATTAAATTAAAATATTATTGATATATTTTTTCTTAATTCATTCATTAAATTAATATTTTTGAATTTAGATTTATAGATTTTCTTTATTTAAATACTTAAAATATATATGCAAATTTTTAATAAAGAAATTTAAAATAATTATTAAAATAGAATAAGAGTGGAATAATTGTTTTCTCGACCTTGCTTTAGCTTTGCGTATTTGCAAAGAATCCCCAACAATTTGTTGGCTTTCCTAATCTCTCATCAGACTTTAAAGCTGTTCATCCTTCAACTCTTTGTTTATCATTCCATTTAATTGTCATACAGTTTATTGACTTCTCTTACTTGGATTGCATATTTCTAAAAACATTTCGCATTGTATTTAATTTATTTCTTCTTTTTTTCATTCAGAACTGGATTTGATAGTCTACCCATTTAAATGTTTGTCTTATTATATGCTAATCTTCGTCTCCATTATTTTTGCCAAGTCATTTCGAGTGCTCAGCGTCGTAAATAAGTGAAAGTGGCAGTTGAAATTTATGAATTGATATTATATATATATGTATATTTTTGTTAATATAATTATGCTTGAGTTCATATAGTTTATGATATTTTCCAATGAAGTCAAGTTGATCATTGTTTATTGATTTGCTATATAGTTTGACCTGTTGCGCATCGACAAAGCTTGAAACTTTGACTTCATATAGTATATTCGGTATATTTTCGTCGGATAAGCTCACGTTTAACTGTTCATTCTAAACGGAAGCCATTTTGACTTAATTGCTGCAAAAGAATCAAATTTGATATTTGCTATATACACGCAATGATACCCTCGAAAGAAAGAGACGCGAGCTCATGAAAAACCAAAAGCTGTAGCTGAGCCACTCACTTTTAAGATTATGTTATATGCATCCATACTAACTGGGCGTGTGGTCAGTTGAAAACCCTCATATGTATGCCAAGGTTCTTAACTTAAAATCCTTATACGTAAATGAGAAAATAAATATTAAATATTAACAGCTAAACTTAAAGTTAGCCGGCGAGCCCAAAAGGGCAAACATTTTTTAAGACAAATTCCACAAAGGGATAATTGTAGTCCCGTATGGCTTATAAATAAACAGAAAATATATAAAAAATCTTAATGAAATCGCAGAATTCTATAGGGTATCTTCTAGTTGAATTTTGTTTTAAATTTTATAGTTGGTGGCATTTTTATCAACATTTTAAAATATATTGCACCAAAGTTGTCCAATAAAAGCACTCTCTTCATTTTATGCAAATTAATTGAATAATATACTCGCACACACACACATATTGACAGTAATCAACACACCCACCCTAGATACCAGTTCTAATAAATTTAGCGGTTAATATAAGACACTTAGGCCTTTAGCAACACTGATTAACATGATTTTGTTACGAAAACTGTGACTATAAAAATTTCTAAAGGTAATGAAAAGAATTGGAAAGTGTTATACTAATATACAGTTATACATACATGTAAAACATTTTATATATTAATATGAATTAAGATTTCTTTATATATTTAAAGGGTTTTAAGCCTTAACAAAATTCTCAAAATTAATTACAATTTATTTTTAGAATTTTAATTATGAAAAAATATCAAAAATCAATTCACAATTATGAAAAAAATTATTCAAAATTTCAAAAGTAGTTTGAGTATTTAAAATTGTTCCCAAAGTTCTTATGTTATTCGTAAATTCTTGAAATGTTAACAAAAACTGGCATTGGGTATATTTATAGTCGGATATTTCTTTCTTTGGCAGAACTTTAAAGCATAATTTTTAGTATTTTTTTTTTTGTTTTCTAATTTAAGTTTCGTTTATGGCACATCAAAGACGTGCGAACAAAAAAAAAAATAAAATAAAGTCTACTGACTCACAGAATTTCATCACATTTTTGTTAGACTGTGTAATTGGGAAGTACCTTTTGGGCAGGTGCAACTTTTCGACAGTGTGCTAAGCGAATAGCAGCTCGAAGCAGGTGTAATAACCTTCTAGCGCATGATCAACAAATAAATAAATTGCGAGAAAGTGAACAAAATAAACAGAATTGCAATAATTAATATAAACAAATAAAGCCTATGCACAAGCTTTACTTAACCGTAGATACGAGACGATATGGAATATATATATGTATATGTCTGTATGATGTGAATTAGTAGAAGGCGTTGAAAAGAAAGAAAAACAATTCGAGCTTAGAGGCAAATAAAAGGCCGTCGAAATTAGGTTTGCAGCATCAGTTCAACTTAGAACGATTCACTGAGCATATCGAAAGAGAGGAATTTCAAGCGAAGATGCGTTTAACACTTTTGGCGCTCGTTGGCGCTGTTTGCATTGCCTGCAGCTTGGCACAGCCGTTGGAGGAGCAAGCTGATAGAAACGATTTACTCAATCTGGCTGATCTTGGACAAGGCCATGCCCATGATGATGGACGTCAGGCACGATTCCTTGGTGGAGGCTGGGGTGGCGGCTGGGGAGGCGGCTGGGGTGGCGGCTGGAGAGGTGGCTGGGGAGGTGGCTACGGAGGTGGCGGCTGGCGAGGTGGCTGGGGCGGCGGCTGGGGCGGCGGCTGGGGCGGCTGGGGCGGTGGCTATCGTCGCGGCTGGGGTGGTGGCTGGGGCGGCGGCTATTGGGGCTAAGCTCTGACAAAGCAAGTGAATCAGCCTCAAGGCTGCAAAGCAGCCAATGCACAGCAACAGCTTCTAATCCTTTACCGGTGTTTCTAAATAAAGAACATTTAAGAAAAAAAAAAAAAAACGTTTTCTGTTATATTTGATAATAATATATGCACACGTCGTCAGCAAAGGTAGCCAGCGAGGATGGGCCGTAAAGGCTGTAATCTGGCAGTGGGCCAAGCACACTGCCCTGAGGGACTCCAGCTGCCACGTCATGCGGAGTGGATAGCGCCTTATGAAAGCGTATCGCGAATCGCCTTCCTTCAAGATACGACCTGAGCAGTCCAAATTATGGCGCAGGGAGAGTACGTTTGACTTTTAGTAGTAATCCGGCATGCCATACACGATCGAACGCTTCCCGGAAGTCCAAGTAGAGTGCGTTGCACTTATCCTTTAAGCTGAAATATTTTGACGCTTAGCCAAAAAGTATGCTACAAAAAGTTTGTCTTGACAAAAAAAAACATATTTTGTTTATTTATGAAGACATATGGGGAAATCCGTTAACCACCTTGTTGGACTTAATCCCTATTAAAAAAGTGGTCTATTGATATCGAGTCGCAAAAAAAAGTTATCCCACACTCATTCCTTTCCACTTAATTGTTATGCCACATGCATTTATATTTTATAAATTTTATTAAAAATTACGCGCTCTATACTGAAAATATAACAAATGCTGTATATATATTTTCATATACAAAAAGCGCTAAAATTTATTTCTAGCCAAAAGTGTGGCTAGATATACCTATGAGTAGGAGAACAGGCTACATTTTCTTTGCAGTTTGTAATCCATATTAAATTTTTTATTTGTAGCAAAAAAATTAATAAAGAAAATTAAAAAATAATATTAAAAAATATTGTTGTATATATTTATACATATATACTACAATATCACAACCCCAAATTAAAGGCATTGTATATATATTTTTTCGAGCAATATTCGTTTTATTGCATAGCTTGCCTTAAGTCGTACGACAATTTAACAATCAAACTTACATAATGTACAAAACATATATATGTATATATTCAAATACATATATATTACGCAATTCGTTAGGCGCTAGGTAGATGGGAAAGAGATTTCGAAAGAGAACGCAAGGGAAATGCATAAATATACACAGGTTGGAAAAAATGAAGGGAGAGGGAGTGAGTGAGGAAAAGTGGAGACAATATTTATATATATATATATCGAGACAGAGGTCTGTGAATGCTTTGCTGCCGACCAACTGAGCTTCATCCTGGATGTTATAATAAAAATATATTCAATTATATATATATATAATTCTCAATGGTCGTCATATGAATTATTTGAAGAATCTGCGTGGAGCAGCGGCGGCGGGGCTAACTGGCGGGGGAGTGGGGATGTGAGCGCCCTCGGCACGGAAACCGTTCTCATCGGCGATATAGGTGATGGTATAGAGAACACCATCGGGGCCGGTGTACGAGTAGGAGCCTTGCATGACCTAGCAGAGAAAATATTGTAATGAAGAGAATATAATGAGAAGTGTCTAAAAGTACGCAATAAAAGCTTTAGCAAGTTTGAAACTGCTCCTGAAACTGAGCAATGAATGAAAGCGAGAGCTTACCTGAGCTTCCAGCTGCGATCCGGGATTCTTGAGGTAGCCAGCTTCATCGGCGCGAATGCCATTGCTCGTCTCATAGCTGCGCGAGAAATAGATGCGATATATATATATATAATTATAAATCAAAATATATGTAATTCAATTCAAGTGTAAATCCCATCTAGTTGCTTCAATCATATCCTAAAGGAAGCTTGGAATACTTTCTAAATATTATTTATAATAATATATAAGACGTGAGAGACTAACTGATGAATGCATGCTAATGATTGACTTATGCTTCAAATGATTGACTAAGATCTACGAACTATCTGAATGACTCAGTGTTTGACTGCCTGATTGATTGATTGGCAAGTTCATTGACTAAAGAGCAAATGAAGTATTATAGATATTAGAAATTATAATTATCTGAATATTAGGTTGTATGATTAGCAGACTAGCTGAGCTGATTTATTAATGGACTGATGACCTGTATGATTGAAGGAATAACTGATTGAGCGCAAAGCAGATGCATTTATATGAAACTGAATAAAACCAATTGTTTAATGGTTGCCTGACTGCTTGACTGATTGAATGACTGACTACAGAGCTGTAAGTTCTGTGTACCGGCTTACTGACTGAATGATTGAACAAATGATTGACAGGCAAAGTGATTGAACTACCTTACTATATGCCTGAGTGTTGCATTGATGATTGATTGATTGAGTAACTAACTGACTGATATAAATGGTGATAGGAGGAACTATAGCTGTAGTCAGCTAACTAATTCAAGGATCTGCTGTAGTTCTGCATTTCTCACTGATTGAATATTATTTATTTTCTGTCAGACTGATTCTGAATTGACAGACTAATTGATGAATGTAATCAAATCCGAGTTCCACAAATATTTCACACTATTACCAAGCATCTTACTTACTTGTATTGATAGGAGCCATCCGGATTCAGATCAAAGTTCTGCTTGAGTATCACAGCATTCGCATCGTATGAGTTGCCGCGGGGCTGGGCCAGACCGCGCTGTGGCTGAGCTGTGACCAGGCACAGGGAGCAGAGCGCCAGGGCGGCAACGATGTAGGCGGAGCTAAGCAACTGCATGACCTTTTTTTGTATTTTTTGTAAATTTGATAAACGACAAAACAAATGATTGGTTAATTGAGACACAGCAGCACATGCAGATAATGTCAAACGCTGTGCATAATTGCAATTGATGGCTCTACTAATAACCAACAATCATCTTTTATGGCATCTTTCGAAAGTCAAGAGATAATAATTGGCGAGACAAGAAGGTCGCAGCTAAATGCTGACTAAATATGCATAATATTAAAGGGCGGAGAGTAGACGAAGATGGAGAGAAGGAGAGAGAGAAGTAAATTGCGGGAAGTTGATCAATATTGTGATGGGTTACTGGAGAGGGATATATAGAGGGCGGGAGAGATAATTGAAGTGTGCGACTATTATCGATTTTTAGTTATCGATATTTCACCGACATTACTAGGATGTAAGCTATAATTATTACAATACTTGTGAGTGCGCAGCAGAATGAAAGAAAGTTAGAGAGCATTAGAGAGCAGCATATCTATCGAATATCTATCGATTATTGGCTATCGATTATTTCTAGGACTCCAGCTCCTTTAAGCTTGCTCTAAAGTATTTCCGCCTTAGTTGCGAATCTATTTAGACCAAACTTGTATGTGCTTAACATAATTTTTAAGCAATAGAAAACAAATCCAAAGCTTTTACTACTCGATCTAGCTGCTCTGGAGAAATTCTTTTTAGATGCTTGAAAGTCTCCACATTCAAGCACGAGCAAGTGCAAAGTCTTAGCCTTGTTTTTGGTTTACTATAAATTTTTATATGTCCTTTTCTGTTTGATATATATATTTTTTAATCCTTTTTTATATCAGCTCCTTGCTGATCCTTGAGCACAACACACAGAACACAACATTTTGAGAACTCACTTTAATAAATTTGAGCGCGACTTTGTGCTGAACTGAAGCGTTTGTGTGGCGCTTGGAAGGCTCGTCAAAACTGTTTTGACTTGAATGCAGTCGACGCAAAGGTTTTTATACCAAAAATGCATTCACTGAGCCGCAGCAGCAGCAGCAGCAGCAGCAGCAGCAGCAGCTGAAACAACTGGCAGCAGCGGCAGCGACAGCATCCGCAATGAGAGCAGCGCAGCAGCAATCAGATTGTCAAGAAGAAGCAGCAGCAGCAGCAGCTAGAAGATCAAGAAGCTGTACATTTGACAGCAGTGGCTGAGTTGGCAACAGAATCGGAAGAGGCTGCCACTTGTACCACGCGGCGTATGCGCAACGTGTTTCAGAATGCAAATGGGCGTTGCGCATACGCCATGTATAACCAGCATAAGCATATGCATGAGTGTGAGTGTGAGTGTGAGTGTGTTATATCAGTTAAGCCGACAACTAAGCTGTATGTATGTGCTCTGTGTGTGTGTGGCACGCCAGCTTGTCTAGGCTTTAATTTATGTGAATTAGCAATGCGAAGTTCATTTGATTAGCCCACGCTCCTCTCCCTCTCTCTGTGTGTGATTCAATTTGCGATGCGCCGCAATATGCAATAATTTGTTAATTCAAATATTAATTAAAAGATTAATAGCAAGACTTATTGCATTGATGTTGCAATTGCCTTGTTGAATTGATGTGCATTTGCTTACATTAAATTCTTGTTTCTCGTTTTCATGTTTATTGACATTTGCAATGCAATTGCCTTGGGGGCGGGGCCTGGCGCAATGTTTGCCCACTTGTTTATGGAACACAATTGAATGCAGCAAAAAACCAATCATTTGTTTGCCATTGTTTGATTTTGCATCTGTTTGAGCAGCATCAGACAATAGTAGTACATCTCCAGCAGCTGAGCAGCTCAGCAGCTCAGCAGCTGAGCAGCTGTTGCTAATCACAATTTAGACATTTGAAACGCTTGCGCGCGCATGTTGGCCAATTTGCTGACCAACTCGGATCAGCCACTCCCCTGCACCAGTTCCCACTGAAAGGTGAACCAAATGATATGCCCAACAACAATAACAACAACAACAACAAAAAGAAGGGTATGCTGTAAAAGGGGAGGGCGGGACTGAGGCTTAAGCTAAGCCGGCCGGCGCATAAAAATTGCAATTTTCAGCTTTAAACTTTAAACTTTTGCAGCGTGTAGGAAATGTCAGTTGCAATTCATAAAAATTGCAGCAATAGCTGCGGCCACAACAACAACAACAACAACAACAACGAGAGCTGCAACAACAACAACAACAACAAAGAGTGCGCGCTGATCACGAACATGCCATGATGAACATCGCGCGAGATTAACGCGCCTCCGCCAACAACAACAGCAAATGAGAGTGCTCTAGTCGGGTATGCATGACTATAAGATGCTCTGCAAGCAGTATTATATCTATGGCATATGTTTAAGAAACAATACAATTATTTTAAAATTTTGTGAAATAAATATTTGTTGATAAAGATATATAATTAAAAAATATATGAAAAAATTTAAAAAATATTATTCTTTTTTTTTCGAAAATTTAATAAAATATTCATGTGCACAAATTTTTTTCAAATATTTTTGAATATATGCAAATATATATAATTCATCATATACGTATATAAATCTATGCCATTGAAAAATTTTTAATAATTTTCAGGCATTATTTCATAGTTAAATTGTAATAAAGTTCATTAAAATACAATAATTTAAATCTATTTCTTTATTTTTATATTATTGCCAAATTTAAATAATTTTAAAATAATTAAATTAATAATTTTCAATATTTATTATAAATATTATTAATAATAATTCACATAAATGCATATTTTTTTATATTCTTGTAAAGCTTTTTCTTCAGGCTCTCCACTCACCTTGTGCTGCTGTCTACTGCTCCTACTGTCACATACCGCTTTAGCAAGCCAATATACCCTATTGTAGCCTGTTTCAAAATGAGCTCAGCGAAGACGCCTTTTCCAACTTCAGCTCGAGCTCCACCTCTGACTCCACCCTGCGTCTCTTAGCCCGCCTCCGCGTCCAGCTGGTCTTTGCCTAAGCCACCCTTTACTATTGTTGTTGTTGTTGTTGTTGTCTGTTTGTGGCTTTTCCTTTTCGTCTTTTGTGCATTTTGTGTGCCGCGATTTGCCCGCGTTTTGCTGGCCTTCGTCTTAGTCAGCATCTGAAGCTGTTTAAGTGCATTTGCTGTGCCCTTTAAAATGGAGCATTTCGTATATGTGATTATATTTGTTACATATTAAGCTATGGGCATAAATCGTATATAATTTATATAGTTTTATAAGCAACTGTAGGTAGACATCTATACTTTCTATCAAATCAAATTTTACTAGACTAGACTCTCTTAACGACTGCTTCAATCAACGCTCGCACATTTTACTAGATATTTCTCTATATTACTTGTAAGCGCAGCATTTGAATTTGGAGTTGTAACGGAGAGCGGGAAGAGGGCTCTGCTTGTGCCTGCTCGCTCTATGAACGATAGTTCCAATGCTCTCGCTCTCTCTCTCTTGCTCTGGATCTCTCTATGCGCATTCCATCTTTACTCTGCGCTTACCTGCTGCATAAAGGCACTGTGAAACTGCAGCTCAAGGCGATCGGACGTTGTAGTCTCTATATCATAGCAAGACAATATAAAATTTCGTATTCATGGAAAGTTGCTTGATCTATCCCAATTCCCGATAATTTTTTAATAAACCTTATATAGATATATTAAATATGTTCTCAATGAAAACTCCATTCTTCACGACTCTTACCTCTACAGATTTGCCTCTACAATCTATATTTAGTCCATTTAATCGAAAGAGTATTCGAACGTCTCCCTACCCTATATTCACAACATTTCTCGTTCACATTTGACATACACCATCTCACTGTTTGGCCTACTCGTATTTGCAAAATATTGTTTCACACTCGTATTTCTCAGTTTAGTTGGTATTGCTCTCCGCCCAAAAAAAATTCCCGTGTGCCTTGGTGGACGTTGCTCAGTTTCAGTTGGAGTTTTCCGTCAGCTCATTCGTTTCCCATTCACAATGATGAATGAATGAATCGCATGTGTAATTCATTTTATTAGCCATTTCAATCAGAGCGCGCATCTTAAGTGCGCTTAAAAACTATCTGAAATTTATGTGACTTTTTTTCTTCTTCTTCTTCTTCTTCTTCTTCTTGTGCATTAAACTGATATGCCTAATGATTGATGTGCATGTATGTAGGTGTATATGCAAATATTGAGTGCGGTTTCTGAGAGAAATATTAAGCTGACTCAAATTGGCCAGGCCGAAAAAAAAAAACGAGTTTATGACGCAGCTTAATTGTTGCCCTGCAAGCATTTGTATGGAAAGGGCATATTAGCTATGTGAATGTGTGTAGCTAATTGACGGCAAATGACTTTGAATATTCAACAAGGAGTATTCAGATCTTCACTCTATTCATAACAATCAATACTCAAATCTATTTGAGATCAAAGATCTTTAAGATATAAATATTTTTAACTCTATCGCAAAGCGTCCATCGACCTAAAGGTCATAAATAAGCTAATTGCTCATAAACTACGCACGAATGCAAATTTATCTTTCTTCTTTAATAATCCCATCTCCATATTCGTTTTTATGCATCTGTTTGTTCAACAGAAAGAAAGAAAGTTGGAATATTTAAGAACAACAATTCTTTAATGGATTCAGAGTATGCCCAAGTCTAGCTCATGCCAACTTCTGTTTAATTAACATATCTTTCATAAGATTTGAGAAAAAACTAGCCTCAAATGTGATCTAAGATATCTTGTATAATATAGCGAATTGTAAGTCCAAATAAACATTTTTAAATTTAGCCATTCGCAGATTAATTAATTATATTTTTCGGCCTCTTCGGTCTGCGTTGATTTTTGAATATTTCCCCACGCTGATTCATTGAGTTGTGAATAGTTATGCAAATCGAGCTGTGAGTGTTTCATTAAAATACATACGGCGAAGTTTCTATAGAATTTCTTTATTTTATTATTTTTTTGTTTTTGTTTTTATGGTTGTTTTTTTAAAATAACGTAATGGATGCTAATTCGACTGTCGACTGCGCCATATAAAAGCGACGCACTACCAAAACTTCTAGCCAAGTTAAGAGCGACGACGAGACAAGACGCGACATGTTTAAGACAACGATCTGCCTTTTTGTGCTGGCGGTGGCCAGTGGCGCTGTTAGCGCTGCCAGCATTTACGGCAAAGATGCCAACGAAGTAACCACCGAGAAGCGTGAGATTGTTCCACTGCTCAGCTTCGCGGCGGATAAGGGTATCGACGGGTCGTTCAGCTTCTCTTATGAGGGCGGCGATAAGAGCTATCGCGAGGAGACCGGCTCGGTCAGCAATGCCGGCACTGAAGACGAGACTCTCGAGGTGCGAGGTTCCTATCGTTACATCGATGCTGAGGGTCAGCTAGTGGAGGTCCACTACACCGCCGGTAAGAATGGCTTCGTGCCCATTGGCACCATCATTCCCGTTGAGATCTCGAATCTGGCCAAGGCTGCCGCCGAACTGCCCGAATACACCCAGGAACAGGAACGTGCCGATCGTTTCAATCAGCGTCGTGCACGCTCCAAGACTGAGGAAGAAACCGTCGAAGCTGTTAAGACTCTGGTGGCCACTGAGCCCGTCAAGGCAGAGCCCGAGACAGTTGTGGCTGCTGAGTCCGTCAAGACGGAGACAGTTGTAGCTCCAGAACAGGTCAAGGCAAAGACAATTGTAGCCGCTGAGCCCGCTAGCACAGACACCGTCGTGGCCGCTGAATCCGTCAAGACGGAGACAGTTGTAGCTCCAGAGCCAGTCAAGGCAAAAGCAATTGTGGAAGCTGAGCCCGCTAACACAGACACCGTTGTGGCCGCTGAATCCGTCAAGACGGAGACTGTCGTGGCTGCTGAGCCCAAAGCAAAGACAGTTGTAGCTGCTGAGTCCGTCAAACCCGTCGTCGTCGCCGCTGAGCCCGCTGTCGCTGCCTCTGAGATTGTGCCTGTGAAGGTGCTGGCAGCCCAGTAGAGAAGCCACAGGGATAAATGAGACTTAATACAATTCTATGTTAGTATTATTAATTTTCTCTATTTGTAAACTGATTAGCAATAAAAGAAAAGAAATTAGTGGAAAGTATCGACTGTCTCATGCTCGTCTATGTATTTCATTTTAAATTGATGATTGATTTACATTTAAAATTGAAAAGAATTCTTTTAAAAAAACATTGCCAAATTAAACAAAAAAAAAAAAACTTACCAACAAAATTGTATCTGGTTTCTTGCCAACTTTCTAGATACTTTTATCTCAGTTCCTCTTTTCCTCTACTCGCTGAAATTATTAGTATTATAATTATTATGCCATTAATAACTAAATTCATTCATTAGCAAGCCAATATACTTTTTTCGCACAGCTCGCAATTGGCAAAGGTGCAAATCTCGTCTATCTATAGTCCATGATATCGCACCCAAAAAATTGGCAAAAAAAAAAAAAAATTCATGTTAATGGCCAAATAATGATGTCATAAAAATGTATGGCTGCTGTGATGATGAAACGCCAACTTAGTGGATCATAAAAACGTAACTCTTTCTCTCTCCCCCTCTCACTCTCTCTCTCACTTTTTGTAATAAAACTCCAGGTAGAAGTTCTTTTACCTAATGAATGTAGCTAGAAGATTCCAAATTCGGCTTAATTGATATGAATTGAAAAATTTGCATAATTATTTTTGTCATTTGTCATTTTTATTATGTTGTCCGATAATTGAGCATTATACTTCAAACTCTCTTGCTAAATGTAATAAATCATGTGTGCTCAGTCGGCCATTATTTGGCTAATGCTGGCAGACGTTTCTGTAGTGCGAAACAAATTAATTACAGCCATGAATCAAGCATAAACTGCAGAGGTGATTGATGAACTGAACTGACTCTGAACTGATCGATTGTTGAAGACTCAAATACATGATTGAGTACTATGTACATAGAACGGTAAAGCTTGCTTAGGTTAGTCAGCAATGCGCTTGAAAAGAACTTTTATATAGACAAATATAATAAACAAATTATTTGATTTTTAATTTTAAAAAATATATATTTTGTATATATATCTGAAAAAAAATTAACTAAAAGTTTAGAGATCATAAATTTAACTAAATTAAAATATATAAAAATAAATACATAAATAAAAAATATTTATTTGAAAATAAAATATTTTGCATTAAATAAATATGTAAATAAAAATTATAAAAATAATTTCTTCCAAGTCAAAAATGTTCGTTAAATAAATATACACATATTATCCGAAGAAAAAAATTCATAATAAATTCAATTAAAAATATAAAATATCTGTAAACAAGACAATTAACATATTATTTCATATTTCACACAGCAACTACAACAAGTTGAACTATGCCAAGCTTCACTGCAGCATCGCAGGCGTCTGAATGTGCGATTATCATTGATTGCGAATGCCTGAGGAGAAGTGGGGAGCATCGAACAACATGCTTGCTAGTGTGCCAAGTTTTTGGTTTTCAAGGTCTGCGAAGTTGGGAATTTCTAATCTCTGTTTATTTTCGTGGAGATCGAAAGAGAAAGAGAGACAGAGAAAGATTATGCAAAGCAGCAGACGAAATTGTCAGCTCATTCGAATTTATAAAAGTATTTATACAATTTTTTCTTTGTTTTCTTTTTTTTTTTTTTTTTTTCTTTGTTAAGTTTTATTGACATTTTCATAATGTTACATAACTATTTCACTGGCCATATGTCGACTTCTTGTTCTCCAAATCAGTGTCGAGATTGTTGGGCAAATCCTTAGCTGCCTCAGCCACGGCTGTGATCTCTGGATTAATGATGGAACCATACGGCACAAAGCCATTTTTACCCGCTGTGTAGTAGACCTCAACAGTATCGCCATCCACATTAATGTACTTGTAGGAGCCCTTGACTTCGAGGGCCTCGTCATCGGTGCCGGCATTCACAACGTAAGCCTCCTCATCGCGCTGGGTGCCATCGCCAGACTCATAGGACGATTTGTAGGAGCCATCTTCACTCTTGCTGACCTCCGATTTCAAAATGGGCACGACCTCTTCTTTCTCGGAAACAGGCAAGGCCTGGGCGACAGCCATCACAGCCAGGACGAACAAAGGTATCTGCAAAAAATCCAAATCAAGGCTTTAGCTCGACTAGCTGCAGAGTTTGCCCGGGGGAGCCAGCGCACTTACGAACTTGAACATGATTTTTTTTTTTTTGTTTCCCGTGGTATACTCGAAGTGGATCAACGAAAGCGAGAGTTTGAGTGTGGTTCACTTGTGCGTTGGCTTTTATATGCGGCGAGCATTGCGATCAAATAATTCAACGTTTCTCTATGCGCTTAAACATGCCAAACATGTTTGCATCCCGGTTTATGGCAGCTGCGCTACGTCCAAAAACTTTAAACGATGCTCAAATTACTTCACGCTAAATGTCAGGGTCGTTCCACAAAAAAGATATCAAAACAAAAAATGTGTCAACCACTGATTCAGTCTTGTTGCCGATTAGCCACTCAGTTATTCCAGAGCCGCTGCAGCAGTAACTTCCGCACTCTATTTGCTTCTCAATCTTCAACTGCATCCATACGCCGATGGCATAATTAAGCTCCAGCAACAGATGGCTATAAAGAATTAATATTGCTCTTTTAAGACTCTGTACATTATTTCAAGTTTTATTTATACATATGTATATTTTCGCTGCTCTAAACTCAAAAGTCAAACAATGAACTCAGAAGTGTCTGCTGCATATTCAAATATGTAGAGAGCCAGCGGACCTACCCAAAATTGGACTGGAAATGCCCAGGGCAACTGGTAAACGTTGCGGTTGTTGCTGTTGCTATTCGGGCTACTCCTCTGCTCAGGTGTCAGACTTTTTTGCATCTTACACGAATCGCATTCAGATGCAGATACTTACTAATAAATTACAAGAGAGAATGACACAAAGCGCTGACATTTTACATGCTATATGAAAACATTTGTGGGCTTGGTGGTGGATGCCAATGCTGAGAGGCAATTAATCGCAACACCTTGAGTGGGTGAAGCGCAGCCAACAGCAATTGTGACTATAGCTTGTAAAAGGTAATGCCAGTTGAGAGCCTGCTAATGGATGCACTGATTGATGCCATCAATTCAAAAGATGTAGCTACAGATAACTGCTGGAATTGCAGATATGGCATGAGTTTGAGATATGAATGAAGATGCAGATACAGATACAGATACAGATACAGATACAGATACAGATACAGATACAGATACAGATACAGATACAGATACAGATACAGATACAGATACAGATACAGATACAGATACAGATACAGATACAGATACAGATACAGATACAGATACAGATACAGATACAGATACAGATACAGATACAGATACAGATACAGATACAGATACAGATACAGATACAGATACAGATACAGATACAGATACAGATACAGATACAGATACAGATACAGATACAGATACAGATACAGATACAGATACAGATACAGATACAGATACAGATACAGATACAGATACAGATACAGATACAGATACAGATACAGATACAGATACAGATACAGATACAGATACAGATACAGATACAGATACAGATACAGATACAGATACAGATACAGATACAGATACAGATACAGATACAGATACAGATACAGATACAGATACAGATACAGATACAGATACAGATACAGATACAGATACAGATACAGATATTTATATTATAGACAGTCAAGACTCTCTCCCTCTCTCTCTATCTCTCTCTTCTCGCTTCTTTCGTCATCATAGTTCACCTTTTCACTCCTCATTAATCAGTCTTCTTCTTCGTCTTCTCTCTAGCTTCCCATAAATAACACAAGCTGTTTAATAACTTATAAGCAATTCAACTCGTCACTTGATAAATGCTTCGAATTAAAATTGTAATTAGCTGCATAAACTGTTTTTATCGCTCTGCGTCGATAATGAAATACTCAATTGAATTCGCAATAATTATGGAGAGTCATAAACTCAGAACCAGAATATTTATAGAATGGCCAGCAGAGAGAAGAATTAACATTATTATTAATTTAGATACATTTATTATCGGCATCGGCTCTGACGACATTTGGCAAAAGGGCACAACCCGGCTAAGAGCCGTGGGGCCCACTGGGCCCCAGTTCGAACTCAGCCAGCAAAAATTACCATGCTGCAAATAGTGGTGCCTATAAAAATTGCCACAATTTATATTTGTGACAGGCGCAGCGAGGCGATGCACGTAGCCAAATTAAATATGTGCACGATGAGCAGCTTTACGACCAGTGTTGGTAGCCGATGCAGCAGCAGCAACATCAGCAGCAGCAGCAACAGCTGGTGCTGTAAGTGTTTCGCGCTGTCCATTGGGCCATTTGCTCTTGCTTCGGCGCTCCTCATTTTGGCATAGTTGCGCGCTGAGCTGGGGATTTCTGATTTGAATTTATTGACCTGGCCAGGCGACGTTTGGTTTATGAATCGTTTATTTTCAATAATTGTTTGAGTAACATTTACAAAAGTGCGACAACTGCTGCAGCTGCCAGAATGTTTTCAATTCATATTCCTGTTTGTAATTTTATTTGTATATATTTTATGTTCATTTTTATTAATAGTATAAGTATTAATATATATGTTTATATGCAAATAAAGTTACATATTTTATATAATTATTGAATTAACATTCAACATCAATTGAGCTAGGCTGCGTATAACAGAGTTTTAGGAATGTCTTCAGTGAAATTCTTGTTCTTTGCTTTGATAGAAATAAACTTTATTCTTAAACATACATATTTGGTAAATTTTCTTGTAATACCTTGCACATGTCTCTCATTTGCTTAACACAGTTATAATAATTCAAATACTTTCGAGCTCATTTTAACTCTTTTTGCCTGTTCTCTCCTCCTGCGATTGCATCGCATTCCTCGCTGCATCACTTATTTCCTTGGGTATGTTCGTGCCCACGGGCACAAAACCATTTTTGTCAGCCACATAGCTGACCTCCACAAGCTGCCCTTCACTGTCTCTGTAGCGATAAACGCCAGATACTTCTAGTTCCGCATCATCATCGTCATCAGCAGCAGCAGCAGCAGCATTTACATCTTCATCAAGTGCAGCTCTCATGTGATTATTGGAGTGTCTTACAATGCCCACCTCCTCGCGATAGCTGCCATCGGCACCTTCATAGGCAAAGAAATAGGAGCCATCAGTTTTTTGCTCAGCCAACGACTTGATAATCGGCAGCAGCTCCAACTGCTGCTGCTGCTGCTGCTGCTGCTGCTGCTGCTCAGCTTCAATGCTCCAAACGCCTGTGCAGCAGAGAGCCAAGAGCAAGCACAGCAAGAATTTGTTCAAAGGCCGCTTAAAGTTGTTGCTGCTGCTTACCAATCGAAACATGTTTTATGGCAGCAGTTCTTGTGAATTTATGCTAATCGCATAAAGTTCTTGGCGCTTTTATACCATTTCGCTGATTATGCTGGGTCAATAGAAAGTTGCGAGACGAGTCGCAAAGTCGTTGAACTGCATTTGCAATTTAAAGTAGCCAAAAAGCAAATGCTTTGGCCACAGCTTATGTAACCTGCCTTAATTTGGCCATTGTCTGCGTGTTAAATGTGACACATCAGCTCTTGTTGCTGTTGTTGTCTGTGGGCGCATATCTAAATATCTAACAACTTCTAGCTGCTGAGGTGCAGCAGCTAATAAAATTTGTCAAATTGCTTGTACAAACATGTCGCTAAGTGGGCGTGGGCATGGGCCATGCCCCCGCACGACCAACGTACTATACGTACAAAGAAACAACAACGAAAAGCGAAAAGCGAAAGGTGCTGCATATGTAACGGCTGACTGGCTAAGAAAATAGCTAAGCTCTTTTCCACTTGACTACCATGCAAATTCCTTGCCACAGTTTGAATTTGAAGTTTCTGAATTTTTGAGTTTTGTATCTCTTTCGAGCACGGCTGTTACAGTGGGTGGGCACTGAGAAGCGACTAACATTTATGCCAAAAAATCAAAACAGAAAAAAAACAACAACAATTTATAATAATTTTTGCCAAATTTCGTAACCAGACATTGGCAACTGTTTTTTTTGTTGGCTGCAGTGCCAAAAGACTTACTAAATGCTCTGTAAAATGAGACTTGGAGTAGTTAAGATTAAACTGGAGGATTGGGTAGTAATTGATGGAATTAGTAAACTGAAAGTCCAATTGGAAGTTTTATTATTATTATATAACTCTGAGCTGTAGTAGAATTATAAATATGAATAGAATTATGAATATCGAATCTAATTGAAAATTATTATTATTTTTTAATTTATTATAGATTGAAGCACATTTTTGAAAATGAAAGCATAAATTCTTGTTCAGAGTTGCAGGCAATCTAAGATTTCATTTTAGTTTACGTCAGCTATACTTTGTATACAAATATTATGCATATTTTAAACTTTCATCATTTCACAGGGTATCTCACAGTTGGACATTTAGCAACTATCTCGCTCTGATTCGGCGTTGGCATTTGCCTTGGCGTCTTCTGGGCGTCAAACACAACACGCCCAGTACCAAAAGACAGGCTCCAGCTCTGTCTCTGACTCTGAGTCTGGCTCTGGCTCTAGCTCTGGCTCTGTCTCAGCTGCGGCTTCAAGACGTTTTAATAAATTGATTCTGAGACGATTCGAAACTAGTCTGGCTGCTGAAATGGAAACACTTTAATGAGTTTTGAGTGGTTACAATGCCAACGAGTGCATAACTTAGATGCGACACATTAACCTTTACAGCAGCAATTGCAAATGCAAAATGAAGAACCGGAACCGCAGCAGGAATCTACGCATGCGAGAGAGAGAGGGAGAGAGACAAATGGAGATCAATAGATCGTATCGTATAGCCGATTGAATCAATTAGCAGTAATTAACCTGGTCGAATGCTATACCAGTTGCCAAATGCCAAGTACCTCGGTCTCGGCTTTATGAGCAGCGACTCGTTTAATAATAATGCCGAAACGAGGAGGAGGCTGACTTCGACACGAATGTAAGTTGTTTCCCAAGCGAACAACATTTATTTATCTATGTTTTTATATTTTCTTTTATATCGCAGCTTCTTCTGCTCCGTTTTTTTTGAGCGTGTTTGTTCAACTGTTGTTAAAATTAGCATACAAACTATTTTGCACTCATTTGCAAAACTATTTTTGTTTATAAAATGGAACAACAAATATGTTTAAAATAAAGATGATTGATTTACTTTCATAACAAATATTATGTTGAGTAATTTATAGATATGTTTTTGGTGGATATATAACATCTCATTAATATTTGACAATGTAAATGACAATACGGGTATAGGAGCTATAGGGTTGAAAAACTTGTTACTGAAATGTCACATATCAATAAAAATAGCTAAATAAACATATATTTTATTTTGCAGATTTTTTGTAGGTAGTGCATGAAGAATATTATTTAATCAGACAAAAATATGTAGAAAATTAATTTTTTAAAAAGAGAAAGAAAATGGTAAAATAAAAACAAATATTTCTTTAAAAATATTTTTGAAGACAAAGCCCACAAAGGGATAATCGTAGTCCCGTATGGCTTATTAATAAACAGAAAATATATATCTTGTAAAAATTTTTGAAAATTTCTTAAGAAATTTTATAATATAAATTTATAATAATTATATATTATATATTTTTAATTAATAAGTCAGACGGGGACTCTAATATTTGATATTGTTTATAATGTCTATTGGAGCAAAATTTTGTCCATATAAATGCAGGGTACTCAAGTCTGTTCATAGCCTAATAAATAAAAAGCTTTATTATAAAACTTTTGTGCAACATACTTTTGGGCGCCATTCAAAAAGCTGATTAAGTTAAAACATATCACCGGGCATTTCGATAATTAATAATATATATATACAGATGTTTATTTATACAGTCATACCAATGAAAAAAAAGTATTTGTTCTAAAAAAAAAATCATATGTCATAGCTCTACTTTGTCTAATGCTTGATCACACCCTCATGAGACATCATTGAAAAATCTCGTGCAATTTTCCAGGTAACTTCCATTCGCAACAGTAGCTTTGACCTTGCCAAAAGCATATTGAACGAAGAAACAAAAAAAAAAACGCTCATAAAAATTAACATATTCAATTAGTTTGCGAGCAAAACATGAAACGAGATATGTTCGAAATGAGATGAAAACAAAAAGAAAAATAAAATTATAATAATTGCAGGCGAGAACGCATTAAAAATGTAAAAATTGCATTACTGTCGAGCACTTAAGTTATAAATGACTTTTCAGAACAGATCATAACTGAACGGATCGGGGCAACACCTTAACATGAACAGCATGACGAACGAGCAATGATAAATGGTAAATGATGAATGATGAATGTGTATGAGGAGACAATGGAAGAGCCTCAAGTAGCGAAGTAGACAGAATTCACAGGTTTATCTAAGAGACAGACTTCGGGCCAGATAAATAACTTAATTAACATGGCATCTTCAACTTTACCTTGACCGTAGGGCCAGCGCTTGTACCAAAAATCTAAATTCTAAGCTAAGATCTAGAGAGTAGAGAGAGTAGAGTAGAAGAAATAAAGGCAACAGTTTCAAATATCACTGCAGATAGAATACAAATACAGTCTACCTAAGAGACTGATTATTGGATCAAGTATACGTCAGGGAGGCCCCCGAAAGGCCCAAAAGCCTAGCTGAAGATGAGATCAAGAACATCCAAGAAAGTATAACATTCTTTCATCTCTAATCTTGATCATTAGGTAAACATTGCGTATACGTAATTAAAGTCCACGAAGCTCAAAAAACGAATTCCTGACTAGAAAATTAACCAATTAAGACATCATCTTCTAGCATCATAACTAACTTCATCGCCAACCTTGACCATTGGGAAAAAGTTGCGTATACGCCATGGCAGCCCCAGAAACCCAAAAGCCTAGCTACAACTGCAATCGGGAGCTGTAAAAACGAACACAGCTCACATCAGCAACATAACTCACACAAACACCTTAAGAACAAAAGAATCAATGTACGAGGGGGAAAAAAAGTGAATAGAAATTTGCATACAGCAATCTATGTAGCTGGCGGGGCATGCATCTTCTAGATGCAACATCATAAATATCGCTGCACATAGCAGCTGGAAATTCGTTTGTCCTTCTGTCAATGGCCAATAAAAAACCAATAAAGCTGCCAACCAGCAAGCCGTCAGTCGTTGCTGTTAACACGATTCGCATGTAGATAAATTACAGTCCAGCAGCAAATCAAATGTGACAATGCTGGAGTCTGTGATACCCTGTAAGCAGTTGTTGGAACTATGTCAATAGCAAAGATATCTTTGAGATACGCAAGAAATATTGCAAATTATTTAAGTAGTATTTTGTTATAATTTTATTAATATGTATCGATTTTATGAGAATGTGGAGTGTTATATATTTATATGATATCTTTTCTCTGTGCAAATTAATATTTGAATATGCAGATCTATAATCAAATTAAACGTCTGCTATACACATAGTAAGATATTGGCTTCAATATGGAACCAAATCGATATTTATCGATTTTATTTACCCAACTAGCATTTGGATCATATGGATCAATGGCTTGAGACAAATATTCAAACCATAATAATCAATATTCCTCTCATAATGAATTTAATTGTTGAAAATTTTATAGATCAATATATACAATAAATTAGTATCGATTAATCCAGTATAATTTGCATTGAAACTTTCATGCATACTTGCATACTACCTATTTAATATACCCTTAGCTTGACCATTCACCCTTCATATGCAGGGTATAACAAGATCAAAATCAAGATCAAACCAGCAGTTGGTCAGATATGGCAGCTGCCCATATGCTGGCTGCAGCTAGCCAGCAAGTGGACAGGAAGACGTTGCCGTTGGGCAGCCGGCGATTCTTATGATCGAGCTGCGCTTTAGGGCCTGCCTTGGTTGGGCTTGGCTGGCTGGCAAGCTAAGCGAAGTATAAATAGATCTGGCCCGAGTTGCAGCATTTACAGTCTAGTTCGAGTGGTGGCAGCAGCAGCAACAACAGCAACAGCATCGATACTCCGATACTCCGATACTCCGATACCCGTCTCTACACCCCACCCACACACTCAGCGCGTGAGTGTAACGTCAAATTTATCGAGCGTGTAATTTGTTAAGCGTTTTTCCCGTTGAGATTTATGACTACGTCGACAGCTTAAATGCGGGTAAAGCTAAGCGCAGCTTCCTCTCTCACTCTCTCTCTCTCTCTCTCTGGGGGTTTCTCTTTTACTCTCATTTTAAATTGAGTTGTAAATCTGTTCTTTCGCAGTGTTTAGTGTTTTGTGTGCTCATAGCCGCTGGCCACGCTCAGCTGCCCAATGTGCCGTTTCAGCAGACGCCCTTCCAGCAGCGCCAGCAACAGCAACAGCAGCCGCAGCAGCCACAGCCGCCGCCGCCGTTCCAGCTCCAGCGCCAACGTCAACAGCCGCCTGGCCAGGGTCTGTTTCCAGCCCAGGCCAATCCGCTGAATCCGCTGAACACTTTGAGTCCGCTCAGTCCTCTGACACCCAATCCCTATAGTCGCTACAATCAGTATGCTCAACAGAACTATGTGCCGATCACCGCCTATCAGAACGATCTGAATCTGGATGGCAGCTTCTCCTATGGCTATGCCGCTGCCGATGGCACCACGGCTCAAGCGCAGGGCTATGTCAAGAATCTGGGCTATGGCGAAGGTGTGGAAGCTCAGGTGAGAATTGATGGCAAATAAGTCTACTCTACTATAGAGCATAATGGATTTATGACTTCCATGGTAGACTAAATCTTACTGTTTCTAACTAGAATCTTAATTCAAGATCAACTCTAAGAAATACCAATGAATAATTTTAAAAACTTATAGTAAAACTAGTATTGGTTATATTAGATACCTTTAACGAGTATTATGCAGGCGCTTACACCCTACTACAATCTTCCTACATTGCGCTCTCTATATATAACTCTCTCTCTTCCCTTTCCAGGTCATTCAGGGCTCGTATTCATATACTTCGCCCGAAGGCACGCCCATTACCGTGCGCTACATTGCCGATGAGAATGGGTTTCGTGCCGAGGGTACTGGGATTCCAGCCACGCCCTCTTACTTTGTAGGCGCACAGCCGTATCAGCAGGGCGTGCTAAATCCAAATCTGAATCCATATCAGACGCCCTTCAGGCAATTGCCAACCGGTGCACAAGGATTTCGCCCAGGTCAGCAGCTGACGCCGCAACAGCAGCAACTGCAACAGCAACAACTCCAGCAGCAACAGCGAAACTTTCCAAATTCCGGACAATTTCAACCGGATCAGCCATTCAATAGCCTGCAATCGGGCAATCTGCCAGCTCAATATGCGGGTCAATTTGGTCAGCAGTTGGGCGGCAATTTGACACCACAGCAGCAGCAGCAGCAGAATCTCAACCAGCAACAGCAGCAGAATCTGAGCCAACAACAGCAGCAGCAGCAACAACAGCAGCAAAAGGATCAACGCAATGAGCAGCAGCAACAGGCGCTGATTACACAGCAACTGCGAGGCAGACCCAACCAGCTGGTCGATCCCTTTGGCTATAATCAGTTCAACAGACGCTTCAAGAAGTCATCCAAACAATAAGCAATCGGTCGAGTAATATTTCAACAATATACACTTATCTATATATCTATAAATCTATTTGCGAATTAGTCGATTTAGTCGCATTCAAATGCGTGATATATACATGCGCCCATAAAAACCAAACTATTTGCGTTTCATTGAAGATTTATCTAGAAATTTCATATCAATCTTAGAATATTTGTTTATATTTCCCTTAAGTCGAAGTCATATGAATTTCAGATGAAGTTTATGTTAGATAACATTATAATGTTAATGAGCGCCTTAACAGAATTCATCTTAACAGCATTCGAATTGAACAATGTTGTGTTATGTTTATACAAAGTTAACTAACAGGGCAGCCAACCCATAATCATCCATCAATAGCTATTGAGAGGATTGACAACGACCCAGCTGAAAAATATAAATAGATATTGTTTCTTGCATTTCAGTGCTCTAGGAAGAGCTCCAACTACACATAGCAGAGACACAGTGCTACCTTAAGCTCCAACGATGGAATTGACGAGGCAATGCCTTTCCGTAATTCCCGTAAGCCTAAAAGTATGCCGTGGATTTTTAACTTTCTTAAGATCTTATTTTGCTCAGAAAAGCTTTTAATACTTGCAAATTTCTTTAACTAAAAACAATTGTTATTATTCAAAATAAATCTAATTAATATCGTTTAATGTAAATATAGCTTAGCTATATCGCTTATAACTAAGTCTTAATTTGGAAAGACAGGATTCTATTGGAATTATTTATAAAAGCGAAACTCTTTCTTATAAGCTAAGTACTAAGAGTAAATAGCGGCAGAATGCGTTGCATTGAGGTTTCATCTGTCTTCATCTTCATCTTCAGCGATCTAATAGATGTAGCCGGTCTGTGGATCAAATTCACCATTACCACGACCGCCACCAGGAGCAGGAGGAATGTACTGCGCACCAGGTCCACCAGCACCGCCAGCACCACCTCGTCCCGCGCCACCACCGCCTGGCGCACCTCCACGACCGGCACCACCTCCAAAGCCTCCAGCACCACCTGCTCCACCAGCACCACCACCGAATCCGGGAGCTCCAGCACCACCCGGTGCACCTCCACGACCAGGGGCGCCTCCAACTCCACCAGCACCGCCAGCTCCACCGGCACCCCCACGTCCGCCGGCGCCACCAGCACCACCGCCAAAACCAGGAGCACCAGGTGCACCTGGCGCACCACCACGACCAGCGCCCCCACCAGCTCCTCCAGCGCCGCCAAATCCGGGTGCGCCACCTGCTCCGCCACGACCGGCACCTCCAGCGCCACCACCGAAGCCACCAGCTCCACCAGCACCACCTGCTCCTCCACCATAGCCTCCGGCTCCAGCACCACCTCCAGCACCTCCACGACCTGCGCCGCCACCGAATCCACCAGCTCCAGCACCTCCAGCGCCTCCACCGAAGCCTCCAGCACCACCTCCAGCACCTCCCAGGCCTGCACCTCCACCAAATCCTCCTGCTCCAGCACCACCTGCGCCTCCACCGTAGCCTCCGGCTCCACCTCCACCTCCTGCGCCGCCTCCACGACCGGCCCCGCCGCCGAATCCGCCAGCGCCACCAGCTCCACCAGCACCACCGCCG
Organism: Drosophila koepferae; assembly: GCA_030914345.1. Lineage (NCBI taxonomy): Eukaryota > Metazoa > Arthropoda > Insecta > Diptera > Drosophilidae > Drosophila > Drosophila koepferae. The sequence goes on from JAUESR010000205.1 coordinate 2,148,943, forward strand.
AATCCGCCAGCTCCAGCACCGCCTCCAGCACCTCCACGGCCGGCACCTCCACCTCCACCAGCACCACCACCGTAACCACCAGCTCCAGCACCGCCTCCAGCACCTCCACGGCCGGCACCTCCACCTCCACCAGCCCCACCACCGTAACCACCAGCTCCAGCACCGCCGGCCCCGCCTCCAAAGCCTCCAGCGCCACCAGCTCCGCCAGCACCACCACCGAATCCGCCAGCTCCTGCGCCGCCTCCTGCGCCGCCTCCTGCACCGCCTCCTGCACCGCCTCTACCGGCGCCTCCTCCACCACCAGCACCGCCACCATATCCTCCAGCTCCAGCGCCACCACCGGCTCCACCATATGATCCGCCACCACCGCCTCCACCTCGTCCTCCACTGCCTCCATAACCACCTGCACCAGCTCCCGCTCCCGATCCAGCTCCACCGCCAGCACCACCTGCATGATTTCAAAAGTAAAGTTAAATGAAAACGAAATATACAATGGGGATCAACAATAGACTCTAACCTGCACCGCCGCTGTAGCCACCACCAGGAAGCGGAGAGATACCTTGAGCAGCCAATGCTTTAGCTATAGCTTCAGGTATGGGTGGCGGAGTGGGCAGAGCTGCGCCCGATGGTACAAATCCGTTCTCATCAGCTGTGTAGGAGATCTCGACGAGCTCACCTTCGGGATTGGTGTAGGTGTAAGAGCCCATTACCGAGGGAATTTCATTTTCAGAGCCCTTGTTCTTTACGGTGCCCTCCTCCTGGGCCTTGATGCCGTTGCCTGTCTCATAGCTGAAGCGATAGTTGCCATCGCCATCGTTCTCATTAACAAACGACAAAATGGGTATGGGTGGCCCGCCTGCAGGTGGTGCCGGTGCAGCTGGACGTGGGGCCGGAGCACCACCAATTGGCCTGCTGGGTCCGCCACCACCCGAGAAACCACCGAGTCCATTATTAATTCCGCCAAGTCCATTGTTGCCACCACCAAAGCCACCGCCTCCGCCAGCACCACCTGGTCCTTGTAGACCCGCTCCTACACCACCACCCGCACTGGCCGCATTCGCTGGCGGTGGCAAATATTTGTTATCCAGTCGCGCCGCCTGCGTCAGCGCCAGCATCGTCGTCAGCAGCGCCTGCAACAGAGATGAGAGATGGAAGATTAAACACAGTCGGCCAACTGACATTACTAATTTATGCGGCTCAGTGGTGCGGCGAACAGTTCAGCGGTGCATAGCACATGGCAAGCTTTCAGTGGAGCGTCTGACAGCCATAAAACCCATATGCCATCGTGATGCACGTTTTGGCCAAAGGGAGGAGCGACGTGTCTGCCACCCAAACCAGCCAGCCAAGTGGCTACGAGGAGATGTTTGAGAAGATTTACATAAAAGTCAAATGTCTGGCTTTTAAGAAGCAATAAGACTTGATTACTAGAGGATACTTATTAGGCTTGGCTGCTGTCTACAGGTTAAGTATCAGTTGAGCACTTACAATTAGAAAGGTCTTAGTTATTATAAGTCATATTATAAACTTACTTATAATGAGAGTGTTAAGTCTTAACAATGCTCTTTAGCCTCTGGTTATCTTCATTTGAAATAGTTCATGCTTATAATATCGGATAGTAAAACCACTTGAATATATTGTTCAACTCTAGCTACAAGTAACATCTTATACACTACATATGCATAAGTTACAATGAGCCTTAGTATCAAGATAACTTCATAAACAGTCCTTGCAACAATTCAATTTCAAATTTATTAAAATAGTTTAATATACAAATTTATAATGAACTCTATCCTCATTTGGATATGCCCTGCCAACTGTATTCAACTATAGAAATATCAGCGTCTACATGCTAATTTAAAGTAGTACACTCAACTTTGGTCTCGTGATAACCTAATGTTAAACACGCAAACTAGCAAATAAATGTTTAAAGTCAAACGGCAATGGAGACACGCTCTATGGCCCGTTCTTTTGGCGATGAACCGCATGAATCACACGATTCATAAATTGTTTGCTGACATGCAAAACATGGCAGATGACAGGTAAAGCTGACTACCTGTTAGACGTTGCTTCTTTATGAATGAAATATTTGGTAAAAAAAAAAAAAACTACGAAAAAAAAATGAAATAAAATGCAAAATAAATTCATTAAAATATCAAGCGAAAATATTTTGAATAAAAAAATGCATGAAGCTAACAATTTTACAATGCGCTCACGTTTTGTCTTAGCTGCTATGAAAACATTTATCGCTGCTCTTCAGGCTAAAGACAACTATTTAAACTATCGACAATGGCATCAAAGTCAAACATAAAGAAGAAGCTGCAGGACAGGGGGAAAAATTATATATGAAGACGGCTGAACGAACTCTGATATTTGCTGCAACAGTTGCAGTTGCAGTTGCAGTTGCAGTTGCGGTTGCAATTGCCGCAGCGTGTGAACCATTGAGAAGAAGCTATAGCAGAAGGTTAAGCAAGCAGCTACAGCAAGTGGCAAGTGGCTTAGTCAAGTGTCAAGTTGAAGTTTAAAGTGTTTAATTTAATTGGCTGCGAGAAAGAAGAATAACTCTATAGACAGCTCTGTATAGACAGTCTCAATCAAATCACTATATTTTTGAAATATTGTGTAAACTGATATATTTGACATTTAACTGGACACACACAGTTGCTGTTGCTGTTGCATCTTGCATCTTGCCTCTTGCCTAGCCTGCCTCGAAAGCTCTCAGCTCGACCAGTTCGTGACTAACTCTATAACATCAGCCCATCCTCGTCCTCTGACTAGGTTTTTGCCTCGTTTATAAATGAAGTAAATTGCAAATTGTCTGCTAATTGGGTCAACTCTGTATAAATCTTAACCAAGTTGATCTGCTTTTCAAAAAAAATAAAAAAGGGGGCGTTAATGGGGGCGGGGGCGTGCACGAAGATGACGTTGGTGCTGCTGACTCTGCTGATGTTGCTGTGGATGTTGCTTATGTTGCTGATGATGTTGCTGATGATGTTGCTGGCAATGTTGCTACAGTTGCTGTTGCTAATACAGTTGTCGATGTTGCTGCTCTGATGGTTACTGATGTTGCTGTGCAGTAGTTGCAGCTACTGTTGCTACTGATGTTGCTGCTCTTACTTTCCTAGTTGTTGCGGCTGCTGACGATGTTTCAGAATTTAATGTTGCTGATGCATTGCTACTCTTGCTGTTATAGCTGCTGTTACCATAGATGTTGCTCATGTTGCTCATGTTGCTGTTGCTGCATTTGCAGCTTCTGATGCTGCTGCTACTGTTACTGCTGCTTCTATCTCTTGCCTAACTTGGCGTGCTGATTTTTCATCAATGAATCGAGCAAATGCTGATTTCAGCTCTGTGATTTTTTAATGGGCTTTTAATTTATGCGTTTTGTCTTAGATCTTTCGGCGCTGTTGCAGTTGCAGCTGCTTGGTGCCTATGTTGTTGCAGTTAAGGTTGTTGCAGCAACTTCGTTTGGCTTTTGTCTTTCGCGTTGCGTGCGCCGCAAAGAACGGCATTTGCGCCCAATTGGGCAACGTATTGAAGACTCTTGACTGTTGCAATCACTGAGAATTTGATGCGGGAGGCAACAAGTTCGCATAAGACTCGAAATGATATTGCATTGGAAATTTATTCAAAAAATTAAATCTTGTTGCAGCAGGCAAAAAGTTGAGCTTATGAGGAATCGAAATGTAACTAAATGAAATATATATGATTGTATGATCTATGAATGTTGTTGAATATTTAAATATATATGTTTTTCTATAAATTTTTACTCTTCTTAGCCTCAATTTTTATTATAGAATGCAACATAAGCTAACCATAAAATTTTCCTAAATAATATTAAAAAAAAAAAAAATTTTTACAAGAGCTCGTTGGCTTATTAAATATTTAATTCTAATTTTTAATTTGATTAATATCATCATCTATATGCCTCTTACATATTGCTTAAAGAATGTTTGTCGAAGTCGAAGTCAAAGTTGATTAGCCAGCTGCGCTTATGATGTAATTTATGAACAGAACAAACATGTTTAGCGTAACCTGTCAATCTCTACCAAATACTCTGTACAAGCAAGTGTAGAAAGGGTATATTACTTCCTTCTCTGCAAATTTCAACTTATTTCACTACTCTTTAATCAACTCGAATAGTGGATATTTTTATCTTTTAATGTTGTGATATAACTCAATGTTTGTAATATAGAAATCGCTATGTCTAGATAATATTATTGTTAGTTTATGTTTTCATATATAATTTTATTTAATTCAATTATTAATTTTTCTTTTGGTTCCCAGTCCTATACACCTAAAGGCGCATTGCGCAGTCGGCTAAACCCCACTGAGTATTATTTAATTGTGGTAATTAAAATTCTTAAAATATTCGTTCAAGATGACTAAGATTTAATGTGAGTAAATACATATATTAATTATATATATTTATCTTTATATTTCTAATATATTTTATTATTTTTAAGTATTTTTTTATCTCAATTTTCCCACAAACTCACCAATTTTAGCTGCATATTTTCGCTTTTGCAATAGTTAAACAAAAATCTTTTAAAATTCGTATCCTTGTGGAATTACACAACACTGAAATAATGGAACACACAAGCGCGCGAGCACGCACACAAATACATACACACAGCACAAATATTAATCACAACGTGTGTAGCATCCAAAGAGGGAGAATCCTTCAAAGTGAATTTATAACTGTCGCGAATCGCTGTGTGGTTGTGGCCTCGTCTATTGTCACGGAACTTGTGCGCCGATTGGAGTGCAGGTTCTTCGGCTTTTATACAAATGCAACACGAGATCGTTTGGGGCGCCAAATGCAATCGAATGGAATGGAATGGAATGAACGAAAAAAGCTAAAGCTGAGGCTGTGGCTGAGCGGAGATTTTGATACTTTATGGCATTTATTGCAAACGTAGATATGTGTGTGTGTGTGTCTTGGCTTTGCAGCACAGCTGGCAAAAACAATTGCATGCCAAAAGGGAGACAGACACGACAGCAAAGTCTCCGGCTGTGGCCATTGTGTTGGCGTTTGTTTGCTCAATGTAGCAGCAAAAACAACAACAACAGCAGCAGTAACAGCAGCAGCTACAAGCTGAGCTGCTCTCCACTCTGCTCAGTCTCCACTATCCTCAACAAGAATAACATTGCCTGCCGCACTCTCGCTCGCTCTCTCTCCCTCACGCCTTTACAATTAAGGCGCTCTTCATTCGCCGCACTCACCGCTACTAACAACAAGAATAGCAATAACTATCGCTCTCCCCTGCTCTCATCACTATTCTCCTCTAGCTTCACACAGCACACAGCCCACCGCACGCCGCACTCTTCACTCTTCAGCGCATCTTTAATTTAGTCAGTTGCAATTGGCAGTTGCCCAGCTAACAGTTGTTAGCTTTTTGCGCTCATAAATTGAAACCCAATCGAAGCTGAACGCTTCGCCGCGCGCTCTCTCTCTCTATCTTTCGCTCTCCCATCCCATTTACAACTATCCCATTCCAAATGCATCCCATTTAAATCGTTTGCACGTTTTCAACAGCAGCAACAACAACAGCAACATTTGATTGCATTTGAGCAACTTTACAGCTTCATTATGAAACGGATGTTCATAAATCCACACGCTGACCCTTTGAGGCGTTGAAATTCTGTTTAGAAATTAACAGAAGAGAAAAAATATATATATTGAGCAATTATTTCGTTTGACCTTTTGTAAAACGCTCTGGTCATAAATATCATTAATATCGACAGCAACACCCAAAATGTAGCCTGCGGCCAGCCGACAAAATTGCCAAATTATATTGACCCCAACAGCAGCAGCAACAACTAGTTCCAACAGCAACAGCAATAGCTCAAAGGGCAGTTGCTCGCGAAATTTTGTTTAAAGTTTTTGGCCACAATATTGTCAATTGGCATCATCTGTGGCCAAGTGGGATGTGAGAGTGTTTCTAAAGGGGAATGCATGACTAAAAGATACCATAAGCTAGACAAAAATGATTTTCAAATAGTTTATAGCAGATACTCAGATATTTTAAATATTTATTGATCGCTCGAAGAGTTGTTACTAAGTTCACAGAATTTTGCTTTTATTTCTTATATAGTATAGCTGCAATACGTCATTATACTCTCTGCTGACATTTCATATAAATACAGAGCATTTTGACATGCAAGCAACATATATATAATCACGATATATCTGTATATCTATGTATATACCTATAACTAAGCGTAACCAACTTAGGGAATGCACATTGACATTTGAAAAATTGTTATTTGTTGTTGTTGTTGTTGTTGTTGTTGCTGTTGTTTGTTGTGATTTAGAAAGGCTGGCAAACTTGGCAGCCAAGCAACAATTGAAGACGAGCATTTGCAGCATGTTGTCAACATCTTCTCTATATTATTATATATTTTTCTTTGTCGTTTTGTGCAACGTGTGTCATATGGCAACACAGAACATACCCTGTAAGTTGAAGTGACACATGGGGTATATAAGTTATATGTGTAAGATATAGTTCTTTTATTCTAATATTTTGTTGTTGGCTTATGGCAGTTCTATTGCTGTACACAGTTGATAGCTGATAGTTAGTCAATTACAGGGTATCGCATGCTGCAATATAAAAATCCAATAAAAGCAGCTAAAAGATATTATCAAATATTATCATTACAAATATATGCTTACATACCATCACCATTTCACATAGCTTATAGGTCATATGTGCGCCTAGCATACCCCATATGTCATTTCATTCTGTGCCCATTCACGCCCAAGCAATGCAACAAGCTGCATCCAAAGTGCATTGGCCAATTTATTTGTTCTGGCTGCAATTCAATTATTGAGCCAACAAACTGTGAGACACACGAGTGCAAAAAAACAAATGTAAATGAGTCAAGTATTAGACGAATATGTAATACACTTTAGAATCACTAAAAACCTATTAAGATAGAGTGGGAAAAAACAATAAACAATAAACTTTAAGATATTTATAAATTTTAGCAACTATAATAGCTTAAGTCAAAGCTCTCAACTAGTTCATACGACCCACAGTAAGGGTAATCACATTTAGCCAACAGATGTCTCTCAGCCTGTTGCAGCGATCAGTAACCCACGAAGAAGGTCAGCCAAGTGGCAAAGGAATTTGCACGCAGTTCGAGACAATGCGTATACGTGATATATGCTAACTGGCTGGCTGGCTGGGCGTGCAGATATTAATCATACGCTGTGTTGGCCTTGCCAAATTAACACAGAATTAGCACACAAATGAGCTAATGCATATCTGATCAATCAGAGCTCAAAGCTGTTTTCATAATCATTTGTTTGCGGACCTTAATTGACCCGCGTGACTCACACTTTGAGTTAACTCTGATGCAATTTCGATGAGTGAGGCAAGTGGCAAGCGGCTGCCTCTGGTAATGCCTATAGATCTGCCTACGCCTCCGTCACAACTCCTCTCTCGCTCGGTCTCTATCACAATTAATCTAACCCTACATCTGCCGCTATCTCTGTCTAAGTCTATCTATCTTTGCGTCTGGGTTTTCCGTTAATTTGAATAGTTCCTGCTTGAGAATTGATTAGTTTTGCAGCGATTGTTAGAACTCATCGCGAGTTGTGTAATACGTGGCTCAAACATAAAACAGCTGAGCTTATAACTCAATCAATTCCATATAGTTCGTCAAACAGAAAATTCTATTTTTAATAAGAGATATTTATTTTTTTTCCTCTTACTTTTACTTATTACTAACTCAACTTAATTTCTAACTACCCAATTGATTGTAGCAAAACTCCACAGTTTCTAACTTCTAAATTCCTTATCTACTTCAATCACTCTAAAGAGAATCTTTGCTTGATTATTACTTAATAGCCTCATATAAGACCTCTAGATCTGTTCTTAGATCAATCCAACAACAATAGATTAGATATATACATAGTTATGTGTGTGTGTGTGTGTATTTTATTTGAGACTCTTGTGCATTTGGTTAGGATATAATGTAGAAAAGTTGATTTGTTGCTGGCGCGCAAAGTTGTTTGGCTTACTCGCCCGTCATCATTTCCATGAATTCTGTAAATGAGAAGAAACGATACATTAGAATCTCAAATATATACACATAGATATAAAATTACAGCGATGGATACACAAAACAAAAAGTTGAGTACAAAAATAGACAAGAGACAAGGGCAGCCAAACAATCGGCATGGAGCAGCAGGCGAGCTGACAGCAGAGTGAGATAGAGAGATAGGGAGAGAGAGATAGAAGAGGAGATGTGGGCATGAAGAGGAAATAGACAAATGGTGTCGCCATGGCCGTCATTTGTATTTGGCATTTGGCCAAGATTATTTCTTTTGTTAATATTTTGACAGTTGCTGCATAGCTGCTAATTGTTGGAAATCTTACCATCAAAGTCCACGGTGCCGGAGCCATCAGAATCGATTTCCTCAATCATGATGTCCAATTCCTCATCGGTCAACTGATCGTCCAACTCACGCAGAATCTCACGCAGACAAGAGGTGGGAATATAGCCATTGCCCTGCTTATCGTACAGACGGAAAGCCTCACGGAGTTCCTTCTGCATGGCCTCGTCATCTTCTTCCACAATGAATTTGGCTGCCAGCTGCACGAATTCCTCGAATTCCAGGCGGCCCGATTCTGAAGAGGAAGAGAAATATAAATAAATATATACATATAAGAGGAAGTCATTATAACTAGCTGATCATGGTTCATGGCTCAAGAATGATGCAAATGATCATTATTATTAGATATATCTAGCTAGATCAGATTATGCAGATATATCAGGAATCTAATATACTCATTCCACTCATTAGCGAGAATTATTAGATAGTTAAACTAAACTATCTACAAAAACTATATCAGACATCAGCTCAGATTCAGTGACGAATATAGTCTTTTAAGCATTTGGCAACTTTTAAGTTAATCTTCACTTACTGTCCTCATCGACCTCATCGATCAGCTCCTCGAGAATCTTCTTATCGAAGGGCTGGCCCATAAGACGCAGAATATCGGCCACCATTTCGGTGGGTATGCTGCCAGTCTTTTGATGATCGAAGCTGTTGAAGGCCTTCTGCAGCACGGCAATCTGCTCAGGTGTAAGATCATCATCCTGTAAATCAGAGTACACGCACAATTAAAATTTGTCTCATGGAAATATTCGAAAAATTCCAAACGCACAATGACATCCATGTTTATTTTCTTTGATGCTCTGTTCTTAGTTCTTCACCCGACGGATCAACGCTAAAGACTGTGCGCCCAAATGAATTAGTTCCTTATTTCTTGATATGCTTAAAAGGCACACACACATACACATACAGCCACCCACATACACTCACATACACTCACACACGCACACACACGTCACTGAATGCTGCATTCCAAAAGTAACAAGCTAATTTATGGTTTTCAACAGCATTTCGAAAATAAAAGCACGGAAAGAACAATCGCAATACACACAGTAAACACATACACACTCACACATACGCATGTGTATACATTTATAATTTTTGAAAAACACTGTAAAATCATAGAGCATTTGGCCAAGTTTACTTTGCTGCTGGCCAACTCATCACAAGAACAATTTTCAATTTCATTTTTTTCGTTTCATTTGTTTTGTAGTGGTTTGCTAAGCTTAACGTGGAGCACAATGATTATATTTAAACTACACTGCAAGAAAAGTGTTGATAACACACTTAACTTCACTACTAACTAATCAAACTGGATTTCCTATTTATCGCTTAGAAAATAACAAAAATGCAAGCTGCACTGAAATGAGAAGAAGATGGACAGCAAATTTCCTAAATTTCCCAAAATTTCCCTTGAACTGCAAAGTACATTACATACAAAAAAAAAATGCAGATGGGCAGCACTTGAGCTTGTATAGAGCTTCAAGCCTGTGCTTCAAAATGGCAGCACTTTTTGTTGCTAATTAGGGGCAATTTATGTTTGTTTCATTTAATAAATAATAATAATAGAATAGTAATATAAGTAATAATGACAATTATATAAATTATTTAATAATACAAACTAGTAGCTTTTTAATGGAAAAATCATATCAGATTTTGTAGAAGTGTATTATTATAACGGCACGCGATAATTATTGAATTGGATTCCCAATTGCCATTCCACACTGTGATTTACTGTACGAATCAATCAGCAAGCGGCACACACACAGACACAACATTTGTAAAACATGATAATTTGATCAAATAATCAAATTGCTGAATGAATTAATTAATTGGTTTCACACATATAGTATAATAGGCAAACAAGTAAGTGTGATTGAAATGGGCTACGAAATACCCTGGGTTCTAGTGAGGTTTGAAGGTAGCAGGAAACAATAAAGGAAGAGTCGTAGCTATGGCTTGATGAACAGTTGAAGGACATAAATCCGTATAATGGATATAGATTTATGCTATATTCTCCCACGACTCTTTCTACTAATTACATTCGCGTACCTCCAACTGGTATACCCCATTTAGCCATTCAGAAGCAACAACAAATTCCGTTGGACAACGCCCACACGCTCACATACATAGGCGGAACGAAGAATTTTATAAGCGATTCGAAAATTTTTGAAATTTAAAATTAAATTTTCAGTTTTTCTAAACGGCAATAATAATAAATGCCTGCTTTTTTTATGACGAAACTAAATGGTACTTAATTGATTTATATTTACCATTAGAATATTGTATATCTGTTTTTCTGTGGGTAATACCATTAATATCTCTATAAATATTTGTTATGATTTAGTATCTGGGAAAAAAGAGACAATTTTGACGTCTCTTTTGACATATTGGTCATTTGTTTATATCTGTTTTTTAATGTGCTCGGTAATATATTGCACTAATAACTTAGCCACCGAAGAAGTAAATGTGACCAACAGCTGTGCAGTCAGCTGCTGAATATAAAGCAAAGCTGAGGCTACTCATTTATATGCCACATATATAAATTTCTCTATAAGCCAAATATCATTTCATATCTAGTTTCTATATTTTTTAAAGAAACAACTGCCAAAGTCTTCAAGCATACGCATTACCTAGATTTAGAGTCACATATGACTTGATTTTCCGTTGTCAATCTTATTAATTTTATAATTAGTATATATTTGACTGTATATTATAATAACAATTGTATATTTATTTGTATTTATCATTTTATTGCTTTGCTCGCATTAGCATGTCCTCCATGGTCAGTTCATATCAATCATTTCACAGCTGATGTACTTTGTTGCTCGAGCTCTGAATGATCGACAGCCTCGACATCTGATGTTGGCGCTGGCGTTTGAGTTGACGTCTTGGCAGCTCTCTTAGCAAGATGTTGGAAAATTAGTTTTCGCTTACACTCCGTCAATAGATATTCAGTTGTTTGAGTTGCTGATGCGATTAGCTGCTACGTGTTTTGGAAAACAAGATCAGGCCAGACCAGACTAGGTCCGACCACCAAACAAGCCAGCCTCCTGCCTCCTGCCTCCGCTGACTGCAGTGAGTAAAAGTTGTTATTGTTTTGACATTTGACGATGTCGAACTTCAGCTTTGACGTTAATAATGTTGCCTTGATCGCCGCTTAAGATCACTTTTACAGACGCGCCAGTTCTTCAGCTCTCGGCCAGATAATTGATGTTGGCAACGGCAGCAGCAGCAGCAGCAGCATTCACTTTGCATTGGCGGCAAAATGCTAAACGATCTATTAGCTGCAGTCTTCTTTTTAGTATAGTCAAGGGCAATCATATTTCCAGGGCACACATTTTATATATTATTTAAGTGTCAATAATTTATATATGATTAAAAAAATAAATATTCAGCACACATTTCAGTTTTTTAAATTTTTCTTTACATTTTCTGACCATCTGGCTGAAATGTGCATACCAAAATATTTCACTATAAAGTATTAGCAACAGCTAAACCTTAAAGTTAGCCGGCGAGCTCATAAGGGCAGAATTTATAGAAGACGAAGTCCACAAAGAGCTTATGTTAGTCCCGTATGACTTAATAAATAAACAGAAAAAATGGAAAAAATACTATAAAATATTAAATATCAAAAATATATATTTCGCAACATAAGTTTAGGCTGCATATTAAGATACCGCACAAATTGGACTGCAAATAATAATTGCATACTAATTCTCCGATGTTATAGCATACTTTTGGGGCTGAAAAAAAAATAAACAAAGCAGCACGCAAGCTAGTTGCAAAATTTGTTTTGAATTCCACTCAAATACCAGGCGAACAGCAATGTGCAGCAGGGCGATAAATTATCTTTTTTTATAATATTGAATGACCTTGAGGGCCACAGCTACTGCGGGCTTTGTGGCGATGACTCAACTAAATTTTGACCAAAATACCAGGCGCACAGCAATGAGCAGCAGGTCGACTATTTTACTTTAACATGATTAACTTTAAATTGTATAGTATACTTTTGGGGCTGCAAATTAAATAGTACCAGCACGCGAGCTAGTTAGTCCCAAATGTTTTTATTAAGATCGGCTAAAATACCAGGCGAACAGCAATGAGCAGCAGGGCGATAAATTCTCTTTTTTTTAATATATTGAATGACCTTGCGGGCCACAGCTGCTGCAGCTTCGTAGCGATGACTCAACTAAATCTTGATAAAAATACCAGGCGCACAGCAATGAGCAGCAGGTCGACTATTTTACTTTAACATGATTTACCTTAAATTTTATAGCATACTTTTGGGGCTGCAAATTAAATAAGTAGCAAGCATACGAGCTAGTAGTCCCAAATGTTTTTATTAAGATCGGCTAAAATACCAGGCGAACAGCAATGAGCAGCAGGGCGATAAACTCTTTTTTTTTATAATATTGAATGACCTTGAAAGGCGACAGCTGCGAGGCTTCGTAGCGATGACTCAACTAAAATTGGGCAAAAGCACCAGGCGCACAGCAATGAGCAGCAGGTCGACTATTTTATTAACTTTAAATTGTATGGCATACTTTTGGGGCTGCAAATTAAATAAGTAGCAAGCATATGAGCTAGTAGTCCCAAATGTTTTTATTAAGATCGGCTAAAATACCAGGCGAACAGCAATGAGCAGCAGGGCGATAAACTCTCTTTTTTTATAATATTGAATGACCTTGAGGGCCACAGCTGCTGCAGCTTCGTAGCGATGACTCAACTAAATCTTGACAAAAATACCAGGCACACAGCAATGAGCAGCAGGTTGACTATTTTTCTTTAATATCTTTAATTTAGGTGACCTTGAGAGCACTGTGAGTTAACATAATGATGTTAGTTCACAGCCTGCGAGCAATGATACCCAAATAATACCACAAAAACACCAGGCGCACAGAAATTGGCAGAAGCACGACAATTTTAAAAACATTTTTATCTCGGCTGTCGCCCTGCTGCTCATTTCTGTACACTTAGTATTTTTATTCAATTTTGGTTCAATCAAGCGATGATTCAACGAAAACTCAACAAAAATACCAGGCGCATAGAAATGTAGAGAAGGGCGACAATTTTGCATTATTTTCGTTGACTTTGAGTGCACTGTTGATTAACAGTGAATTAGCAATGTAATGTTAGTTAACATTAAGTTAACTTTTTAATGTGCGTTAACAGCTTGTTAACATAGTGATGTCTGTTAATATTTGGTTAACATAATAATGTATGTTAACGTATTCTATTAACATAATAATGTCTGCCTAACATATTTTTTGTTAGTTAATATATATTATTAACATATTTCTGATTGTTGGCATATGAAGTATTGTTAATCATCATTATCATATTAATTAACAATTTTCCGCCAACAGAGCGACAAAGAACTTTTTCTATATGTATATACATACATATGTATATCTATAATTCAAAACTTTTAAGAATAAAAAAAAAAATGAAATAAAAGAAAACAAAGTCCAAATGAAGTCTAGATTAAATTTTTAAGCTAAGCTGACCTATAAATATATCAAAAGTTCAAGTTCACGAACGAAACCGAAAATCTCATTAATCGTAATCAAATATTATTTTGTTTAGCATCTAATACGAGTGCGTGTCAAAATTTAAAGCTAATTTGCATGGAGACGCATTCATTTCTGTTAAACTTGTTTTCCTCACTCTTTTTTTATTTTTAGACACTGCGCTGCTGGCAACCAAATCAGAGGCATTGGCAGAAAAGAAATATATGTTATATTATATTACTATATGCACAAAATGATGTGCATTATTGTATTGCTTGGGAATACAGCAATTGTGCATCCCCAAAGCATAAACTTGAATTTTAAAATAAAACAAAAGAAATTATTCAAGTGATAAAAATGGTATAGTAGTAGAAGAAGAATGTAAATTTATATCAAAGTAGAAGTTGCATTGAAACTTAAATTATTATAATAATAGTCCTATCAAAAAACTAGTAGTAATTCCAGCAGATGGAATAGTAGAAATAGTAGTAGTAAAAGTAATAGTACTACTACTTACTAAGAATTGTAGTTCCAGCAGTACTAATATCAGAAATAGTAGTTTAGTAGTAGTAGTAGTAGTATTGGTAATATTAGGTAGTAGTAGTAGTAGTAGCAGTAGTGTTATTTATTCTGTTAACTTTATGATAATAGAGAAATTTCGTAGTGTTTTTTTTTTTTTTTCAATAAAAATCTTTTTCATTTATTATTAACAAAACAGAAAATTTTAGTTCTGATATTCAGGGATTGGATGGGCTAGGATGAAATTAATGGCCCTCTGGATATCCTCTGGAATTGGGGGAGGTGTTGGCAGTGGGGGATTGGCCTCAATAACCTTGTATCCATTTGCGTTGGCGACATATTTAACGGAAATCTGCTCGCCCTCAGGAGAGACATAACTGTTTTCGCCTTCAACACTCCATTCTTCACCATTGAGTTTACCGCTTTGTTTTGACTCAATCGAATTGGAGAGCGAATATCTAGTTTCGAAGCTATCGATGTCCAGTTTTCTTTGGTCTTCATTGACTTGGACATCGTCAATGGCGCAAGCCACAGCCAACAGGCAAGCGAAAGCAATCTGTAAGGGACAACTATTATTATATATATATGTTAAGAATTGAATTTGATTTAGGTTCACTTACAAAGAACTTCATGTTGTTTCCTGAAAGACTCGAGAAGACTAACTGATGCCAAATCTCAGACTGTTAAAGCCTTTTATACACATTTTCGTTCGTTTGTCTGATTATGTAAATATATATATGTACTTATATTTATAAATATTTATATTGCATAGATATAGCTAGTCCATTGTATATACAGAAACTTATCATTAAATCGACTCGAGACGAATCTTTTGATTTAAAAAAAAAACTAGTTTGCAGCATACTGAAGAAGCGGAAATTGAATCAAATGCATGATATATACTAACTGTCAACTAGTCAACTAGCAGCTAAACAAAAATATATCCAAAAATATCATATGAACGTCATAACTATTGATGTTTTTTGTGATATTCTCAACTAATTAAAAACGCGTTATAGGCGCGTATAGACGCATATTGAATGAGACGAGTAGGCTCTTTAGGTATTTATATTATTAATGAGCATGGAAGACCGAATCGATTTAAACCTATTGAAGCTAATGTGATCCATCACTCAATACTTACTGTATTACTTTTCATTTTTAGGGTATCTCCGAGTCGTACATTCCCGACTGAAGAACTCTTATTGATAACGTGTCGCCAACTATCGGTCGCAGAAGAAAAATATATTAAATTTAAAATATATAAAAAATATATTTTCAATTTTAAAATATCTGAAGAAGATTTTGTGTATAGAAAATTTAAGTTAATTCTCATTTAATTATTATTAAAATAGTTTCTAGTGTATTGGCTAGTGTCTTTATGATTTTTCACATAATCTTTAAGTCAAAACATTTAATTTGCATTTATGATTTTTTATTTATCTTTTTTATATCATCTCATGTGAAGAACAGGTTTCAAAAACGTGCTATACCCACTGTGTCAACTTAAATATTTTCCTTAAATGAACACCTCATTAAACATGAAATCCAATTTACATATTCTTCAAAATCAATTTCAATTTCATTTGTATTGCAAAACATTTTACCGCTTCAAGTTAATTTTTCTTTTTTTATAATAATTATGGGAAATGACCTTGTCAGTCTACTTATATATATTTATCATTTACATATTTGCATAAATTAATAATATTAATATTGTTTCCCTTAACTCATAAACGGCTTAAATTGTTTTCGCAGATCTAAGTTAATAAGCGTCAACTTGACTCTTCAGGATGTTAGAACAGACATAAACATAGACATTATGGAATTGGTCACATATAATTTATGTCGACATATATTTATATGACATATCGACATATCAATCGACTTATATCGACAAGACAAATTTCTTTTAATTAATATCTATTTATACTGTATAATAATGTTCTCTCTTGGCAACTTCTTCTTTCCTCTTTTGTTATGTACGCAGCACTCTATTTATGAACATTATATTCTTCTCCTCTCCAATCCTATCCATTTCATTCCTCTTCCTTGTTGTTGACACACCGCATACCCACTCCAGAGAACATTTCTCCTCGCCACTGCTCTGCTCCTCCTTCCCTCTCCTGTTAATTTCTTTATCCCCTCCGCTCCTTTGCTTTAACTAATAATGCCATTCCTCTCTTCTTCCACATCTTCGCTCAAAAATTGCCGCTCATTAGTTTTTGCACAGCTCGGTCAAATTTTCTGTAAAAACAAATATATTAATTTTATATATTTTAAGAAAATAGTTAATAAATACTTGAAAGTCAATTGCTCGCCAGGAATATAAAAGGGATTGCACACTGCATCCGTGTAAAGCATATGCAAATTGCGAAATATCTGCAAGACAAATATATAATTACAATAGCTTCGATGTGCTTTAATTCCTAAAAATCATCCATACATACCGCGCGCACCTCGTTCTCCCTTAACGCAATGTTGCTTGAATCAATGACTACGATGAACTTGATTTTGGAGTTGGTGACAAAGCCGTAACTGAAAAAAAACATTGTAGATTTCTAATGAAATTCAGTTATGTTATGCCCAGCAGTAATTACATCTTATGATTCTCTGTAGAGAAAAGTTGGCCCAAATACAGTTCCTTTGACTCGGGAGCTCCTTTACCAATGAGACACTTCTCCTCTACAACATCGAGAGCCGCATGAACATGGTATTGTAAGTCCAGCTCACGCTCCACATCCGATGTGGCCAAGTACAGCGGCGCATTCTAAATGTACCATATTTATCAGACAGATAACAAAATATTTAAGTTCTACTTACGTCCTTCCCTATTACAGCAATACAAAATGCCATGTTTAACAAATTTGTTTATGTTATTTACTTTAGATGAACAGCTGTTCAAAATTTGGTGTCAGCGATTTGTATGATTGGCAATTTGCGCCATTCCGAATGGCAATTAAACAAGAAGAAAAACATAAACATTTTACGCTTTAGGTAAACTGATATAATATTGAAAAACAAATTAAATAAAACATTTGTTGTTAAAATGGACGTAAATAATAAACTCTATTTAAGATGATGCAGCAAATAACAACATTATCGGAAAAGTATCACCAAATCAAAAGTAACTTACAGCCTACGTGCAGTTTGTCAACAAACAAAGTCAAGCTGCCAACTTGCTAAAATTAAACTATGTCCATATATGATAGGTGAACCAAAAATGCCTATATTGTGAATGGTAATTTGAGAAGAAGATACAGAAAAACACTTGTACGCTTTAAAGAAAATTGAAAATAATTTATCAAAGTTAAATATATGATAGAAACTGATCTAAATGGCGCTGCAAGTGGCACGCAACAATGGGGAATGGGGTGAACTATTTAATGTACCGCCGCAAGAAGAAGTCGAGGTATACGTGCTGTTCGTGAACACAACAAACCGAACTCTCGATTTATATTGGGTACGCGATTCGGACACCCCGAATATACAACTAACATTAAAGCCGAATCAAGGAGTGCCAGTAAATACGTATAATACACACATATGGTTCTTTTGTGATTATTACACTGGCGAACGTATGCATGTGCGGTCGAAGCGTTTATTTTATCCTATACGGATACGAGTGCCAAGGAATCCTCAACAGCCAGATGAACTGTGTGATGTACGCAGCCAGGTGCTCATCCATTTTCCATTGCGTTCACTAAAGGAGAACTGTCTATGGCTAATTGTACGATGGCTGAAGCGTACATGTAATACACCAGAATTGCTCATCAATAACTATTTAATACCCGCAACGCTGAAGCAACAGTTGCTACTCCTGCTAAGGACTATAAATTCCTATTACAGACAGGCGCATCAAAGAAGACTGCGTATGGCGAATCGAAGATAAAGGATTCCTCGCTTATATAGAAATAAATGTTATATATAAATAGATTTATATTAAGACTCAATCTTATGTTGTGCTGTGGGTAGTAAAAGCCGAGCTTGTTTTCCAAATAATTTAATACGATTTTTTGATTCGATTTTTCTGTAATTTTCTTTTTCGATTTACTTATGTACAAATTGGCTTGCATATATGCTATAATATATACTATATGGTTTTTTTTTTTCTACAATTGCATTGTTTAATGTTTGTTTTTTGTTTCTTTAATTTATCATATAACAGAATACTTAGAATTAATATGTAATTTTAATAAGTAAACAACTAAATAATGTCGCGCTAGACATATACAACATATACATAATATGGATCGATCTCTAACTGGTTTGATGAAAACATAGATGGTGTTTGTTTGTTGTTTATGCAAATGTTATAGTTAGTTATAAAGGTGTACGATATAAGATCTATATATATATATATATATATATGTATATATATATATATATATATATATATATATATAAATATAAATATATATAAATATAAATATATATAAATATATATATATTTTTTTTTATTTATCTATGTTTCAAATTTTTGTGAATACAAATCAAACTGAAATTTTGTTGTTCAACCAATTCACATACGAATAAAAACGGGCGTATTTGATATACGTGGCCCATTTAATAACAAACAGATTAGAAAGTTAGAAATCACACGCGTCTGTGGAAAGCAACGCCTTTAGTTAAAGCACAATAACTCTGGTAGCTGAAAATTGTAGCTTAATATTTGCGAGTCACACGCTCCAGGCTATCACCGATTGAACCTAGGATTGAACGAATATACATTAAGTCTTAACTATAATTAGGCTACAAATTAAAAATACTCTCTGCTTGTGTGTGTGTGTGTATGTGTGTTTATGTTTGTAAGCATTTATGTGTGTGTGTGTGTGTGTGTGTGCCTTCTGTGTATTATTGCAAATATGCATTATTTACCATCGAAGTTAAAGTTCTGCTTGGTTTTATATTGAAATGTTAAATCAGTCGATTGCTTCCATATAAAATGACGCACAGTACGCAAATCCATATTCGGATCAACGATCTATATACAAGGAAAGAAATGGAGATCAGACATAGGCTCCATTCATCTGCTGAGCTCCTACTTACCACATCGTTGCACCACAGCTCAATGCGTTCCTCTGCTGGCAGCTGTGATCCTTCAGAATTGGCATCACTTTGACTATTTTGTAAAGAATTATTTGCATTGCCAGCGCTGGGCGTTGTTTCCGCATTGAGCACCTTTTCAAGCACATGCTCGCACACCTTGCGGCACTGTATGAACTCATTGGCTACCAGTCGATCCTGTTTCAAAAATATAAACAATTCGTTAATTAAAACTGAATTTTTAAATGAATATCATGTAGAGGTGTTTTCAGTAACCTTTTTGGTACGCTCGGGTTTGCTCATTTGTGGATGTGGCTGCAGGAAGAAGGGTATTTTAAGGAACTTGGGTATATTCCTTTCGATCACAACATCCGTCACCCATTGCGGCGCCGTCTCATGCAGCAGCGTGCTTTCACTATCACCAGCTGCATCTCGCACCAGCAGTCGACACACCGTACGGCCACCGACCTCACTACAGTAGAGAAATATTGTTATGGATTACAGTTTAGTTCAGTTTACGTTTCGTGTTCGATTACCTAAATATGACGGGAGTGTGTTTGGGTACTTGAAAATAACCATTGCCTCGTACGTCGGGCTCCATTTCATTGGGTGGCATGCTATGGGGAGGTGTCCAATACTCAAGCAAGGCTTCCAAAAGTAGTTTACCATAATTTATCTGTGAAAATATTCATATATACATATACTTATATTATTAAAGTATAATATAGCCATACCTTTATCTCAGTTGTTGGATCATCACATTCAGGCAATCCTGCTTCTATAGATACCCAGGCAGCAAAGCAATCCACTTCCTCCTGACCTAAAACTATCGTAGGCATCTGTAAAAAAGCCCATAATATAGTAACTTAATTAGGTAATGTATACATCTGGAAAATATCGTGTTACGTACACCAGTTTTAAGGTCTACTGTAAACCAATTTGGAATGTAGACTTGTTTGTTTCGCTTCTTCACCTCCTCCTCGTAGTCAACCGCACCCAGTTCCTCTTTTTTGATAACACGCAGTACATCATAGACCACAACCTGATCCTGTGAGTCTTTTGTTATGATATAACGCTTGTCATTCAACACAGTACATTCCTTGATAGCAGCTCCGCCTTTAATACAGGCCAATTCCGTGCCGCCTAGCGTCCATTGGGCATCCATGCCGCCAGAACTGAGCACACACCGATCATACATGGGTAGCTTCCAACAGCGTATATCCGAGTTCCAGGTAGTCGCCCACACGCCAGTCTTATCTATATTGTAGCCAAGACTCAGAACAGGCGCCTTCTCCTCGCATACGAGCATCTTATTGCTGGGATTTCGCATTTCAGTCACAATGATATTTCGATCCCTGCTGCCCGAGATAATATATTGGAAATTCTCGCTCATTAACAGCGACCAGACGCCTTCCTTATGCACATGAATCGTCTGTATGCAACGCTGTTGACCCAAGTTCCACACCTTGATGGTGCCATCAGAGCTGCCAGAGACCACTTGATTGCCATCGGGCGATACAACCAAGCACCGCACGTTCTCTGTGTGACCGCGTAACTTCATGCTGCGCATGCAAGTTCGTGGATCCCAGATTCTCAATATGTTCTCTGTGGAACCACTCACAATGACAGTGCCGGCGGGATTCATGGCCAGGCTGTAGATGGAGTCCTTCGAGCCTGTTAGACTAGAGGTTGTAACGGTATTGTTGCTGGCAGTTAAAGCAGTTAACGTATTCACATCCCATAAAAATATGGCCTTATCCAAACCAGCACTGGCCACCTGTTCCCGATCCTTGGCATAGGCCAATGCCTGCACATAATCTCGGTGCGTACGCAAGGTGGACATACAAAAGCCTTTATGTGCATTCCACACCTTAACAGTCGTATCACAGCTGGCACTGATCACTGCAATAAATTTTATTAATTAGCTAATGGTCGACTTGAGAGTTAGATGCTTACAATTTCTGCCATTACAGCAGAGCACAATATCGTTGACCCAATCGTTGTGATGCTCCATTGATTGTATGTATTTCTCGTTGGCTTCGGTGCGTGTATTCCAGACGCGTATTATCGCATCTCGTCCAGCCGAATATAGTTTGCCATTGTTGCTATCCAGTTGCAGAGCATTAACGCCATTCCGATGCTGTTTCTCTTCCGCGTCTCGTATCACAAAGGAAACCTGCCGAGAAAGGATATGAATACGAAATGAGTCCAATATCACACAATCGCATTTAATTCCTCAATTAATTGAATATCGTTTACTTCTTAACCTTTTGCATTGTTAGGGACCCGGTGTTTCTTATTGGGGATATTCGTATTAACTCACCTGCATTTTTTTTCGTGCCTGGCAAGTTTTGTGCGTCAACATGTCTTACACGGCCGTAGCTTCAGCTGTCGTTGTTGCCTGTATTTTGTGTTATCTTCACGTGCTTGTTGTCTCCAGCTGCACATTAAATACGCGCATTAATTAATTTCTTATCCTAGTTGTAAAATAAAAACCCAACACTTTAATATGCTTTTCGGCCAATGCACGATAGTTTCTTTCACGATGAATTTATATCGATATACTTTGATCAAAATGCAATTGGATGGCAACTATATGGCAACGCCTTGGCTCAAAATTTAAACAAATTTGTTGAAAATATTAAAGATATTGTGATTTTATCAAATATAAAATGCAAAATAATGCTGCTTCAATTTGTTGGGTAATTTACTTTTGAAGAAACCATATAAATAAAATGAAACTTCCACGGATTTTATAAGCGATTGCTTGCAACCATGTTTTTCAAGTACCGGCTTTCGGGTCGTTTGCAAAGTATTCTTGTTGTCACTCACATTGCCTATTTAGTCAAATAATATTAAGTAAACAAAATGTTGTAAACAAAATCATATTATAGACTATAGTTTTATGTAGAATTGACACAGCTTTAAGGGTACAAAAAAAAAAACCGGCACAGCTTATTTTAATTGCGACATTTTACAACACTGTTCTTTACATAACTGAAGAGAGCAGCAACTTTTTACTGCATTTGTACATCAAAAAATTACAAACAATGGCTAGCACACAAAATAAAGACGCCTGCACCATTTGCGAGAAGGTCGGCCTAAAGCCCTTCACCAAAGAAAATGTTTTCAACTATTACATACCATTACACGGAGTCGTGAGCTATGGAGCGCTCAGCGTCAACGTGATGAATCCGCAGATTGTGCCAAAAATATTGCCCAAAAAGGATTTGACGAATGTGTTTCTGATCTCCGCAATTGTCGGCAGCGCCTTCTACATATACGGCCGGCCACACCTAAAGGATGTTCAGAACAACAAACGTGCAGCATACGCCCTGCTAGGCGCCACACTCTTCAGCATGGGTTCGGTGCTCGCCTGGGCGTTGATCAAATCCGCCTTACCCAAGGAGAATGCACTACTGGCAACAATCGCCGGCATCGGCTCTGGTGCTGCTATCTTAAAAATTGGCACCGATTACATTCACGATCTAGACAAGCTAAAGAACTAGAAGGCGGGCGATGGCCCTGGCAATGGCAATGGATATATAATATTTAATATATATCTATATGTATATGGTAAAGGCGATTTATGATGTCTACTAGTTTTTTTGTAAAGTGTTTGCCCAATCTTAAAACGCTCTTAACTTATAATTTACAAAAATAGTTACGCTCGCAACATGAATAAAAAATTATTAAGTGAAAAATAAAATGAATGCAGTATCTCTTTAAATATTTTCCAGGAAACATGCTATTGAAAATATATTTTAAAACAATTTTTCTTTAAATATTAAATTTGAGTCTAGAATATAGACAAATAAATTTGGTTAAGCACAAAAAATGTATAAATTAATAAACAAATATTTAGATTTTTTATTTTGAAATTTTGCTTTGTTAAATTCAAGCTTTAAAATCAAATGAACAAAAATGTTTATATATTTAAAATATTAAAAAAATATAAAACAATCTTAATATAAATTAAAGGAAAATAATGTAAAAAAAAAACGAACTGTATGTAGTCTTGATTGATAATAAAATTAATTTTCAAATTATTGAATCTAAAAAAGAGATTTTTATTGATAAGACTGATTCGCAGAATATTAAAATTTGTTTTTATTTTTAAAATTAAATGTACCTTTAATTGCCTTCTCTTAACTGCTAATAATGCTTAACAATTTAATTGTTTTTAATATATGTATGTGTGTGTGTATGTATATGAAATCATTTGATTTCAATAAAGAAATAAGTTTACTTAAGCGCCAATATACTTATTTACAAAGTTGATCTGGGCGTTAAAACGTTCTACAAATTGCCTTAGTGACATTCAAATTGACGACTACTATTTATTGTTAATAATTTTTTTTATAAATTTTTTTAAAAATTCTTTTGTATTGCAAAAACATACAAATTAGTTGTAAACTTAATTTTAAATATGCATACATACTTTACAAACATACAGTGGTCATTCTTTAGTGTCTTAACTACGATCTCTAATCAATATATATATATATACATATATATTTTTATATATATGTAAAAAAAAATCATCTAAACATCACTGTATATATATATTTATATGTATATATAAGTTTTCCATTTTTTCGTTATCAATTAAATTATGAATACATATATATTGCATGTACAAAACACAAGAGTGCGCGGGCCTAGAAAACAAATTTGAAGCATATAATTGGAAGATGCGAAGCGATTTTCGACTATTGCATTATAGTGGAAAACAGAAACCACAAAAACACCGAACGCTTTCGTTACTTTCTCTCTCTCTCTCTCTCTCGATTTTCCTAATTGTAATTACGGTCAGCATAACAATTTCAATTTGTTGTTAACAATCAAAGGGGAAATTGCTGTGCATTCCTGTGATAGTCTCTACTGCACTTTCAGTTGCACGCCGAGTACCTCGCGCAGTTCGTGCAGCTCCTGTGGTCCCTGCATAAGGCGCTTAACGCCGCGTGGCAAGCCGCGACATGATGCCAAATTGATTGAGCTCATGTGCACACAATTCGTGAGTATTTCCTTAACCGCCTCCTCGGACACGGAAGAGCCGCACAGATTTAAGTGACTACAAGGAGGGAAATTATAGAATTCTAATTAAAAATCACTGTCATATAATATTAAATATTATTTGGAAACTTACGCCAATGGCGATTCTTTGCCTTTTTCAGCTAGTGCACGCAAAGCGTTATCTATGGGCTGCTGCACATTTGCCCAAGCCAAATCCAGTTCAATGAGACTATGCGCCCACTTCGACGCAATGAGTTCCAGACCCGATCTACACAATATACATACATTATGAATATATTGTTATTAGGAGCTCTCGATCTGATTACCCACCCCATATCACGTGTCACCGAGCAGCCCGAGAGAAATAAATGTTTAATATCCCAGGCGGGCAATCGTATTAAACTCTCGTGTGTTAGTCGTGTGCAATTGCGTACGTCAAGCAGCTTCAATTTGGAGCTGCTCTTCAAGATGCGCTGCAAATGATCATCACTGATGATGCGAGATTCATCAGTCAAGGCGGCCACTGAAAGCTCCTCGAGATTGGGAAAACCAGGCGAATCCATCTGCAACGAAAATCCAATTAATACACAAATACAAATTGCCGAAGTTAAGTAAACTCTTGATACATACAATCTCCTGCATGCTAGCTATGCTCGGCGTTATGTGTGAATTAGTAACGCGTAGGACCTTTAGCTTTTGACATCCATGCTGCAGCTTCTCAATGTACAGCACGCCGTGCGATGTAGCCTGTGTGGTCACATTCGAGAGATCTAAAAGCTCCAAGTTTGGACAATGCGTCTGCAATGAAATTGATTTAAATTCATATTATTATATGACTATATACAAGTAACTAGTCATTCATTGCTCATTGTTGAGTGGTCTAAATGATTCACTCACTTAGACAACTCATATAATATAAAGCATATAGCAAGAACATTGCATTTAAAATCTATTCGTCACTAATGAAGCCTTGATTTGTTTCATACCGCTAGAACGCTGACAATATTGGGTATGCCCGCCAGACGATTGTGTGCCAAGTAAAGGTGGGTCAAGCGACTGCCCATGGTCTGCAGCGCATTGCACAGCGAGATGACACCCACAGCGCTCTTGCTAGCATTCATCTCGACCTGAAAGAGGAATCAAAAAATTAAAATCAAATATGAAATGGATTTAATTGTTGACCTACATTGATTGAGCTCAAATCTATGCGCTGCAGCATTTGCATGTTATCGACCAGATATGTCAAATGATCTGATGTAAAACCTTTCCAGCCAGATAACGTAATGCCCGTCAGATTAGGACATCCATTAGACAACTTGACCAGAAAACAATTGATATCCGATATTTTCCAATTGGCTGCAATTCACATTAACAATTAATAATTGCTTACTGGGGAGAGAGCTCACAGAAATACTCACAAACATTAAGCTCAGTGCACGCACTGCAGCGATTATCCACAAACCATTTTAATTTTAGTTCCGTGCGATATTTCTCCTTGATCCAGGTGGTCAAGTCCATTGTGCGCCACAACGAGGGCCTAAGTGAAACCTGTCTCCACAGCGAGCAAACGCGACCGAGACGAAAGAGCGTAGGCAAGCAGCCTTCCTTATCGACAACATGTTCAAAGATCTGCGAGAATTCAAATAGATATTAATAACAATTGTATTATTCGTTGCTTAGCTATTGTCTTACATGAAAGAGCACTTCTTCGGGCAGGCTGTGACCCCAAGGACTCTGCTCGATTGGCTCGGCATCTGCTTCTGCTGCTGCAGCATTTGATATTCGCTTTTGTCGCTCGCTATTATTGCTGCTGCCGCCGCCGGTCTTCTTCTTGCGCGGCTCATATTCGCTCTCGTCGCTGTCCTGTTGCTTCGGTTTGCGCACCCGTTTTCGTGCAGGCTTGGCTGCTGACGCTGCGGATCTCGATGAAGGCGCTACTGGCGTTGCAATTGCACTTGCAGCTGGCATCTCTGCCCCGCCAGCAGCAGTGTCAGATTTCTTAATGCACAACTTGATGCCAACTTTGTGGTCACTGATCTCGCTTTCGTACATGGGCAGAGCTTTTGGCTTGCGCGCACGTGATGCTCGAGGCGAGGTGGTGGCTGACTTGTTTAGTTTCTTGTTGAGCGCCGTCACCAGCGGTTTGCCCGACTTTGGTATGGTGCCATTAACTGTGATCGCCTTTTCCAGTTCCTTCACTTTTGGCGGAGGCTTATCTGGTTGTTGCTGTAGATCTGCTTCTGCTATGGGTGACCTCTGACCCTCTGAGGCTGGGGAGCAAGAGGTCGATGTGGCCGTATTCGTTTCATCTGTTTGTGTTTCCGACTTGGGCGGCGATAATATATTCTCGGGTATGGCTGCTGCAGCAGTCGCCCCACTGGAAGCTGCCGTTGCGGTTGTTGTAGTTGCTGTGGTTGTTGTTGTATTTGCACTTATTTCAGCCGCAAGCAGTTGTGGCGGCGTTTGTGAGGGTGTTGACGGCGTTAACGTATTGATATCCACTGTGGTCACTGAAGAGTTAATGGGCTTTACGCTTAAACCTTGCTCGCTTTGTGCCTGCACATTATCTGCATCAGCATCCACATCCGCATCAGCATCCGTGTTGATTGGTGTTGCATCTGCATCGCTATCTTTGGGTTCTTTTATGACAGCCGCTTTCTCCTGCTGTTCCTCACTCTTTGCGACATCATTCGTGACCGTCGTTTCCTTGGCGTTATCCGTCGTGTCACTCATTTCCGTACGGATTTTCTGAAAATTAAAATTGGTATTAGATAAATACATGCATCCATTTTTTAGCGGTCGGAAAATCGATGCAAAACAAACTCAACCCATTTTGGCGGTTTTTCCTAATTCTCTATACGTTCTCATTCTTGAGCGCTCTCCCAACTCAACATGCATTCGTCGAATCTCACCTTCAACAACAAATTACATATGTATTTTTTTGTTTTTATTTTTATTCGTTTGTTCGCTTTTAATAAACAAGTTGTGGTAGGGTCGCACCGACACAACTGCTACCTGCATACTTATTCTCCCCAGTGTTTAAGCACTTTGCCCACTTTTCATTGAAACGCTGGCACACTCTTATCGCATTGTCATAAACATAATTCGTGGAAATTGGATGCCACACGCATAAATCACGAAAAACATGTTGATTTTCCACTAGCAAGCAAGCGCTGCACTTATATGCCGCGCACTACAATTGCGTGCAGGGTGCAATAATCGGCATTCAACTCACCACTTGAAGAGAGGTAGGTACACAAATGTATGTTATCTTCGTACACGACTGTTTGGTTCACTTGCACTCACTGCGGTACTATATCAGCACTCTGGTGTGAACAGTGCGGCACTATGTGTTAGTTTGAATTTGTTCGATTCGGAAGAGATTTTTTCGGTTGGCGTTCATGGAATTTTTGATGTGTTTTGCTATTAAAACTTAAGCATTTACATTTTTGCCGAGCACTAGAGGCACTGAACACTTATTGATTATGGCATCGACAACGATTTAAGCATATTTAACATGCCGACTCAATGAAAACTTATTTTAATCAACTGCAACGACGTAGAAACAAGAGCAGCGATGTTGTTGTCGTATCGATACACGACATCGATAGATGAGTTTATACAAGCCAGTGAGACCAAACTAGACAATGACTAAAATACTAAAATTTTTACAAAAGCCGCCATTAATCTAAAACTTAGACCTTAATCCTTAATTTAAATATGTTTGTTTAAAATTTTTTTTTTTTTACTTTATTTACGCTAAACAGAGCCAAGCACAAAACAAATTGTCTGAGGAGACTACAACTTTGTTTAATATTCAAGATCCAATTTGGCAATTTCGGGCAGAACCGTGAGATCCTGGTGCACCTCCAACCAGCGCTTGGCATGATATGTTGTCTTCTCAAATGAACGGCCAAATTTGTAATTATGGCCGGGTACGTGGCCCGCATAGGTGGGATGCATGCCATGATTGTTATGGTAGATAATGAAGTGTCCAACTGGAGGGCACTTGATAGCTGGCGTTGCGAGATCCTGCCCACAGCACCAGTTATCACGCTTCTTTTTATACATATAGTCGGAGAAGCTGCACAGAGCGTTGTGGGTTAGCACCTTGCTCGGCTCACCGAAGCGAGTCATGGCCATGGGTATGTGTGCAGCATAGCCATTAATGATGAACTTGTCCGCATCATCATCATCCAAGAAGTGGGGTGTGGTGAATTTGCTGTAGCACAACTTTTCCGTTGTCGGTGGGCACTTTTCATCCTTGATGCCCTTGCAGACGCGCGTAACGGGCAGTAATGGAGCGCGATAAGTCGATTGAGGTAGCTGCAAAAGGAGCCGAGTAGCCGTAACTATCCATACGAGATTTGGCAAGAGACAATTACTTACCAATCGCTCATTCCACTTGTGCTCGAACAATCCTCTTCCGCTCTCTAGCAAATCCCGGTGACGTAATGTACGCTTCTCGCATCGATAGAGTTGCATCAGCGTCTCGTGCTGAGAGACGCCCGCTGCGGCGGCGGCTACAAAACGTTTACCCGTCTGCTTGAACATGTTCGGCACAAAGCCCGCATATCCCGGTATGATGGGATGCTGATAGACCGGATCAACAAACTCCTTACGATCGTGCAGGATCTTCAGCTCATTTTGTGTTGGATAATCCTTGTTGTCGGGCTTGGCATCGATGGGCGCCAGAATAAGCTCAGGTGCATGGTTACTGCAAGGATCGATAAGCAGCGTGTGCGTTTGTCTGCCATACGTCTTGCCCACTCGATCACGATTCTCAGGACAGTGCCCAGTATAGCTGTAAAGCGATGTGAGAGAACCAATTTCAATAGGCAACTCAATACACACACAAAACACAGTAATGAGCATGTAAAAGCCTATGTAAGTGAGAATGTGTGCGAACATTTCTTTTTAGCGTAGCGACGTTCAGTTACGCTTGCCAAATGCATTAAGTGAACAACTTATGAGAATATGGCAAGCCATTTGATTGTTCTGCTATATCTCTCATTTAAAAGGGAAGAATATGCCTTAAATACACACATGCATGCAAAGCATATAGCAATTGTGATGAAGAGAGAGTTACTTAGCACACGAAAACATGCATGCATACGTGCATACATATTTACGAGTAAATGAGAGTAACAGTAAACAGAGAGCGGCCATTCGCTAGATCGTAAAATTAGGCCTGTGGCTCTCAGAGCGAACGAGTGAAAAAACGAGCCGAGTGAAGACGAACTTGTTGAAGTGCACCCTGTCAAGCAAACTTTTTGTTGTAACTAATTAGAAACTCTATTCTCAGCTATGTATGTATGTATGTGTCTGCTGTATTGTTAGTGATGATAGTTGTATATGTGTGGAATTAGTGAATATAGTTAGATGCTCTCTCACCCTGGCACCAAGTGCGGCTCTGGAGTCATGCTCTTGTCCATTTTTCTTAAATTAAATGAGTATTACTGAAAATTTAGAAATATATTTTTTTATACTTAGATTAATTGAACTATAACATAAAATTTGTTTGTAAAAATATTAATATACAAATTTACATAAATATATAAGATAATAATGACAACTAAAGCAGCTGTTGTGCTGTTTCAAGCTTCATTGCTCAGACGCCCGCAATGCTCAGCATTTGCTCAATATCCACAATTTTCTCTCGAGGCTTGCCCTTGGCTTTGCCCGCTTCGCATTCGTATTGGTCAATCCTGAGCCAACCTTCCCAGCTGACAATTCTCTGGTTTCCCACCTCGAACCCAGGTTTGCTAGAAGTTGTGTCAAAAGCCTGCGCTGTTATATCATCGCAGATGGTTTTGGCTACCGCAAAGGCACCATTCATAGTGGTTAAAATTACTCCCGTGGGTCCAGTACCCAGCCAACCAGCCACATAGAGTCCCGGCTCCACGCCGTCCTCCCCACCTTCCTTTAGCACACGGCCCTGCTCCTGGCGCACATGTCCACGTTGAGCATCGAAATTGATGCCTGCATCTGCGCAGCTGGATTTGTAGCCAATGCTGCGCAATATCAGATCAGCTGACAGGCTTTCCGTTGCCTCCGTGCCCACCGCTGTGTTCTCCCGCAACTGGGTCACTGCAAATTCCATTTGCTTGTCATAGATTGCTTTTGGTGCTCGCAGAAAAACAGGCAGGAATTGTTTGCCATCTGTAGTTGCTGGATTCCGTTTGCTTTGCTCGTTCAAGCTCTTGAGCATTAGCTCCGTGAGGCGCCGCCTTGGTCGCTGCAGCTGCTCCACCTGCTCAGCTATGCCTGTAGAGGGAATAGAAGAATTTAACTGGATTTGATATCTATTATTTTGATTTTTATTTACCTTCAAAGTCCGCTGCACGCCAATTAGTAGTTACATTGGGCAATTTGAGCATTTCGCGCAGTTCTTTGATAGTGAAGGCAGCTTGCAGAGGTCCACGACGTCCCACCAGATGCACCCGTTGGACTTGACTGCGCGCCAGTGCCTCCAGTGCATATTCCGTTGTATCTGTTTCCTGTGCAAAAAAAAAGATTAGCTAAGATCGAATGTAGTGTATATATCATCTATGTGTGCTCACCTTCAGTTTGTCAATTGGACTGAGCAGCATGCGCGCCACATCGACAGCCACATTGCCCTGTCCCACAATGGTTACATCACGTCCGCTTAGATCCGGTTGCAAATGCTCCGCCCCGGGTAAGCCATTATACCAAGCCACGAATTTGCGTGCGGATATGACGTGCTTCTGATCCTCATTCTGTAGCTGCAGTTCACGATCCTGATCTGCGCCGTAGGTGAGCAGGACAGCATGATAGCGTTGCCTCAATTCCTCCAGGGTGACATCCTGGCCAAGACTTACGTTGCCAAAGAAACGCAAACGCGGATTTTCAGCAGTTTTCGTAAACGTATTGATGACGTTCTTGACCTCCGGATGATCGGGCGCAACACCAAAGCTGGAATGTCGATTTGCATAATGGCAATTGTCATTAGTCGATAAGTGTCAGCGTGTTATCCACATGCAAAAGCCATTAAATATAAACGCCCCACAGAGTTAGCTAACCGCACAAAAGGCAATTGTCTCTCGATTCCTCAAAATGTGGACGACTGGTGCTTTTATTGCTTTTGGCCTATTGCTGTTGATTTGCCAGCTATTGCTTGTGTCTGGTGCACCTGGTCCCTTATGGAGCTTCGACCAGGTGGGCTGTAAGTAGCAACAAGTGTAGCTTCTCTCTCTGTCTCTCTCTCACACACACACATTTTTTCGCAGCCTATTTCAATGGCATATTTCGCTCAGTGGTTGGACCAATCTTTGGGCTGGACGATAATGCCAGAAATGCCAACAGCACAAGCAATTAATTCTAACTCTTCGCTCTTACCGCACCAATCCAAAAGGTACAGGCAGCTTCTCAACGATGTCCACGGTGCAATCGCTCAGCTGTTTAAGTAAATATTGCGCTGCATAAAAACCGGCTGGGCCAGCGCCCACAATGCATATCCGTTTGCCTGCCGTCACCTGTTGAACATTTTGTAGCCTAATTGCACTTGTATTCAAACTACGATTGTATTTATTTAACGTATTCAGACGCAAATATAATAAATTACGAGTGAAAGTCATGTTTGTCTTAGGGAAAAGCTGCGTAATGGTGAAATCGCATTAACCAAAACATTGCGACAGTGTGACCATTGTATACGCAAGCGGTGTGGCAACACTAGCTGCCAGCACCAAGGCGGTATTTTTAAATGGTAAGGCTAAACTGTTGAATTACATTACATTAAAACGCACATTGATATCAAATTCACTCTAGAATTTCATGCAACTCAACATTCTAATAGAACTTTTTGTATAGCTGTAACAAGAGGTGGTGGAAATATCATTGCACCAGTGTGACCATATCACGTTACATGCTGCCCGGACAAACAGCATTGGCGGCAATTTCAAATTCCACTTATATTAAAACACAATTTAATTATTTGTATACTTTCATGCAATTTGTAACGTGCTGGTTAAAGCAAAAATTTTCTGATTTTTAACTTATGTATTTTTTTATGTAATGCAAGCAATATTTAATCATGGTGCAGGGCTAGCCAGCGCTTAGCGTCAACTGTGGAACGTCCAAAAGTGTGGCCCACTTTGAAGATTTCACCGGGCACATGCCCGCCATAATGTGGTAACATGCCGATGATACGGGGATAGATGACACCGTTTGTTATGGCAAAGGATCGTCCGATACCAGCGCTGCGTATGGGAACCCATTCAATGCTACGACGAAAATATTTATCATCCTTCGGATTACACCAACCGCCCGAGGGCAGGTGAAAGTCAAAACCACCTAAAGAATTAGCCACAATTAGTTATAATCAGATAAACGTGATAGAAAATACTCACGGCTTGAATAGGACATTTTCTATATATCAATAAGTGTGTCTAGTCTGAACGATCGCTAGAATAAAACTGAAGGCTAAACATTTTCATGCTATTTCCAAAAGTGTTTAAAGTTGACGACAAATGCTACGGCTAAACGTTTTATTTATTTGCCATGGCAACGGACATGTATGTATATAGGATTTCGATGTATTTATATATAGTATATCGATGGCTAATTATTGCGGTATTTCGTATTTCAGCAACAAGTTTTGGGCACGTCACGAAATGTTATGAAAGGATAATAAATGTTTTTGTTTAATGTCAAATAAACACGCAAAACAAACGAATTTTTTCATTTAACTGTTAACTTTCAATTTTTATAATGTTTCATATATGTTTTTTACGCATAATGGCTACATATATATTGTATATAAATTGAATTCATTTACAGGCAATTTTTATTTAACTTTTTGTTATCATTTAAAACAAAACTTTTGCAATTTAATATAAATTTCAAAAAGATAGATTATTGCGATATATAACTGTATATACTATATGCATATATCTATAGAGAGTTGGCGATATAGAGAGCTCAGTTAGACTTCTTTGTTTTCTTCTGCTGTTTGCTCTTCAGTTTCTCCTGTTTCTTGAGCTCCTTCTCCGTCAACGATTTGTAGAGCTTGAAGCCGAACAGAGCTGAAAGAGAGAAGAAATCAATAGATTATTAGTTAGCTTTAGTTAGGCTTTATTACAGAAGGGAGGCTCAACAATATTAACCGATAACCGAGACAATTAGGAATATGACAGCCACAAAAATGGAAGTGGTATAGGCATGAGCGATGTGCGTATGCTGTTGCAATCGACGCTCGATTCTCGCTATCGTTTCCTGTATAGAGCCCTTCATCTCGCTGACAAACTGATGTCGATCGACATCAGTCAGCGAATCCATTTTGCTCTGCAGTTTCCCAACTTTCTGTATAAGATCCTCAGCGAAACGACTGTGCGGCCCGGTCTTGGCGACCAGCGACTCCACGGAGCGCTTCAGCTGCTCAATTAGGGTCTCATCGTTCGAAGCCATGGCACAAATTAACAACAAATTTTGATACGAAAAATTATAATAATAATTGGAATAAAATTAAAACTATAGATGATAGATAGAGAGATGGAAAATAAACGGCATGGCCAACCACGCTGCTCTGGCCAAAAAAAAAAAAAAAACCTTTTTAATGTTTCTTTCCTATACTTTTTTAATAATTTTTTTTTTTACAAATTTTTTGTGGTGGATTTCTCTCCCTATCTTATCGAAAATCGAACAGCTATAAAAACCAACATTCTCAACAACAACAAAAAACACATTGTTTATTTCTGAGTAAGTTAACAGCGCACACTATCCACAGATAACACATATACACTCATAAAATATATAATATATATATTATGTTTGTTTTTATACCCATTCCGAATGGTTACGAGGCATATTGTTGGTATATGGTGACAGCAGTAGAAGGCGTGCCAGCTATCGGAGCAACCAAATAAAATATTATATATTCAAGTAACTATTATAGATTGTTGCTATTATTTATTACTCTACAATGTTATTGCTTTAAGTAAATGTACTCAAAATACTCTCGATAAAGAAGACAGAGTTAAATACTTAGCTCTTCTGCCTGCTAATCTGTCCCATCAAAGTTATAGAATCAAAGCTTGATATATACTCCATATATGATCTAAATGCAGAAGTTTATATATTTGTTGTAGATAACTCATCATTGCTTTGCTATCGATGAAACTTGACATCATTTGAAGAACTATAAAGCTGAAAGCAAACATCAAACTTATCACTTGAATGATTACAATGCCAAAGGCATCAAGTGAAGTTTGACGCCGGACACTATTCCATATAGTAGAGATTTGAGCTATGCTATATGGTTCCAAATTTAGTCACAGAGAGAAGGCCGAAGAGGACAATCCAGACAGAGCAATGCTTATGAATGGGGATGTGAATGTGTGAGTGGAATGTTTTGAGGGCTAGGTATATGAGAATCAGGTAATCCATGAAGAGTTCTGGCGCGCATACTTGATTCTAATTTTGTATGCTCAGTTGGAGTTTTGACGAATTCGAGGTAATATTCTCAGCTTACCAAAGACTAGCAAGATGAGCGCTAACATCACGAAGAATACTAGATACTCTTTCGAGCTGTGGCCCGGCGGTCCATATTTCATAAAATCATCTGGCGACGAGGGCTTCGGATTGAATATGCTCTCGCGCAGCTCGGCGCGTTCGTCGTCTGAGATGCCTTCCATGGCCTCGACCATCTTCCATATCTCATCAGCGCTGGGCATTTGGAAGCCAGCGCTACCAGGACCATCGCCTGGGGGCAAGGCGAAGCCCTGATCACCGCCAGCTGCTGCGGCAGCGGCCACATCTTCAGCAAATGCACGCTGATTTAATGGATCTTCGGCCATTGTTTATAGTTTTTTTTTATTGATTTGGCTTTTGACTTTGGCTTTTAAGTTATGTTTAAGTTAAGTGTGGCTGCTGGCTTAACGATTTATGGCGTCTGCAAGTTAAAATTTCTTAAATGCAGGCAAACAATATAATATTTAGCTATAAACTAACTAGCACATAACGGAATAACTAATTTTATATCATGCAGCAGCGTTTATTTTAATTTCAATTTGTTTCTTTTGAGTATTTAGTGGATATTTAAATTAAATAAAATTCATTGATTTATGTTGAGCAAAAGAATCAAAAATTCAACGTGGCAAGCAAAGAGCAAGCCGAAAGAATTTCGCTCTCAGCTAAATGCGCGCGCTCTTTTGCTCTCTTATGGCACTTAGGCCGCTAACCACCAACAGCAGTCGTGGCCGAGTGGTTAAGGCGTCTGACTCGAAATCAGATTCCCTCTGGGAGCGTAGGTTCGAATCCTACCGGCTGCGAGTTGTGCATCAACTTTTTTTTTTTCTTTTTTTTTTTTTTAAATTAATTTAATAAAATTTAATTTCCACTAGGTTTCAAACAACTCACTATTTTTGATTAATTTAATTTATTTATATAAAATTTAAAGCGGCGCGACTAACGTGCTGCAGCGTTGACTTGAGCAAACTGAATGTTAAATGGCAATTCTAATATATAAATTGGAAAAATAAAAACTTATTCGTAATCATGTGCGCTTATATTTCATTCTATATGATATATACGTGCGGACAGGTAGTTGTTGCTGCGCTTTGTATTGCTTTTCAGTTCTTTTTGCTCAACCGTCAGCATATTTTTTAACAGGTAGTTCGAACTCAAGTCAGTATAAATAAAATAATATAAGATAAGATGGGCTTATCAGCTGAGAGCTTTTATATAGAGGGGATATAGGCTACAGACTATAGGCTGTATGCATGCATAACATAAGAACAAGTGCTGCCTAATGAGACAAAGATACAAATGGAAATTCTAACTCGAATCTGGGCACGTGTTCTGCTCCCCCATTAACAATTTTCTCTGTTCGCTGCCAATCAATGGGTAGTGGCTTGCTGCTCTTATCGCTGTGTGCTTATCATTTCTAATTTTGAACAGCAAAACTTTTGTATACGTCCTCAAAAATATATTAAAACGAAAAGAAATGATAAGTATGCTGAGTACACGTATACAAAAATAAAAGAATTGTAAGAGCTTTGACAGATACTAAAATCCTCATATTCATATTCCAATCAGCATAAAGATAACGGCATTTCCAATCAGTTTAGCAGTTTAGAAAACAATGGGAAAAACAATGGTGTTGGGGCGGGGGCGGCGGAACGGTAGGCGAAGTAGTTCAATTCTAGTCAGATTTAGAGTGGTGAAAGTTTTCTTTTTGGCTTTTGTTTTTGACCCACATAACAGTAGTGCGGCTTTCATAGTTGTGTGGCGGGTGTGTATGATGGAATGTACAGTTCTTTTTATTGCATGCATGACGCAACAAAACGCATCCTTATGTTATGATGCATTAACTAAACCAACTCACCTGCTAATCCAAAAACAACAACAGCCGGCACATAGAATGCAAGATTTGGTATGGACTGCTGGAACGGTGAGCCAGCATCGGTTAAATCGACCATTGTGTGGAAATTAAGAAGAAATTATATTATTCGTTTCACTGAGTAACTAATGCAGCTTGGCAGGCTGTGTCTTTTGTGGCGTCTGTCACACTTTAAGTTTATCTTAGAAATTGATGAAACTCGACTCAGATGAAAATAATTTCACAGGTGTTGCCATCTAACTGAAAAACAACAAGGCTGCCACGTTACGCAGGCTTGTCTAGTCGCAGTGACGTTAACGTGCTACGTAAAACTTTTTACGCTACTCCACACTAGTCTGAGACAGCTGTTTATTGGCGTGCAAGAAGCAACTGCAAATTTTGCTAGAAAATTAAAAATTTTCAAAAACTCTAACCAAAATGAAGGTTATCTACAACGCGCTGTTTAAACGTACGTCCACATACGCTGTGGCCATCATGGCATCGGCCTTCTTCTTCGAACGCGCCATCGATGTCAGCTCGAACTTGATTTTCGACACCATCAACAAAGGCGTAAGTCTTTTTTGTTGCTTATGTAATAAATTTGTGCATTTGAAAAGTTATTTGTCCTATTACAGAAACAATGGAAGGACATCAAGGGCAAGTACGAATAGACGAGCGATCGACTGCCGCTAGTTTTAAATAAAACAATGATGTTGGCTCATTGTAATTAGCATAAATCAACGTTTATTATAAACGATTCGACACCCGAAACAATTTTGTTTTTGTTTTTATTTCTTTGCGGCTGTTTGTTTCGTTGCTTCATGTTCCGTTACCTCCCAAGGCTTCTCGTGCCTATACGCATCCCAGGGATGTGTAAGTGGCAATCTGGCGGGCTCCTGGAAGCTGACTCCGTTTTCCTGCACAGCTTGCAGCAGCTTTTCCATTTTACTGCCGCGAACGGCAGGCACGTTGCAGGTCATCTCAGTAATGCCGGCTTGCAGGCAGCGCTGGGCGAGCACGCGGCCCAGATTGACAAATGCAGGTGTATCATTTGTTTTGTACAATTGCTGTTTGATTGCCCACTCGGAGGTGCTGGCGCTCAGAATTGTGCCATTCTCGAAATGCTTCACATCGGCGCTAACATAGCGGCCGCTGGTGTTGATCTCCAGTGTGTGCCAATAGGAACGACCAGGCTTCTCCAGATGATAGCCGGTTGGCTTGTAGGCAATGCGTAATCTTTCCAGATTACGAGGATTCCGGTTGATCACGTAGCTGCCATCGGTTGACGGCGTGGTCAATTCCTTGATCTTGTGGCGCACGCGGGCTGAGGTGAGTGGACGTGCACTGCGTGACATGTTTAAAGCTGTTTATTAAAATAATTCTTTTTTAATTCACTTTATAAGTAAAATGAATAAATTCTCTCCGATTACAGTCGATATTTTTAATAGTATTTTTTTTTTTTATAAACACATTTTAAGGCAGCTGGCAGCACTGTCTTATGTAATAGCTCGCCGTGAATGGCAAAAACGCTCAGCTGTTTCGGACTGTTTACATAGAAAATTTTCAATTTATTTCGTTTTCCATTTTGGCCCCCTACAGAATACACTCTATTGCTTTCTTGGCAACAGCAATTCACCCAGACATGCGCGCTACAGCGAAAGTGCGCGTTAGGCACAAGAATTTATTGCACGGGCCTGAATGCGCTAACCTTGGCCAACCGAAATTCAACCTGGACGTTGTCAGTTGCAGTGCAAGCTCCTCCCCGCATTAGCGAATTGGCTGCGTGTGTGTGGTGCCGCCAACGATAAATAACGCTTATGTAAAAACGCGGGCGCAATACATAAGAAATTAGCCAATCCACGGATATAAGTCTTCATATATACATTAACAAACGCATATCAGAAACAAATTTAGTGTTCATCATGCTGATGGCAATTTGTACAAGTTTAAGGCGAATTCGGCCAGATCACGTGAATTTAACTGCCACGCGTTATCTGTGGCAATGCTATAGGCAAGAAAAGTACCTTCCACGGATAATCTATGGCCGACATACGTATGTATTGGCCGTACGGGTAAGAATTAAACCAAAATATTTAAATTGTTTAAATATAATCAATAAGCTTCGCCTAAGTTAATTGATTTTTCGTATTTGTGTGCATATATGTATATAAATGGCACGCGTATTGATATTCACCACAGCGCAATTGGCAATGCGACCTACAGGTCAGGGTTGTTATGCAAAGGCGCGCAGTTTGAATATCAATTTGCGGTTTATTAGATTTAACTATTATTAATAAGACATAAGTGCAGTCAATTAGAGTCGGTTAATTGATGGTTCCTTTATATCTATTTATGTATATTTATATATAGGAGCATATATGTCAATTATATGTATTATGCTTGTTTATTGATCGATCATATTCAACACAGCACAATTGTGTGGCGGATCAGGGCTGCAATGCATTAGCGCGCAATTTGAATTTAATTGCCATGCTGTTATCTCCCAGTGCATGGCAAGTGCAAATCCGTGTATGAAAACGTGCTTTCGCAACAACTGATAAATATTTACTGATTAAAATTTGCTGCATTACCACTTGACTATTGCCCAACCGCACTCTCTAGGTGGCACTAACTCTCTCCGTCTCTCCCTCTCTCTCTCTCTCTTTTCTTTGTCTGTGGCGCCCTTGTACGCATCTAATCGTGCACATTTGAACTTGACAAATTGTCAGTTACGGTTTAAAGCTCCCAGCGCGTAGTTGTGTCAGCCCAAAACAAATTATTCTTTAACAGCCAGAAATAAGTGAAATATTATAGATCTTAATTGAGTAATGAATAAAAATATATAAAGATATATTTGAAATTAATTGAAGACGCCTTCAATTAAGCATTTGAAATGTTTTGATTGGACTTTAATTGCCCACAGTGAAACTTGTCCCATAGTGCCCAGGTGAATGTCAATGAAATATGAAATATTTCACACACACTTTTTTCCCTCAAAATTATATGTATGTAGTCTCGTATTTTTTTTTTCGTTTGTTTTATTTTTGTATAAATGTAAATTGTTTTTCTAAATATTGCGCGTCTTCATGTAAGTGAAATGACAAAAGTTCAATATTTGATGTCAACTACGTAAACTGTAGTAGCTGTGCGTTAAGCGAGCTTTTACTGTACTTTGTTTTGCTATAAACTGCGTAAATTACATTTCTTTGTTTTTGTTGTGCGCACTCTGTCTATCTCTCTCGCTCTCCCTCTCTGCCTCTCTCTCGCACTATCTTTCTTTTGGTGCAGCTTCATCTCTAGTCTTTCTTTCACGCGTACAAAGTTTTGTGTGTAGCAAAGCAAATGTAACTTAGATTGTCAGTGAACAGAATCGAAATGGGGCTGAGAGAGCAGTAGTCTTTGACCCAACATAAAGTACATTTTAATGGAATGTGACTGAGACACACCTGCCTCATGGCTGCTAGTTAGTTTTAAAGCTCGATCGCTATGTTAAACTCCATTACCATCAATTCGCAGCCGTTTGTGCAGGCCCCCGAGGCGCGTCCCTTGCCCGATGATAGATCATTGCCGGGACTGCAGCAGCAGCCGCAGCAGCAGCAGCCGCCGCAGCAGAAGGAGCAGGAGGAACAGAAAAAACAGCAGCAGCCACAGCAACAACAACAACAACAACAACAGCAGCAGCAGCAGCAGACGCAGCCTGGGGCACAGCAAAAGGACTCCACACAACAGACTAGCACACTGCAGGTAACCTTATCGACTGAGAGCATTAGGCAGGCAGCGGCCAGGGAGCTCAAACAACAGGAGAGTCGCACGCCGGATCGAGAGCCACCGAACACGGCCAATATGTCATCCGGCGTCGAGATACCCTATCCCATCGATTGGGTATTTCCACGACTGCGCAATCCATCCAGACTCTGGTTCATCACCAGCCAATTGGTGGTCGCCATCGTTGGCCTCATCAGCAAATTTGTTCTCGGTAAGTGCGAATATGCCTGTAATGTAGATATGGGGTATATATAGAGTGTGCATATAACTATATGTAGTTACTTGATTCCCACTTGACGTGCTGCAAGCAAATCTCTTGTCAACTGCAAGCAAATCAAATTTTTGTTTTTAGTCGCATTTCTGCATTACAATATTTTCTTTGTTTCTCTCCCTCTCTTCTACCATCTCTTATATATGCTCTATATATATATCTTGTTTATCTATTTTTATTTGCTTGATTTTGTTTTCGTTTCGCTTTGGCCCATCACGTCCAAGCTAGCTGCTTGCCTCCATTTATGCTTCCTGTTTGCATATTAATTAAAATTGTCTGTTGCAAGTACTATATAGCTCTTGTCTAATAGTGCATGCTTGACTTGGTAAGATTTACATAGCTAACGCCTAATAGGGTGTGCCTGACTAGCTAGGCACAGCTAGGTGTTCCCTAATGGGGCATGGTCATTTTGAATTTAGCTAAATCATTTTACTCTCAATTTCTAAGCTGAGTAAAAGAGAACGAGAACGAGCTATAAATTCGTCGATCGCATTTCTAACTGTTCTGCAAAATGCCTTATGCTCGACTCAGACATATGTTTAATGATGAACTAACTATAAGTTCTTTAAGTTTCCGCTCTTTACAAGAATTTCCTAATTTAATATTTAATTTAATAAAGCATGCCTATAGTTAACTCTTAAGCCTAGGGAGAACTCCATTTGCCATAATCCCGACTTAACTAAGCTAAATTTTCTCTCTAACATCCATTCTCATCTCGTTCGCAGTTCTGATGAATAAAACGCAAGTGTATAATAAGGAGCGTCTGATGAAGGCAGTGGCCAAGCGACCAAAGGGCATACCCTTGGTAACTGTATCCAATCACTATTCCTGCTTTGACGATCCCGGTATTTGGGGCATGCTTCCCATGCGGTATGTCTGCAACACGTTTCGCATACGCTGGTCCATGGCGGCGCACGATATTTGCTTTACCAAGAAGATTCATGCCATGTTCTTTATGTTCGGTGAGTGAGCGAAGTCTACAAAGAGTGTGTCATATTGAGGGTGTACTATAACTGTATTGTGTATTGCAGGTAAATGCATACCTGTGGTGCGTGGCAATGGCGTCTACCAGGAGGCCATCAATCTGTGCATCGAGAAGTGCGCTCTGGGTCAGTGGGTGCACGTCTTTCCCGAGGGCAAGGTGAACATGACCAAGGAGGAGATGCGTCTCAAATGGGGTGTGGGACGCATTATCTATGAGTCGCCGCGTATACCCATCATTGTGCCTATGTGGCACGAGGGCATGGACGATGTGCTGCCCAATGTGGAACCCTATAAGCTGCAGTGGCGCAAAAAGGTCACCGTTAACATTGGCGAGCCGCTCGACTTGCATGATTTTGTGCAGGGTCTCAAGGATACGCGAGTCCCAGAGCCGGTGGCCCGCAAACTGATCACAGACAAAATACAAGATGCCTTCAGGGTATTTGATTTTAACACGCACTCATAATTAATTTATATATTAAATGTGTTTTTCTTTGCAGGATCTGCGTAACGAAACGGAGAGAT
This sequence comes from Drosophila koepferae, assembly GCA_030914345.1. NCBI lineage: Eukaryota > Metazoa > Arthropoda > Insecta > Diptera > Drosophilidae > Drosophila > Drosophila koepferae. The sequence goes on from JAUESR010000205.1 coordinate 2,191,320, forward strand.
TACATGGGGAGCGCGCTTAGCTTGGAAGAGTCACATTGTAGCGAAAAGAAGTCAATGAAAGCTTATTTATTTGAATAGTATTAAGCCCAAAATGAAGCCTCCATAGAATGTTATATATATTTATTGTATTTACTAATTCTCTATTAGTAGAGAGGCTTATGCTGCCAGTGTGCTAAAATTAACAAATCAGCAATCAGAACAACAAATACTATTGTGTGAACGTTTACTATAAGTAAAAGAGTTTGTATTGAAAAGTAGAGTCTAAATATAACGAGCACTTTAAATGTCGCTGCATTTTCTGGTTTGTTTAGTATTTATACAAAAATGCTGGCAACGCCAGTGAATGCAGAGACTAACAGCACTATTGTGAGTGTTTACTCTAAGTAAAATAGTATCTATTCAAAAATAATCTAAATCAAAAGAGCAAATTAGGAGCTAATGTTTTTAGTATTTAATTTCAAAAACTGGCAACTCCAACGAATGCAGAGCAAAGAAGTTGTAAAAATTTACGTGTGTAAATGAGTTACTTTCCAAATAAATAATTAAATTCAAAATAACCGTTGCAAATACATTTTAATGGTGGGTAATAAAGGGAAAGGCGCTGTTATCACAACAAAAAGTTACAAATTCTGAGCTTGGCTCAAAAATCAAAGACAAACATTTTAAATTGTGTATTTTATCAAGCTGGCAACGCTCTTAAACACTTGTCAGCTGTTGAATGCACCGTTAAACGTTATATAAAAATGTAAGAAAATAGTTGCATAGCAAATAAACATTAAAAACTATTAAAACCCCAATTTGTAGGTCCTTTTTAAAGAGAGAAAATGCGCTAGTGTTAACCACACCAAAACGCATTGAGCTGCTCAAAGACGGTCCGCCAGCTACAGCAAGGTCCAACAGGTGTCAAATTTTGGGTCGAGGAGCCTATGGCACGGTCTTTAAGGCAATATATAGAGGTATTTTTCACAATTCTCTACACTTTGCTGTACATTTAATTGAATTTAAATTGACAGAGCATGCAGTTGCCTTGAAAATCATTAAAGCTGGTGCTGTATCCACTTTGCAAAATGAGGCGCATGCTTTGAATTGGAAGCACAAAAATATTGTGCGTTTGATTAAGCTGGAATCGACGCCCGAGTTTGGTTTGCTCATCATGGAGCGACCCAGTGGGTTGTGTCTGCAGCGTGTGTTAGATACGCTTGCACTGCCACTGCTGCACAGAGTGTTGTAAGAGTAGATGGATCTTCGATATATGTAGATCTTATAGTAATTCATATTCTTGCAGCATAACACTCGATATTCTGGCTGCGCTGCGCTACTGTCATTGCCAGCAGGTGTTGCATCTGGATGTGAAGCCTCCAAATGTGTTGGTTGCTCTGGGCACCAATCAGACTGGATTTGGGAAGCTGGAGCAGTTTAAGCGTCGTTACATCTGCAAGCTCTGTGACTTTGGAAGCTCCGTTCGATTGGGCGATGTGCAGAGCAGTGCTAAGGGTACATTGCGTTACATGTCGCCGGAAGCGTTGCGTTCGCTGTCTTTGAGCAGCGCTTCGGATATTTATTCCTTGGGCATCACCATGTGGCAGTTGCAGGCACGCCGCCTACCCTTCCATACACTCAATTGCAATGAGTCCATTGCCTATCAGGTAGTTAAGCATGATCTGCGACCCGATAACTATGCACTGCTGGAGTCGCTTAAAATGGGCAACGAGCAGTTGCCCTTGAATAGCTGTTACTGTGCAACGGATTGGCCAGATGGCTCTGTGGAGCTCATCTGCAGCTATATCGGTCGAATTAGGCCACAAGTGGATATGCTACTCTCCACTGATGTCTACAAAAAGGTGCGTCGCAATCTGAACTTTGAGGCCAACCATAGCCGAGTCCATAAGCGACATAAACAGCGCAAGCAACCAACAAGACTATCGCACTATTTCGATGAACCATCAAGTGATGCATCTAGGTTACTGGAAGGCGCTTATACCGAGCTATACAAAAACTGTTGGCTGAGCCAACCCGAGCTGCGTCTAAACGCGCTCCAGCTACAAAAACGCCTGGAACTGATCCTGAACAAGTGCGTACCTAATTAATATCAACATAATTTTAGCTTAAAATTAAGGTTTTTATATTTTTATGTTTTCTTGTAATATTTCTTTTTACTTTCTTTTTTTTTATATTTAAATATATTTTAAATTTAATTTATTATATTTTATGCAATTGAAACACATTTTCGCTTTGGTTTAATAATTTATATTTCGTAACTTTTTTTGTTTGTTTATTGTTTACTTTTTTGTACTTGCTACGCTAAGAAAATACATTTATAATGTTTTATACGAGCTTAAATTTATAATTTCTCAATTTTATGTTTCCGTCGAGCGTAGTGCGTTTACTATAGGTCGTATATACTATATACTATATACTATATATATATAACTCGTACTTAGGATGTGATTGCAAAGATCGAACCAAAGTTCGGTTGCTACTTAAAGAGACTAACTAGAGAGTAGAAGAAGAGATGTATGCCTATATATGTATATGCATACTACTATATACAATTTATTGTAATCGCTCGGAAACTATATATACCATATATATATATGTATATATCTACTGCAACTCTATATATCTATATATATATATTTACTGTATATGCCTTTATATTTGTTGTTTTCTATTTTTCACCCAAAATTTTAGCGACTGTTTCATAACTGTTCTACAAATCTATATGTTTATATATATAGTACACTCGATTTTGTGCGGAAGACTACATTTTTTTATATATATATTCTAGTTGTTATTATATTTATAGTTCTGTTTACTGATAGTTAATAGTTTTATTAGTTTTTGTTGACACTTTGCTCAGATGCTGAGCAAAGCTTTGGCTAGTCCAATAGAAATCATGCAAATATATATATATATTGTATACGGATTATACAGCTTATAAAGTTTATATATACCTATATACTGAAGAGGTTTATCTCTTCTTCTGATCAGTTTGGAAATGCAATTTGGGAACTTGTAACTGCGATCGTTGCTCTACAAAACTGTATAGAGCACGTCGAGGCTTGTATCGATTGTAGTAAACATTATCCAAAAGAAACTTAATATATATATATGTATATATATAGGTGTGTATATATAATATAAATATGTTGTATTCGTGCATGCACGCCCTCTCCTGCTACTCCTGCTCTCTTCTCTCCTCTCTCGTTTTTAGTTTGAATATATATCACAATTTAGTCTTTTAAATCTTTAAATCTAAGGCGAATGCTCGTTGGCTATTCGCTGTGTCGCTATCAATTTATAGAATTCTGTTTGAGATTATGTTTAGAGTGGAGGGGGGAATTGGGGCGTCTCTTAGCTGGCATAGGAACGACGCACGGGTACAGGTGGAGGAATTTTGGATTTACGCTGTTGTTGCGAGGGTTGCTGCTGCTGTTGCTTCAACTGCTGTTTCGATTGCTGCTGCTGCTGCTGCGTTTGCTTTGGCGGCGAGGGCGACGAAGTCGTTGATGAGGAGCAGGATGAGCTGATTGAGGATGTGGTTGATGTCGTGTGTATGCATGTGGGTATACGTGTGGGCGGCGCCTTTTGCTGGCAGCTCTTTGGCAGCTCCGTTGTTGTCTTTGTGTTTTCCTGCAAGGATTTGACTATATAAGAACTCGTATTCCATTATTGGAGTAACGGTGAACATACCTTTTTGGCTGATCCGGCAACTGGCGAGGTGACACGCTTCCAGCCATTGCTGCGCCGCCAGGAGTTGGCCGTTGGATTCGGTGCATGGCGCTGCAGCAGGCGTTCCTTTAGCTTGGACACCACCGCTGGCGATGGCGGCGTCTCTTTGGCCATTTTGGCCATCAGCGCGCAGCTGATGCTGTCGCTGCGCACCACACTGGACTCGAGCTCACGGCGCTGATTGTGACGTAATATGCAGCTGGGCTCCTGCTCCTCCAGCACCGACTTGGATTTGACCAGCACATGAGGTGGGCGTCGCAGCTCTGTCTTGATGATTTGTGCAATGCATTGCTGTTCGTTGATAGCAGGAGATGAGTTCTTCACCAGGGGCACATCCTCGATCTCGATGTCGCTCACACGCCGCCGGCATTCGTCAATTACAGCATAGTCATGTTCCTCCTCCTCCTCCTCCTCCTCTGCCTGCTGTTGAGGCTGAGGCGCCACAGAGTGATCATCGGTTTCGCTGGAGGAGCAGCTAGTCAGTTGTGCACGTCCCGCCTCGCTGGGCGTCGGACTGACACGCTGCTTAATCTGACTCTCCGACATGCTTGAGTCCTGCTCGTCCTCCTCATCCTCATCGTCCTCATCATCAGTCTCGCCTTCCAAATAGGAGAAAAGGCTGCGTGAAGAATTCGAGCGTATGTTGACGAGTTTATAGAAATCGTTGGTAAAGTCCGTGCAGGCAACCTCCTCATCCTCCGAGTAGACAAGCTGCAATGGCCAGAAAATAAGTTAGGCGCAAATAAAATTTAGTTCAAAATCCCCAGCTCACCTTCTGCTGCAGCAGCTGAGCAATGCCATCGGCCACAGAGTCATCCGTTTCCACGGTAGTCGAATTTATAAAGTCGCTCGAGGGCCAGAGCCAATCGTGCTCTCGCTTGCGTCGCTGCAGCTGCAACTGTTGCCGATCGCGCTCATCGTCGAAGGTTATCACAGCCAGCTCCTCCTGCGACATGCTCCAGTCTTCCATTTCCGTTGAGCAGGGCTCAGCAGGCAGCAACCATTGCTCCGGCTCCTCGGGCAGACCTTCCAGATGCCCATTCGATGGCTGCGGCTGTCCGCTGCTCATCGTGCAGTAGCCCTCATCACGCCCCTTGACCGGACTCGCCGACAGCGCTGCATTCTGTGCCTCCAGATCACGCACACGACTCTTCAGCATGCTCACCTCCTCTCTTAGATTATCTTCGGCCACAATGGCATCCACCACCTTGCGCATCACATCGTCCAAGCAATGCTCGTACTGTCGTATTCGTGTGAGCAATGCTCGATTCTCCTGCTGCATCGTATGCAACAGACTCTCCTGGCGCGCAAAGCGTGTCTGTGGAGAGAGAGAGAGAGAGAGAGAGCGGAAAATTGATTAGATAAGAAACTTGGGAATAGTGGAGTGGTAGTAAATGGAGTTATTAGTTCGTAGCATAACCAGAGATTTCAGCATTTTTTTAACTTAAGCTTAACTAAAATAGTTCAACTCAATAGCCAATCCAAGGAATACGTTGCCCTTGTTAGAATCCGTATCAAATTTCAATGCCTATTGAAACAGATAAGATAAACCATTTCAAGGTTTGTTTAGTCATAAAAAACTTATCTCTAATTAGGTCTAGAGTTCGCTCCGCCCTAAGACGGCTTCTCAAGGTTAGCAAGAGCCTTGTCTAAACTAATTTTAATTTATAGTTCAATTTGGATCAAGGTTCGTTGCATTAATGCGTAATTTATATGTTTCCAGCTTGATTTTATAGTTATATAGTTAACTCCTAGTCTGCCACGGAAATCTCGGGTAAAGATCTAACCCCAACTCCCGGTGACACTTGCATTGACAAGGGTCGCCCATTGCCGGCGATTGATCGTTGCAGCACTTTGGCTGACAGCCAACTCAAAAAAAGTGCTAAATGAACGAATTACATGCAATCAAATAGACCCACAAAGAGACCCCGCAGTTGCGGGTCTTGTTAACTGGCCCGAAGGTCACTGCAACTCGATTTGAGAGTTCGTGAGTGTGAAAAACCTTGGGCTTCATTAGAGTCGCTTTAACAAAAGAAAAACAAATTTACTCGGCTTTAAGCTTAGCCAATGTCAGTTAACACCGTAAGCACAGAGAAACAATTTCGAATAAAATCTTAACAGCCACCCACAGCGAGGGGGAAGTGAAGTTGAGGGCGCCTCTCGCCTGTTGGGCAATGAAAAGATGCCGCAGTGGAGCGCAGTGAAGCGTCTCTAATGCAAACGCTCAATCAATTTCCTAAAAAGAAAAAAAAATGTAAGTAAAAGACGCAGAAGTTAAGGAAATAAAGCAAGTGCGACAGCTAGAGGAAGAGAGAGAGAAAGAGAAAATAGAATCAATGTTACCCTATAAATAGATAGGAGTTGTTATAAAAGCTTCAAGCTGACGTTCCTATACTACAATATTCTAGGTATACCTTTGAAAATAGATGATATGGCTTGGGTTCGATTAGAAGAGAAATATGCTTGCTGCGCGTAAGAGATTGAAAGGTAAATGCCTAGAGTCAAGTTAAGTATAGGAAGTAGACACTGAAAACAATATTTATCGATATTAATCGACACTTCGAATGGCTATTTTTCGATTCAATTAAATTGATTAGTAGCATTTGACTAAAACAATGGCATTATATATTATAAGAATATATGATATTTAAAGCTAAAAACAATATTTAGTGATAACTATAGATATTTTGTATTTAATCGAATTAATGAGAAGTTGTTGACAAAATAGATGAGGAAATATTATGCTGATGAAAACTAATCTCTATCTATCTATCGAAACAAATTTGATGAGAGGCAAAAAATATTAAGCAATATCATACAGTCGCGTCTATAAAGGATAATTATCGATAATAATCGATATTTAATTTTGATTTAAAATTTAAAATTGATTTAGTGACTGATGATGATGAACAATGATTACCAAAAATACATTTTGATCGACTTTTTTAGATAAAGATATATTATATTAATGAAAATGGTATAATTATTAAAGCAGAAACCATGCGCTGCCTATTTACAGCTAAATCTCAAGCCATCCCTTATGCACTTTATAGGGTATGTCAAAATAATTTCATCGCGTTGTCTCAGTTTTCTCAGCTTCGCAGCCTCGGCCCAGATAAGCGACAATTTGTATGCACAAAATGGTAGCGAGGGGAGACAGTGTTCTTAAAAATGAATTTATGCGTTTATTTATGACTTCGTTGAGACTTCGTCTACGTCTTCGATACAGAAAGACAGTCGGCTTGACGGGGCCTCCCCAACAAAAACTCCACAGTTTCCCCAACTTCGCAGCTTAAACTTCAAAAAAACGAAGGAATGAAAAACGAAGCAAGGAAAACTGAAAAGAAAAACTCTTTGGCCACAGAGTGCAAATTGTATTTTCCACATGCTGCGCATTACGCGAGGGTGGCTCAAATAGTTGCTTATTAATTGTTTTGCGACAGATGTGAGATAAGCAAAGGCAGACATAGGATATGGAAGAAAAAATATGTTGGACAAAGAATTTTATTTGTGAATTCGGAAATTTGTTGTTTCATATATGATTTGATACAAATTCAGATTTTTTTCAGCTTAAATTGAATATAAAATTAGTTTTTTCAATTTTCATTTCAAGTTTATTCGAATTTTCATGTCAACCCTCGCCGCTGTTGCTACAGCGCATAAAGCACAACATTAGCAACCAACTCACCTCCCCCAAATCGAGATATATATATATATGTATATAATTATGTGTTTTACAACCGTCTTTATTAAAAAAATATAACTTTATTTAATTTTAACAGTTGGAGTTTATCTTATTAAAAACGTTACAGCAATGTTAGAGCCGCGGCTTAAAACTCGATTAGAACTGAAAGATACAATTGTGTGTTGGCTTATTATATGCGGAATTGGAAAGCTTCTGAGCTTTTCAGTGGTGAGCTTTTGATCGGACGATATGTCTGAATGAATCTGATTGGTTATTGATAATATGCTGAATAGGCGATCTCACGCTTTTTGGCTGCTAAGGACAAAATTGCTGATGAGGCGTTCTCACACTTTTGGACTGTTTAGGATAGAATTGCTGATCAGGCGTTCTCACGCTTGGGGCTTGTATCTGTCGGTTACACGTGAGTGTTTATGTAAGCGTTATGCTATTGGCGGATATAGGGTGAATGAACCCGTTTATATGAAATATGAGTTTATGGGAAAAGGTGTGAGTGATTGTCGCTAAGTATGGCGTTCTGTGAGGAGGTCAATATATTACTCCCCCATCCTTAAGAAAATAGCCTGTCCTCAGGCGGATACTTTTGGGTATAGTGAAGGGCTTTGCTCGACCACTTGATTTGGGATTTCAATTTCTGGCTTTTTAGTGTTATTAACATTAATAATTAGTTTTTGTGGTACAATTTTAAGCTTATAAATTAAGTACAATGTTATGCTTATAATAGTAATGACAAAAGTAATTATAGTAATAGTTTGGAATACACTGTTGTATTTTGTATGTTGGTTAATAATTTCTTTAGTTTGCAAGTAAGATATGGGTTCTAGTTTCGTAATATTGTTTGTTACATAGATGCTTTGTGAATAGTCAAAGTATGAATTCTTAATAGATATTTCATTTAACTGTAATGAACAATCGTAAATCTTTATTATATTATTTCGTTCTATTGTCAATTCGTTGTTTACGCAATCTTGATTTAATTTAGTTTTTGGTAAATTCCAAGTTACAATAATATTGGGTTCTATGTAGGTGATTTGATAATTTTTAAAGGTTTTTGTATATTTACATGAGGTTGTTATTTGATTTAAAATGCCTATTATACATTCATTTGTTTATAATTGTTTGGTGTTTTTATTGTATAAATTTTCGTTTTCAAAGTAGTATTTATTATGTGAGTTCTCGGTTAAGATGTTCTTTTCTGAGTCGGGGTACGGAAGTATCTCAAAGATTGGGGTTTTGATAATTTCTCTTGGGATATTGGATATTATTAAAATTTCATTTGTATCTGTTTTAAGCCAAGTAGAGGTTTTAGTGTTCAATAATTTTTCCGAATCTACATGTTTCAAGTAGTTGTGTTTGAGTAATTTTGGATTGATATTAAACGTTATAATGATGAGTATGAGAGTCATCTTTATTAGTTGATCTGTAATTAGTTATCGTATTTACTTTTGTTAATTTTCTTTTTCTTTTTGAATTTGGATTTATAGTGAATGACTTTGCGTCCTCTGTTTATTTCTTCATAGTGTTTATCATCGAGTTGATTTATTATACCTGTTTTTTTAAAGGGATTGGTTGTTTTTGTTTTAACTAACGGCGCTTGTCTATATTTAGTATCTACTTCGTACTCATGTCTGTTTTTATTAAGATCTGTTATCTGGCTGATTTTATTTAACTGGGTGTTATATTCAGGTGTTCCTGCGTATATGAAAATATCTGCTGGTGTTCTATTAGTTGTTTTATGTTTAATTTTATGATTGTATGTGTAAAGTATTTTTTCGAATTTAGTTAATTTATCTTCAATGTTATTTTCACTGTTAATGATTCTAAGTTTTTCATTTACTGTTCTGTGGAATCTTTCTACGTCTGCAATTCCATTTTTACTTGTTGTTATATCAATTTTAACGTTTTCTTCTTTTAACCAGTTCTGTAATGCTGCGCATATGAATGCTGAATCTTTATCTGCTTTGATTTCTATTGGTTTGCCTAACTCGTTAAATATTCTCATTATAGCTCTTTTTGCTTCTAACCAATCTCTAGATTTTACTTCGATTAATGTTGCAAATTTGGAATATAGGTCTATGCATGAAAGGAATTGTAAATTATCGATTATATAAAAGTCCATTATGTATTTCTCTCTAATGTTATATACTTCTGGAGTGATTTCAAATGTTAATTTAGTATTTCGATTTTCCGTTTTAGCTAAGTTACAAATTAAACATTCATTTATTATGTTCTGTATTAATTTTTGATAGTCAGGGAAATAGAATTTTTCTTTGAACCAATTAATTGTTTTCTCTATTCCTGGGTGTAGAAGTTCTTTATGATTTTTTAAAATTATCTCTTTAAATTCTGCATAAGTTAATAAGTTTGCCAATATAATATTGCTTTTCATAGTTTTGGTGATATTATTGGGATGTATTATTTCGATATATGCTTGTTGAAAAATAGGGAAATCCTGTTCGTTATGAAAGTAAATTACGTTATTTTTACTACAAAGATATTGTTTTATTATTTCTTTGGCATATGCGTTCGACATTTCTTTATAAGTGATTTTTATATTTGTTTTGTGAAAATACTTTATTGTGTCTACTTTATTTTCTGTTCCTTTTATAAATTCTAATTGTCTATTATAATAGTTTAATGGCCTTTCCGTTATAGATATGTAATTCTCATTATCTTCATGTGCACTATGTATTGTTGCTGCGGTATTGCTACTTGTCTCTCCTAAGAAGTTTTCGTTTAATTTTACTCTTGAAAGTGCATCTGCTATATGATTTTCTTTACCAGGTAAATATTTTATTTTATAGTCAAATTCGTTGAGTTTTATTTTCCATCTTTGGAGTTTCATATTAGGTTCTTTTATATTATTTAGCCATACTAAAGGTTTATGATCGCTTAAGATTTCAAATTTTCTACCGAAAAGGTATGACCGGAAATATTTAGTTGCCCAGACGATGGCTAGTAATTCTTTTTCAATCGTGGAGTAATTAATTTCATGTTCATTAAGTGTTCTACTTGCGTAGCAAATTGGTTTATGTTCTTGTGATAGAACTGCTCCTATAGCTATGTTACTTGCGTCTGTTGTAAGGGAGAATTGTTTATTAAAATTCGGGTAGGTCAATATAGGATCTGATGTAATTAAGAGTTTAAGTTTTTCAAAAGCTGAAATATAAGTTTGATCGTTAATGTTAATTGTTGCACCTTTTTTAAGATTGAGTGTCATTGGTTTGACAATTTGGGCAAAGTTTGGTATGAACTTTCTGTAAAATCCACACAAGCCTAAAAATGATTTTATTTCTTTTTGCGATTTTGGAATTGGAAATTGAATTATGGCTTTTACTTTATTTGGGTTAGGTTTAATACCTTCTGTTGTTATTATATGTCCGAGAAACTCTGTCTCTTTTTTCATGAACTCGCACTTGTCGAGTTGTAGTTTTAGATTAGCTTCTCTTAACTTAGTGAATACTTTTTTGAGTGATATCATATGTTCATCCAATGAAGTGGAATAAACTATGATGTCGTCAAGGTATACTAGGCAATCTTTGTATATCAAATCTTCTAGGAGATTGTTCATACATCTTTGGAATGTTGCTGGTGCGTTTTTCAGACCGAATGGCATACGTGTATACTCGTAATGGCCATGTTTTGTTGAAAAGGCTGTTTTCGGTATTGATTCGGGATCCATCTGAATTTGATGGAATCCTTTCGCTAAATCAATTGTTGTGAAGTACTGACATTTTCCTAATTTGTCTAGTATTTCATCTATTAAAGGGATGGGAAATTTATCGTCGATGGTGATCTCATTTAGATCCCGGTAGTCAATAACTAAACGATATTTTTGTTTCTTGGAGGCGTCCGATTTTTTCGGTACGATCCAGATTGGAGAACAATAGGGCGATTTCGATTTTCGAATAATGCCTTGTTCAATCATTTCTTGGATTTGTTTATTGACCTCTTGGTCAAAGGTTTGAGGGTATTTATAAGGTTTTTTATAAATAACGCCTTCGTGTTTTGTATGGATCGAGTGTTTTATCGTACTAGTAAAGGTCAAATTTTCACCTTCACGGTACTGGATATCACTGAACTCATATAAAACCTTTTTTAAGTTTTCGATTTCTTCGGGGTTTAAATGATCTAATCTATACTCATTTTTTTCGCTGATTTCATTATTGATTGCGAAATTAATATCTGGGTCGTTAGTTATTATTGGGTCAAACTGTCTTTGTTCAATTCCTCTTTCATTATCTGTTTCATCTTCGTATTTAAAATAAAAGGTGTAACTTCCTAAAGTTACGCAATCTTCGGTATAGCTAATCTGAGCGTTACAAGCTTGTAAATATTTTCTTCCAATTAGCATATCGTAATTGTTTGAAAAGTTGTGAATATAAAATTTTTGATGTTTCGGACAAATTTTGCTAGGTGCAAAGAAAACTGTTTCTTTCAATTCAATACTACCGTTGATAGTATGAACTTGTAAATTCTCTGAGTGAGTTTTGAAATTAAAGAAATTTTTTGATAAAATGTTTATTGATGATCCCGTATCAATAATACATTTGAGGGGTTTGTTATTAAAGATTACTCTAATGAATGGACTTCTATCTCCTCCTCTGACTCTTCCTGTTCCGAGGCTTCTTGATGAAAATTTTCGGATGTGTCCATCCTGCTTATTCCACTGTTACTTTCTCTTTGTCTTTTTACTGGCTGATTAGGAGGTTTCTCCTGAGAATATTTATGGGTTTGGTAATTCAAGGAGTTCTGAGCCCTTCCTTGATTTAATTTCTGTTGGAATTCTTTGAATGACGGTGGATTATTGTCTGGTTTTGACTGTTGACCAGTTTGATTAATTTGGGAGGTGTTTGGTGTTGAACCTATAAATTGGGGAAAATATTTTCCACTTTTTCCACTTTGTTGGCTTTGATTTGATTTCTTTACTTCTGTACTATTTTCGTATAGACCCTCTCTTTGAGCTACTTGTTTGAGGTTTGTGACAGTTGTTATGTCGAATCTAGCTAGTGTCATGAAAAGCCTATCGGGTAATTTTCTTGTAATTACTTCTTTGATTGTGTTTTTCATTGCGTTTGTGTATAACATTGTGTTGGCTGGATTGTTCTCTAAACTTAATTTATTTGTTATGGTGTATGACTTATTCTCTAATTCTTCGATGAACTTACGAAGATTTCCGTTGTAGCTGGTGTTGTATAATCGTCTAAGCAACTCCTCACACGGTGTCTGCGTCTTCAGTTCGTTAATTAGAGCTGTCTTCAGTTCCGACCAGTTGTTGGATTGGGAAAGCTGCGAGATCCTTTGCGCGTCTCCTGACAGTTGCATCTCAATGGCTCCGAAAAGGATGCTATGTTGTCGGGCATCTCTAGTTGGGTACAAGTTAAGGATGTAATCGACCCTCCTGATGAAGGAACTCAAATTTTCAGTTGCTCCATCGTAGGATGGCAGCTGTCGTAGCGACGACAGTGCTTGTTTTAAATGGGTTTCTGACAACTCCAGTGTCATGGTTAGTTTGGCTGGGCTGATGATAGGTGCAATTTTGGCGGTTTAAGATTAGTTATGAATGTCTTTTACACGCACTTTACACTGTTTGCAGTTTTCTCAATGCTTACGGCTTACAGGGATCAATTTAATGATGTGTAAGGCCCAGACGTAAGGATTGGTATGTAACGATTTGCGTTCGCTACCCAAGATTTCCAATAGTCCAAAGGATCTATTATGTAACGGAATTCTTGTATGACTACGGTCACGTAGATGCTTTTTGGCGGATCAGAATTGAATTAAATGTTGAATTCACTTAGTTCTCTGTTCTTTCTGAACAAGGATAGAATTATAGTTCATTTTTTTCACTGATCCTACCGGCTGCGCCAATTATGTGTTTTACAACCGTCTTTATTAAAAAAATATAACTTTATTTAATTTTAACAGTTGGAGTTTATCTTATTAAAAACGTTACAGCAATGTTAGAGCCGCGGCTTAAAACTCGATTAGAACTGAAAGATACAATTGTGTGTTGGCTTATTATATGCGGAATTGGAAAGCTTCTGAGCTTTTCAGTGGTGAGCTTTTGATCGGACGATATGTCTGAATGAATCTGATTGGTTATTGATAATATGCTGAATAGGCGATCTCACGCTTTTTGGCTGCTAAGGACAAAATTGCTGATGAGGCGTTCTCACACTTTTGGACTGTTTAGGATAGAATTGCTGATCAGGCGTTCTCACGCTTGGGGCTTGTATCTGTCGGTTACACGTGAGTGTTTATGTAAGCGTTATGCTATTGGCGGATATAGGGTGAATGAACCCGTTTATATGAAATATGAGTTTATGGGAAAAGGTGTGAGTGATTGTCGCTAAGTATGGCGTTCTGTGAGGAGGTCAATATATTACTATATATATGGTGTACATACCTGCAGGGCCTTGTGATCCCGACATGTTTGCAGTTGTTTGCGTTCTTTGGATTTCATAATGCGATTCATGCTGGTGTTGGTGTGAAAGAGACAGCGTATGGAGAAGCGGGCAAGCAAATGTGTAGAAAAAAGAGACAGAAAACATAAAACAAAAACATAAATAAATAAATGTTGCATGAAATGCTAGAAAAATAACAAGTGTGTGTGTGTGTGTGCCTTATGTGTGTGTGTGTGTGTGTGAAAATCAAAGTTGAGCGCGAATTGAAAATTGGCGTAATTAGCTTTTGAACCGGAATACAAAGCAAGAACAGAGGGACGGACGGATGGACGTACGGGCTGTTGTTGCTTGTGCTGCTGTTGCTGCTGCTGACTGATTGATGGCCGCGTCTAGGCATAGGCATGCTTCTAATGGCCAAGACCCAGGCCCTGCTGACTGCAAATAAATGCTTCCTGATTGCCAAGCTGCCCCCCCCCAACGACTCCCCCTTTATTCGTGCAGCTTGGCCAAGCCATTCGCTGTGCTTGAGTTGGCTCAGTAATTTGGAAAATTGCATTCAGTGCCGTTAACTTTGGCCAAGTCTACAAGTTACCCATAGTTCTTTCTCTCTCCCAATCTCCCTCTCTCTCTCTCTCTCTCTGTGGCTTCTCGATGCGTAAGTCGTTGAAGGCGTTCTTGGTCACGAATTTGGTATGAAATATATTTAACGTCTGCCATGGCTGCTTGGCCAGCGCTAGGCGCAAAGAAAACTCTTTCAAAAATTGCATAATTATGTAGCGGAAAATCCACAAAGAACATGACCAAAGTAAACCCCTTTCCACACAAACATACACACACACACACATTTTCCATGCTGTTGTCCCTGGCCAACATTTGAATTATAATTTCTTTCTTTCTTTTGCTCCACCCAAAAATGGAATGCATAAAACATTCGGGCAATTCTACTTTTTGGCAGCGCTCGTAAATATTTACGTAAAGTATTTACATAATTCTCTAATATATTATTTGTCCATGCTGAAAGTTTTCCTAAGTAATTTTCTAGTCTCAAGCAGTTGTGGAATGTGGAAGTGTAGCAAATATATATTATAGTTATATTATATTTTTGTTTAATTAACTGATTGTCTTTTAAAGAATCTTACTTATAGCAATATCTCTAGCATGTTGACTTAGTTTAGTTCAAACCTCTCTCACTCTCTCTCTATTAATCTTCTTTATTACTTCCTTTTCCTATAAAGCCATTCCATTTTCTTTTGTTATATTTCATTATAATATTTCTAGAGTTATTTGCCATTTCTTAAGTTTGCAGAATTTCAATCTCCAACTCACTTTATAACTTCCTTAGTCTATAAAGCTGAGCTGCTTATGTTTCTTACACTTATCTATAAACAACTTCCTTTATATATACAGTTTTATAGTTTAATCTGCGTAACTTGAATCTCTGTATTCTAGTATTCCAGTCTTGTCTGAAGCGCTCTGTCATTCACAATCTCAAATATATAATTTGTAGTCTAGTGTTCTTCTTCTACTATCAACCAACTGTTGCTATGCTGCAGCTCTATTAAACTATATACAAGTGATAGAAACCCCTGATAAACCCCATAGATAAGCAATTGGAATGCTAGGCGGAACAATTACAAGACACTTGAGTGTTTAAGTAATACTTGGCCCATATTCCATTTGAAATGCTCAGCAGTACAAAGATTATGTTCAACAAGGCAAGCAAGGAAACCAAGGAATTCTCTCTAGAACACGAATCATATGAGTCTCTTTAAGACTGCTCGGCTGACCGATTATTTATGGAAATGCAATTATGAAAAGTATATGAATATATAGGATATATAGGTAAAAAAAAGAAAGCAACTTTAATCATATTTCCTCCTATGGCATATTTAAGAAATGAATCATGAATAGACTAAGGAGGCCTGAACTGTAGTCGAAGGTGAGGTTTGAGTAGAACATAAAGTGAACATGAATATATCGTGAAATATTATGAAATTTAGCTTTGATTGAGGCAAAAAAGTGAGACTTGAGGTCAGCTGTCTTATTGTGTATAGCTCTTATTATATAATATATAATTAGCCCATGTTAACTGACTAGCTAATAAGCTAAGCAAATTTATATTCGACTAGAAATTAGCTTGACTGGATGACAGCTTGCATAGTTAAGTTCTAATGCCTTGTGTAAGTAATGTTCTAGAGCTTCAAGGCTAATAATGCAAGCATGTCTGGACTTTAGACTGAGCTTGAGAACTAATTGAAAGAAACAAAAAAGTGTGACACTGAAGGATAATGATAGATTTATCATAGCTAAAGCTAACTCTGTCATTATGTTGTTTAGTGTAATTGATAAAAAAAAATAAATATATATAAATGGAGACACACACACACATGCTAAACACACACATATATACGAAAGTATACATACATATTCAATATATATGTATATAAACTTAATGAACACTGATAAAGTCACTTACTTTTCGATTTGCTCACGCAGCTCCTTCTCGAACGTTGGCGACCCGCATTGGCTCTGAAAAAAGTGCATTAAAAAGAGGCAAGAGTTGGGGTTGGGTTTGGGGGAGGGTATTTATATTATATATACATTAAATGGAATGCTTAAGTAATTAAACACAATAAATTAGTGCAGTTGGTCAATGATTAAGAGAGACAATTTAATTGCCAGATATCACAGAAACAATCAACGCGGACAGCTGATGGAAAGTGACAAAAAAAAAAGAGAGAGAGAGAGAGAAGAGTACAAAGACAGGGTATGCAGAGGGTTGACTACAGTGTGGGGGAGTCTAAATGAAATTGAAAAGAGAGAGAGAGAGAGAGATGCAAGACAACTTTAGCCAGACACAAAGAAAGAGCCGACCTTACACGCCATCCCCCCATTATGCATCCCCCATTCGACTAGACTGCAAAGCTCCAAATGGCATCAAGAAAAAAAAAAAAAAACGTCGTTGCGAGAATGCGGAACAGCAGCTGAGCTGAGACGAAGGTAGGCAGAGCGAGAGGGAGAGCTGTTGCATGCAACAATAAATCAACAGAGTCAACAACCGGCAGCTAGTGGCCCCAACATGCCACCCACCCACCCACCCCCTTCCCTGCCTGGCGCCCTTGGCTGTTGCGCTTTTGGCGTGAAATGTAATCGATAAAAAGTAACATCACGACGTTTTCATCCAACTGACGACAGCTCACACAGCTACAGCTACAGCTACAGCTAAAGATACAGATACAGATACAGATACAGATACATTCACATAGAGCTACAGATACTTTGTTAGAAGTGGCTGTGCGCCAAGCGTTTGTAATAAATCGTTTCGGTTTTAGTGCAAATATAATGAATGACAACACAGCTTCGAGTGCAAATCAAATTGAGCTGCTTATGAGATGAGATTGCTGGTATGAAAAATAAACAAACAAACAAGATTTGAGCTTTACTGCTAGACAGACAGATAGCTAGATACACTTATACAAAGTAAATATGTTTAATATCAAACACGATTTTGTATATGTGTATGTATGTAGACAAGAGACACTTCCTCATGCAGCAAATGAAACTTGTTTAGGGTAAATATTTTTGAACTTGAGCTTGAGCTGTATTATAGGAATTCAAAAATGCTTTTTGTTGTTCCAAGAGAACTTTTCAATTGAAGCACTGAAGTAAGCCAAAATATGCAAGGAAATATTTAGGCAAAAATGCTTTCATCTAGAGAATGAGCGGAATATAATATAATGATATAATAATATAATAAAATAGTAATATAATAATATTAAACTATGCTTCAAGAGTCAAATGAAATGGAATATATAAGATTCAGTTTGGCTAGGAAGCTAGGAGCAGTTAGGAAGCTAGTCAAAAACTCCAGATCCTTGCAATTTAAAAAACTTTTCCCTAAAAATGATGTTTAACATTGAACGAACTTGAACGAAACTTCTTTTCAACTTTTCAATTTTTCAACTTTTTCATACAATTTAATGTTTAATCTTCAATAAATCATAATCTCAAAGTCGAATTTAATTAATTAAAGCTTTGCTGCTCTTAAGCATTCATTTCATTTCTCTTTTACCGAGCAGCGCATAAAGTCTACTCTCAAAATGCTCCACTCACACTCTCTGGAATACCTTCGAAATTTTGCTTTATATTAATATACATTTTGCGCATACCTAAAAGGAAAGTTCTCAAGTGGGAAGCAACATTCCATGCCATAAAAAAAAGCCTTTGATATAAGACAAATATTTGTCTATAAATATATAAAGCACGCACAGAGTGTACTCTGCTTAACTCTTCTCTTGTTACACATTGTCTATCTCTCTCTTGTTGTCGCTTTTCCTCTCCCTCTGCCACTCTCTCTCTCTGTCTTTCTACTAAGTCATTTGAATTCATTCCACTTTATATGCTAATCAAAAATGTATCAACTTTTCCCTTATAATATGAGAAATTGTTTTTGCTTATATGTGAAGTTGCCTCATTGTTATACCCTATGTTTTCTAGAGTTTCTGCTCGAGAATGACAATAAAAAGGCAGCAGCACGCGCGAAAACAACGAGATGCGTGGAGAGGGGCTCGCCCCAAAGCATCCCCACTCACAGCAACATCTATACCAACCCAAACCACCAGCTTTGCCGCAATAAAGCTAAAGCTCGCTTACTGAATTACAAAATATATATATATGTATGCAATAATTTTTATTAATTCGCCCAGGCATCGAGCGAAACATAATACAATATTAAAATGCTGCCGACACAAAATTCGGTAGCTAGCAGAGCCGCCTCTTATGACTACCCCTACTCTGCTTTCATGACTACCCCTACTGCTGTCGCATAGTAGCTCGTCATCTTCATCTCGTGCCAGAAATCAGGCGCCAAATGGGCAAACGCGACTGCTGTGGCAGACTGATTGCCGTCCGCCTCCTTTGGCTCCCCAGCACCCAGACAAGTGCTGCT
This sequence comes from Drosophila koepferae, assembly GCA_030914345.1. Taxonomy (NCBI): domain Eukaryota; kingdom Metazoa; phylum Arthropoda; class Insecta; order Diptera; family Drosophilidae; genus Drosophila; species Drosophila koepferae. The sequence goes on from JAUESR010000205.1 coordinate 2,210,110, forward strand.
CCAGGGGATGGGGGTGTGGAGTGGGGGTGTGGAGTGGGGGTGTACTGCGCCAGCCAAGGCGCCACTTGTGCCACTGGCTGTGTGGCAGTGGCATAGAATGATGAACGTGTTAATAAAATTAGAGCTCAAACAGCAGGCAGCGGCAGCAGCGGCAGCAGTGGGGCACTGTTTATGCTCCGCCCCACGCCCCCCCATTCATAAGAAATGCTATTTTGGGCAACTGGTGCGGCTGTCAACAGCTGTTGGCCTGCTGCACCCACAACGGCAACGGCAACAACAAAAGCGAGAAACCCCCACAAACTGACGCATAAATATTCATTGTGAATTTTTGCTCATAAAAAAAGCAGAGCCTAGCCAAAAAAAAAAAAAAAGAGGGGGGCAACAGAGAAGTTTGGGGCTATTTTGGGGAAAGTCCAGGCTGCGCTGCGCTGTCCATTGATAAACTCGTAAAATCGAACCAGACTTTTGCTTATTAATTAAAAGCAACGAGCAGAGCCAAGAAGAAAAGAGCAGCCCAAACAAAAAAAAAAAAAGAAAACAAATTTCCATAAGTTTCAATTAGTCAATGACACAGAGACTAGGTGAGTTAGAGTGGCCCAAAAGCATTGAAAAAGAAGGAAGAAATGTGATTGTAAAGGAAACGTGCATAGGCGGATGTACAATGCAAGCTCTTGCTTTAGGGTGGTTTAGGCTGGCTCCAAATGGTAAAAATATTATTATAGCGTTTTAATAAGCGGGCAGAGATGACTGTCTGATGCTCGTTTAGAATTTATAAAGAGTTACAAGCTTCAAGTAGTCTACTTTAATTAGAGTGGCTCAAAATTGTTAGTAAATAAACATGCATATTCCAGGTGAGCTTAGCCAATGGTCGAATGCTCGTTTAGGCAGTTTTCAGCATATGTTGAGAAATTTTTAATAACAATACACGTCTAGGTAGCTTAGGGTGGCCCAAAATTATCAAATTATTATTATAAAAATAAATTATTATAATATAGGCTTAACCGATTCTGAAATATGTGTTTAAGGCTGTCATTAAAATATATTTTCTTGAATATCAATTACTCAACGACACATGACTAGATATGTTAGGGTGGCCCAAAACCAGGGAAAAACCCTGGTATGCATTTTTCCATTTGAAAATAGCTCTAATTCAATTCAATTTTGCATACAATTTAATTAGACAATGACACACGTCGCGGCATATTAGGGTGGCACAAAATGAAAAGGTAAAATGGTAAGCTGTGCAAAACAGAGCATAAACAGCTACGCAATGCTTGTCACAGAACTTAAAGTGAATGCAAATTTTAAAGATTATTTCATTAATAAGAGATAATAAACATAATAATAATTTCAAGACTCTCCTAGCTAAGACTCTCTCCTCAAGACTCTCCTAGCTAAGCATTAGCATTTCCAATATACTCTACATTTTCTTTGAGCTGAGCGAGTATTAAAACATGTTGATGATTTAGGGTTGTTGAAATTAACAAAACAAATCCCGGCAACATGTTGCACTCGTGGCAGGCTCAATGCCAACAACCAAAACAACAATAAGTCTTAAGCCTTGGGCAGGGTGGAGTGGGCGCTCGTTTCACATAAAAAACTGAATCAGAGGGTGGCCAGCGTAGTGGATCAGCGAAACATTTGCACCCGCTATAATCCCTGGACAAGCCACCCCACACACACACAGCGGGGTGGGGGTGGTGCAGTTTATTAAAATGGAATGGGGTGGCAGCTTCGAGTGTGCCAAAATATTTTACTGATAGATTTGTGATTAAAGTGTGGAGAGGGAGGCGATTCCTTAGAAAATGTTTGAAGCCAGCTTATTAATAATTAACATGCAGATTGAATAGCGGGTGGTAAATAGTCTTGTAGGTCTTAAAAAGGGGGACAGCAATAGCTGAACAAGCCAATCAGCTGTCAATCTTATTGTAAGCATAATTTCTTATAAATGAAAATTTTAAAGAGGGCTTATAGGAGATACAATAAGAAGAAATATAATAGAGCAAAAAATTCTAGAAAATTAAAAATTATTTTCTAAAAATTGTTATATATGTAGATGTTTTGGGGGTTGAAATTCGGATAAAAATATGGATTTATACAGCTTAAAAATTGTGTAAATATATTAAAATAAGCCCAGTTAAGCTTGCTTTTTTCCATGAATAGCTAAAAAGCTAATAGAAAACAAAAGGTAGCTTAAACAACAAAAAATATAAATAATAAAAAACCTATTTTTTAAAATAAAATTTCCATTACTTTAATAAGCCTTAATAAATACTTGAAATATATTAAAATACCAAAAATGTCCATAAAAAAATACATTTTGCGGGTAGGGGAAATTTCGAAGGACATTTTATGGTTGCAAAAGAAATTGCGAAGCTTTTTCGCTGAGTGCACATAAAGTAAAAAACTTATTCAATTTATCTGCTAAAATCTTACCATTTCAATAGCTTCAATATGTCAATATATCAATTGCTTATTGATGTTTATCTGCGTGCTGTAATTTGTTTGAAAGTTCTTTACAAAAGCACAAACAGTAACAACAACAAACGGTCAAAAGGCAAACCGCAAGCAACCGGTAGCACAATATGCACATACGCACACACAAGCATGACAACCATATGTGTCTGTGTGCGTGTGTCACATGTAAAGCAATACAAACAACGGCACAAAAGCAATGGAGACGGCAACGGCCACAGCGACGTCGACGTTGGCGTCGTAGACAAACAATCGGCGTTGCTTCAGCCTCGGGCGCTGTCCCCAAGCGTTGTCATAATGTTTGCTGAGCACAACCAAAACGGATGAAAAAAAAAACTGTTTGTTGAAACCCCCAAAACGAGCGTTACTTAAATTAGAGGTAAAGTTATAATTTCTATGAGCCAGAAAACGAAATAAAAAAGCGTAGCAGACGGCGCGACCGATACAAACAGGGAAGGCAGACAGCCGGCGGAACACTGAAAAACGGCCAGTGTAAAACAACCCTCGCCGCAGTCAAGCAGCTGAGCGTGAGAGAGCAGCCAAAGAGGCGGCGAATTCGCCGCGGGCAGAGAGCCGATTTGTGTGTGTGTGTGTGGCTCCACTCACACCACTTGAAACTGCTGTTCTATGACCGGCAGATCAGCATCAGCTGAGACCGGCTCAGGCTGTCTGTCATACTCACTCACTCACTCTCACATACACACACCCGTTCTGCTCTGTCCATCAATTGCAACGGTTTTTGATGTATTACGTTGGCAACGAATTGGCTGTTTTTAATTTAATGAACCGCGACGGCAGCAAACATCAAACGGAACTGGAACTAGGAATTGGAGTTGGAGTTGGAGTGGCAGTTGAGAGTTTGAGTTTGAATTCGAACTCAAGTACGAGCAAGAGATGGACAGATAGCAACATAACAAACAAAAAATGGGAATATTTTGCAGATGTGCCACGTAGAGGGTTGACAGCAGTTCCTAGGGGGTGATCTACATAGAGACGAGCCATCCAAGTTCTTGGCAAACACTAAACGTCACTTGAATAGCAGCTGAAGCAGCAGCAGGCGAGGCTGACAAGGGATACAAATTTAGCCCTTGTACGGAAATTCGCGAAAAATTAATTGCATTGCACTCTTTTTTTTTTTTTTGTCAAGGGGTACATAGGTCGTATATATAATATATATGCATATATAGTGTGGTGGTAGTTTTTATGGCTCCACTGGTGTGAGTGGGCGTATGATTCATCATCAGTTAAAAAAGCAGCCCGTTTCTTGAGGGTCAGCCGTAAGGTAAGGGCATATAGAAATTAACAAGCATATAGACGACTATATATATGACTATATAATGCAAACATAGGGTGGATTTGGCAATGACAAAAGGTTCATTAATGCATGTGCAACAGTGTTGCAAAAGGAGCTTACACTTTAAAGACAGCAACGCTCTACGACCTACCCTAAAGAGAATAAAATTGTTGGGGGAACTTGACTATAAAAGAGGCTATAGAAAATTCTAGTAAATTGTAGAGAAGAACTTGCAGAACTTTACTCATTTAACTGTTTTTTTTTTTTTTTTTTTTTTTTTTTTTTTTGGGAATTTTTGTTGAGAAGATCATGAAGAAACTGAAGAGCTTAAAGATCTATCTACTTATGATATATTAAGGGATAGCTTACTATAATATCTTAGCTAGGTCTGCAACTCTTAAAACTATTTAAGTATTTTCAATTCTCAATAGACTTCACAGTTAGTTCAAATTTCTCTCCCTCTCTATCTCCCTTCATCATTCATTCGAATAACTAAGTATTTCTAGCAGCATTTTAGGCTCTCTCTTAGACTCCCTTATAATATTCATTTGAGTATAAATTAAATTACATAGTTCATTTAGTCTTTAACTAATTGCCTTTTAAGTGCATTCTCTTAAGGTCTCCTCATTTGGAATTTCTCCCTCATTTTGGAGTTTCGGTGCAGGGCAAGGAATGTATTCAATCAAAAGGCGTACACCATGGGGCGTCTGAAACGGGGTCTTCAACGAGGAGTTTCGAATGGGCTGTGGCCGCTGGCGCCGCTTTTATTTCCGAGTGAGCGAACCATCAAAACGTTTGTCACAAAACTTATTAGCTATTCCAATGCTGATGAAGATGCCGATGATGAAGTTGTTGCTGATGAAGATGTTGATCATTATGCAGCGGCACGTTGTTATTAATATTAAGCAAGAATATTGCATTAGTCGCATAGCAACGACTGCTCAATACTCGTTTAGCCTTTGCAGAGAGGGAAATTGATTGGGAAAGAGATTTTCTAAAATTCAATAAGTTTTCCGTTTATTTTGCTTTTGATTTATTTGATATACAAAAATGAACTGTATATGAAAATCAGTAAGCTCAATTTCATTTAAATTATTTAACTTAAATTAAATTTTTTCCCGCTTACACGCAAACCTATATACTCTTCTCTACTATCCTGAACGGGCAACAAAAAAGTGCTCATGTTGCGATTTCTGCTCTGGCTTCGGCTCGGCTCTACTCTGTGTGCTGCTCGCCTTCAAAGCTCTTGTCAGCGACCAAGTAGCACTCGAAGTCGAGTCGACTCCAAGTCGACGTCAGACCCACCCAGAGGTTAGCCAAGTGGCTTGCCCAGCCTCATCCAAGCAGCCAAGCAGCCAAGCAACCGCCTTGACAGTGACATTTAGATATTCTTTTCAATTGTGCCGGTCGCCTTCCTCTACAGCTCCTACATCGAACTCTCCCTCGCCAGCTTCTTGCTGCAAGTCAGCTTATTAAGCATTCGGGATTGGGGGACGCAGATGGGCGTCTATGCTGCATTGGAATTAAAAATTGAGCACGTGCTGCTGCGCCAAGACTTGGGGCTATTGTTGACAGCTGACACAGGGAGTGGGAGGTAGAGTGGGGAGGAGGTGCTGGGATGCAGGATGGGATTGCCAGTGCTTGGCAATTGGAGTTTTTAAATCTAATAAATTGTCCGAGTCAACTTCATTAGCAAATGGCCAATGTTTGGAGTCGGAAAATGGCGACGTTTACATTTTTCCCAATTTGTTGATTTATCACTGATGAAAAGTACACACACACAAAGCTACAGTAAACACACACTAACACACACACAAAGGGAAATGCAAATGCGAATCTCTCTCTCACTCTCAGCTTTGACACTCGTTTGTTTACATTTCTTCGTTTTTTTTTAATTTCTTGGCTAAATATTTGAGCGATTGCCATGGCACAGGGAAAAAGGGATTAGATGTCATTGGATGGGTGGGTTGTTGCCTGGGCTCAGCTGAAGCTATGGCATAGCTAACTCCTATAACAACAAAAGCAACAGCAACAGCAACAACTGTCAGCATTTTGAGTTGGGTTAAGAGTTTTTTTTTTATGCTTCAGTTGAATAAAATTTCAGTTTCAATTCTTGAAGCTAACCCAAAGGATTTAGCCAAGTCGCTGCAGTCACAGTAAATAGCAAAGAGCTCACAATGCTACAATGAAAATTAAAAAAATAACAAAAGCTTCTACAGCAACCACAACAAATCAATTTGTAGCTTAGTCGAGCTTCAAGATTGAAGTTCATGGCAAGAGATTTTTGGTCTCAAGCAAAAACCATTTTTTCAATTTGTTGGGCATAAGATAGATTCAAGTAACTTTCCCATCTGATTATCTATATACTTCAAAAAGAAATCTTCGCATTTATTTAATTATTATTTATATTTGATATCTGCAGTGCATCATTGCCAAAAATTGTATTTAAATGTCTATAATATCTACAAATTATAGCAAATTCCCGCACACAATTGGCTTTGACCTATTGCAGATTGATTAATAAACAATAAACAATAATATTAGTTTTGGTTCCAAACTGAGTTTGTGGCCAAAGGTTTGCGGTTTGTGATGCTAATCAAATGAGACTATGAGAGGGGGAGAGACGAAGAGAGAGGAGAGATTCAGATAGAGGCAGCGAGAGACGAGGAGAGAGCAGAGAGTCAGATAGAGGCTGCGAGGTAAACCCATATATAAATATTATTACGCTCATACATTTGCAATACAATATGCATACATATTACCCAAAAGACAAAGAGAGGGAGGGAGTGAGAGAGAGAGAGAGAGAGAGGTGTATTCAGTTAGAGCGAGAGCAGCTAACTATTTATGTTCACGACTGAGCTATAATCAGATGCGAATCAATTACATTTGGCATGGAAGTAATGCGAGTACTTGCACAAAGTGCTTTAGCCACCCTCGCACCCAGCTCTGCAACTCAGGCTAGAGTCCACGGCCAGTGCTATATGTTGTCCAAATTAGAAGCAGATGATGATGATGTTGATAAGAGCAAAGCGAATCATAAGATGGATACTCATTGAATCGTGCCATTTATTGTATGCCACATGGCCCTCTGCCTCTCTCACAGTCTATCTTGCTGTCTCTGTCTGTGACTGGCCTCAACATTTTGCAACATTCACACTTTTGGGCTGACTTGTCATTGTTGCCCCTCACTCCGCGCCTTCCCAGCCACTGATATGCCAATAACAATAAAGCACACACCCAGCGGGCGTGCCAGAAACTCTGTCTAAGTGAAACCGGGTAGCCGAGCTGGAAGCTGTGAGCATAGTTAATCGTTATTTACAGACAGATAAAGTGCAGAAATATTGTCGAGCAGCAGCAGCAGCAGCAGCAGCAGAGGCAGACGAGTCGACAGACCTAGCCAACGTTAGCTCATGTATCTCATGCGACCACCAAAATGTCGAACTGCCAGCCAAGTAAAAGCAACAACCAAAAGGAAAATAAGAAGTGGAAAAAAAAGTAAGACAAACAACCGGAAAAGGTAGACTTTACATAGTTCGCAGCTGAAATACTCTTTGAAGGTTAAGCAGCTAAGTTAACTAAACTGAATTGAGAGTGAGCGATTGGAGAGAGAAAGCCAAGGTTATCTAGGGTATGATAGTGAGAAGTGTGGGAGGAAGATGAAGACAGAATGTGAGAGAAAGAGAGAGGAGAGAGGAGAGAGAATAAGAGTTAGCTATAGGAATATTCAATGGCAGATATTTAATCGAAGGAGAAGCATCGATGATAGCTAACGCAGCTTCCATTCCGTCCTACTTTTAATAATATTATATAGCTATAGGAATATTCAATTGCAGAAGAAATTAAAGTGAGTAACACTTGAAGCATATTCAAAAAGGTGATATCTAGTACAGTTCTGATTCCGTAATGTATGGAAGTCTGATCTGAAAATGTATATCGTTTCTTCTAAGATCTGACCTACTCATTAATAACAGCTATCACACGTCTATGTCAGCTGATTTCACAAGCTATCTATGAAAATGAACATGCTGACAGAGGCAAACAAAAAAAGTTTCTTGCTATATACAATATCTTTCTAGCTACCTTGCCAAACTACATCTGTGTATCTACCAAGTATCTGCTCTCTTTCTATCTATCCATTTAGCAAACTATCTCCATTTACCTATCACCTACCCCTCCATATATCTATCCAATTACCTATTTATCTATCTAGCTACCTATATATGTATGTATGTACGCTACAAAGTATTCTTATTCTATCTATTTAATTCTATATATCTACCCCATATATATTTATCTACAGATTGTTCTGCTCGAAAGATGTTACATAGTTCATCAAAAATATCATATTACTCAGCCATGAAAAAGTGCATTAAGCAAAAGAATGCGCATACTGGTAAAGTAATCGGATTCCCATGCATGAGCCCAAAAGGCGAAGGCGAAGGCGGTGGTGGTGGCCCATGGAGCTGCGATAACGAGCTGTATGAGAGGGGGTGGGCAGAGACAGAGGAAGCAGAGGAGGGCGACAGTAGCTGTAGCTCTGCCAATGCCAATGCCAATGACAGTGCCATAGCTCGTAAATTTGCGCTTTTGCCAGAACCCAAAGAAAAAGGAAAAGAGAAAAAAAATGTAAGGAAGCATAGAAAATCAGACGAACTGAGGCGAAAAACCAAATGCCACGCCCACACCCATACACTTAAGGGGAGCTGCTGTTGCTGGGTTTTTGTCTCCAGCGCTTCCTGTGGCCGGGCGTCAGCAATTTCGTTGCGGAAATCATTGGCCAGGAGCTGGCAACAGCAGGACTAGCTAGTGATGGCTCTTCAGGCCGCATGCTGTGCCTTTTCACACGATAAACTCCGCTGTTTAACTCGTTGGCCATTTAGTAGCAGTAGCAGCCAAAATACTGTAGGCTGTTATCAAATTCAATTACCTAAAGCCGGAAATGCGTTTGCCTTGCCCATAAAACTGACGCCCCAAAAAGATGACTCAAGATGTGCCATTTAGATACGAGATTTTTTCCCTCGGCCGGAAAAGGTGTTTGCAATAACTCCGAAAAAAGAAAAGAAGTAGAAGAAGGCCTAAAGCTGCAATGTCTTAACTAAAGCAGGAAACAAGACTCAGCCTAGAGGCTCGACAGTCAGCGACAAAAGGGGGCAATAACTCAACTAGGGTCTGCTGCTGCTGTTGCTGAGTAAGACTAGGACAGAGGTACAAGAACTAGGTCTAGACCGTCAAGAGACTACGAAAAGCTGTAGCTCATTTAAGCTTACTGAAAAAAGTGCTTAAAGCAGCGAAAGTTCAGTTAGATTTCATTGCAAATAATTAAGCGAAGCAAAGCGAAGCAAAGTTGGATATAAATACCTATTTCAAATATTCCAGAGTTTACTAGCTTCTTTGGAAAAGGGCCTCAGGTCAACGAGGGTTGAGCTAATTAATGTAATATAATATAAGACTTAAACATTTCTTGCTCTTTAGTTTCTATCTTTCATTTAGATCTAGAACACAATTCCAAGATAGACAGCTGAACACGTAAAGGGCTTAGCCCTTAAAAAAAAGTCTGCTTAATTTGCTTTTTGACTTGAGAATCTTTCAACAAACTCTCAGACCTTGGCTCTCTCAAACTTGAATTCTTCTAGGCCTTCAAAGAGGGGACACCACCTCTAGAGTTGGCTAGGACCAAGGAATTAAGCAGTAAAGCCAAAAGAACTAGGCTTAGACGGCAGAGGTTAACAAATAGGTCTAGCTGTAGAGTGAGACCTTGAAGCAAAGCTAAGTCTAAGCTCTGTGCTTTAGAGAGTCTAGATAACGATAATAGAAGAGGGTTTCCCCTAGTAATATTCACAGTTCAAAAAGTCTGTGGCAGGAATATCTCAACCAACAAGTAATCTAGATTGTGAGAAACACGAATCAAACCTAAAAGTTTACAATATTTCAACGCAATTCCAGTAGAGACCCAACCAGCGTGTCAAGTTCAAGAGTCAAACCCGAAACAGAGTACGTTCCTGGAGTATCACCCGCAAGCACTGCTCCTCTACCCCGTTGCTGGGGATAAACTCATTTCTGGCTGCGTGTAATTAAAGCTTGTAACTTTTAATTACCATAGCCGGGCTTGCTGACCAGCGCATGTTGTTTTGCTGCCTGCTGCTGCATAGCTGGCCCCAATCCCTGGCACAGTCTCAACCACATAAACCACAAGAGCCCAAACGACTCTAGGCAAAAATGCCAACAGCACGATTAATGAGCACATCTGGCAACGCCAAGGGAGCCGAAGAGCGAGGCATGGCAGATGGTCGAAATGTCGTCCATGCAAACCAATTTGGAGGGAAATATAAACATAAAATACATATAGCTGAAAGCACTTGCCTCCGTTAGCCGGATACGAGAATGAGAAGGGAAATTGGCAAGTTCTGGCAACGCTGGCTAAACAATTTCGACAATAGATGTGGGTAACACACATATATACTCACTTTTTGGAACTGCTCCTGCAAACGCAGCAGCGCGCCTTCAATCTCAATTATTCGCCTTTCCAATAACAAATCCTGCAAAAAACAACAAAAAGAAAGAAACGCAAACTGAAGAACAAAATGCAAATTTGTTGTTGGATTGATATGGCAACGATATCGGCGTAGATAAATAGATCCAATGCGAAAAGCTATAGATGATTTAGCAGTGCAATTGAGTGAAAGTGCCAGGTGTGTGAAGGTGTGAATGGATGTGTGTGAGAGTGTGTGTGTGTGGAGTGTGGATAGATGACCAATGAAACCAATGGGGCGTATGCGCTATTTATATATATTTCTATATGTGTGTTTTTGTGTGTGTGTAAGCAACTATTAACCAAAGATTCCAAAATTATTAAGAACAGAATTGCAATTAACTAAAAGCTGTTACATATATAACATGTAGTTAATACAAATAGAATAATACGTGTAGAGCTAGAGATAACAATTGTTTGTTAACAAGGTTTTAGCTTGTTCAGTTCTAGTCAATCATTGATAACACATTTGTCAGTTAAAATTATAACAATTACAATTAACAATCGATGAGGCAATTGCTTAACAAGATCTACAACCATGTCAATAGAGCTGTAAGTATGGCTAAATGAACTGACAGTTTTGACTGTTGACACACACTTAAACTTATTATCAAACTCTAAATATTTTTAGTTGAAGTATTCTCTAAGCAGTTCTGACATTGACAAGCTGTTGACAATTAGTTTAGCTTGTTGGCTCGACTTTGTTTCATTCATCGTTCTGTGTTTAACAGGAAGAGACAGATAGTCAAAGGAAATGACAGTTAATATAACATATTTAACTGGAAGTTAATATTACATATTTAATTGGCAGCAAACCCTTTTGGCTATTGATAATGAATCTATACATCAGACTCATTAGTTTTCGATATAAAAGCATTTCAGGCTGACTCATAAGTTTGACTCTTAAAGCTAAACAAGTTGCTAGTTAAAGTTAAACAAGTTATGAAGTCTTAGTTAATCATTGTTAATATAACTGGCAGTCAAAAGAAAACAAACAGTTTAAAATATGGTCAAACAGTTGTCAGTTATCATATCAAAAAGAATTCCCTAACAGCTCGATGAAGTATGGAGCTGCTAAGGAATTGATGTGAACTTCTGGACTTTACTTTAAATTAAAACAAGTAAGAAGGCTCTAGTCGAGACGGCTCGACTACGAGATCCCCTGAACCCTGCAAAAAAGTGATACTCTTCTTCTTTACGCACTTAGATGCGCGCGCTCTGCTAACTGCGCAGTTGCTGCCGTGGCTTGGGGGTGGGTTGGGCTGAACTTTGGACGCTCATAACTCCATTTCTAGATGGACTATCTTTATGAAATTTTCAAAGTAGATTAAGAGTATCTAAATCTATCTATATGCCAAATTGCAAGTCTCTAGTATTTGAAATGCGTTTTTTTTAAATTGGGGGCGAAGGGGGCGTGGCATCCAAAACCTGTAAATTACATAATCTGCGTATCCATAATATCTATCTAAATAAACAAATTTGAAGTCTCTAGCTGAAACAGTGTAGAAGTTATGCCCAAAAAACCTAAAAAATGGAAACGAATTTTCGATTTTTTATCGATAATTTGGAAATGGGATGAGTTATCGAAAAAACAAAATAAACTCGTACTGCGTAGCTAACATACGCATGTTCATGTGAAATTTCAGCTCTCTAGCTTTTGTAGTTTCCGAAATCTCGACGTTCATACGGACGGACGGACGGACGGACGGACGGACGGACGGACGGACGGACGGACGGACGGACGGACGGACGGACGGACGGACGGACAGACGGACAGGGCTCAATCAACTTATTTTTTTATGCTGATCAAGAATATATATACTTTATGGGGTCTGCGACTTCTCCTTCTGCCTGTTACATACATTTTCACAAAACCATTATACCCTGAATTCCCATTTTCAATGGGTTCAGGGTATAACAAGTAAGAAGGCTCTAGTCGAGACGGCTCGACTACGAGATCCCCTGAACCCTGCAAAAAAGTGATACTCTTCTTCTTTACGCACTTATGAGCGCACGCTCTGCTAACCGCGCAGTTGCTGCCGTGGCTTGGGGGTGGGCTGGGCTATACTTTGGACGCTTATAACTCCATTTCTAGATGAACGATCTTCATGAAACTTTCGGAATATATTAAGAGTACATAAATCTATCTATGTGCCAAATTGCAAGTCTCTAGTATTTGAAATGCGTTTTTTTCAAATTGGGGGCGGAGGGGGCGTGGCATCCAAAATCTGAAAACAGCAAAATCTGCGTATCCATAATATCTATCTAAATATGTAAAGTTGAAGTCTTTCGCTAAAACGGTGTAGAAGTTATTATCAAAAAACCTTAAAAATGGAAACGAATTTTCGATTTTTTATCGATAATTTGGAAATGTAATGAGTTATCGAAAAAACAAAATAAACTCGTACTGCGTAGCTAACATACGCATGTTCATGTGAAATTTCAGCTCTCTAGCTTTCGTAGTTTCCGAAATCTCGACGTTCATACGGACGGACGGACGGACGGACGGACAGACGGACAGGGCTCAATCAACTTATTTTTTTATGCTGATCAAGAATATATATACTTTATGGGGTCTGCGACTTCTCCTTCTGCCTGTTACATACATTTTCACAAAACCATTATACCCTGAATTCCCATTTTCAATGGGTTCAGGGTATAAAAAAATTATATTCTTCAATTTAAGAATCTTTTAAGGCTAAGAGGAACTTGAGCTTCTAAAAGAAAATTACCGAAAATGATTAGATTAATAGTTGATATATATATAGTTTAGAGATTCGAATAGAAAATTACCTATAAAAATCAAGTGATATTTAATTTAAATTTTGTTCCTCGTATAAATATTTAAAAATTTGTCTAAACTATTCTTGGTCAAACCAAATTTGGTAACAATAAATCAGTTGGCGATAAATAAACTTGAGCATTTTATTGATAAGTGCTGCCAGTTGCAACATTTCACCAAAGATAACGAACTGCGAATGAACTATTTATGAGCTAAATTACAGTTTTTATGTATTTGGACTAAATGCGGCTCGAAGATAACGAACGAGCTGTAATTGAACTATTGCTAAACGTGGCTTATCGACTGCATTTTTATCGAGGCAACAAAGCGGCGTTGCCACACAATTGCAACAGATTTTTATACCTGTAATTTAAAGTGCAAGAGAGCATATTGGGTTTGTGGAATGTTTGAATTTCTGTAGTAATTGAAAAGTTGGGATGCGGAAAAAATGAGCTTGCAGAGTAATTCAGTTAAGATTACAGAGGAATCAGCTTGTTCATAAGTAGAACAGTAAATTCCTTGCTTAAATATTTTTGGTCGAGTATTGTGCAGTCGTTGAACTGCAGCATTCTCATTAGAGCTCAGTTGATTGAACGTGAACTTATGTGGAACATGTGAAAATTAATTCGAAAAAAAATTGTTGCCAGCGATTTAAATTAATTTACGAGCAAATGAATTTATTTGAATTTTTTTGTAACTTTTATTTTTTATTTATTTATTTTTTTTAACTTTTGCATTTGCACGCGATGCAAAGGTCTGGGGCTCGACTCGGAATTGATTTTGCAGGTGTGCAAGGCCCATAATTCAGTCGAGTGTGGCATGCAACAGCAACAGCAACAGCAGCGACAATGCCGCACGAACAAAACAAATGCACTTGCATAGCAGAGCGATCTATCTATGACTTGTTTTGGTTATGTTCCCCCACTAGGCTGTCCATATAAGGTCTCTGCTGGGTGGGCGTCAGCAGGAAGTTGGAATGACAGTCTCATAATTGGAATTGGAGTTGGAGTTGGAGTTGGAAGCTATTTTATGCGCGTTTGTCACCCAACTAGCCAGCCAGTCGGCCAAACAGTCAACTTTCAGCTTATTAGTCTGGAGAGTCCAGCGGTTTTTTTAGGCGTTAGACAAAGTTGCGACCACAGAAAAAATATATATACAAAACTGGGCAACAAATTTGAAATGGGATCGTAAAAAACAAATGTTAAACAGCAATTACAATAGAGCGAAGAGAGAGGGAGAGAGAATTGCCTATAACTGACTGCTTAATACTCGTTCACTGATCAAACGTAAGTAAATATTTAATTTAACTCTCATTAATAAACTCTAGAGCTAAAAGACTTATGAAACTTTTTTGTTTATACCAATGAACCAACTAACTAGCATAATATAAAACCTATATGCTCTCTTATTACAACACGAACGAGCATCTAAATAGAAAGAGAGCGCGGTATCGAGAGAGGGAGAGAGACACATACACACAGAGGCAATCAGACAAATCGTAAAACATATTTTGCTTTAAACACTAAAAATTATTCAAGTGGAAGTTGTAAAAATCTAATTGTTATAGCTAGAAAAATAGATAAATATATATATACATATATTTATTTTTTGGTGTGAAGAAAATTAATAAATTCCAAAAGGCTGGGTCAGCAAAGCGAGGGTAGTCAGAGAAATTAAGCAAAGAAGGAGTCACTCAGATAAACACAATTCAATTTCAATATTCTTATATACATATTAATATATTGTAAGCTCTTGCAAATTTGTCATACCACCCTCGTATTTGTATATATCTGTACTATTTGTATGCCAGTTTGAGCCTGGCTAGATGCATGATTCAGCCATGATTTGTGGCAGGAAATTACGCAGACGTCGAGTGGGTTAAGTGGAGTCCATTTCAGAGCCATAAAAGAGTTATAAGGCAGAAATATATATACAGATATATATTTATATATATGTACATATTAACAGTGAGATCGTTTTGTTATAAATGTGCCGCTTGATAAATACTATAATGCGTGTCTAACCTATTTAGAGTGTATATATCTACATATATATAAAAACAGCTTATCTGAACAATATAAAACTGTTGTTGTCGAGTGTGTGCGATGGTTTGAAAAAAAAAAAAAAACTAAAGCCTGAGCTATATATCACTTGTGAGTCTGACATGCTAGAGTGCTTAACTAGAGAAGTAGCTGGGGTTGAACTAAAGGATACCCTGTAGTTTGAGCTGAAGTGTAGTGAAATTTAAACAGATCTTTATGTAATAAAACAGCAAGTGAGAGTGATATAGAGAGAGAGAGAAATATGAAGTGATGATGAGGCTAAGAGTAAACGAAAATGCGAGAAATTGGGAAATATAGGGAGACAAAGAGATAGAAGAGAGAGAGAGAGAGAGAGAGTGAAATATATTCATATAGGCAATGAGAGAGAATCCTTAACATTCAAATGATCAACTCTTAGAAGAACCTCTATGCACTTTAATGAGTACAGGGTATACGTATAGCTATGTTACATACTTTACTTTATTGCTGCGCTGTCAGACACACACACACAGCAGAACAAAGGCAACGATTGCTGTCTGCTGCGCATGTGCAACTGCAACTGCAAGTTGCAACTGCATTTGCCACAGCCAAGTGGCAACTGGCAACTGGCAACAGCTGAGCCAACCCGCCAACCCGCCAACCACTGAGGCAGCAAGCGAAACTGAAACCAAAAACGTTGCGATTTCAAAGCTGGCAAATAAATAAACAAACAAAGATTCAAGGGGGCTGATCGATGCGGCAGGGGCAGGTGCCGAAGACGAAGTGCAAACGTTGCACATAAATTGCCGTACGTTCAATGAACTTTTTATGCGACGAGCCCATTGAAAGAGTGTAGCAAATGGGGTATATTAGTTCTTGTGTCTAGCAGGTGGCGGAAGGCCTACAGAAAACTTATGGAGCAGTAATTATAGCATTTTTCGAATATCGTATGCAGAATATCGTATGCAGAATATTGTATAGAATAGCACACGAATATCATATGCAGAGTATAAAATGATAAATATCGCATGCCGTATATCGTATGCCAAATAAATGTGTCTGAATATCGTAGGTAGAATATTAAAAAATGAATGTGGTGGACTGAATATCGTATGTGGTATAGAACATATCTTATTTTAAGAGTGACGTTTGATGAATATCGTATTGGGAATATTAGGCAGATTTTCGATCTTTAAATAATATCGTATTACCTCGCTCTTGTTGCAGGGCATCTGCTAGTCGATCAACTGCTAATTGCAGCACTTTAGTTCAATCAGACGTCGCAGAAATGCAACTGCAGCCGAGCAGAGAACGTGACTGGGTTCTGATGACAGGGCGCTGGGATGCAGACACAGTTGATGCAGCAGTAACTGCAACAGCAGCAGGTCTATTGTATGCGAGCGGCATAATCAAGATGCCATTTAGTACAAAGCGAGTGAGAGAGAGATGGGGAAAGAGTAGAGAGAGAGAGATAGAGAGCGCAGCAGCTGCAGCAGCCATATGTGAGTGGGTGTTGCCATTTGAAGAAAGAGGAAGGTAGAGAGAGAGAGAGAGAGAGGAGAGTGAGAAGAGCTTCTCAACATGTGTGGCAATCAATACAGACGCAGCATTTGTCCCACTGTGCGGGCCAGGCTTAAAGACAGCTTCAATTAGCAGCCAGGCAGCCAGGCAGCCAGGCCAGCCATCAGCCAGCTGCCTGCTGGGTCGCTTCTAAGAGTCGCGAGATTTCTGAGAAACATTACATGGCATGGCACAGCACAGCACAGCTTGGCATAGCTCAGCTTTGTCCCAAACAATTTTACATAGCCGCAGATTCTGTGCAAAGCTCATTTGCAGCTGCTTATGGGGGGACCAGGCCGAGTTGGCCACGTTCCACGGCTGGCTGGAGGTGGCTGGCCATAAATCAAGTGCTCCAGTGCGCGCCTGCGCCATAGTTAGCGCTATTAAAGCGTCACGGAAGTCGAAACGTGATCGCATAAACCTCATGCTCGAACATCCAAAGTTTTATGGGAACGCTTAGCTAAACACGCTCATGGGAAACGCGAGAGTAAACCAATGCCAAAACGAGCCGCAATTGGCCATAACAGTCAAGTGGAGCTGCAGAAATGCAGCTGAAAAGTCAAGAGAACAGCTGACGTTGATTTGGCATCGATGAAGGTGTCATTGGGAATGAAGAAGTTTACTTGAGGTGTTGCAAATGTTAAGCAAAGTGAGTGAATGAAATGAATGATGGCTCAAGGAAGGTGAATCAGTCTTAATGATAGCAAATGATGGGAAGTTTAATATATACTATTTTGAAGGAAAAGAGAATGATGTAGAGCAGCAACGACTGAAATATCTATTATTCAGAATGATGTTCTTCTAAGCCCTATTCTGAATCATTCAGAATGATAGTGAGTGACTTGAATGATTGGTCTATCATTCTGAATGACACTGAATGATAATCAGACTAGAGTGAATGATATGAGTCTTGACCAATGTAGAGTATAGAATATAAAGAATGATATGAGTCTTGACCAATGTAGAATATAAAGTTCTCAAACAATATGAATATTTATAATTCTGAATGTTAGTCAGATGAAAACTCTGTTTAGGATATGAAGTATGAAGAACGTATCCGATATATTCACATATTCAAAAATATATCAAGCTATGAAAAATGACATAAGCTCTACTCATAACAATGTCAAATGTGAATAACACTTGTGAATCATACAGCATCACATAAATGCTGATCGCTATTTCAGCTCACAGCATCAATATAATTCACAAAGATGACCTAAATAGAAGTCTAACAAAAAAACCTCTAAAAACTTATTAGATACACTCCCGAATCTACGTTTATCTATAAATCTTAAACATAACCTCATTTCTAAGCGTAATATGTAAAGCATAAGCAAAAATAAAATCTTACAAGATGAAAGCAGGCCGAAGTTTTAATCACATTGAACATAAATCTTGCCACAGATCAAATCATGCAAAATGAGAAGTTAAGAATGATGAGCTTAACCCCAGCTTCAAATGTTGCTAAAAATATCATGTAGGTTATCAGCAGCATTCTTAGCAGATGGTTAGATGCCGATAGAGATTCACAGATTTATGACTCAAACACATGAAAGCAATACAGAGACACGTAGTTGAAGCTTTGCTGGGCTGTTGAGACTCTAGGTCAAAGTGCCTATTAAATTTAAACAGCAGAAACTTAAACTGCATGTTTAAGAAGTTGTTAAATTGTGTGCTATGAATGCATTTGCAAGGGAAAGTTGAGGTCAACGTTTATCGATTAACATTTATTTGCAAGGGAATTTGCGGCAACTGTAAACTTTAACAGCTGCTTAAACTACATGTTAAACAATCGACTATTTGAGATAGTCAGCAGTGTAAACTATATGCTAACGTTGACTCATTTTAGATCTGTTTAATTTACATCGTGTAATTAAATCATATTGACAAATTTTAGCAGCAGGACAAACTACATGTTAAATATGAATTTAAATTCCGAAGCAAACTGTGTCAAACTCTAATAGCAGCTTAAACTTTGTAGTAACCACAAGCTAAACTGCTTGTTAAAATTAAATTCTCATGTCGAATGCTGGCATTCAGTCAACCCCATGCAGCAGCTTTAACTGCATGTCAAAAGTGCATTCACATGCAAGAATTGTAGTTCGCTTCAATCTGTTATTCCAAGTGGCTGCACTTCAGCTAATCTCGCTGGTTCAAAAGGTGTTGCATGTCAGGGTATTGCTGCACGCCAAGGAGAACGCTCGACGGGATGGGCGAGGGTTATACAAATGACAATAATGTATAGTTTAATGTTGTATAATAGGTCTGTAATTGCATTTGGGCGCTGCTACCAGGCTAAGCAGAGTTACGAACCAGCACCAGTTTGAAAATTCGATTTACATGGGGTATACTAGCCGAGTTACTTGAACTACTTTAGCTAGGCATTCACACTCACCTTATCGCTGGCACGCTCCAGGCTGAGCGCCGGCTCGTGCTCCAGTGAGCGCGCCTGATGCACCAATTGGATTTTGCCCTGCGATATTTGTATATAATTCGCTGGCGGCATTATATCGTGCACATCGTCCTTGTCATCATCATCGCAATCCTTCTCGTTTTGCCTGCAAAATTAAATGGAAAATATATGTATAAGTAAATAGAATTAGAGAGAGACAGAGTGAGTGAGAGAGAGGGAGATATATACAGAGAGAGCTTGATTAATGCCAGCTGACAGCCTTCAATTGCAGCCGCTGTGTCTGCAGCCAAAAACTTGCTCAACCAGCTTCCAGCTTTGTCGCGTGGGCTGCCGATCGTATCGCATCGTCTGGTTGCATAGTTCAAAAATCTTACTCAATGCTTATAATCCAACACCGGCTCCGGCACCCCCAAAGAAGTGTCAAAATTATTGTTACTATTCGCCCAGCCAGCTGGCCGACAAGCACACACACACATATATATACTATATATATGAAGCTCTAGCCACTAATCTGAAGCATTGTGTTGCAACAGAAAAAATATCTTCAAGTGCCTCAATAGGCACAACTAAAGTACATGAAGCCAATAATGCAATCGACTCGGACTGCACACTGATACGCAGTCAGGGAAATCTGTGACGAAATCCAACAACAATCAGGCAAACAAATTTGAAGTTGTTAGCTTCAAGAGCTATTCGAAAAACTTAAGAGCATTGAAGAAATATATATATGCATATAAATAATCTTCATGTTGATATTTATAACCGGAGTTGAATATTCGTTATATTTGCAAAGAGTTTATCTATATCAGTTGCTCTGCTACTCTTCTTAAAAACGCTCTTTCCTTTACAAATATAAGAAATGTTTAGCTTCACTCATTTTAGCTTGATTTCTACACTGCATTCTATATTTTAAATTTTCACTATTCACCATACTCCGCTCTCCATTCTCTGCTTGCAATCTCCACTCTTCATTCTCTACTCTATACGCTTCAATCTCCACTCTTCATTTTCTGCTTTCTATTATCTACTCTCCACGCTTCACTCTCCACTCCTTATTACCCACCCTCCTCTCTCTATTCACTACTCACTCTGCTCTAGTCTCTTTTCTACACTCTCTTTCAATTCTTTGCTCGCTATATAACTCCCCATTTTCCACTAGCCTAACTCTACTCGCACTCTCATCATTTCTCCATTCTCCATTCATTATTCCTTAGTTCCATTATCCATTCTTCATTCCTAACTCTATTCTTCCTTCATTACTGTCTCAGTTCTATTCTTCACTCTTAAATCTCTGTTCTTTATTTTCCATTCCCCATTTTTCTATATCCTATCCACTCTCCATTATTCACTCCAAATTCTACAAATCTCTCCATTTTCCATTAACCACTTTCCACTCACTACTCTCCACAGACTACTCTCCACACACTACTCTCCACTGACTACTCTACACTTTTACACTACTGCACTGGCCACTCTCTCACTTGCCAACCCTTCTTTTTGTCTTACCAAAATTGTACACTTGGCAGCACTGTGCCTTTTGACCATGTTAGCCCCCCTCCCCCCCCCCCCCCTTCCCATTACCAGGCGAATTGTTTGGCTGTCAGGCGCTGTCACCCTGTGGGGCAGAATTGACGTGTTGACCCAATATTTGCAGCTGACAAAGATATCGATTATTGTTGCACCTGTGGAAAAGCAAGGAATATGCGTGCCACAGACATCCAAAAGTTTCTATTTAGCATGTCCCCAACCATATGTGAACTGTGTCGGCCCCCAAAGCCAATTGCTAACAACAACAGCCACAGCCAACAGCCAAAAGCCAACACAACACGAGCAACAACAATTTGCTCGTTATTTCAAATTGAATTTGCGAGTTAAGTGCAAATAATTTGATAAAATTGGCACTTGGAGGCATTCGAGTGGGCAACGGCAAACAGCGCCAACTAGAGCTTCAACTCCAACTCCAACTCCAACTCCCAGCTACAACTTCTCTGTGGCCAAATGCTTTTGACTTGACTGCGTCCATTCAACCACATGCAAGCAATCCAGTTTTCTTTCGTTTTTTTTCGGTTTTGGTCAAGTCTAACGCTCAACTCTTTTGCTGCAAACGAGCGTCTAATAAATGAATGCCTCAAAATGTGCAAATATGAGGGGAATGAGTGACGCTTCAGATACCCTAGAGAAAAGAACTCTTTTAAAAATAAGAGGGAATGAAAAGAAAGCAAAGTCTTTAAAGCATATTTTTCACAGCTAAAGCATGCTGTACATAAGCTTGCCTATGGAAACAATATCTCTTTGGAGTTGAAATTGGTTCGAGAATACTAAATATGATTCTTTTTTCTCTCAAGTCTTAGATAACGCATATCTACATATATTTTAACAAATTCGACTTGCCATAGTCGCCTAAAATTATAACAATTAAGTACCATACTTCAATTTTAGTAAATCGATAATAGCTAAAAGAGCAAATTATCGATAAATATATCGAATATACATAAATTGAATAAACTATTAAATGAATGTATTACTGCTTCAATTTTAGTAAATCGATATTAGCTAAAAGAGCAAATTATCGATAAATATATCGAATATACATTAAATGAATGTATTACTGCTTTCTACAGCTTGTTATACACTTCATTATCCAAACCCATATGCCCCATCCAAGTCATTTCTAATTTGTACAGGGTATCTAAAACTTACAAGCAATTCGCACAAAATGTTTTCGTTTCATATCATGTCCAGCTGTCTGTGCGTCGGACAGCTGAAGCTGCAGCCAAGTGGGCAGCGTCCAAGTGCGTTTCTTGACTGAGTGTGTGTGTGTGTGTGTGTGTGTGTTTGGCTGGCTCTTGCCATATCTTGCAAGCATCTGTGGCAAGTTTTTCACTTTGCTTTTCAAATGCGGCCCACGTGCCGCTTCGCTGTTCTATGCGCCTTTGATTTATGATCATCAAATAAAGCAATCAAAATCAATTTAACTGTTATCAAACTAGCTGGACTTTGGCTACACATCGAGTCGTCTATATGTACATATATAGGTGAGTCATGCTGTCAGCTTCTTCTACTGATTCGATCTGTGTGTTGCAAACTTAATTAGCTGGCACATCAATGGCATTGGCAAAGTCAAAAGGTCAGCTAATGGCATTACCATTGCCTTAATTAACAGTCAGCCTTGTGGCATGCAACATGCAGCTACCCCAAACCCAACCCCTACCCCTACCCCTACCTTATCTCTGCCTCTACTTCTTAATCAATTGTCTGTGCAATAGGTGCAAAGTGCAGACGTTGCACTTTAGGAATCTAATTTAGCGCCGATGACTCATTGCCCATACACATTCCCATACCCACTCCCATTCCCATTTCCATTCCCATACCCACTCCCATTCCCATTTCCATTCCCATTCCCATTTCATTTCCATTTCGAATTCGCTTCTGCCTTTTAAGGTGCAGCCGCATTGCCTGGCAGCCAGGGTATTTGCATTTCCATCAACTTTAGCTTCCGCTGGCGCATAAGTCGCATAAAAAAGTTCAAGCATATACTATATATGCGATATTGGAGGAATGATAAACTGTCATTGACGAAATGTGAATTTTATGAAGATCACATCTCAAATTCTTACATCAATTGAATATTTTTCGGGTTTTTATATATTTTTTGTCTTTTATATATATTTTTATATTTTTTTTTTCGCAGTTTTATATATTTAAGATATTCGATATATGTATAGCCAATCACATTTGTATTTCGTAGCATGTCCAGTTCCACATCTAAATAGTCTTATAGAGGACTATAGCTGGGCTATAGAGCTGCGCTGCTTGTCACCTTTGCCATAGCTGTGCTTCCTGTGCTAAATTATATGACTTAAATAGTCATTGCATATAAAACGGGCAGATAAATATATATATTAATATATGTATATATGTAGTCATGGTAATTCATTGAATGTGGCACATTCGTCAAGTGCGCAAGCAGAGGAAATAGCAGGAGCTGAAGAGACATTCAGTCGTCCATCCAACCATCCATTCGTCTGTTTGTCTTGTCCGTCCGGTCATTCGGTTAATCCGGCTGCGCTGTGCGGCACATTCGTTTACTGATTATGCGTTTTATGTGACGACCATAAATTTCCGCTGTCGCAGTTGCCACGCCCCCCTTTCAAAGAACTGGCCCCACGCCGCACTTGCTTCTGTTTGCTGCTGCTGTCCGGCGCTTATCAATGGCCAGTTGCAGTTGGCATAAAAATAAATATTGCACAGTGCGCGGACAAAGAGGGAGCAGCAAGAGAGTGAGAGAGAGGGAGGGGAGAGAGTAGATGACTGCAGAATACTCGCTCGGATTTTAAATAATATAAAGGATGTATTCAACATCTAAGTAAACCCTATTGACAATTCGACTGTGAGTACAGTTTCCAAATCTGTATCACAATTTAGACGTTTAATCAGCAAAGCCAATATACTCGTTTCATTCATTTGAGCCAGCATTCAAAGTAGCTGGAAACACTTCTGCCTTGCATTTAATGGCAATTTCTTTAGCTTTTTTTTTTTAATGCAAGCTACAAATAAGCCACATAAGGCGCTTACTACTTGAAGCTGACCAAAATCGGCCTGTGACTGACCCGCAAAGACCCTTAAAGGCAATTTATGGAAAGTAATTACAATCTGTGTGCGTGGGTGAGAATGGGCGTGTGTGTGTGTGAGTGAGTCGAGTTCCAGCATTAATTGGGGGAACTGCACGGATAAGCTACATTTTATATATATAATTATAGCTAAAGTGGAATATAATAATAAATACTAAGCGGCTTTTAACTGCTTATGAGCGAGTGATGGACCTTGATGGAATTGAAGCTTAAGATAAACTTAATGTGCCAAGGAAATGAAGGAATAAAAGAGAGTGATGGATAGGGAGTGATAGGGAGAGAGAGAGAGAGACTGGAGTAGAGTGGAGATAGATAGGTAGATAGATAGATAGAGAGAGAGAGAGAGAGTGGTTTACTGAGAAAGATAATATCTTCTTTCGATTGATAGAGGGAGAGATATAATATAATTATAAGTTGAATATGACAAGAGTTAGTGATTTCAAATGTTCCCTGTCATAAATAGAATATCTCATCAGAATATTAGAATTTTGCTGCTTTCGTATATCTCCGCCATATGTCCAACTTGTACTCCTAACCCTAATTCCTGCTTATAATAGTAGTTCTATCCATCTCTCCCTCTCCCCCATTGTCTCCCTGTCCCTCTTTAATTACAGGGTATTAAATAACTAACAATGTAATACGTAATTGTAGTCTGGTCATTTGGCCATGTAATTCGAACTTTTTATGCAAATCAAGTTTTTGCATTTACAATAGAAAAGCTTGATTTATAGCTAAATACTATACAGACGTGTATATATATACACACAACTAATTAAAAGCAACATTTAAAAGCAATTTGGACAGGTTTTTCGGTTAAGTACACTCGAAATTAATTATGGGGCTATTTGGGAAGCATTTACACCCAAACCGAATGCAACAAAATGAAATTTGCATAAAACGCGTTTGAATTTAATGTCATGAATAGTTGCATATTGAAGAGTGTGTGTAGTTTAGTGTGTGTGTGTGTGTGTGTGTGTGTGTGTGTGTGTGTGTGTGTGTGTGTGTGTGTGTGTGTGTGTGTGTAGAGTGTGTGTTGTGTCTTTAACTCTTTTAGAGCGCTGACAATGAGGTCGACAGTGCAAATAATTTACAATTCTGCAATCATTTTTCGACTGCTATTCAAGAGCTGCCCACGCGCCACGCCCACCAACAGCTAGCCGCCTTCAACGCGAATCGAAGCTGTAAACGCCCAACTATCCGAAAAAAACAAAAAAAAAAAAAAACTCTTTCGAACTGTCCGAACTGTCAGTTGGGGCTGTTTGCTCTTGTGGCTCTTGTGGGTGCCAGCCTCAGTTGACAGACAGAAGGCGTGTGGCAGGAGGCGGGCGGGGTCGTTGGGGCGTGGGGCGTGGGCATTGGAGAACTGACCACACGCAAAATGCTGATGCAGTTGCAGTTGCAGTTGCCGAGTTGATCGAGCTGTGGAAGCTGTTGCAGACAAAGACAGTGATTTAAGACTCAAATGGTGCTGAGCAAAAAAGAAAAAATGCAAAAAAAAAAGGTTAAGGGACTGAGCTACTGTTTGCATAATTATCGATAAATTTGCATAAAATCGATTAGGCAATGCAACTCACAGATTATGGTTTACGATTGGCCTAGAAAACCTGAAGTACTAAAAATATAAATATTACTGGAAAATCATATGAAATGTTTATAGCGGGCGAGTTTATGTTTCAAGTCACAATTAGCTATATAATTTAATTTACAATTGAAATTTCTTTATACTTGTGTTGCAGACTTTTGGGTCAGCTTATCTTTTATCTCTTATATATGTAAATGCATTTCTGGTTTAATATTAAAATTAATTTTTTGGGTCAATTCGCGGCTCGAATCCCAATTTGCCCATAGTGAGCATGTTGGGCATGCAAAGCTGCTTGAATATTTAGGCAGATATTTTACATACTATATGCATTTCTCTCTCTCTCTCTCTCTCTCTCTCTCTCTCTCTCTCTCTCTCGCTCGCTCTCTGAGTGTACATGCAAATTTGTAGTCAACGATTGTTAATTTATTCATGATTCGAATCGGCTAACGGGCAATGGGGAACGGGCTAAGCTTCCGTTATAAATCCGCGCCGCACGCTTCGCTGCACAATCCAAAGGGCCGTTCAGTAACCCATTTTGCAGACTTGAAACAAAATCCGACAACGAACAGATATATATATATATGTATATGTATATATATTTATATGCATGTATGTGCGTGTAGAGGCGGGTACTCATCCATGCAGCAGCATAACCCAAATAGGCGTGTCCAAAACTCTGTTTACAATTCGAATGGGGTCTCCGCTTACAGCTTGCAGCGTGAACAAGAAAAGTGTTGAAGCCAAGTTAAACAAGCCAAAAGGATGCAGCTGCAGTTGGCTTAGATTATGAAGAGGTAGAAGAGGCGTCGACAGAGACAGAGACAAGCACAGAGACAGAGACAGCGATAAGAGCAGCGTCAAGGCCCGTTGCTAACTTGGCCATTGCAGCGCCAGCCAAGCATCTCACATTCGCATTGTTGTGCACTTGCAGCGGACTATTTTTGGCGAGTGTTAGACTATGCATCAAGAATAAATAGAATATATACTCTGTATGCCTATAGATAGAGAGAGCCTTGAGTATATGTACTTTATAAGCTTGTAATGGATACCTATAAAATAAATAATAGATATAGGATATCTATATAGGTCGATAATCTACCTAAAATACCTAGAATTTGGAATATATCAAGAATATACTAAATTTGCTATATATGTCAGAATAAAGATCTACTCATGGGCAAACAGCTAAATAATTATGTATAACCTCAAAAGTCTGTCTCCATTAAACTTATCTATCAATATAAATATATGTATTCCCGCCCAATTTAGCCACAAAATGGTTTCTGTAAATGAATCGTAGCATGTGCAGTAAGATCATCATTTCATAAAAGCCAATATACTCGTTTCACATTATCAACTTCATATCCAAGTTCATTTAATCTTCTATGCAAGCTTATAAAGGAATTTTAGCTTATTTTTTTTTACCGCCACGCAGAGCCCTGTGGGTGTGATTAATGTAATGAGAAATTTGAGTAGTAGTTGTTGCTGTGTGAAGAAATTCGCTCGTGTTGCTCGAGTTACTCGTGTCTCTTGTGTCTCTTGTGTCTCTTGGTGAGGTGCGTGTGGAGCAGCTCGTTTCAGCACGCCCTTTGCTGTTGACAATGTGTTGACTGAATGCGCCATCGAAGTTTGTATCAATGACCTAAATCTGTTTTGGCTTTTTTCGGGGCATCTCTATCGCACACTCTCCCTCCCCCTCTCTCTCTCTCTCTTTCTTTGCCCATTCATAACTGATTTTGTTGCCCACACTTGAAATTTGCATAATTTGACAAGCGCTAACCAAGAGAAGACAAAAAAAAAAAAAAAGCCAAAGATTTATTATGGGCACACTCTGCATATACGGGTAAAACTGATCCGATAACCATCTGATAATTGTACTCGTACAGGAAACCATCTATATAGTCCCCTCACACACACACACAGTCACATAATTGAGTCGGCGACAGCCACTGATCGTAATGAGATCTTTGTAACCGCAACGCTACAAATGTCAATTTGTTGTAAGGGAAGTTGAAGAAACCACCAAAAAGACATTTGAATTTAGCTGAGCTGTTGACGATTTAGCCTTTTTTTGTGGCTATTCTTTATTGATTCAAAATGAATGTATTATCGTGAATTTACAAATTTATTGATTTTTACAACTTATTTGATGATTAAACTTAGCTTTTTATAGCTTTATTTTTGCCTTTTAATCTAGAAAAGTTTAATACCAAAATTTAACAAAAGTCAGATAATAAATGATCTGATACTTACTCATCTAAAGTGGATATACTGCGGAAAATATAGCTATTTTATAAAAGCAATATCAATATAATTTGAGCCGTAAATTGTAATCTTAGAGTTTTATGGCTAAATTAGGCTATTTTTGTGTTTTATATCTACAATAAATATTAAAAATTTGAAAAAATAGCCAAGACAAAAATTCTCACTCCTTTGATAGTTTAGCTTTTTTATAGCTACTTATATTATATAAGTGTGTTTTAGAGAAAAGGCTAAAAAAGATGATTTAGCCATTAAAAATTTACAGCTAAAAGTTGCATGTTCTGCTATCAGCT
This sequence comes from Drosophila koepferae, assembly GCA_030914345.1. NCBI lineage: Eukaryota > Metazoa > Arthropoda > Insecta > Diptera > Drosophilidae > Drosophila > Drosophila koepferae. The sequence goes on from JAUESR010000205.1 coordinate 2,237,955, forward strand.
TTAAAGCATTTTAGCTGTTTTTTTTTATAGTTATAGCTAACTTTCTTTAGAGGTGCTAAAAGTTAAACTCAAATCTTCACAGCATGAAGCTATCTGCGCTTTCCTTAAATTGTCTAGCCAATACTAGCCTTTTTATGGCAAGAAAACAGCTGAAAACTCCAATTGCAGCAAGTAACTTTTAATGTTCGCTTAAATCTCAGTTTAGCACAAACTTAAATCGAAGTGTTATCGTTATCGATAAACTTGATTAGAACTTTATTGGCCCATCCAATTGGCACTCAAATGGAGCGTTCAAGTGTTTTATGCGCTGGCATTTGCAAATATTTGATATGCAAATACAAATGTTGCTGCTGCTGTTGTTGTTGTTGTTGTTGTTGTAGACAACAGAGAGCCCGCCGCCGCCGCTGCCATCAAATGCAAATAGCTGGAAACACAAATGCCAAATGCCTATGCAAATCGTATGAATTAAACCGCTGCGCAGAAACTATGGCAAACATCGATGCGGACGTCAGCACATGTCACGTTTGTTTGGAATTTCTCGACTCTCCCGACTCTTGACTCTCCTGTCTCGGGTTACGAGTTACGAACTGCGATTCCGGGAAGCGAACCATACGAAGCAATCAGCAAAACGGAAGTCAAGTGGACACCTTGTGTTTACCTGGGCAAACACTTCTCACACAGAACAGCGGCAACGGTTTGACTGGCATCTGACGGCCAGCCAAGCCCTGGTTCTGGCACGGCTCATACAGTGAAAGCTGGCTGTGTTGAACAAATGCAATTGCCATATCACTAAGATCAGGTATATTCAATATTTATCTCATGGCGAGATCATGAGAAGCTATAGTGAAATCTGTCAAGAGTGAACTACTATAGATACAATATACAGTTTGTATGTAGAAAATGTTTATGATTTCAAAGTTCAGGTGAACTATAGTAAGTACACATAGTACTAGGTCATAGGCATAAGTACAGTGAAAGCTGTTCAATGTGAACAAATTTATTTGCAGTCTCTATTGGCATAGATACATAGTGTTTGGCTTTTCGAAAGGTCAGGTGAACTACAGTAAATACTTTTACTAAGCAATGAACATTGGTACAGTAAAACTTGACTAAAGTGATCACATTTGACATGTTAAAAGTTAATGTGAACCACAGTAACTATAGTTAAGACTAAAGGCAGGAAGCTGCAGTGAAAACTGGCTAGAGTGAATAACACGATACATATATGCATAGAGTAAATATATCGATTGACGATTAATCGATTTAAGTGACTAGCCATAAATGAAATGATGAAAAAGTATAGAATAGTAGAATATGCATATCGAAAACGTTTCCAGCTTAACTAACTGTATTCCTGCTATAAATTTTGCTCTGTCAATAGCACCTGTCAGTTGTATCGAGCTTACACTGTAGCACATTGATATACACATGCTTAGGCATACTTGCCAAAGGAAGCCGTCAAGGTGCAGCCATCAGCTTAGAAAGTTATTTGCATTCAGCTTATAGCATATGTATATGCGTAGCTCTGGCAATTGGCCAGCCGGAAATTGTAGCTAGCTTGATACTTGACACTTAATCACTTTAACTGCTATCTGTTATAGGTTAGCCGTTATCGGTTATCATTTATCTGAGGACCTTCAAGGACAACAATGGCATGCTAATTATTTGGGCCACAGCGCCCTAATGGGCCATAAACAGCCGGCTCAATAGCCCATTTCCGTAGCCGAAATAGATAACGCACTCGCGCTATTGTGCACGAAAATATAACATGAAACGACATAAATATATATATATATATATATATATATATAGAGAGAGAGAGAGAGCATATATATGTGTATGTGTTATGTCCACCTGCCACACACATTCACCTATATAAATTGTGTTTATCAACAAACATTTGCCGCCTTCTACTCGACCTCAGCCCTCCTTCAACAACAATACCCTGTACGGCTATAAAGCTGCGTCTACGCCCTACAAATATTTCGTGTGGGTGTGGCAAATGGGCGTGTGTTTCTGGCCAGAGTCAAGCGTCAAGCGGAAACAAGTTTGCGTTCGTAGCGCGCGTTAAGGGCGAAAACTTTTAATTAGAAAAACAAGTACAAAAGGCTAAAAAAAAAAGGCCAAGAAAAAAAGCTAAAAATAAAAAAAATACAGTAAACGCCAGCAAAGTTGAATAATTTGTGAAACAAAAGCGTGAAAAAAAAAAGTTTTTTTTATAGCTTGAAAAGAGCTAAACAGTAGATGAAAGGAATAAAGCTAGCGCAGTAAACGCTCGCAAATAAAGAACTTGAACTCAAATCGTATTGAAATGTAAATATAAATGAAATAAGCTATTGCTTAAGCTACAAAAAGTCTATATGAATTTATAAGAAAAGTTAAAAAAATAAACTTATTTTATAGCTTGAAAAAAGCTTGAAAATGGATTAAAATATCGCAAATATTTAGCTTGAAGTTAAATGTTTATATAAATAAAAGTTTGGCATGAAAATTAATACAAAAATTTTCTTTTAGCCAAGGAAACACTGTAAAGCTTATATTATTCTACATACTTATATACATATAGTAGAAACATGTAAATATTAATGATAGAAGAAGAAGAGCACACTTTGCATGTCAGAGTGCAATAAACATTACAACTCTGGTCAACTATTTGGGTAGGTTAGGGTCATTCCGTGCATCAAAGGTAACAATTTATGATTGAAGCTTACGGCTAAAGCGTATAAAGAAACAAATGTAAGCAGAGCGAAAATAGTTGACTTAGGAATACTCTAAAATAAGATTGGAAGTGTTTTTCACAAGTGAGAGATAGCGAAAAAAAAGGCTAAACTCCATTTAAATGTGCTCGAATAACAACAGTAAAATGTCGTTTTGAATCGATTTCATGAAAATATAAAATTTGCTAAATGAAAGGCTTAAATGAACTACATATATCTAGCTATTTTACCAATGTACCTCAATTTACAAGATTACAGGGTATCATGAGGCTATCTCAAAGCTAGGAAAAGTCTTCTTTAAAAGTAATGCCAAATTAGCTATATCTAGCCTTTTGGCCAATAAGTAAGCTCATAAGCCAATGCCTACAGGGTATTAAAGAGAAAAAGCCCGTGTAATTTAGCTGTTGCAACTGCTCAGGCGGCGTGCGCCTCTCCGCTGGAGTCGAAGCGGGGCAAGGCAAGGCAAGGCAAGTTGAGCCGCGTCGCGTCGCGTCAAGTCGAGGCGATAATAAATCGTCTCCGGGGTCTGTGCGATCTATACATATTCATACGTCAGCTGCTCATTAAAAAGGTATTCATCATTATGGCGTCTGGCGGCTGCGACGGCGACGGCGACTGCGATTGCGGCTGCAATTGTCACACCCAAATTGAAATCTGTATCGGTGTCCGCCTGGGTATCTGCATCTTTTCGAATGAGGGATTGCGGCTGCCTCGTGTGCAGCATGTTCGCTGTCAAAATGCAGAAGAGACAGACGTCTATGCTTGATGCTTTCATTGTGCTCATTTTTTCGTTTATATACTATAAAGTGAGGTACGTCAATTGTGTGAAGTGACTTGACAAAAAGAAATGCTTTTAAAGAAATGTTTTTAAATAGTACATACAAAATGATTTTAGATAAATATAATATACTTATTAAATTACTAATTCATAAAGCTTTACATTTTAAAAATTGCCTTAAAACTAATTGCAATTTTCACTGCTGCAGTCTATTTTCAAGCTAGCTATCATAAACAAATGATTTTAGGCTGTTTTACGCTAAATAAAGCTAATTTTGGCTATTAAATAGTCAAATGCCAACACTGACTGCAAAGCTAGACTTATAATTGTAATTATCGATATACATTTTACAACACTGCATTTATTGAAATCAGCTGTTGCGCGTGGTGAATTTCGCTTCGCACGTTTTTTTGCTATTATTTATTTGCAATTTTTGTTTAAGTGTGTGAATTCAAATGAAATGCCAAGAAGCAATGCAAAATGCTTAAGTGTTAAGTGTGTCTTGTGTTGTTTATATTGATTTGGTGCTATTATTTAATATGCCATAACCATTTACTAAGTGCAAACTCTTGTTGGAAATTGTTGCATGCAAGCATTCTCGTGTGTGTGTGTGTGTGTTGGTGAGTAGCAAAAATATTCTCTTATGCAAACATACACACATATAATGTGTAAAGATTGAAAGTGTATATTGAACTCGGCATTGCTGTTGCTTTTCCCACATTTCATTTATATTTGTCGTTTAGTTGAGATATTGTTCAATAATTTTGTTTTTTCTTTCCTTTGATTTGGCCTGTCGCCCCTTTTGTGAAAATGTTATGCGATATGTGCGCCACTTTGGCTTATGATGGAATTGACACTTCACTCGCTCTGACAGACATATGCGACGAGGGGCGCGAGAGGGAGACAGACGGACAAAGTGATGTGCGGAGTGCAGCAAGCACATATACAAACAAACAGACACACACACACACACATACTCAGAGTTATTAGAGATGTGAGATAGTGCACAGACGGCGACGCACTTGAAATGCATAAAATGCCATATCTTTTGTGTATGTGTGACTGAGTGCTCTCGAGCAGTGGGAGAGGGGGAGAGCTATACTATATTGTGGGTGGGTGTCTTGTCTAAGTGAAGTTGTTAGCTCTAATGGCGCATTTATGACAGCTAAACGAAGAGAATGGGCAGAGGTTTGTAAAGTTTGCTAAGCAGAGGAGCTGCTGCTGCTGGGCATAAAATGTGCTCATTGTATCTTGCCTCTCTGTCCCACTTCCGCTCTTGCAATGCGGAGTGTGCTCTATCTAACTGTCTATTGATCAAGGCGAACAAAAGATATGTTTTGTGCAATGCTGAGCGAAAGGCAAATGAACTATGAACTGTGAAAAGTCTGTGAAATTGTGTCAATGCTACCCTCGTCGCCCTAAAGCCTATCGAATGTCGACTCGCAATTAGGCAAAAGCAGCCGAAAAACTTTATGCTCTATCGTAAAATACGAAACATACATACGTATACATACTATATATGTATGTACATACATACAGTCTATCTGTCTAGGCTATTTATCAAGAGCTGCGCATATCCGGTAATTGCAATGGTTTTCTAGGCTTTCTGTTCCGTTGTAATCTTAGTTTGAAATTAGCGCAAGGCTGCAGATACAGATACATGCTACAGCTATAGATACAGATACATTTCACAGTTACAACAGCTACAACAACTACATATTGCCTATTATACACGCACAGTTTGTAACTGCTGCCGCCTCACGCCTCACGCCTCACACTTCATGCCACACGCTTTGTTGCATCACATTTCCTTTAACCCGTAAGCCCCAATAAGCTTGTCTAAGTGGCACATGCGCAGCCTCACAAGTTGTCAGTCAGTCAGTTTCAGCAAAAGATACAAAGATACATTTGATAACTCAGCTACACAACACACAGCTCAGGCAGAACAATGAGCGCAGCCAACAGAAATGAGCACAAAATGGAAAACGCTGCTTGGGGGCACCGAATAACAAAAACAAAAACAGAAACAAGCACAAGAACAACAACAACAATTAACAACAAAGGCGCCAAAGCCAACAGTTGTTGGTTGTCATATCCGTTGCTACAGGGTATTTGGGAAGGTTATATACATATGGGAAATAATATTTGAAGCATATTGTATACTTGTGTGAATGAATGTCAAAAGCGAAATAAATAAATGTGAATGTATGAATGCATTAATGTCAATATACTATATCTACATATATCAATATCTATTTTTTTAAGCTACCGTCTATGTCTATGTCTTGATGAAGATCCAATGTGAAATCATTCATCTCCATTAATATGTGAAACATTGAGACTTTTGTAGCTGCTTATTGACGAAGATTGCATTGTATTTATATAGAGATATTACATTCTATATATGAGACTTTTATCTATTTAAAAATATAGTTTTTCAGCGCTATAGAAGTAAAAAAAACTTTTAGATACATTCATCTCTCTCTCTCTCTTCATATATATTCGTATATATTATCTACTCTTATCTATAATATATTATCTACTCATATTTAGAAACCTTACAGATTTCACCATCTTTCACTACTAGTACAGTATGATCACGCCTCTAAGAACGCCTTCGTTACTCAGCTGATTTCATTTTACTCAAACCTATTTTTAAAGTTCTTAAAAATTGTACATTTACCATCATCATATATAAACTTAATGATGAGAAACTACTTAAAAAAAAAAAACTTTCACCAGAGCACATCAAAGTCTTGCGGAGCCAAGCATATTACATATTCGAGCTCCGCCCCATTACATATTTCCTGTGTGTTCCCGTATCAATCATAATTAGGCATGCAATAAATGTAAGTTTTACTTAAAGAAACTCAAGATGCAGTTAATTATATATGTATGCTGTATATTATGCAGTTAGACTCAAGACCTCGTACACTCTTGGAGCTCAGCTTCGTGTGTGTTATGTTGTCTAGTATTTTGTGTGTTTGTGTTTTATAGGCGTGAGAATTCATCAACTTTTTCAGAGGTTATCGCACGTATTGTGGGCCGCACGCGTAAAGTTTAATGCTTGCCCACATAAAATCTTGTGTTTAATGTTTAATGTTAAATAAAATTGTGTCTTATGGCTTTTCGTGTAATTATTTTTTTTTTTGATGCTCGTTTTGTGAAGCGAAGAGAGTCGATTGGTTTTGGCTGCCAAGCCTAAAAAATCCATTTTGTTAATCAACTTGTCTATTCTTCTGCCCTGAACGAGCATATTGCAGTCGTATACGCCCTATTGCATAGTCTATGCATATTATTTCTTAAATTTAGTCGCGCTTGATTGCGAGACCAAGCGTTTAATTCCTATGAAGTTTGTAAATGTGTGCGCGTGTGTGTGTGTGTGAGCCCACACAAGATTTTCAAGCTTGAACAAATTATATATACATGAGGATACATACATATTTATATATGTATATTTAAAGTCTCCGTTATGTTGGCTAAATGCTGCCACCTACAAAAAGTGCCACAAGAATCCAAGTTTTAGGCCTCGACTACAACTTTAGAGTTTTCGGTTTCTATTTGCACAGGTGTTTTATTTTTAGCACCTGAGCCCAAAGTATTACGTTGCGCCCTCCAGCTGCCGTCAACGTTAAGTGCTAAAAGGCATTTGGCTGCACTTTTCTGTAATAATTAGCACATCATGACTTGTAAACAACTTCGACCACTATTACAAGCACTTTTATCAAGACAATTATACTCTGAGCTTACATTTTCAATTGATTCTGGTTATACAAATAAATTGCCTTCAAAAGAATAGTTCTCTAATCTCAATAATCCCCACTTAAAGAGTTACACACGCGCACCTCTCACTCTCTCCTTCTCTCTCTCTTTGTTTCCCTTACCCTCTCTCGCTCTCTCTTCTCTCATATGTGGGCTTATAATTGAATACTGTGGAGTAGGCACCCACACTCGAAGCAATTACGTGTCTATTCTTCAAACTCTTCAACTTTCTATGGCTTTCATTAGAGTCTAACATGAAATCCATGAAGATTTCCCACGAAAATAGTTGATAATAGTTGTTGTTTTTTTTTTCGCAAAATATAAGAGTTTTTAGAAATTACACTTTTTTTTTGGTTAGATCGTTTCGGGCTCTGCACGCGCCGCAAGCCACAAAAGTTCAGCCGTCAATTTGTGCGGCATAATTCAATTTTTTCAATTTTGTTTATAGAAACTGGTTTTCGTCTTCAGCAATCGGGCTAATAATAAAGATTTTTTAAGCTAATTGGCTCATTTAAGAAAAACGCTAAAAAAAAACACAAATGATGATAATAATGATGGCGACGAATGATGATAAATGATGATTGTTGTCGAAACGTGCAGCATTTGCACAAATCAGCAAATTCATGAGCTTCAATGTCACGATAAACAGAGGGCGTCAAGTGGTAGTGGGGAGAGGAGGCGTGGCGTAGGGGCTGCCGAGTGGCATTAAAACTGAGGGGGAGGGAAGGTGGGCAGAGCTATAATTGTCCCCCAAAAATGCTGTCGCGTCTCGAGCGCTGGTTCAAATTTTCAACTCCAGCTGCGCAACAAAATTAATTAGACAAATAGTAAGCGATATTCTAAAAACACATTTTTTTTCCTCTAATTTTTGCAAATTGAAAAACGCCCTGGAATGAGGGTTGGCCATGCTGGGAGACCCGCACTGACCTTTATCGCGTAAGTCATTAACAAAAGAATTGGGCCATGAAAACGACGAAGGGACAACTTCGATAAGGGCAGGAATTGAAGATATGCATGCAGTTGTAGTCGAATTCGGTATACTCTTGGTGAAAAATAAGAAAAGTGTTCGAATGTCTCTAAATTTCATGATTGTTGTCTTGTTTATAAGAAATATTTCAAATCTATCTAAAAAGTGCATCAGGAAATATGACTATAAGCTAGCTATTAATTCTTAACATCAGAGTATCTCTCATGTCTGAGGAGACTCTTTCATATATGAGCTTCACATTCTTACCTCAAACTGAGGCATTTACTCTGCCCAAGTTGGGCTACTTTTTTGTTTAGTGTAAAGGGACAACTAATAAAATAAATTCAGCTCAAATGGTTGACAAAAAGACTTGAGAATGGTAACGGTGGAGTGGGGGGGGTCGGCTGTTGGTATTACTTACTTGCGTGCTAGTCTCTTTCTGATGCCCGCGAACATTTTGGCTGTTTCCTTTACTCGCTGACTTTCCTTTGTTTTGCTTTTCTTTTGCTTTATTTTTATGGGTTTTTGCGCCAGTTTTTTTTTGGGTGCTTCCTTGGCAAGCGTCTTATTGTAAATTAAATTGCTGATTTCCGCTCGGACACACTCACGCACGCACAACCAAAGCGAAAAATGAAATACAAAAAAAAAAGGGCCAAGCGCGATTTCAAATTAATTAAAAAACGCGCGCGAAAAACAAGTCGCGCACAAAACGCGCACGAAACGCGCCCAAAACGCAGTTGTCGCACAGTTGCTGAAGTTGTGATTGTTGCTGATGTTGTTGCTCTTTAGTTGGTATCAGCAAATTGTTGTTGTTGTTGTTGTTGTTGTTGCTGCTGTTGTTGGCATTGAAACGCCTCATTGCAAGACAGAAATCAATTAAGCAAAGTAGCCGCAACGGCAGCTGCAACTGTTGTTGTTGCTTTCGTTTTTCCCCTTCTCTATCTCTCTCTTTCCCTCTCTCTCTAGTTTTTTTTCGACACGTATTCGCTCGTTATGCAATCAGTAGATTATTTCTCTCAGTGTGCGTTTTATTTATCCATTGAGCAATGGCTAGCCTTTTTTTTATACACTTGTAGAAATCAATAGTAAAAATGTAGCTGGCATTTCTCTACGCACACACACACACATATACAAATACCCTGGAATTATAGCCGAGTGTGGGGATGGGCTTCAGTTATGCAGCAGCTGAAACGAGAGAAATTCACACATTATTAACAAATGTACATATAAATTTGCCGCAAAAGGGAATGCAAGAGAAAGAAAATTTAAAGTCTTGACAAAATATTTGACTTTCATAAAGATTATTATTACTTTTAGTGGAGTCTTATCAGTTGTGTAAGCTGTTTGTATTGACTATATTGTGTTGTGAATGAAAAGCTAGTTTCATTTAACAAGAGTTTATCTAGAGCTATTATATAAAACGTGTTATTCATAGAGTTGTTCCATGTTTAGTAATCTCTCTGCTTCAAGTTTGTCTATATAAAGGCATCAAAAGCAATGATGCGTAGCTATTATATATTTTGCTTATATTATATTTAAATTCCAGTTGCCAAGCAGAACTAATATACTCTCTCTGAGCAAGCGTATCAAAATATCTTTTGTTTTTATTTATGTATGTGAATGGGAATGTTGTCAGCCATGCAGCCATGCAGCCACGCAGCGCGAAGCACGCATCAAGCAGCATGCAACATATAGAAGCGATTTATATAATTGACGTGTCGAGTGACAAATTAAAAGGGCAACATAAATCGACTGCCTGGATATTGTGGCAATTGCGGTTAGCATTGTGTGTGTGAAAAGTTGTACAAAAAAAAAACATTTTTATATATATGTATGAACAGCAAGATTTATGAGTTTTTAATTTGATGCAAGTAAGCGAAATTTGTGAAAGAATTAATGGTAAAAAATGGGAAATTATTACAAAAGAAGCTTAAGAGCAACAACACAATAAAAACTCTATAGAAGATACGCCGCAAACATCAATCATAGCGCGTGTAATTAGAATTGCCCAAAAAAACAAGAAAAGGGGGCGTAGCACAACAGACACTGATTCAGATTCAGATACACTTACAGCTAGAGATGGAAATGCGTATGCACATACATTAACAGATGTAATTATGCACGGTTGCGCCCTAATGGGCCAAAGGGCGCATGCACTTGGCTCACAGACACAGATACAAATGGTAGAACGAGCTACAGACCAGAGGCAGCCAGCATGACAAAGAACATGTTTTTTTTTTTTTCAGTCAGCGAGAGCCAGTCACAGCTCGATGCAGCAAGCGTGAAAGAAGAACAAACGCACGCTCGCAATTGTTGGATGGAAAATGTATCTGTAGCTGCTCTGCTGTATCTGTATCTGTAAATGTATCTGTAGCTGCTGCTGCTGTTGCTGCTGTTGCCATTGCTGTTCTATCTATTGAAGATTGCAACACGTACAATTCGTGCATACAACAAAAGCTGTCGCGGCCAATATTGACGAGGCCCCGCACTCGTACTCGTCCCCCAACCCCCGCTGATGGCCCCGCATCTAGCTAGTTTTTCTTTTTGTTCCCATCCATGGTTCCGCTATTTTAGGTCGTTTCTCCCGGTTTTCCAGCAACGGAAACCTGCAACATACGATATGCTTCAGCGCGCGTGCAATTACCACCGCAAAACATCGCACAGCAATGCGAGATGCGGTTACTGCGTGAGCTGGAGAGTTGGGGAGGGATCGGTCTATCAAGTGGGGATGAGTGAATGGGAGATGGGGCTGAGGCTGGGAAAAGGCTTTGACAAAGTGAAATTCAAGTGGCCCACCGAAAATAGCTGTTGCATATTAAGTATAGTTGTTAGCACAGAACAATAAGTGAAATACAAATGTTCTTTAGGCGCAATGCCACAAGTCCCACACACTGCACTGAGAAAAAATTTTTAAAGAAAATAAATTAAAATAAAAAATAATAATGAATAAATACGAAAACCAATTAGAACTTTCTCTCACTCTTCATCAAGTTATTCTCTTAATGAAATTTAAGTTAACCCTGATTACATCTGACACTTTTCGCACAGTGTACGACTCTGACAGGCTCAACTCTAAATTTGAATAAATATGAAAGCTAATCAGAAGTTTCATTTCCTACTCTTCCAACTGTCTGTCTGTCAACTATACTATAACAGTTTCTGTTTGACATTCCATGCTTTTCTCTCAGTGCACAATTTTGATTACTTCACAAACAATCTTTTCGTTGGCTTTCTGCTAACGCCCACCCGTTCGTTTGGCATTCGGATTGAATAACAAAAGCGCTGTGGCATCTCCTTTTTGGAGTCGCTGATGGCGTCAATTGTGCAATGTGTCTGTCTCTACAGCTCTGGGTCCGTGTCCGGGTGGTCAGACCCGGATGGGAGGCAGCAGCACAATTCGCTTAACTGGCATGGAATTTGCATCAGTTGAACGCTATTCATAGAGCTGCACAAGTGGATTTTGTTGATGGCTACCCGGGATTATTATTATGATATTTATGACAGACTAACCTAACTGATTCCAACACAATGGGAGCACAATGGCAGCTGGAGAGAGAAAGAGGCGGGGAAGCTGGGTGTAGACATTGGATGGATTGTAGTTGGATTATGCCATGTTATACACAGTTGGCATATCTAATTCAAAGCGAAAAATATTTTCATTTAATTAAAAAAGGAGACGAATTGTGTTGATTAGATTTAAAGCGAGTAAGAAAATTGGGTGAATGGAAAGATACTGAGATTATATATACAGTGATATATGGATATAGAAATAGTAACTGTTGATAGATTTATAAATGGATAGAGTTGATTGATTATAGAGAATACAGATCCATCGATAGACATCAATGTAGATAAATCGAATTCTTGATAGGTAAAAAGTCAAATAGATAAAGTTTGGATGGCTAGAAATATAGATACGTAGATTATTATACTATATATTATATAGATATTATTATTATATAGATATTATTATTGAGAGATTGCCCTCAAAATATATGAAAGAGAAGGTAAGATAGAGCAGTAGAACAATAGTCGACAAGATAAGGATATAGATAGACCGAAAGAAGAACGAGACAGAAGGAAAGATTGATAGAATAACACCGAGTAAAAAGAGAAAATTATAGAAGTAAAGACAAAGAGATCTATAGAGAGAGATAAACACTAAAAGGTAGATTATAGATTTCTTTTACTATATAAAATATACATATATCTTTCTCTCTCTTACTCACTTATCACATTTTCTATCAAATCTATTTACATTATAATTATAGTAAAACTATTTAGGTTTTTGCCTTAAAGTCTTTTCCTTGGAGAGTTTAATTAAAATGTTTTAAAGTTTTCACAGCTCCAAGATAAAAGTTTTGTCCGCAACTTTATTTGAAATAAAGTTTGGTTAAGCCACAGTTGTTACATTTCTGGAGTTCTGGAATTTCAGTGATATTTCAATTTGTTTTTATTTCTTCAAGCTCGAACTTGAGTGCGAACTTCAAGTTTGCTTTAAGCCATGCTAGTTGAGAATTTGCAAGAGTTTTTGCTCAACTAATTGCCGTCTAAACTTGAGTCCTGCTGGCGTAGCTCAAGTTCAGGCCGTCATTCAAATCCCGCATATAATCCATTTTAGTCTGTGGCTGCGATTTAATTACAACTACTACAAGCCAATGGAGCCAGCGTGGCTCTCTGTTTAGTGCAATGTAGTTTGCCATTTTAATTACAGCAGAATTTTCCTCCCGCTTTTCACATCGAATGAAAAACGAGGCAAGAAACTGCGCTGCGCAAATGTGCGAAATAAGAAATTTCATAACGTGAAATTAGCGCAAATAACTTGAATGCAAATGCAATTTGGGCACGTCGAACAGTTCGGGCCAAGAAGCAACTGATGGATGTGCCTGCTCTCTCTCTTTATATATATGTATATGTATAATGTGTATATAAATATATATAAATATACTATATAGTATCTGTCGGCTCATAAATGCAGCAGCTGCTATTGCTCGAACGCAGACGAGCACGCATTTGAGTATATTCATATTCAGATTCATACTCATAGCGCCCGTTTGTCTCTGGCGTTTTTACATAGCACATCTGTAGGGCATTTTGGCAGTAGAGGGTATATTGCTTCAGCCACTAAAAGTCAGAAATCTATGAAATATATACATATATGTAGGCTTATGCTTATCTGTTTGACTGTGTCTATTAATTATATGTTATGTTGTTTCTCTTTGATCAAAACAAACTCTAATTAGATTATACATTTTTACAGGGTATCGTCATGTACAAGATATCAGCCTGATTTGCAGTTGCTCTTAAGTTTCAAGTAGAATTTTCTTTAAATGCTGAGAAAACTCTTGATAGATTTCATAGTCTAAGTCAACTTTAGATAGAGTTTGTAACTTGGATAACTATCTCTTAACTCTTGATAGATATCATATTTTAGCGTAACTCTAGGCTTCATCTTCTAGGGTATCTCCTAGTCACGCTCCGTTGTACTCTTCATTCCTATGTGTTTTTAGCTGCGTCTGTTTGGTTTATAATTAAACCTAAAACGCACTCACGCACTCGCCACCGCCAGCCCATTTATGAATTTTGCCAATAATAAACAACAGCCAGCGATCCCCATTTCAGTTATTAAAAGCGTGCCACGCCCTCTGCCCCACGCCCCACGCCGCACGCCATACGCCCCATTCCAGCAGCTGCTGCCGCTGCAGTTGCGTTTTTAGTGCTGACAGCAATTCGAAATGCAAATCTTTTTGCAGTTGTGCGTTTTTCTGCTGACTTTATGAGCCGCCTGAATATGAATATGAATATGAATATATATATGTATGTATATGTATATATTTATCCACTCAGCTGCTGTGAATGTGTCGCCAAGACGCGCGCCTCTGGTAAACAAAACACTGCCTGGCCCCGCCTCATGTCTCCTGGTTGGTGATTCAAAAAAGTCAACAAGTTAGAAAGCTGTGCCAAAGACCCGACACATCTTCGACTTTGATATACCCGCAACTAATTGAATCAATGTGAAAAATGCTGACTTCAGCCACACACTGAAATGAGCATATCAATTCGCTCAACACACCTCCATGGTCAATCCACAAGTTTACATGTTTCGCCCGCATCGAAAGCTTAGCTTATCATAAAAGTTGCCTAATTTTATAAAGTGTCTTATAAATGAACTCATTTTAGTTTTTATCACACCTCTATGCACGGTTTGTTTTGCCTAATTTGTATAATTTCTATGTTTAAGTCTTAAATGAACTATATTTGATTGACTTGACTGAAAAGATTTGAAGTTTGTTTGAAATTTGATATGAATTGCTCTATATAGTTGCTAATGTATCAGAGTGCTTACTTTATTTTGTAATATTCATAGTTTTAAGATGATTTAATCTAAGTTTTATTCCCTTTTAGTCTAGAATATTGTAATTCCCTTTCGTTTCTATCTAAGGATAGTTATTTCTATAGTTATTTCTATAGTTAATTTCCCTTTAGAATTCAGCTTTCTATCATGTTCATTCTCCATTGGTATAGAAATTTTCTATTATAGCCAACTAATATGCCCTTTATTTATGCATTCTCTGTAGGGCATTTCAGTATGATCGCAGCGAATATCGAAAATGAGAACGCAAAATAAACAAATCATAAATCTGGGAAAATGTGCGCGACCGACGACCACCCAAAAGGGGCAACACAACATCTTTTGGCTTGCATCATTGGTAAGCATGTATGTGTGTGTGTGTGCATTGCATGTGTATGTATCGAGTATTTGATTTTTTGCCAGTTTGTCGAGCTATAGAAGTTGTCAACGCTTTGCCTGAAATGCCATTTGGTTTAATTTTAAATGCGAATCTGTTTTGGCTGCTGATGATGTGTCCAATTAGAGAGGCATAAATGCATATGCAGGTGTGTCACACACGCATACACCTATACATACATATATATATATATATATATATGTGTAGACTCACACTCTTGTTTATTTTGCCACTTAATCGAATATTCAACTTTAGCAACTTGCTGAAGCAGGCAATCAAAATTTTTCTAAAAACAAATAACAAGCAAAGTTTTTGTTTAAAAGCTATCAAAAGTCGAGGGTGGTTGGGTGGCTATTGTTGTGGCTTTAGTAGTTCTGGTCGCCCACATGCCAATAAAGTGTCAATAAAATTGCGTGCTGAACGTGGCACGTGAACTAGAATTTTGGCACAATTTTGAATTTTATTGTTGACAAGTTTTCAAAAAAACAAAAAAAAAAACTACTGTTAGTGTACAGTAAAGCGAAGGCTTTGGGTTTTTAGAGGGCCCATAAAAAGGATATATAAATTTATAAAAAAAAGAATAAAATTTGTTTGGCATAGAAAATATGGTAAGACTTGAACTGGAACTGAAAGCAGAACAGCAAAGCAAACATAAATAGAGGCTTAATTCTTTTATATATTCATCGTAGCATATTGGAGAGATAGATAGTTAGATGGGTAAACAAATAGATAGCGAAATCAGCTACGAAGCTAACACAATAATAGCTTTATTATTTGTTTAGCATATTTGAGAGATCAAAATTGTTGACTCGATATGAAATTCTAGTGTGAGTTGTTTATGAATAAACATACATACATATATCTAAATATACATATATTTGGTAATGCAAATATGATTATAAAATGGAAATATTATAATGAAAAATTAATATTGATAATTGATTTAAGATATATAAATAAACAGATTTAGGCAAAGGATTTATAAATCATATTTCTTATATATTACATTTTATTTTATTAAAATGATTTATTAAATTATTTAGGCTTCATGAATAAGTTAAAAGCCAGTTTTATTTAATATATTAAAACTTAAACTGAATCTAGCTAAAACTTTATATATTTTGCGCTTTCTATTCTATTGCCTGTTTTGTGTTCACAAAATTTAAATTCACATGCCAAATGAATAAGTTTTACTGCATATTCATTGAGTTAGCTTTTAGCTTTTATGAGCAATGATTTCAATTTCTATAATTTACAATTGCCCCAGCCAATATTCTACTCTAGCTCTGAGCTATAAATATATCTTTCACTTTGGACACACAAATTGACCATACACAATCGACTATTTGAGCGAAAACAACAACAAGAACAACGAAACAGCAGACACACCCACTTGGCCAGAGTACAGTTCAGTCAGTATATATAATCGATGGAGTGAAACAGCAACCCCCACCTGCTGCCATTGTTATAAATCAGTTGAGCTCTTATCTAGACTAAATGGTTTTTTACTTTGTGCCGATAAAATTGCGCCCGTCAGCAAAAACTATGCCAAGGCAGCAGCCACCGGAATCACTGAGCCACTAAGCCACTGAGCACCAGCGAACCACCTCTCTATTAAGCCATAATGTATATGCCACAAATATATATATAACAAAGTGTATAAGTGGGCGTGGCCACAGGCGCTCATTTGGCTGGCTTAGCGCTGAAATCTGTAATTCGACTTTATTTGTCAGTCATAAAATTTCGGATGCTTCTGCTGCTTGCTGAGAGATAGAGCAGCTACGTCTGCAACGGCATTTGTTTAAGTAATTAGCGTAAATAACAGAGCATAAACTGGCTTTTAGCTCTGGCCAAGAACTACCTCAGGCTAGACAATTTGATAGTGTATTTGCCTTGGGCTGTTTAAATATTGAACTGCACAGTGGAGCAACAAGCGAAAATGTAGTGCAGAAATGTGAGAAGATTTGGGGATGGAATTCGTTTATCATTTAGTCATATTTCAAAGAGTCTGAATACCCTAGAATCTTTGATAAGCTTAAGAGGTCTATGCCTTGTCTTATCCCAGAGTCTCTCTCTCTCTCTCTCTCTAACCCAGATTGT
The DNA here is from genome assembly GCA_030914345.1 of Drosophila koepferae. NCBI lineage: Eukaryota > Metazoa > Arthropoda > Insecta > Diptera > Drosophilidae > Drosophila > Drosophila koepferae. Next base: position 2,255,028 of record JAUESR010000205.1, read on the forward strand.
ACCAAACTCTTTAAAGTCTGCAGACCCTGGAATCTACATTTTGCGTTCTTAACTAAAGTCTTATCTGAACATTATAGAATCTCCATACCCAAGATAATTTTTTCCCTCCACTTAACATCTGCAGCTAGATCAAAAGTCCCATCTACAAATAGAAACGGAATACCCTTGAATCTGCTATAACCAAGCTCTTAAACTTCCTCTCAGCTCTTAGCTAAAGTCAAATATAAGTAAATTATAACTTCAATGCAAACATAAATAAAGCAAAGTTCACATTCTTTTAGGCTTAGAAGTAGCCTGAAGCATGTCAGAAGTCTGTCTATAAGCTCTATTAATATGATTAGCCATGCCTAATGGACAGCAGTGTGAAGCTAATTACCGAATACACGTTAATTAAATTGCACAAGCGACAGCCTATTGAGTGCTCGAGACATGCTGTCAGAGCTCCTTCAAATAACTTAATTTCTTTCGTTTCTGTTTACGATTGCCAAGTCTTGATCCCAGAGGCAATCGCACGCGGAAGTGTCTGTCCATAAGTAGAGAGAAGCATTGCCAAAAAAAAAAAAAAAAGACTGACAACAGAAATACAACAAACAAAGTCTTAACACACATATCATTGACTAAATCACTTTGACGTTAACCAGTTGGACAACTTTTTGGTTTAGCGCACTGAAACCGAAACTGAAACTGAAAAGGCGACAAATGTTCTCTTGGCGAAATATCTAGCTAAGAAACTTGGCCGATTATCTCAAAGGCGATGATGATGTTTTGGCTATTGAGAGGAAACCAGTTCGCCAGCAAAACACCTACACAGCCTATAAGAAATATAGATAGATAGATAGAGAATTATAGTTGAAATTTCAATTGAACTCTTTGCGCTACAGCCGAAAAGGTGTCAAAGCTATAGCCTTGGCTTGTGCTTGGTGTTTTAAAATGTAAATGTAAAGAAATTACCATAAAATGCAAAACGTGCCCCGCCACAGCAACGAGGTTGCCAAAGAAACTGTTGGCCAACTAAACTAAACCGAAAGCTCACACACTTGACTTTCATGGCTTTGAATAACCGAAAATTAGTGCGTGTCTCCAAATGCGTTTTTTTCACTGGGAACGAAGAGGCGCACACCCAAAAAAAGTATCAGACAAACAACACAAAATAACAACGAGAATGTATCAAAACAAGTTCATATGGTTAGTGTTGGGTGTAGCCGACTAAGCAATACTCAGCAACAGGAGTGTATCCCAGAAATTACATTTCAAATTTGTTCATCGAGCTGCCTCTAGTTCCTAATTTTGGAATGAGAACAACCTGAAACTGAAACCTGAAACTGTCTATGCCATATTAGGCTTAGCTATCAAATTTATCAAATGCTAACAATTTCCATATTAGACTTAAGTTACCAAATTTATATCCAAACTATTTCTAGTTCTCAAGTTATGCTGCAATATAGTATATCATATTCCTATACTATGAAACTGAAGGAGCATGAAGCAGAATCTATAGCGAACGTAATGTTTCCTATAGAACCAGCTCTTATCACTACAGACTGCCTTGACTATATGAATACAATTTGTCCTTTTTATATGAATACAATTTGTCCTTTTTATTATTGCTAATTATCTAACGGAAAGGCGACCTTGTATCTAGTCGCATATCTATGTCAATGGGTCATACCCTAGCTAGGCACCGTCTCATGATTTTTAGGGTATATGGAGGCGAGAGTGCGAGAGCTAGGAATAGATAGTGTGAGAGGCACGCTTAATGGTCTGTGTGCAAGTCTCCAAAATTTACGAGCAGCCCTTTGAGATATGGTTATGGCTGATGTGTTTATATTGTCAACTGGAACTGGGAACTGGCAGCTCGCAACTGAAACTGAAACTGAAGCAGCAGCAGGAGCAGCAGCAGGAGCAGCAGCAGCACACATAGACATTTTGGGTAGATATTCATATGGCTTAAATGAAAGCCTCACATTGGGCGCCTATGCAAATGGCAGCAGTTGTTATTCATATACACATATAGCTCAGGCCTAGCTGTGACTTTATTTATTTGCCAGACACACGAGAGAAAATGTGTGTGTGCTTGGCCTGATTACAGTGTGCGCCAGCTATGGCGTCTAGGCGCCCTCAACGGATAAAAAGTTCAACTGTAGTCAGATTTGAATCAGTTTTGCTCTCATGAAACTTTGGGGAAAAGTTGGAAAATTCTGGCTGCTAATTGGCTTAAAAACTTTGCACACACCAACAACAGAGTCCGGCATTTAATTTGTTTTGTATCTGCTGCAAATGTCTTTATTTATTATGCTAATGTAAGTCATCCATGTATGGTGTGCGCGTGTGTGTGTGTGTGTGTGTGTATTGACATGTGTAGCAATATATATATCATGTTTATGTTGGCTCACACGCACACGCAGTGAACGTTAAAGTTAATGTCAAATTTTTGACGTCGAGGCGCACCTTACTTCCGGTCGCGCTCGAGGGGTCACTTTTTCACTTTTGTCAATTGCTTCGCTTCATTTTGTATTCACTTTATATAAGTGTGTGTATGTGCATAGATATACCTGCACCTAACTAATTAGTGGGGCATTATAGACTGAGGAAAATTTATTTTTATTATATTTGAAAATGCTTTGCTGCACTTTATTAAAGAATGAGATTTAATGTTATTTAAGCAGACAACTCTAATGAATTAATATAGAGACGAGTTAGAAAGATTATTATAGATATATGTATTGACTAAGATTGCATAAAATTAACTTACATTCAACATAAAATTAAATAAATCTTTCAGTAAATATTTTATTCCAACTTAAAACTGAGTAAAAACTAATTAAGAAACTTTCGTAAAAGAATTTTATTAAGAATTTTACATTTGCTCATATATAAAAGCTCCTTAGTGCAGGTATTTGAAAAGTCGTGCAAGCTCTTCGCTTCGCGTTTGCATTCGTATGCCAAACACATTTGGCATTTTCATTGCTAATGCTCATATTTTTCAGCCAGGTCGCAGCTCGCAGCACGTGCGTGAAAATTCGCCCATTCGCTGTCCCTTCGCTCCCTTATGGTACCCTTACCCTCGACCATGGCCTTTTGGGAGCCCCCATTATGATTGTTGTGGCAACCATAATTAAACGCCCAAAATGCTAGAAATTACAGTCTCGAATGGTGTTCTATGACGTTTCGTCTGCTCTATATGTCGCGTGGGTCGTGCCTGCGTTGAGTTTCTAGCTTTTTTTTTTTTTTTGCTTTTCGCTTTGTAGAAATCGACGCGTAGATTGCATAATTACGTCTACGACACGGCGACGACACTACTTTAGCCGTGACTTTTTTTTGTTTTCGTTTTAGGTCTGAACTTTAACGATGGAAAGTGTAAGTGCGAAACGGTAAAACAAAAGTAGAAAGGCAAAGTCATGACAGAGAACACATAAAACTTTGAGCGAAAGGCAGAGAAGATATTCTTGAAGTAGAAAGGATAAATTTGGATGAAGGGCATTAGAAGACTCCTACTTCAGAGATATATTTTAATATAAGTTAAAGTTTACTCTTATAAGAAATGCACTTAAATTAGGAATGTTATAGAAAGATATATGCAATAGAGTTTATTCATTGGGAGAGAAAAGAGGGGAACTACGAGTTCAAGTTAATTCAAGCATTTGATGTGAAATGAGCAACATACATGTATTTCACATTCTTACATTCCTTACATCTACATGCTCAACTAATTTACTGATTGATGAACTCTATACGCATAGAAATTAGCTGTGATCCAAAGACTTTCCAAATGGAATTTTAATATGTGCGGCAAGTCAGCCATGAAAAAGACACAATATACTATTTGTTGTTTACGCAGTATTCATTAATAATATCTATGTAATATAAATAGAGGTTTTAATCTTATCGGAGAAATGAGTTTTGCAGCCGTTGGCCCATTACAATTTCCATTACTCATGAGCTTCGCTGCTTCATTGTGAAATGGCAAATGGCCTGGCCAAAGAGTGCCATTGCATTGTTATTAATTGAATCAATGACAAAATGAAATGAAATGAAATGAAATGAAATGAAATTCAATGCGTATACACACGCACACAGCCATTTTGATAGGGAACCTAGTCCAAAATCGAGTTATCAGCCATGGCGCCATGTGGCGTATGCGCAATATTATTACCCATACGACCTCTAAGACTAAGCATTGTGCAAGCAAAGCCAAAGCAAATTGAAAGTATTTTCACAAAGCAGAAAAAGCTGAAATCCCAAAAAAGAACTATTAATAGCCGTAACATGCAATTAAAATTGAGTGCACAGCGAGAAAAAGTTTAGGTAATTAAATGCATGTGCAATGTAAGGGCAGTTCGAATGAGGTCTTGCTCTTGGTCTTGGTCATACTTGACTAGCATGCGATATGAATTACTGCGAATGAACTGTGATTTATATAGAATTGAAGTATAATATATCAAATACTTAACGCATATTTGATAACGAGCATAAAATATTATAAAGGAGCACACTTGGAAATAAGTCTGAGAGGAATTATTTGTTAGATTCTTGATTCTTGTTAGATTTCTTGTTTCTTAAAAAAAAGCATCGTTAATTTCTTATGATTAACAATTTCATAATTTTAAACTCTATGCATCTATAATATTATATTATATATTATATTAATATCTCTTAAGTAATTTCCTTTCAAAAACTATATTAAATGATTTATATTTTTCTCAACTGTCCATTATTCCTCTATAGAAAATAATAATCTTTTCATAAATACCCATTAAATCTAAATTTCCTTATTTGCATTTTTTCTATATATATTTTTTTTAAATTTAAATAATTATGTCGATAAGAAATCGTTTTTTAATGCATAATTTATCTATGGCTATAATATGCGCCATACAAATTTGTTTATATATTAATAAACTGGTTTTTTACAGCTAAACAATTAATAAGTCATATATAGAGAAATGATCTCATGTTTATTTAAAAACGAAGAAACTATTTCAAAACTTTAGCAAGTTTTATTTTCTTAAGTTTTTTAAGTATTTCAATAAAATGTTTTTTTTTTTTTGCTTCATAATTAGTTAACAATTCTTTATTTAGTTATTTATTTATATATGTTAGTTATTGTTATTAATATTTAATTATTTTTGCTAAAATATTTTGTAAAAAATATCTCACTAAAAAAAAATTATTTTCTGATTCATTATTTATTTTTGTTTAATTATTATTATTATTATGAATTGTTTTTATTTAATTATATTTAAAGACTTCAAACTATAATTAAGAGTGAGCCTATAATTCAACTGTATTATTATCGCTCATAATTATTTATTTATTTTGCAAGTCTTTAAAGTGTAATTTATTTGTAAACGCTTTATCAGCGCCTATATTTAGGTATTATCTTTTTATATGAATAGTTGCAAATTTCAATCAATTATTTTTGTATAATTCTGTATTTCCTGTTTCCCATTAATCAGAATTCATATTCTATATAGAGTGCGCTTCCGTTTTCACATTTTTCTTGTATATTTTGTTTTTGTCTATATTTGTTTGCCCAGTGACTCTGCCCAAAGTCTCAGAATGCAATGCGTAATGAAAAGCAATGCCAGAAGCATTCGCCAGGTTGTTATATTATTATTTTTTTTTTTGTGCCTGATAAGAGCTTCGTATTTGACGTCTGGTATTGCCATTGCAATGAGCCGCTATCAGCAATTGGTATCGGAAGCGGACAACGTTGCCAGCCAAGGCCTGATAAAGATGATGACGCTCGGGTTACATACAGGCGCCGCAGGGCGTCCAATAAAGAATTTGGTAAACAAAAAAAAAAGAGCTGGCATGACTAGTGAAATGCCCTGCAAAACTAGATGTTTGTTGGCTAAATGAATTTATGAATGGCTAAAAACGTATAAAGTCTGACTTCAGCAGCTAAAATATCAGATAAGAGCAATTTTATTTATTAAATTGTTTATTATATCTACAGCTATAATTTATGATCTATGAGATCACAAATATTTTAGTATTCTTTTAAGTTTGTTTCAATTTTTAATACAATTTTGCATTGAAAATCTTATATTATTTATAATTCTCTTAAAGTGTCAAAAACAATTTTCAATTTCATTAGTTTTCATATACATATATTTCCTGATATACGTATATTATATTTTGTTATTTATAAATTTATTAAAATTTTCTTTACTTATCTTTAATTGATTATATTAAAAATATTAATATTTAAGTATTTTGTTGTTTGTTTCATTTTTGACAGACATTTTCCCATTCTTTTAGTTTTCACATACATTTCCTGCTATTCATGAGACTCCCCTTTGAAGCTGTGCTCATTGCAGGGTATTATTGTGAACGATTGAGTGAGCAACAACAATATCAAATGATTGAGCAATTGACAAGTTCATTTGTGAACTGCGACACTTTTACGTAGGGCCCACGTCCAGAGAAAAGCGTCGCGCAAACGAATTTTCAATTTGTTTACACAAACACACACACAATACTATATATATATATATATATATATGTGTGTGTGTCTGAGCAGCTGCTGTTGCTGATAGTGTTCTCAAATTAACATATTGGCAGTCAAACAAAAAATGAGAGAAGAAAACGAGCCGATAATAATTATATGTAAATGAGTTTTTGTCGCCCGGCTGTCTTATCAGGTGGTCAACAACAACTCATTAGAACTAGCTCTTCACAGTCATTGAACTCTATTCGAATTGGCCGCTCGCATTGCACTTACTTTTGTTATTGTTGTTGTTGTTGTTTTAGAAGCTGCTGCTTTTGAGCGAACTTTGTCGAAGCCGGCGAAAGAAGATAAAACAATACAGAACACGAAAAAAAGCCGAAGACAGGCAGCAGGTGTGTTTGTTGCTTTTTTTTTCTGTTTGGTTTTTGTTTTGCGTTTTTGTTGTTGTTGTTGTTGTTTATTTATTGCTGTTGGTTAAATTCACGCAGCGGCAGCTGTCAACACACGCGACGTTGTTCGCAGTTTTAGAGCGGCTAAATTATCGCATAATTTGAATGCAGTTGCTGCTGCGGCTGCTGTTGCTGCTGTCAACAAAATGCAGCGCTCACACTTATACACATGCGCTCGCACTCGCACTCACACATTCACACAACTTAGGCTAGACGACGACGTCGACGACGACACACCAAATAACGTCTACACGCGGCGAAGACTCGTTGGCAACTAATACCAGCATATGCTATGCTGCTGTTATTTTGAGCGCAAGGCTTAACAGAGCGCAGAGAAACGGCGACTCTCAGACGCTGTTAACTGCGGCGAATTGAGCGTTGAACAGCTGGGCTTGCTGTTGTTGCCGGCTTTTTGTGCGAGGCGTCGCTCATTTCGGTGGTTGCTCACACAGTATAAGAGTCATTGACGCGTGTATAAGACGGCTGCAAGCACGCTTGGCGCTAGTTGTTGTTGTTAGTATAAGTGTTGAAATGTGTTTAGAATTTCAATAGAGTTGATTTAGTTAAGAGTTAAAAGTGGGAACATGTTAAGATTATCGTATAGACGAATTCTAAAGAGAGCTTGAAGTACTTGAATTTGTTTTAAAATATTTTTGTTAATTTTTAAAAATATAAGAAATTGTTTTATTTCATGAGACAAATATTCAATTTTTCCCTAATATTTATTTTTATTTTAAATGTTGATTATAGCGCCTTATACTTAACTTTAAAGCCTCATACGAATCTTTCTAGAAGTCAAACTGATTCTAATTTAATTAATTAAAAGAAAAAAACAAAAAATAACACGTTTCGTTATTTACGCTTCACACTTTACGTTTAGACCATAATCAAATGATTTAGCCAAAAAAAAAAATTTGTATTCAAAATTCAAATACCCTTAAATAATAGAAGTTATAAAAAGGATACGCTCGAATGCGTCAGGACCTTTGCATTGTTGTTAACAATCCATCATTATCGCATAGACATCCGGGCGCAGGAAGCGCTGCAGCAGCAGCAATAGCAACAACAGCTGCAGAAGGGGGCGGGCAGCGAGGCGGGTGGCGACTGGCGACTGGCGAGTGGCGTGGCAACATTGCATTACAATTTGTGGCTGGCTCTTCGAGCGATTCCTTTTCTTCCTTTTTTTTAAACATTTTTTGTGTGTAGTCCGCTTGGCCGTTTGTCTGCACACACACAAAGACACACACACACACACACACACACACACAAATTGCTACGTGGCGCACGTGTCTGGCAGCTCTTGTTGGGGATTATATGGCGCAGAGGCCGGCCGCAACGGCTAGCGATCCACAGGGCTCAAACAGCGAAACTGAAAGTGAGTCGCGTGGAAGTGTAAGGATATATAAGTATATATATATATATGTATATGCATATAGATGTATGTGTATGCTCAGGATACTAGGAATGGATGACAGGCCGGCTGCAGCAGTCAAGTACGTTTAGGCTGGCAGCCAGCAAGGCACTCAGTCAGTTGGTCGTGGTTTTTGAAAATATACCCGAACCAGAAACTGAAATGGGTTATTAGTTAGGAGAGTTATTTAGAAAAAAAAAACTGAATTTACAGTTTTAATGAAACTTAGTCGAATAACGCTTAAGCTATAAGTATAAGAAGCACTATGTAAAGCAATTTGGTCTGAACAGATATATCAAATATTTTATGACATGAAAGAGAGCTAGATAAAATATAATACATTTCTAAGCTTTGTTCTACTACAACCTATAACCAACCTATGCAATAAGTACAGGGTATCTGGTAGCCCCACTTACGTTTCTTAATAGCCAAGTACGGGTATTTCATTAGTCGCATAACCTTTGCTCTATGACGGACTCCCCCATTTTAGCAATTTGAAAGTTGCAATTTTCCATCTCTTTTTATGGCCTTTTTGAGCAGAGTGTGAGTGAGAAAGGGAGAGTGAGAGTGAGGAGAGTGGAAGAGGACGATACGCTTAACTTTCAGCCATGTCGGTTGTTGCGGTTTATGCAAATTAGCAAAGTTAACATTTACCAAATTGTTGACGCTACCAAAATTTCATTTGGGCCAAACTCTGCATGCAGGCAGAAAGGGTAGAGCGTGAGAGTGAGACAGAGCGAGCGAGAGATGGAGTGAGAAAGAAGATTTGTAGGTGTGCAACTGCAACACGGAAATACAACTTGGTGGCAAAATCGAAATCAAAATGTTTGTCCGCTTTTTGATCCAGCAATGTGCCAGAGAACGGCACCTAGAACTAGGTAGCGCTTCCTCCCCATTGACATATCTATTTTCGACTAGCATACGAGTTGACAAGCGGCCAAGTGATGGCATGCACCTGCAACAGCTTCATGACTCCACATGCCGCATGCCTCGCACATCTATCTATCATAATTAGAATAAGAATTGGAAGTTTGTGCGCGTCGCAGATGCTGCAAATAGAGCGTCTAATAGCATTTCACTTAATTTCCGCTCTAGAAAAGGGGAAACAATGAGGGCTTAAGCATTGTAAGGGTATATTAGCTGGGGAAAATTTATGTACATAATTCAGATAGAGATGATAGACTGAATAAATACCGCAAAAGACAGAAGAAATAATATACTAGATGAATAAAGATTCAAGACAAAACTTGATAAGGTACGACTAAATACTAAAGGACTGAAAATGAAAGATGGAAGAAGATGGAAGATAGAAGATGGAATATAGAGGATAGAGGATAGAAGATGGGTGATAAACGATAGAAGATAGAAGATGGAAGATAGAAGATGGAGGATACAGGATAGAAGATAGAGATAATATAAAATAGAAGATTGATGATAGAAGATAAAAGATAGAAGATAGAAGCTAGAAGCTAGAAGCTAGAAGATAGAAGATAGAAGATAGAAGATAGATGATGGAAGATGGAAGATGGAAGATAGAAGATATAAGATATAAAATATAAGCTAGAAGATAGAAGATAGTATATTAAAGATAGAAGATAGAAGATGGAATGTTGAAGGTAGATAGAAGGTGGAAGATAGGACAGTAAATATATAGATAGAATGAATATTGATATTGATTTCTTTTACAGTTAATATATATAATATTTTCTTTTTAAAATCTCACTTCCCAAATTGTGAGCAAATCTTTGTTATATGTAACTTCTCGCTAAAATACATCTTCCACCCATACAATTCCATCAGAGGCACTCTCACTTTTGCAACTTACCCAACTTGACATTTTGTGAAAAGCAGCCAACGTGGCGTATGCGCAATACCTGAAACATCTAATTGCGCCCAGGCGAGTCGTTTCGTCCGAAGGCGACTACTTCAAATGGAATAACTGAATAGAGCTGAACTGAACGAAGCGCGGCTGCATAATAATAAAATGTCAAATGCTCGACCTGTCGGCAGGTGAAAGCATAAGCAGCAAAACAACTACATTAACACTAACGATGTACTGGCGCAAGCCCAGGACAATTGAAATGCCTTGGACAGGACACAGGCACACAGGAAGAGAAAGAGAGAGAGAGAGAGAGAGAGAGAGAAGGGAAGCTGCTGCATATGATAAACAGATGAAAGGCTGCAGAAAAATGTTAGCAAATACTTTGTGCTATCTTTGTTATTGTTTGAGAAAATATCCTGCAAAAGTGGGGAAGGGCGTGTATAATGGGGATAAGACAGGCACTTATGCAAATTTGCAGAAGATTTATCGCCGTGGCGATAGTTAGTGGAAGTAAGTAGCATGCTTATAAAACTTGAAAGAGAAACAAAAATGCATTTCCAGTTATATGCTGATTACTTAATCAAGTCCAGGGTATCAGTTAGTCTATACAATGTGTATAGCTGCCATGCTACTTGTTTTGGTTTAGTTTTCTTATTTGGGAGTTTAGCGAACCCGAACTCCAGTCGGGAGCTCGTCTCGGCGTCCTCGTTGTCGGAGTCGAAGACCCAGACAAACGCTTCCATACGCTTTCTTTGTGTCTGCCACAGCGCGCTTGTGCAGCCCCCCCCCCCCCCCCCCCCCCCCCTCAACCTTTGGCCAGACAATGGGCAACGCTTTGGATCCTGGCTCATGGTTTAGGAACGCATTCAAGAGGCTAATGCCCCTTTGGCCATTGGATCTGTTGGGAGACAGAAACACGCATACATACATACATACGCCAGCATAAACACATAAAACATAATAATAATAAAAGCAGTTGGCAAATTTATGAATGCGCCACAGAGCGTTGCAATTAGCTCTCTGAATTCCTATATGCTCGTATGCTATAAACATGGATGGATGGATGGATCATAAACGTATTTGGCATGTGAGTTGTATGTGTCGAAATTTGCATAAACTGCACATAAACTACATTAACATACAATGAGGCACTTTGGCATTAACTGTAATTAAGTGTACCTACAGTTTGCCACATGCCACCTGCCACTCGCCGCCTGTTCCCCATTCCCACGTCGTCTTCTCCTTTCGAGATAATTAAATGCTCTTCAGTCGCATTGAAAAGTGCAGCTCCAGCTGTTGCTGTTGCTGTTGTTGATGTTGATGTTGATGCCAAAACCAAACTCCCATACTTTGACTAACAAATAGGCACACTCATTAATTAGACACTCACACACACACACACGGCCTGGTGTGTGAGTTGAGGTGTGTGTGTGTGCCTTCCAGGTTGTCTTGCTTTAAAGAGTCTGCCGACCACCAAATGAACTTTTGTCAGACCTAAATAATATATTGCAGCTACACACAATTAGTTGAGATACCTTCACTCTATAGTCGAAAAGGGTTATGATAAGCTAGGTGCCTATTAAATCTGAAAGCGAGAGAGAGAGGGAGTGTGAGAAAAATAATGAAAGAGGTGCTGAAAGAAGCATATGTATATAATTAAAGAGATAGATGCAGTGATAGAAGGAATGATTGATACACAGAGAGATAGAGAGAGAGAGAGAGAGAGAGAGAGAGAGAGAGAGAGAGAGAGAGAGAGAGAGAGAGAGAGAGAGAGAGAGAGAGAGAGAGAGAGAGAGAGAGAGAGAGGGAGAGGGAAAGGGAGAGGGAGAGAGAGAGAGAGATAACTTGAAAGAGTGGAGCTGCTACTCCAGAGAGAGAGAGAGAGAGAGAGAGAGAGGGAGGAATATTGAGAGAGAAATACAGATTTTTAAAGAAAAAGATATTAAAGTGAGGAAACGAAATGAATAAGATTATGAGGGTCAGAGATATTTAGATTCTGTGATTTCATATATATCAAATTTTCATATATATCTAATCATTTTCCATATAGTTCACCATTTCACTATTTGCCATAAGCCCATCAGGAAACCTTGCATATAAGACTCTAAACCAATGCACACAGCTCAGTAAGACTAGAAACTCTGAAATCAACTCAAATGCAAAACTTTCCCACTTGTTAAGATACGATTGCAATGTAAGAGAAAGTAACGGTAAATAGTCGAGTTGTAATGTCTGAGAACAAGCTCGGAGCCAAAAGCTTATTTGGTGCATTCATTTATTCATGAAAGAAGAAACTGCGCACTTTCAACTTTCAACTCCAAGCCTTCCGAGCGCCCAACTCCAGTTTAGATTTTTGGAGAACTGTAGTTGGGGACGAAAATCGGAGACGTGGCACTCAACTAAATTAAATCCTTTGACGGCTCGGATTGTGATTTGAATATTTGCGGTGTTGTTTAGATTATGAATTCATTTATAATCATTTAGTTTGAGTTATGTACATTGAAACACACTCAAGCACAAATCCCATAATGAGCATATTCTATTAGAGCGGAGCTACCCTTAGCTTCAACTTACCCTTAAATATTTCATATTGTATATATCTCATGTTCGGGGGATGGAAATTAACAAAAAGCAAATCCTGGACACATGTTGCATTCAGTTGCGCCCCTTCCAAGGGCTTGGGGTACGGGTAATGCTATGTTTTGACAAACCCCAAATCGGGCGAAAAACTGAACTGAACTGTTGAGGGATTCCTTTTGAAGATGACAACCATTTGCACCCGCAACCACCGTGTCGGTGACAACATTTATTTTGACAAGGACTCACAGTCTCCCTTGCTCCAACTGCAATTTACCTCAGTGTTGCTTGGCAAAAGGGGTTTACCAGGAAATTGTAAATGGGCGAGCACAACCCCAAACAAAAAACTGAAGTACTGAAGTACTTTTCGTGGCGCTTTATTTAGCATAATCGAGTTGATGCATTTTTTGACGCTGTGGTTTCACATAATTGAAAATCGAATCAAATCGCGTGAAATTTAATCAACTTAAGAACAGAACTTCAACTCCCCAGTGACACGAGCCAAAGCAGGAGAAGCAGCTCCAAGCAGGAAATCTAGAATTAGCCCAAATCCAAGTAATAAAATTGCGACTATTTGCTTTGAATTGAGTTACTAATGGGATAGAGTTGAGCTACGCATAGCCGCAAACAGGAAAACAAAAGGGAACGACAAAAATGGAAGCAATGACTTGACGAATTTTGTATGCCCTATTAGAGAAAGATGTTATGAAGCATTAAATAATGCCTTTAGCTTATGAGTAGATTTTGTTAACAACTCGTATGTTTTAAATGAATGGGGCTATGTTAACTAACAGAGACTTAACAGTAAAAGACGACGTTAGAAGTTAGATCATATATTAAGTTAGTTTGAGATAAAACGTTCCTTCCAATATATTTTATTAGTTATTAGTTTTAAGAGTAAGATATAAACTAACCTAACCCAATAAGTTGTATGAGTTAGAGATGAAGCTAGAAATTCAACTCATGGACAGACAGATAGCTAGATAGAATTGATATTAGCTATAAGGGTGTCAGATAGTTGAAGCAAATTCTACACATAGATTGACGGATGAACAGACGAACATATTCAATATACAGATGGACCTACACGCCTTTCAATACACTCCGTGCTTACCTGCATACCTTACAATTCGTAGCTTATACTCTCTCTCTCTCTCTCCCTCTCTCTCTCTCCCTATCTCTCTCTGTCTCTCTAGTTCTTAGCTGACATATTTCATCAGAAAAAGTGTAATACCCCAAGCAAGCGTATAACGAACGACACTAAGCCCACAATGCGAAGCGATGTGTCGCTCCCCAATCAAATGCCGATGAGCTCCAACTCGAGTCTCAACTCCAGTTGCAATTCCAATCCCAGTCCCACTTCCACTTCCATTCCCAGTCCCAACTCTCATTCCCTGGTCCAGTTGGCATTGCCATTAGTTGTGCATTTGCGTGTTTGCTGAGGCTACTAAATAAGCACCCGGCGGATGTGTAATGTCCGCTGTGGCAAATGGACACGACAACGACGAGAAGGAGGATGATGATGATGTTGACGATGATAATGTTCATGCTGATGACGTTGATGACGTTGTCTGTCCAAGTCAGGAAATTAAGCCCTGTAAGCGGATTTCAACATGTATGGCACACCGTTTCAGCTACTTAGAAACTAGAGTTATGTTCACTTTCATTCAATCGATGTTCATTTATTTGATATACGAGCATATACGGCAACAGTAATCCCCTACTATACGTTCATGCCCATGCCCCCTACCCCTTCCGTCCTTGCTCACTTGCTGGAGCGTCTGCGATTGTTGCCAAAGATGCGCAGGTGTTTGCTGCGCGACAGCTCCCGCGCCTCCCTCTGGCTCAGCTCGTACAGTTCCGCCTCCAGCTCACGTATGTAGGCGGCCATGGCAGCCGGTGAGAGACGAGTTAACTCTATTTGGTAGATATAGTATATATATATATACTTGCAGTTGATATTGATTGCATTTGCAGTTCATTTACCCATTCGCTTTTGTTCGTCTTCCTTTTGGGTGCGCGTACTGCTGCTGCTATTGGCCGCCTCCTGCTCGTTGCGGACTGCCAATTCGGCGATTATGGCGCTAACACTTTTGCGACCACGTGGACTCTCCTCTATATCCTCTATATCTACATCCTCATCGGTATCTTCGTTGGATGAGCCCGAAGCAGCTTCCACCTCCTGCTCAGCTTTGTCGTTCTCCATATTTCGCTCAGCTTCTCTTTAAAAGTAATCTCTTTTTGTTAAATCATGTGAGATGACAAATGCTATTGTACAGTGACTTAATTGTCATTGCTGTCAGTGTTGTAAAGTTCATACAGGTTGACTGAGTCAAGATTACTTTAAAGAGTCAACGCGTGAGCAGAGCCCAAGTTATTTAGCAGTTTAGTTAAGTTTTCTATTTAGGTTTTGAGCTCGTCTCATGAAATAGATACTTTTTTCATGTTTATATAGATAAGCTTTTATATATTCTAAGACGTATATTATTATACATCAATTCGGGCTCTCTCTCTCTCTCTCTCATATGCAGCTTTTATAGCTTCCATAAACCCAACCAAACTTGCGGACTATTTGCGCAGTTGAATGCTTCAGTGTTGAACCCTCAGGCTGTATTCGTGGCGCATATTAGCTATCTAGCTAGCGCGGCCATTAACATTTATAAAGCCAGTCAAAAGGACCAGAGCCAAGTCCCAGGCCCAACTCCCGCAGAAACCCTAAACATTAACTTCAATTTGTTGCCACATAAAGCCAAAATGGAAAATTTCAAATGCGTATTTTCCGCCAAACACAAAGGAAAACCCCCAAACTCCCGCTCTAAACCCAAACCAAAATTGTATGGCTAATGAGCTGCACAAAATTAATTGTTGCAATGAAATCACGTGCCCGAAAAGAGCTGCCAAAAATATCTCAGCTAGGTATGGAAAGGAAAGTATGAGAGTTATATGTAGATATGGAATATTGGGAGTCGAGAGTATTTCGCAGTTTATGCAAATTATGTTTTTAGTTATCGCTGCTACTGCTGCTGCTGGTGGTTGCCAAGCTGAGCAAGCAGAAGCCACAGCAAAACGCTGGCTATTAGAAAACGTTTCCACAAGGACTCGAACTCGAACTGGTAAACAATCCATCATTAACACATGCAAAACACACTGTGACCCCAGCTGCTACGTTACCCTCTAGAAGTCTCTAACTTCTAGCAGCGTGTGGGTGTTGCACGTGTCTGTTTGCATTGCGGGCAGCTTAGACGACAACCAGACGACAAATAATAAGTATGAATGTGATTTTAGGAAGTGAATGACTGGGCGATACCCTGCTTTGTTGCATTTGTTTTGATGAAGTTGTTGTTGCGGCTTTATTAGGCAATTCATTGTTGTGTTTACTTTAATTCGCGCTAGATACCCTACGATCCAAGAACTAATATCGTTTCTTGTTTTATATAAACCACAAATCAAATTGTTTAGCTCTAACTCTTCTAGTTCTTGAGCTATGATAAAAACTGATGAATATTTAAAATTTTACTTCTAAATCAAAGAAAATTAAGTAAAATTTTTTTTACATTTCAAAATATTTGTTCATCTAGTTCTGGAGATCATTGGTATAAAATGTTTATATCAAAACTCAACTTTGATGTGGTATTTGAGCAGATAGAAATAATATTAAGAGAGATGCAATATAAAATACAATTATTACAATTTTCTATATATAGTATACTCAATAATTTAATGAGAAACTGATACATCGCCTCAATTTCCATAACATCAATCTACCCGCCTTTTACTTTACAGTTGCTGCTGGGTATAAACCTGTGCCGAATGTGTGTCGTGCACAGGACAAAGGACGCGTGCTTATTATGCCTGTATAGCCATTGTTGCTGTTGTTGTTGGTCGCCCTGTTTACTGTTGCTGTTGCTGTTGCCGTTGCTGCTGCTTTATGGCCACTGAGAAAAAGTTGTGGCAAAAGTATCGCTTTTTACTTTTACTTGAGGCTCATGCAAATTGCACAAGTTAAATTTTGAAAATGTCAGCTGCTGCCCTCTCTCTCTCTCTCTCTCTCTCTCTCTATAATATCCCCATTTTACCCCTGCTTAGCCTCTAAATGATGGCTCATGTTATGCGCCTAACTGCTGTCCAAAATCGCTCCCCTGGGGTTCTAAGTACTAGCTATACCGCTGTGTGCTTTACGAGTGCTTCTGCACTGAGCGAAAATTGTGTATTGATTGAGAAATATGAATAATATAAATGGTAACTAAAAGCAAATACCCTTGAAAGTGCATGTGCTGCATTGTTATTAAATGATGTATAGAGTAGCTCAAAGGTCATTCATTAATATCTATAGTAGATGTGCAGCTTTACATGAGAATTTTTAAGTATTTACGGGGTTTCCTTAAGGGAATTGCATTTCTTCATTTATATGTTAGGAACTTTACAGGATATCTGCTTCTCCTCTTTGCCATTTGTAGAATATGCCCTTAAAGGAACTTTCATCATTTCTCTCTTTACCTTCAAGACTTCTGTCTAGTATATCCCACAATCTACATTCTCATACTCTTCGCTTACGCCTTTCGAAATATTGTAAAATTTCCTCTCAGTGTAGAATGCCACTGTGTAACATGTTCGCATTACACTGCAGTTTATTTGCCAGGATTTCCATGTTATCATCGTGCGGCACGTGTCGCCGCTGGAGCTTCTGTTGGCTCTGATTTTGGCTTGCTTTTAAATGGCTGCTGTCATGACCCGGCAAAAGCGGCAGAAGCCCAAACAAAGGCGGAGGCGAAAAGGAAACGCGGCACTCAGTCAACATGTCGTCGTAGCCAATTGCCACTGTAGCGGGTTGAACAACCTAAACAACAACTGTCCAAACAAGCGCAACGAGCCGAGCCGAGCCGAGCCAAAACATAACTAAACAGCCAAGCAGCCAAAACAAATGTCGGCCAACTCTCTGGCCCAGGACATTGTCCTAAATATGAAGGACCCAAGCAAATGAACTGCATTTGTGCGTGGGGCCGAGACTCCAGCAGCAGCAGCAGCTGTTGCTGCTACGTACTCCTCCTGCTTCAGCTGTTCCTACAGCAGCCTCTGCTGCTATTCCTTCTGCTGGTGTGCCAGGTTCCATTCCACAAATTCCAAATTATTCCTGTTGCTCTTACTCCATTCCCACAGCTGCTGCTATGCCAGCTATTGCTCCGAAGTTCCTCATTTCCTTCACCTGACATTGGATTCCCACTATTCGTATTATGCCAACTCCTGCTCGTAAAATTCCAGCCTCTCCTGCTTTTCATCTTCTTTCTAGCTGCAAGCTGCTGTTATGTCAACTCCAGATTCTACTTCTCCTGCTCTTCGCTTCTGGGTACAGCTGCTACTCGCTCTCCTCCTGCTAACTCCCATTTCTGCACCTACTCTTCGATATGCATAATGACCTCCACTCGCATCGGCTGTTATGCATGCTCCCTCTCAAACTGCTGCTATGCCTCTTCCTGCTCCTACTCTACAAGCTGCATAATGACTTCCATTGGGCGGCTGCAGCCCTAATTGCCAATTACCAAGTCTCATACTCAATTCCAAACCATTTCATTCAATTTTTCATGCAATTCCATTCGATTTCCATCCAATTTAAAGTCTGTTCAGAGAGTTTACTCATTATATTTATGCATATATATTTATATACCTGATCATAATTACGCACAGAGTCAACACATATTACTTTTAGCTCTCTCTGTTTGGTCTTATGCCAACGAGTCTCCCAGCTCTTGACTAGGCACAGCATTTTGTTGCATTGCTATTGAATATTCGAAATTGTTATATATATGTATTTTTTATAATAATCCTAATAATATTAACTCAATCATCTATAGTCTGCATATGGTTAGATGAAGGAAAAAAGTAAATATTGTAGTCTCTCCTCTCTTTTTCTATCTCTTTTTTTCAGTCTGTATCTCATTTCTTTCCTCTTCCAGTCGTGCCTTTCTCTATCTCGTTCTTCATCTCTTTTTCTCCTCTCTCTCCCTCTCTCTGTATTTCTTCCAGTCTGTCTCTCTCTCTCTCTCTCTCTCTCTTTATATTTATATCTTTCCATCTCTCATTCTTCGTTTCGCTCCCTTTCTTTCTGTATTTTAGTTTTTGCTTTACTCTCTTTGAAAATCTTTCTGTCTCTCTCTCTCTCTCTCTACCTTTCTACGTCTATTTCCATATGTATCTGCCACCCTCTCTCTCTCTCTTTCTCTTTACTTTAGCTAGGGTATCTCATAGTCATCTCTACCCTTTTAACTGTTCTCTCAGCCTGTTATTAATTGAAGCCAACTACCAGCTACCAATTTTTAATTAATACCAATTTTATGTACCTAGTTGTTGCTGTTGTTGTTGTTGTTGTTGTTGCTGTTTGCACATGCAAATTGCGCATTTAATTGGATTAACGCACATTTCCGATCTTCACTGTGTCCCCTTTCTCCCTCCCTCTCTCTCTCTCTCTCTCTAGTCTCTGGCCCTGGCCAATTCATCATCGGGGTCTGGGTTTATTTATGTTTGCGTTTTTAATTATGTCGCATTGGCCGAGCGCTGAGCCAACTGAGCCAACTAAGTTTGGAAGTGTGCCATGTCTGTGTGGCATGCAGCATGTTGCATGTGTGGCATGAAGCTGCGGATGTGCGGCTCGTTGCAGCTGCAGCGAGTAATTCACAAAAATAACACAAACAACAAACTCTAACAAACTCAACTTTGATTTACAGCTTTTACTTTTGAGTTGCAGTTGAAGCCAAAAAAATAAAAAATAAGCCGAATCGTAATTGAGACCCGAGCCCAGGCATTACGAGTGCCCTGTTTGATTACACCTAAAAAAAATATATATATAGTTATTTGTATATATATCTGATTGCATTGCAGCCTCTTTACGGCTCAATAATCAGTCAGTCAATTGACTCGATTGCCAATTGTTGCTGGCCTCATGCAAAGGTGAAAGTCTCTCTCTCGCTCTCCCTCTCTCTCTTTCTTTCTTCCTCTCTGTCTGTAAGCCTTCTCCGTCCCTTTTGGCTGCGTAGGCGCAAAGAATGCGCCTGCAGCAATGCAAGAAAATACAAATTACAACAAAAAGAAGAAGCAGTAAATGACAACGTCATAATACATAATCCTCAACGCTGACATCAAAATGCCAATCAGACGGCATTTGGCTTGCAGTTCGCTCAACTCGACGTTTAGCAAAAAGGGTAGTATGATGTGCCAGGCAACTAATCCCTAATAATAATAATGTTGTATAATAGTCTATAGTTAATGTTACAGTAGATGATTCGTGGGAGGAAGGAAGGCACTAATCATGTAATTCAACTTGTTTTATGCCTGATTAATATTTAATCAACAATAAATGCAGGGCAAAAATTTTTTTTAAATTATTCAAAATATATATATTTTATATATTATATAAAAATTTGTTAATATAGAGCTAGAGGTAAATAAGTATTGACTACTGTTATGACTGTTATCTAAAAGTTCATTGAACTTTAATCAGTAGCTGCATATAAAAAGAAAACTTGAAGTAATTATATGTAATTTTGGACGACTAAATGTAACAGCCCTACAGAAGGGGTGGCTGATAATAAAAAATATCTAGCTAGAAACTGTATTAAGTATATTTCTCTGTTTCTTTGTATGTACCTATAAAACTCTTACATTATGTTACATATGCACATACATACACATATTAAGAAGCTTAGCGTTTACAGGGTATCTTTGTTGTCTGGTTGATAAAATTTATCAACATCCAAGAGGAACTAGTTAGAAACTAGCTAGAAACTGGATCAAATATATCTCCTTGTATGTACCTAATCCTAAATTATATCACATGACATACATACACACATTAAAATTTTTAACTTATACAGGGTATTTTAGTTGTCTGTCAAACTTTTACGTCACATTTTCATTTGCTTGTGGCTTATGTGCAAACATAAACACAAATACGCATTGTTCAACATTTTTGTGTGCCAAAAAACAAGAATGGATTGTTTATGCTGGAAACCAATGCAAATCTCGACATCATCTCTTTGGCTTTTATGCGAGAAATGCCTGAGGAATTGGGTTGACGACTCTCTAAATGCAATCAAATGTGTGTTAAATGCAGCAGTCTGAATCACTGTTGTCATATCCATGGATATGCATAAGAAAAGAGAATATGAATGGAACAATATTTATTTGTAATATGTGAGAGGAACAGTCTAAACAAGGAATTTATTGCATTACCTTTAAGCTGACAGATCGAATCGAATCAATACTATATCAATACAATACAACTAGCAGAATGTCTGATTCTTACGGAATGCCTAATCCAGGCATAAACTTGGTATGGTATTCAAATTCCTTTAAAGTTCTAGAATACTCTAAATATATTTTAAAGGATTAAAGTTGGCTTACAGAGAATCCATAGAATAACATGTGTTAACTATGTGTGGTCTATAAATTACCTAGGGACTTGAGCCATTTTACAATTTTTGTGTTCCCAACTGAATATAGAAACTATTTTGAGAACTCAATTAGAAATTTATGCCTATTATAAAGCCTTCACTGACTCCAATTTGCTGGGACTCGAACCTCAGCTATAAACAAGCCCATCTTATAGACATTAATTAGACTCTTAAAGGACCAGCCACGCACATCCCTCTCTTAACTCAAGTTGCCCACTTCAAGCCTGTTGCTCTTTAAAACTGAAAGCCAATTGTGCTGAAAGTCCTGTGAGTATATCCTGCACCTACTTTGTGAGGTCGACTATTTGTTTTTTGTTGATGCTTTTGTTGCTGGTCGCTCCACATCACATGTCAGGCAACATTTAATTTTGTGCTCGCCGTTGACAATTCATAATACATGTTTATAATTATCCTGCACCCTTTGCAGGCTCACTCATTCAGCCAGTTCAGTTTTGCACCACCACCGAGCAGCACCACCAGCACCGCCAGCCGCATTTAATGTCAGCTTGGAAAATTTACGGTCACCTTTTTGTGTTATTAATTACCGACGGGCACGAACCTGAAGCGAGCTCCACTGCCTTGTCCTTGGTGACTTTAATGCTTGTCGTCGCCAAATGCAAATCATAACCGAGTGGCAAACGCCAATGGGGTAGACTATGAGATACCTCTTCCAAAATGAGTGAGAAGAAGTTGAAGGCTGCAGAGATGATTAGATGTAGTGTTGATGAATGAAGAGTATAGAATGGAAGAAGAGTATGGAATGAGGAGTATAAAATATATAGAGTAGCTGAGAGTTTGGATAAATGAAGAATATGGAATGAAGAACATGGAATGCAGAGTATATAAGAGTAGCTGAGCGCGTCGATGAATGAAGAAAACAGAATAAAGAGTATGGAATGAAGAGTATAGAATGAAGAGTATAGAATATATAGAGTTTCGATAAATGAAGGTTAAGGAATGAAGGGTATAGAGTATCTGAGAGCATCGATGAATGAAGAGTATAGAATATATAGAGTAACTGAGAGCACCGATGAATGAAGAGTATAAAATATATATATAAAATATATATATAAAAATATATAGAGTAGCTGTAGTAGTAGACTAGCTTCATGGACACTGAATGAAGAATATAAAATGAGAATTGATCTTGTATTTCAGATATATACAACAATCAAGTAGAATTTTATAATCAAGTTGAGCTCTAATCATATATATCATACGAATCTTGTAAGATCTACAAACGAAATACATTTCTTGTTCTCCCTATAGAACGAGCATACCCTTCTATGCTTGGTAGAGGTAATAGCAGAGCATAAATATTAAAAGCCTAATTAATTTAAGCCGGCATTCCAGTTTATTGTATTTATTACATTTCGTTGCCAATAATTATTTTGAGGGCAAACGCAGCGGCAGGTGTGAAATATTCACTCGATTTTCAAACAGAGCTCTACGCAGCTTTACAGCTGCTGCTGCCTGTCTGTCTGTCTCGCTCGCTTTTCTTTTTTTAATGTCATTTAACATGCAATAAAATTGTTAAAATAATTAAAGTAAATTTAACAAGGATTTCAGTGCAGCAACAGTGGATGCAGCAGATAGAGCAGCTGGCAACATGTTTAACAACAATTTGGGCAACTAAATGCCACAGGACATGTTCCGCAGACATTGTCCTGACTGCTTGCTGCAATTAGCACGTTGCCATTCCATTTTAAATTATTAAAGCGAAATAATGTCGTAGTCTGGACTCCATTTGCGAGCAATTGCCACGTTTGTGCACCTGAGCAAATGATTGATGATGCGGATAGTTATCTACTTGATATATGTATATAAATTAAATGATTATTTATTTATAGAAATATATATTTTCCTTGTGCTTAAGCAAGAGAATATCCTGTAAATTTGCACATATTGGATTAATATAAGTTATAAGTATAATATGAAAAGCTTGAAGGTCTCTAGTAGACACCTAAAGATGTATCTTGGGCCAAGGCCTATTCGAACTTCCTATAATCTCCTATAGCAAGTAAGAATGTTCCAGACGGGAGTGTCCGACAAGAAGATGCCTTGAGAGTTGCTTCTATAGTTCTAGATTCTGATTATGAATAAGATTGCTCCATGGCCTCTGTCACGCCTTTAAAATTCCGCCTCGAATTCGCTTTTGCATAGGTTCAAGGTTCAAGGCACTAATAAAAAACCCATTATCTTGCATCTTCCTGTCAAACAACACTTTAAAATCTGTAGTATAGACAGATCCAGCTCAATCGAAGTTCCACTTGATAAAGTCAACCATCATCTGATGCTAGCTCTAAAATATGAATTCACGAATCAATCAAGGTCTTTTCTCAATTGCAAATCACTTTTTATACAGCACTTGCTTCTCATTAATTAAACTCTCATATAAGCATATACTTACATTTATATATATATTTTTTTAATCTAGTCTAGTGAACTGCTCAATTAATCATTTTGAATGGCATTCTTTGGCTTTAATGTGTGTTGCCGCCTTCTGACTCACTTCTTAGCTTGTATTGTTGAAATTTTGAAGAGTTTGGCACAAGTAAAAGTAGTTCGCCCAGTTTGGCTGGCTGGCTGGCTAGCAGGCAGGAGCAATCAATGCACTGGCCATAGCTATAGCCATATCCCATGTCCATATCCATATATCCATATCCATATCGATATTGATATCGCCTCTGGCCGTAGTTGTACTTTTAGTTTCATGAGCTGCAGGTGCCACTTCATGCTGCACAAGTTAACTTACTGCCAAGCCATTCACTCTGCATACCCTAAGCTTAACTAGTTGTGAAATGGGTATATTAGCTAGCTAGATAGATAGATCTCTTATATATAGCAGCTTCACCTACGTTCAACTTAGTGTATTTACAATTCATTTTAGTGTGCGACGATTTTGCCTACTTTTTATGATGCTTCGATTGGCGCTGCTGCTGCTGCTGCTGTTCATATGGTTAACCGATATTGATGGATAAAAAGTTGTTGGAAAGTAGGTGAGCCGACAGGCACAACAACAACAACAACAGAAACAGAGAGAGGGAGAGAGAGAAAGGAAAGAGGAAAACTGAATGAATGCATTTGAAGAGTGTGCCGCTTCTCGTTTGTGAATGCCTTCACTGCTCATGAATAGTAATGAGTATTGATTCGCTAAATACTTAAATTAATACTAAATGAGCATTCAATAGTGCATTGATAATGAGTGAAAACTTTTGAGAAGAAGCGAGTCAAAAGGAAATCTAGTGGAAATTGTTAATCGATGCATTGTTTATTGATTTTCATTAGATTTCCCTTTAGCTGCTATATGTTAGTGTGTGAAGAAGTCATATTCGAATACTATAATAATTGTATCTAATCTACGCTCCAAGATAGTTCTGTGAAATATAATATTTGTTAACAAATAATCTCTTTAAGAAATTGGTAAACAAAATTGATCTGTTCCAGATGCCAGATCTGCTCTGGCATTCATAAAAATACAAAAATACCCTGCTTTCAATATGATATGGGGTAGCTTAAAGTTTTGAGTTGAGTTCCCTACTTTTCTCTCAATTCATTTAAGTTCTATGCCCTCGCTGCTTTTTGTCATATTCCTATTTTTTACAAAGCAAACGAATATACCCCATTTCATATAGTTGAAACAGTGTAATTCAACTTCAATTCAAACAACTTGTGAGTTCTGGCCAACTCTAAGCCAAAACTTAATCAGTTTTTGTCTTTGATCTTTGACCGTGTGACGCATCTCAATATCGAGCTGTCAGCCAGCAGATCCTTTAAATCTGTCGACTGCATCCGTTGAAACAAAAAAAAAAAAAAAGGCAATTTTGGCACTGCTTTTCCCTATTTGCCATTAACTGAAGCAGGCGTCGATGCTTTGAAGTTGCGCAAATGAAGTTGTTTATGAAGAAAACTCTCTCTCTCTCTCTCTCTCTAGGTATCTATCTTTATATATATATATATATATGCATAGCATAATTTGCTAAACTTCTAAATTTGGCGCAGAGTTCATTAGTGGGGCTGCACAGGATGCAATTGGATGGAAGAAAAGAAAGAAAGAAAAACGAAAAAAAAAAATATATATATAGAACTATTTTGATTGCTCAACTGAACATTAAAAGTTTGCTTTCCTTATGCTGTTGCTGCTGTTGTTGTTGTGGTGCAAAATTTGGTGTGACAAATTGTTTTCGGCTGGCGCATTTCGACTTTTGACCCACTTGAACACTTGGCGACTTCCTGGGCAACAAACTGATTCCTTCTACGCAGTTATCGCTGTGTGTTTGCCTTGCACCTCAGCGCAGCTGAGCTGTGTCAGCAGACGAAATCCCAGGCAGCAAAAGCAGCAGCAGCAGCAGCAGCTGTAGTCATCAATGGCAGGGCAGATACACTGAAAGAAAATCCTGTATACTAAATGCAACTAGCATAAATGAGGTTAATAGAGTAAGAACTGATAGAGAGAGAGAGAGAGAGAGGATCTTATAAACTCGAGTTACTTGAAATGAGCGTGAAACTTCAGAAGAAGTGTTTCACTCTACAGTCGAGTCAATCTAGACATCTTAAAGCGTCTGGAAACAGAGTATATTGGACAATTTAATTAAATATTAAATATTGTGTTTTAACAATAGTCCACTTATTTGTTCTCTTGAGATAATTTTGTCAAATTTGTTTGGAATATCGTTTCATCTCTAGTATTTTCAGCATTTTATTGCTTTAGAGAAGTTCCCACAAAAACTCTCAAGGCATTCGCATAAGTATTCACAGCTCTCAGTTCAGCAAAATGGTTGACCTTCACCCCGTTGAGCCCGTAAAATTTGCGCGCTCACATTTTCTCTGAGTGTAGCTGGAGTATAGTAGTGGAGACTGTAAGACTGTCGCGACCGCCATCATCGGTTGGCATCTTGGCAAAGCGCGACGCCTTCGAGTCTGACCCAGTTTCTGGCTTATGGCAGACAAATTGTCTGCGCCTTACGGATTGTTTATGATGCTTTTGAACTTTGGTGTTTAAAGTGCGCATGGAAAAAAAAAAAATAAAATAAAATAAAACTACAATCGCTAAGACGACGTCATCCCGGTCGTGTATGTAAGGTGGAAAGTGCCATGTGATAAACTAGAAAAATTCAATTATCTTTGATTTTGGGCGTAAAGTGGAGCCAGGCTAAAGGTTTCGTTGTTTGTCTGCAAATTAGTTTTCCAGCTATTTGGCCACATTTGACACACATCAATGACTTTTATTGCACTCTTTACGAGGGGAAGGGAGTTTTCACCCTCTGACATGAACTCTCTCTGCCCTCTCTCTCTCTCTCTCTCGTTGGGTCGCCCTCTGTGTAAGGTCAACTCTCACTTGGCCCGTTGTCATCTTATTATAAGCCACACACACACACACACACACACACACAGATGCAAAACTAGTCAGGCTCAATGTAATTATGACAGCAAGAAGCATTCATATTCGACATCATTTGTCCAGCGCCACACAGCAGGCGAGTTGAAGTGGTTAACCACACAATGTTGCCCCTGTCAACAGGCTGCGGAGGCGAAAGGCTGCTGCAATGCCAACGGCAACTGCAACGGCAACGGCTTCGACCACGGCAACTAATCCCCAACTGAAAAAAAAGAAAGAAAAAGAAAAACCACAGAAACGAAGCAAAATAGCAGCCGCACATAAAACTGTCAAAAAATTGCCAAGTGTGTGTGCGTATACAAAGCACAGTGCATGCTAAAAGTCAATGAACTGCAAAATAAAAACAATAAAAAATTATTAAATAATAAATAAAATAAAAATATTATAATACAATATAAAAAATAAGAAAATAATACAACAAAAAATAAATAATAATAATAAATCAAACAAAATTGAATAATAAATACATAAATAAATAAAAGCTGTAAAGAAAGAGACGTTTTAAATAAATACAGTCAAAGAATTCATAAATAAATAGAAACTAAAAAGAAATCAGTAAATTTATCAATTATCCAAATTAGCCAAGCAAAATAATTAATTAAAATAAAAACTTAATAAATATAGAAAATACTTAAAAAATTCTTTCATCTGCAGCAACGCTTATAGTACAATAAATTAGCTTGTTTTCATTCAAGTCACTTAGGCAAATAAAGACAAAACTAGAAATGTTGTAATACATATGCAATTTGCATACATTGCCATATACACATATACCTCAAATCTTCAAAGTCTTTATATACAATTTAAATTATCAATGTGAATATCATATTTACAAAGTAATTTATTTGCACAACTCTTAAGATCTCTTAAAGTTTCCTTTATTTTTGCAAAATTCTAATTTAATTGAAGCATGCTCAAATTTCAAGTAGTTTATAGGTGTGTGTGTGTGTGTGTGGCACATGGACTGCCAGTATGCACTGTAGTACATATTTTGTACGTTTTTGCATTTGATGCTGCTCCTGTCAGACTTTTGCGGCTGCCACATGTCCACAGAGCAATGCTGCAACGAGCCAGTTGCACAAATCAAGTCAACAATAGAGGAATTGCATTTATGTTGTGTGTGTGTGTGCCCAAAAAAGCAGATATGACAGATATCTGCAAATATATATATATGTATATGAATATGCATATGCATAAACTCTATGTGTGCGTGTGCCATTGACTTTGCAACTTTGTGGAGCAATGTGAGTGATGAGAGAGTGAGCGAATGAGCGTGGCGAGCAGCATTGAAGGTGCAGACAGTTCTGTCAGTCGGCAAACAAAGAAGTTTGTCATCATATACATATTTGCACTTCAGCATAAGTTGGGAGACTGTTTGGGCTGTCGTTGCTGCTGCTGTTGCCACTTGTATTGGCTACGCATAGCAACGCCACCGGAAGTGCAACTCAAACAGAAAAGTCCGGCATGCATTGGCAGCCCTTGGCTGCTGTAGCTCATACAAAGGCTAAAAACTTTTTTTTTTTTTCATTTGCTGTTGCTGCCACTCAAAAGCGTCTCCATTGCAGGATCTTCGACTCCTGCTCCCAGTTGCAACTGCTGCTGCTGCTGCTGCTATCAGTGTTGCTGCGGCAACACTTTGACAGTGTTTGTATTCGGCAATCATATTTTCTTTTGTCTACAAAGTTTTTCGCTTTTATGGCAGCAGCGAACCCTTATCGCATTAAGCAACTGCGCCGAGTGCAAAGCCAGCACAAAAAATATATATATTCATAATTAGCTGAAAGTCATTCACTTAGTTTTGACAGCAGAAATTGCTGGAAAATATTTTATATAAGCAGACAAGCAGCTTAAACTAATTAAATTTAAACTCACAAAAAATGTTAGAGTATTTTAAAGTACTTTTTGCCTACATTTAAGAATAAATTGATGCTTAACGAAACTCTAAACTAATTCCCTGCATTTCTTAAAACTTCAACATTTTCAATTAATTCACACTAATCAAGTGAATAGACAGAAATTTTCCTTTAATATCCATATCTTAACTTGGCTTAACCAATGCTAATTAATTTATTTAAATATCGCGCCCTTTAAAACTTGCACACTTGATAGTTTTGGCTAAATTAAATCCTTTTTCGTGCAAACTTAAGTATTTTTTTTAGCACTATCCTCAGCCAAAAGCTAAATTACTTGCATTGCAGCTTTAAGTAGTTTTAAGCATAAATTTGTATAGCCTTGAAAACTGAATTTAACTTAACATAGTAAAGGTTAACGATCAAGGAAGCGTTTTAGTTAATATACAGCATAAACAAATTTTTATGCTTGAGTTTAATCTTCATTAGTAATCTATTCTTTCGAGCCAACACTCAAAAAAGTATTAAAGCATTTAACACAATTATTCATATGAAATGGTATTTTTTAGTACTTTATGCCAAGCATGCACTTGAAAAGCCTTTAAAGGTTAACGAAGGCAACTAATCTGGTACTTAAAGCAACTTAACGATCAATGCTGCTTTTTAACGAAGGCTATCTTTCTACTTTCAAGTGTTGGTTAAAGCTGCAGCAGCTTTTGCTTCCTAATATTGCATCTCACGTTCAGTTATTCCCATTTATGCAGTTATATGAGTATATATTTATAATTTTTTTTTTGTGTGGTACGTGTGCGCCCTCTGATTGCCGGAATAGATAAAACGGCGCAGACGCTATAATTATGGCTGGGCCAGCACTTTTTATTTCATTTTCACTCAATGAAGCGCAATAATTGCTGCGATTAATGCAAATTCTTCTAACGCTTCAAAGGCATAAAATTTGACTGCACAAAAGGCGGCACATGACCGTAGCACACGCCCATGTCTGCACGCCCACCCGCCCCGCACATAGTTGGGCGAGACAAACTGTTGTCAACCCTAGCTCAAGTCTTCTTGCCCTCCTTCCCTGTTGGCTGCCCCCTTGGCGTCAGTTAATGCTGGCAATGTGTATGCAAATGAGTTTCCAATGACTTGGTCCGAAAACAAAACAAGCAAGGATGATGTCTCTGCTGCACTTGAACTTGGCTACATACTCGGTCTCCCACCGGGAGGGGCGCTAACCCAGTCGTTTGTTAGCCATTAGCTTGTGTGTGTGTTGCGTCTCTGTTGCATGTGTCAAGAAGAAAGCGTTGCCTGTATTATAGCAAAGTTTGCACTTTTACTGCCAATCGTCGTAAGTGTGTGTGTGTGTGTGTGCGTGTGTGTGGCATGTCCCTTGTGGCTTGTCCAACTTTAAACGCTCAACGCAATAAGATAAGCACAGCACCGCACAGCACAACACAACACAGCAATTTCTGTTTAATGCATGCCCCTATTTCTCTCTCTCTCTCTTATCAGACTCTTAAAAAGCACTTCGCGTTGACACTAAAAGCCTTAAGAGTCGATACACCTTTCATGTTGTTATTGGACTTTAGTCACAGTTTTATAATTCTTTTGCAGTTTTTCTGTAAGTCCATAAATTCGCACCATTCAAATGCTCAGTTTTACTACATGCAAAAGAGAATTTACTTGCAGCGCATTTGTTTGAATTTCGACGCCAGTGTTAAAAGCTTCATTTCATTTCATATAGTCTAGCAAGTTTCAAATACATATATTCAAACCAATTAAATTGCCGCGCAACTTTCAAAATTCATCGTCAATCTGGCAACAATTCAGTGTAGCGTTACCACTTTGTACTTGTTGCTTTGCATCGAGTTGGCAGCACGTCTGTTTACGTAAACAAGAAGCAGACAAAGCGCTTATAAAACCATTTTAAGTTTTGCCAATAACACCGTACAAAAACCGTGCAAATGTCTAAGCACACATTAATAGGTAAGTTTATATATTTACGGACTTCAGATTCATTTAATAATTGAAACTAACGCCAGGTGGCGGCACTGGCTTCATTGGCAGTCATCTCTCCAAGCATCTTGCAAAGAATGGCTATGAAGTAACTGTAATTTCGCGTATGCCCGGCCCCAAGCGCATTACCTGGCACCAACTGGAAAAGCAAGGCATACCAAACAACGTCAACTCTGTGGTGAATGCCACCGGTCAAAATGTGCTCGATCCGACCAGACGCTGGACGCCAGGTTTTCAGCAAAATGTCTGGAATTCGCGTGTGAATTCATCGAAGACGCTGAGTCAGGCGATTCAAGCAGCGCCGCAGGTGAAATCCTTTGTGAATCTATGTGGCGTCAGCCTTTATCCACCGTCTGAGACGAAGACGTACACGGAGGACGATCAGGGCGTGAATTACGACTACATGTCGAGCCTCTGCCTGGCCTGGGAGGAAGCAGCGCGTTCCGGCGATGCGACGGACAAGCCCTGCAAGTGTGTAGGTGTGCACACACATCTAGAGTTATAATGTATCAATATCGATTTTCCAACACTGACACTTTAGAGCATTGTGCGCACTGGAGCTGTCGTCGGGCGCAATGGCGGCATGATTAAATCCATTTGGCTGCCCTTCAAACTGGGTCTCGGTGGTCCCATGGGCGCCGGCAATCAGATAATGCCCTGGATACATATGCACGATCTGTGCAGCCTCATTCAGCATCTGATTGAGAAGTGTGAGTCGGGCGTGTTCAATGGCGTCGCACCGGAAATCGTTAGCAACAAGGGCTTCTCACAGGTGAGAGACATTTGGAATTAATGTCGTGACTCTCTGAACTAACTGATTTCCTCTTTCTCTTTCCCACCTTTAGGCATTTGCCAGCGCACTGAATCGTCCTTGCCTGTTCGCGGTGCCTGAGTTTGTGGTGCACGCCATCTTTGGCAAGGAGCGCGCGGCGCTGCTGCTGAGCGGCGCCAAGATACAGCCAAAACGTACGCTTGCCTCTGGCTATCAGTTCAAATATCCGGATGTTAAATCCGCCGTAGCCGAAGTGGTTGGCAAATAGAGAGCTGAGGCATTAGAGAATTTGTTATGTATGCTTGAAATTGGCGCATTGTTAAACTATTTATTATTTAAAACGATCTTCATTTGTATTATATCGATTAAATTAGAGCATATACGAGGTATATACATTGTCTATATATACACATTTTACTTGATGTAAATTGTGAAATTTTAGTCTATAATTCGCATAAATATGGAATTTAATTTGTTTATGAATTGCTCATGGACAATGATTATAATTATATATTATTATACCCATTGCAAATGGGCGATAAGGGTATGATGAATTTTTGAAAATGTATGCAGCTCTATGTATATGTAGTTCAGAGTATCTTCTAGTCAGGCATTCCCTTGTATAACATGATCTTTTGTTATGCTAAGGACATGTCGTAGAGTAAAGCGCTTGAGAAAGAATGAGGAAGAGAAAGGGAATCCCGAAATTGTTTATAATTAATTTGTTTTTATTTAAGTAAATATTATAGATGATCGTTGAAATGACAGCAGATGACTCCACACTTTTATTCCCTCTTGCATGATAATCTTAGACATTTACGTAAACAAAAACAACAGAATTATACAAATTCATGGATCGATCTACAGAAAAAGCTGAAGCGCCCAAACTGATATACAAAAATAAAAAACTAAAAAAACAGATTATCCGAAAAAAAAGTACCGAAAAAAAAAACAAATGTCGATTGAATTAATTAGGCAATCGAAATAATTGCATAGCAAGAAAAAAAGTTAATTCCAAATAAACGAAAAAACAAAAAATTTTTATTTGCGCTTCATAATCGACATGGAACACCTATAAAGCCCTCATCGCATGCCATGTCTAGCTCATTCGTAGCTGGACCATTGCAAGTGCTAAAAAAAAAAATGTTATCGAAATCTCAGCAATTATTGCTCATCGTTGGGCTCGCCTGTTGGGTAAGTGAGACACGAACTTGAAAATGTTGAATGAATGAATAATCGAAAGAGTAATTTCGAAACAGAGCGTGGCCCAAGCGGATGTCGACTGCAGCAAGAGGCCAAAGTTTGTGGATCCCAAATCCTGTTGTCCGCTGCCGGATATTGCCACGCCCGAGTTGAAGGAGAAATGCCAGGAATATTTGACTACGCCGGCAATGCAAAAGCTGCCAATGGAGTCGGGCACCGAGCGTGGAGAGAAGCGTGGACATCGTCACCATTCATTCCTGCCACCAGTAAGCGAAGATCTTAGCAGAGATTTATAATTTGTACCTATCTCTAACTCTCCCCCTTTCTCTCTCTGCGCCCGTAGTGCTACATCTCTTGCATCTTCAATGAGACGGAAATTTACAAGGATAACGATGTGGACATTGACGCACTCATTGCTTACTTGAAGAACATCTACAAGGACAACGCCGATCTAGAGACCATTGCCACTGAAGCTGCCACCACATGCAGTGCTAAAATGGATGAGTTCAAGAATAAGATGAGCAATCGGCCACGCCCATCGCCACCACCTGGCATGCAGAGGTGCCCCCATAAGCCCGTCTTCCTGGTCGGCTGCATCATTCGCAAGATAATGTTCAATTGCCCTGACTCCGTTTGGACCGATCTCCAGGAATGCAACGATACTCGTGAATACTTCAAGACCTGCAAACCTTTCAAGGGCGAACGACCAGAAATGGGCAACTAATTGGAGAGACTTCAAGGAGCATATGTGAAAGGAAAATCCATCAGTTAATATCAGCATTTAACGAATGATCAGAAACATGAATAACAAAATATTATTCAAAATTAAAAAAAAAATAATAATAATAATTTATGTAAAATAGAGTCCAATATTACCTTGCCTAAGCTCAAATAAAATGTGAAGCAATTCATAAAAAAAAGAAAAAGCAATTGAGAGTTGATGATAAAGATAGAAGATACTCTGTAGACATAAGAGATCATGCAGAGCAGAGCCTTAAGGCTATGTATCCACCTTGCCTTACGAAAATACAAAACGATCTCTTTAACTATAACAAGCTGAGATTTTTACATTATATTATATATATTTATATATAGTATAAAGCTAGAGCTTGACTCATCGCTCAGCTTCGTTTTCCTAACCTCACTTTGTTTAGGGTTCAATGAGAGCATCGGATAGCAAATCGTGTGATTCACTGACTTTAACTTTTTGCTGCAGTGCACATTCATATGGGCTACGCTCTGTTTAACAATTACAATGCATATTTAATTAATTATTAATATTTAACTGTTGTTCCATTTAGATATTTCTGTATGCCAAACAAATTCCCATAATTGCTGAAATTGCGATAAAAATCTTGTTGCGCCTTCACTGCTATAGCGGCGAATAAACTAGATGTGAAACTGAATCGGAATGTATAGAAATATTTCTGCTATACTATTTTTCTTTATAAGCATCATATATGTGTGAGTTATATAGAGTAAAGATCGATTATAATGAGAGATTATGTACAGCTGTCCTTCAGAATCTAGGCTCGACTGTTCGGCATTGTTTTGGTATTATATTTAATTCTTATTTATTTTATTAAATTATTATCTGTTATTTTTATTATTATTTATATTTCAGAAAAATTTCTTTATTTAGATTCATAATCTCTTTGGATTTATTTTGGATTATTAACTTTAAAGCTATAGAAATAAAATGGAAGCAGACTTTATTCAAGCAGTTAGATTTGCTTTTCCAACTCTTCAATTATTCATTTTAGTTTAATTTTCATCTACTATTTCTAGACGCTTTAGAGCTCGTTTCACTACACAACTCATTTTCTTACTTTTTCTCGCTGTAATTCGATTTGTAGCAAATGCATTTGGATCTGCTCATAATTGGGTTTAGTCCTTGCGCATTATCCTTTGCGGTGCTTATCGGCGCTTTGCACGTTTGAGCGCGCAATGAAATAGAAAATTCGATTTTCCGCAATTGAAAATGCGCTTATCAGACCAGGCAGTCAGCACAGCCTGGCTTGCCAGTTATAGTGCTGCCTTTAGTCTCATTTGGTCTCCGCTGCTGATGGGAACAGGACGTGTCGATGGCGAGCATTGAGAGCGAGTTGACGCAGTTTGTGGCGCATTGCCGGAAGCAGGAATTCAGCGAGTCGGAAATGCGCAGCATATGCCAGCCAATCCTCTGGCATTGGTGGCTACTGAAACTGCGAAAGTGGATGAAGTGGCTCGTGCTGCCCGCAGTGCTCAGCTATTTGCTGTGGAGCTACTGCGACAGTTGTGCGTGGACATTGAGCGCCTTGGGGCGCCTGCTGCTGATCGAGCTGCTGCCCTATTGGGACTGGACGCGCTACTACAATGCCAAGTGTCTAATCGAACGAAGAGTGGAGCGGAGCAGCGATTGGCAGCCGAAGACGCTCGGCAGGCACGAGACGCTCTGGGAGAACTGTGCGCTGTGTGAACAGCTGGGTATGAACTCTCTATAGGCATGGCTATACATACATTACTGATGTGATAATTCGATTCCAGAGAGCATACCCGTCGTGTCCAATACCAGCTACTCGCTGCTGGAAGCAGAGTACCTGGAACGTGGACTGCCAGTCATTGTGAGCGACTGCCAGCTGGTGCTGAGCTTGGATAAGTTGCTGCAGCGATTGCAGGAGAGAACACCAGAGCTGCTCTCCAGCGAGCCGTGCGATATCTCCAGCAATCTAATGCTGCGACAACTCTTCCAATTGGATGCTGCTCTGCAGAAAATTCCTACGACCTTCGCCTGGCATCTGCAGTTTCGCAACTGTGAGCCGAAAGCAGTGAAGGCTTCGCGTCTCTATGCCGACAAACCCTACTATTATCCTGTGCATCTGGAGCCCTACTACTCCAGCTGGTTGCTGTTGGCGCATCAGCAGAAGCGTCCACAAACGGAGATCTATGTGCGTGGTCTGATCTTCACACAACAGCTCAATGGCCACTTCGACTGGCAGCTGCGTCCCAAGCAGCCCTGCCAGGACTATAATTGCCCCAAACTGAGCCTGCGCTTGGATGCAGGCGAGTGCCTGGTCTACTCCACGGATCTCTGGCGACTTAGCTACGGAGTACAGCAGCAATCGAATTCGAGTGAGACCTCGATTGCTACAGTCTTTGAGGTGAATTGGCAGCTGTAGATGGAGATAAGAAATGGACATGGAAATATATAAATTCACCTAAAATACTCATAATCAGCTTCGAGACTTGGCTATACTTTCTATATCTATCTATCTATTCCATGCATGAACTCGTAGGCTTAGAAAGTTTTCCAAGCTAAGATTCCCTAGTCCCAGGGTTAGGGTTAGGCTCAGCTCAAAGCTGCTACGACATAGAACTACAATCTTTAATCCTTCAATCAATAAATAAATCAATTTGTCGAATTGTCCAAATTGTATTTACACAGAGATAAGGATTACACATCAAGTAGTCAGGATATGCATTGGAACTTAGTTTAATACTGTTTTGTAGTGCTTCAGCCTTAGTTAGCTTCTCTCTAGGCGCGACGGCACTTGGCCTCGACGAGCTTCTGCAGCGTGGCTGTCAGACTGTTGATGGCATCGATTTTCATGCGCTCGATGCGCTCCTGCTGGACCAAGGACATCTTCTGGATTTGCAGTTGTTCGCGCTGCAAATTACGCTGCTGTTCCATCTTCTCACGCTCCACGTCCAGCTTGCGCTCGAAGTAGTCCTTCCACCAGACATCGTCTTGTGCTGCAGGCGGCTGTGACGCCAACTGCTCGTAGAGCTTGCCCGACGGAGCCATGGCCATCTCCTGGCTATCCTGCTGCTCCTGTAGGCTGGTGCTGCCCGTTTGATCGGCATCGTACTCAAGCTTGGGCTGACGCACATCCGACAAACTGTTGCTGTCCTCGTCGAACTCGTCATTCGATTTGCTATCGAGCTGCACCTGCGGCTGCAGCAGCACCTGATCCACGGGCGTTATATACGGCTGTGCATCCTGAGGCGTTGGTGGCTTCTTTTGAAAGTCCGGTTGCGGCTGTTGCTGTTGCTGCTGCTGCTGTTGTTGTTGTAGTTGTGGTTGCTGTTGCTGTTGCTGTTGCTGCACCTGCGACTGTTGCTGCTGCTGCTGCTGCTGTGATGGTGTCTGCACTGAATGCACCTGCACGTCAAAGTCGGCCTTCTTGCCCTGCAAGTACTTGAACATCTCTTCGAAGAACTCCCAGTGCACGTAGCCGGAGAGGTATTTCTTGTTCAGATTCTTGTTGTAGGTGATGAGGATGTTATGCCACTTCTTCTGCACCTTGGACGCGCTATAGCGAAAGCCCAGACGCTGCAGCTGACGCGTGCAGTGGAGCCATAAGGCCGAACGCTTCTGCCTGCCCTCCGTAAAGCTGCCCTCCATGGGTCCGCGGATATGTATCAGGGCACGCGTTGCCTCCGTTGTCCAGGCGCGCTCGTATGGACCACGTCCAATGCTGTTCGCGCTGCCCGACAACTCCGTCTCCTCCAGCAGGCAATCATCATCCAGGTCATCCAGCTCATCGTCGCTTATGGGATAGGCTAAAAAGCGAAAAGCAAAATAAACAAAGTTTTAGCACGATTACGGCTCTCACGAGCTGCGCAGCCTCTCGCGCTCACAGCTTGCGTTGCTCTCGCTCTCTCACAGTTTTGCCAACCAGCACCACCCAGCACCACCCACCACCCACCGGCAGCAGCAGCAGCAGCCGCCCACATCCTAGTTAAGCGCCCGTAGCTGCAAGGATGCTAGGGCTGCTGCTGCTGACGCACAAGCATAGCTAAAGCTGCAGGATACACATTTTCGCAGTCTTAAATCTTATAGCAAAATCAAAATCACACGAGACCTAGATTTATATATGTATATATATATATAACTCTTAGTACTTACGTTCAATCTCCTCAGCGCTGCCATTATTATTCGCTGCACCATTTGATACGATTTGTGCCATTGTGTCGCGGATATACGGAATTAGAATTATTATAATTATTTATTATTTCGTATTGCTGCTAGTCTATTTATACTATTGCTGCTTTAATTAAAATTGATTTTATGCCAGCCTACTCGACTCTCGTCTCGAATCGACTCGACTCAGCTCAACTCAACTCAACTGAACTGAACTCAGCAGCTACTCAGCCTAGACCTGGCTGCTCTCAATAGTTTTCTGTTACTAACCGAAGGACATTTTGTGGTCTGCAGACGGCTGCCAGGCGCTTAAGCTTCCACTCTCTCTCTCTCTCCCACGTTCGCACTCGCTCTCTGTCTCGCTCTCGCACACAGTGCATAAAGCTCTTTGGCTGCCGCTCTCTGAGCTCAGATCTGTGCGGGCTGCTGTGTGGCTAGGTCATAGTATTTGAAGTATCTAGAACGAATGCTGATTGATTGTATATATATATATATATACATATATATGCATATATATATATATATATTTATATATATCTACATATGACATTTAGCAGCTGCGCACTATTTCCTTAATCTAATAATAAAATAAATTAAACACACCTTAATCTATGTCGAGGATATATTGCAGTTAAAAATGAAATTAAATATATACATATTTATATAATAAATATATTTTTAAATTATGTCATCAATTACATTTTATAAATTAAATTAGTAATTGTAAAACATGTTTTATATATTTTATTTATTTTAATTTTAAAGAATATTCATTTAGAATACTTATATTATTCATAAAATATATTAGAATTTCAAAATTATTAACAGAGTTTTCACAATATTAAGTAATACTCGAAATTTGAAACACATGAAGAGTTTTAGTCTAATATCATTTTTTTAAATTAAAATTAATTTTATATTGTTTAAAAATCCTTTGATTCACAGACAAACGAAATATAGAGCAATAACAAATCAAATGAAGCTGTCGCTTAGCATATATAGAAAAACCAATCAAGAAAATGTTATTAAAACGTATATTACAACAATTTAAATTTGATTTGTTAACATGTATTCAAAAAAAATTCTTCACTTCAAGGAATTTCGTCAGTTGGTTCGGGTGGATCTTCGGTTTTACGTTTTTCAAATTC
Organism: Drosophila koepferae; assembly: GCA_030914345.1. Classification (NCBI taxonomy): domain Eukaryota; kingdom Metazoa; phylum Arthropoda; class Insecta; order Diptera; family Drosophilidae; genus Drosophila; species Drosophila koepferae. Next base: position 2,293,475 of record JAUESR010000205.1, read on the forward strand.
TGATATGAATCTGTTGAATATATATACACATACATATATACTTATAGGCATGTAGATGGGATCTGTGTTAAAAGGTTGCTTACTTTGGATATGCCTTAGCCAGATATTTTATTATGAAAATAATACATTTTTGTACGCACCTAAACATAGCTAAGATTCAAAATTCAAATCTCTGGCAGCACCGTAAGGGTTTCATGTCATTTGGCGTTGCCAGTTGCACTCGATTGCTGTAACGCGCTGCCAGCTGCTTTAACGTTTGCCGGTTAATTTTGCCAAGTTGGCAGCACCCGACGCAACAAAATTGCGCGTGCTAGAAGTATTTGTTGTCGAATTGTAACATTTAGCTGCCTTTAGCTGTTTATAGAGTTAATCAAAAATAAAATACAGACACCGAGCGAAAATGCCCGCCGTCGAAAAGTATGTGATGTAAGTGTCTTGACTTGCAAAGCAAAGTAGACCAGTTCTATTAAATCATGATACATTGCAGATACGATTGGAAGCGCCTTTGGCAAATGGTGTCCGGCATCCACTATGAAACACCCAAAAGCACAGTGCGCGATGAGCTGTTGAATGTCTGCTCTGAACTGCAGGCAGGCGTACTACAATTCAAGCCAAAGAGCGCCTCCAATGTAGAGCTCTGCTCGCTGCTCAAAGAGAAGAAACAGGAGAAACTCTTGCCCTTCACAGAACGTCTGCAGGAGCTGCTCAACCTAGAGTCTGCACAATGCTGGGAGATACTCTGCTATTACCTGACCAAAGAGTATCGCGGCTCTGCTAGCCTGCTCACACAGCTCATCTCCACCGAGACGAACATGACCAAGCTGTTGGAGGATATTCGCCACTATTATTCTTTGGAGCGCATGATTGTGCTGAAAATTGTGAAGAATCTGCTCGTCTTTTACCACGTACCCAATCACCCGTATAATGCTCAGTATAGGGAAGTTGTGGATAAAATCACACTGGAACGCTTGCTCGACTCCTACATCAATCAGTTGGAGAGCTTGATCAATGAGCTACCTCCACGCAAGCTGTTGGCCGGCGAGGGCTTCCATTCCACGGAGCGACTGATCAACTGGTCGGAGCGCAATGCACGTGAGACCAACGAAGTCCTCCACATTCTGCTGCTGATCAGTGAGCACAAAAGTCTTGATTTTGATCAAATCACTCGACTATTCGGCACCATCAAGCAGCATTCCTTCGGCCGCATACAGAACTACCTCAGCGAGACGAATCTCTATCACAGGGAACTGATCAAGAATTTGACCTACTCGGAGCTGATGCTGCTGCTCAAATGCCTGGACAGTGACAACGGAGACCTCATCCAACAGCTTATTGAGCACCTTCATATAGAGATATCCACCATGCATCATCGGCCAGAGCACGGCCCATTGCTGCTCGTCTGGATGCTGTTGCGTCTGCGCGCCACAAATGATGCCGATGATGCAACCAGTCTACTGCGCTGCCGCCAGCTGGGCAAGCGAGCTGTGGAGCTCAAGTGCTTCGAGCTGCTGCACAGCATTGTGACACACCCAATGTTCTCCGATGACAGCCTGCTCTCCCGCATCGTGAGGAAGACCATCTACAATCAACTGTGCTACATGTGCGACCTCTTTGATGGCGACGGCAGCTGCGCCCGTTACGATGGCATCTTTGCTTTGCTGTGTGAGCTGCTCTCATGGCCCCAGCTGGCCAAGGATTTCTGCAACCGTAAAGGTTTGTTAAGGCTGTGCCCTTAAATTGTTACTAACATATTTTTTTCTCTTTTTCAGAGGATGGCGTGCGCTCTTTGTTTAATACTCTGCTAGAGAATTTTCCCCTGCAGTTCATTGACTTGGCCAATGTAGCTCAAGCTTTAACCAAGGCTGGCCAGGGAAACTACGTAAGCTTGCAGCGACTCCTATGTATTCCTTATACTTTCAAAACTCTTTCCGCGCACAGATCAAGGCTCAGCTGGAGTCGCTGCCCATGCTGGCGCTGCTGTATGACGAGCAGACGCACAAGCTCAGGGAGCTGGAACCGAATGAATATGAGCTCATCAGCCCGTTGCAGGCATTTCCTTTCATCGATTATACGATACCCATTGGCACCAGCTGCACCGCTGTGCAGCATGCCAATGGCTTCTATATGCACTTTCGCTGCCAGGTGAACTTCTTCAATGCGCTGCATCATGAGATTAATTGTCTGCTGATCGAGAAAGCGCAGCTGCACGGCGACTTCGAGTCGAATGAGCGTGTTCTACGTGTCGAGGCGGGTCTCAGGTATTTGGAGCTTACGCTGCAGCGCACCAAATCCATAGCTAGCATCAGCTCTGAGATGGTGCATCCCACGGAGATGTGCATCGATTTGCTAAGCAAGTTTAAGAGCGTGCAATGCCCGCCGGCGCGCCTTCTCTCCATTTGTCTGAATGTCTGCACTGCGCTGTTGCCACTGGTGGACGAGGAGATCTTTATGCGTGTTAGCCATTTGGATATTCTGCCTACAACGAGCAGTCAATCGCTGCTGGACTACAAGGTCTGTGCGAGCGCCGTTTACTTCGAGTCACGCTTCCTTGGCTCTGTCATCGATAATGTGGAGAAGAAGCAGGAGCGCTACGATTTCCTTTTGGCCTATCTACACTTTCTACGCACCTATACTAAGCTCAAGCGCCAGCGTTATCTGCAAGTGGAAATACCTGGTCTGGTCTTTCTGCTGCGCGACGTCTTTCCGCACTTGCACACCTGGTACTTCAAATCCCAGCTGGACAAGAACAAGATCTACTTTGAGGTGCTCAGCTTCATATGCGATCTCTTTGACATCGTGGGCAGCAGCAACGAAATAAAGTGCGAAATGCGGCAGCTGCTGCTCAATGTGTGCGTTTACTCGCTGCTAAATCTGGATAATGGACTAATACTATTGAGGTATATATATAGATATATTTATAGACGTACTCTTTCTAGTAACTCCTTTCTCCTCAGATTCGTGGGCGTTGGCAATGCCTTTGTTCAATACACCATGGAACTGGAGACGAACTGGATGCAGCAGCAGCCACACGGACTCATGATGCTAGTGCGTCTCTCTATGCGCATATTAATGCAGGTGCTCTGCCTGAAGAGCCATGTCTATGGCCCGGGCACGCTGTCGCCACTGGAGGCGCTCATTTATACACAGCCCAAGCAGAGGGACACGTTGCGAATTATACCCACTGTCTGTAGCTATATGAGCAACATATTTGATCGCTGGCTGCCCATTGTATCGTGCCGACTGTTGAAGCGCATTGCGCTGGAGTTTAATATGTCGCTGTTGGCGTGCCTGGACATGGAGGCGGATCAGATACGGCTCACCTTTATGCAAAAGATGCCCGATCAACTGGAGAGCGATTCGATTAAGATAGCCATATTGGAGCTAGTAGATGCCTGCATAGCCAAGCAGCCGGGCGTAACGGAAGCCTTCTTCAAGGTCAACTATACGAGCGATAAGCGCTCGTTCTTTGGCAAAGAGTGCACGCCCAGCATTGGCGACAGCATTGTCACCTACATGAAAGAGTTCCTCGATGCGCTCGAAGAGGTGCCGCTGACCATACAGCAGACGTTGCCCTGCAAGGTCATGAACATCTTTCATTCGCTGTGGAAGCACAATCTGCAGATGCTCGTGGATGAGCTGCTCAAGCAGCCGCACTTCTGGAGGAAATTGTGCAGTCCGCTCTTGGCCAAACCGAGCAGCCAGCCCCAAGTGAGAGTATACACGCAGCTAATAAACATTGTCTCCATCGAGATCTATAGCACGGGCAGCAGTGAGAAGGCCGAGCTGCGCGAGGTGATGCAGAAGTTCTTTGAGCTCGATTGCTTCCAGCAATGGCTCGACTACATCTTCAATCTGCCCAGGGTTCCTGCTGTGCAGAGCTGCAACGATGAGCTGCCCGACTGGATTTGCTGTTTGCAATCGTTTAAGGACTTAATTGTCATATTGCTGAAGAAGCAGCCCACATTCCTCACGATACCCGATGCTCAGTTCAAGCTGCTGGCCAAGAAGTGCCTGACATTGCTCGTGGATCGTGCCAACTACCTGGAGGACATGCGTCCCTTCATCATGCTGGCCGAGCTGTACATATTCATACTGCTGCAGTTCAAGCAGGCCTACACGAGTAACTGTGAGGAGGAGAAGGAGCTGATGGAGCAGCTGGAACAGCTAATGTTGCGCATTTGCGCCTGCTACGAGGATTTGCATGTGCGCGCTAAGGAAGCCTGCCTGGCTATCATAACCAAGAGTGCGCATCTCTATGCGAATCTCTTAATCAAAGATTCAAGTATTTCGCTGCGCTTTCTCAACTCTGTGGTCAGCATCATCTGCTCAGAGCTGCACGATATGGAGAAGTCCGTAAATACTGATCCACAGGCGTCACTCAATATGCTATCAGAGGATGGCAAAGATGGCATCGTAACCACAAACTCTCTCGTGTTGTGTCTTAATCTCCTTAAGACAGTTGCGTCGATTTTTAATATCGATGGACCCGGCAACTGGGATCTGCCATTCGTGTCGGTGCGTCTCTTCCAGCGACTGCTGCGCTGTGTCTCGCACACGTTGCCCATCTATAGCAAACGGTCGCTTAGCATCCAGCTGCTGGACGTGCTGATTGTGTTCGCCAAGAGCAACTGCTCCAGCGAGTTCCTGCACTGCGACGTAGGCGAGCAACTGTGGCTCAAGCTGCTACCGCCACGCGAACTGCTGCATGCCCACCTCATGTTCAGCAAGCCCACCACGGGCAACGTGTGGAGAATGGATCAGTGGTGGCCTATCTATACGCGTGGCTTAGAGCTGGTCAACATCATCTACGACAAGCACAAGAAGTGCTTCCTACACGATGCCATTCAATTCGTGGGCATACACGAGGTCTACCTGGTGGACTCCCTGCTGCTGTGCAAACAGTCTCTGGAGCCTGCGGCCATGAAGCTAATCAAGGCGGCCATCTCCCTGGTGGCCAGCCTAACGGAGCATCACAAGGAATGGGCGCAGGAGCACTGCTCGGCCATGCTTAACATTATGGTAAGTTGAGGCAACAGTATTTATCAGATTAATTTCATTTTTTATATAACTTTTACAGAGCGCTGTCCAAGGATTAATGTGCCATGCCACGTCCATGTTTCATCAGCAGCGCAACTTGAAGTGCTTGATCGCCGGGAGCCGCTCGCAGCTGGAGATGCTGCGTAACATGGAATCGATTACGATTGATGATGACATCATCAATGCTTGCAATGAGTAAGTTGTGCAATAGAAAGTTAAGCTTAAACTAAATAATTATATTCCCATTCCACAGCCTGACTGACATCATTATATTCTGTGTGAAGGCCATGCTAAAGTTTAGTCCAGATTTGCAGGACCTTCTATGCAGCAACTACTACGAGCCACACAGATGGCAGCCCTTGCTGGACGTTAAATTTGGAGCACCCAAGCTGAACGAGAGCAGCGTAACTCTCACCTTTGGCATGGTGCTCAACATGGTCACCATCTACGTGAAGGCATTGACTATGGTGAGTCAGTGAAGAGAATTTGTTTCATTTTACTATATCTACAATATCTAATTACATTTTTCTTTTTATATAGCAAAATCATGGCTTCCACGAGGTGCCACTTAATACCCTCCCCAATGTAGAGCTGGGCGACGTGACGGCCAACATACGCTCGGCCGATACGTCTCTGAATCAGCGCAGCTTTACGCACTCAGTGTCCACTGCCAGCTGTCCATCGAGTGAATTGCTCTCGAATTTGGATGGCCAGCTCTGCCTGGTGGCCCTGGAGCATCTGCTTATGCTGGTGGCCTCGCAAAGCATCTATGTGATACGCTCGCCGGATCTGGAGCCGCGCTGGAAGCAAATTGTGCGACGCGACATTAGCAGCGAACTGCTCAGCTTCCATGAGTTTGTGCGTCGCAAGGTGATCGTCGACTATCGGGATGCACGCTGTCAGTGGGTGCGACGCAAGCATGGATTGCAAAAGTTCAGACCACAGACAGCGGGCACAAACTCAGCAACCGCTTCTGGCAGTCAGCGCAGCAACGAGGTGGCACGTCGCAGCACCACTGCCAACGAGCTGCGTGTGAATGTGGTGCGGCGTCTGCATTTGCAACAGCATCCGCAACAGCTGCAGTCTGGTAGCTTGGAAATGACTCGCATGCTGAGTCCCATTGCAGCGCCTCATTCGGGCGGTGGCCATCAGATGGCAGCATCTACGCCGCAGGACTCAATAGATAATGAAACGGCACGTATAGAAAGCAGGAAACGCTTGTATGAGGCAGAGTCAATGGCCATTGAGGTGCAGTACTTGCCGCCACCGACTGAGCCCATCTATTGTGAATTGTCGCAGGTGCAGCTGGTCGAAGAGGATTATCTCCAACTGATGTCTGCACTGTTTGGCGTTATACCACAAACCGAATAGGATTTAAGCTTAGACTATAATAATATTTAAGAGCTGTGTATTTTCATGCGAGCAGTAAAAACAAATTATTAAGAAGTTTGTAAATTATATACATGTTTAAATAAAGAATTAAAAATGATAAAGTTGCCTTTTATTATTGGTGGCCAACATTTTTGGCGGGGTGTATTTCCTATTTGTGACGAAAGAAATATTAGTAGCATACTTTTAGAGCTGGAATTTTAAAGTCTAGCTTCAAACTAGCTGCAAACTTTCATAAAAATTCGGCTCAAATACCAGGCGAACAGAAATGACCAGCAGGAAGAAAAATTTTTATTTAACAGAATGACTTTGATTAACATTGAGAGCACATGTTAACTAACATTGTATTTACATAATCATGTTAGTTAACAGTAGTAGTTAGAGAGAGTGTGATTTACCAAAAACTAGCCTGAAATACCAGGCGCACAGAAATGAGCAGCAATGCGCTAATTTTGCTTTAAAAACATTTATTTAGTTGAATGACGTGGCACCGTGGCGCCGCCGGGGCTTAATGGCAATGATTCAACCGAAATTCGTGAAAAGTACCAGGCGCACAGAAATCAGCAGTAGGGTGCAAATTTTTGTTGAACGTATTTATTTTTATTTCGTTGCATACTTTTGCGATGCTCTGAAAATGCAAATCGATTTATTCTGTTACATACTTTTGGGCTGTGTATGAAATCAGCGTGAAAATTGAAAAGCATACTTTTAGGGCTGTAGTTTTAAAGTGTAGCTCAAGCCAGCTGCAAACTTTCATTAAAATTCGGCTCAAATACCAGGCGAACAGAAATGACCAGGAGGGGGAGAGTTTTGTATTTAACATAATGACTTTGATTGACATTGAGTGTGTATGTCAGCTAACATTGTGTTAACATAAAGCTGTAAGTCAAAATGCGGCTTAATAGCGATGATTCACCAAAATTCGACCGAAATACCAGGCGCACAGAAATCAGCAATAGGGTGCAAATTTTTGTTTTATTTTTCTTCATTGCATAATTTTGCGATGATCTGAATATGCAAATAATTTTATTCCATAAAATACTTTTGGGGGGTTTTTTAAATACCTTTGCGATGACCCAGCTATTTCGTAAGATTAAAATTACAGCATACTTTGAAGGCGGGAATTTAAAAATTTTGCTTCAAATTTGTAATGAAATTCGACTGAAATACCAGGCGCATAGAAATGAGCAGCATGACGACCATTTTTCTTAAAAGCCAAAATAAAATCTTGCCGAATGACCTTGAATCGAGAAGCCGCTGCTGCTTAGTTGGTGATGACTCAACCGAAATTCGATATAGATACCAGGCGCACAAAAATGAGCAGCAGGCTGCAAATTTTTGTGTAATATAATGACTAATTGAGAGAGCTGTTAGTTAACATATTGTTAACATGTTTCTGTTAGTTAACATATTGTTAACATGTTTCTGTTAGTTAACATTAAGTTAACTTTTTTTATTTGTTAACATTGAGTTAACATTTTTGTTCGCTAACATTAAGTTAGCATATTCATGTTTGTTAACATTTATTTAACATTATTCTGTTAGTTATCATTGAGCTAACAGAATTATGTTCGTTAACACAGTAAATGCATATTTATGTAAAATCACGACAAGCCGATAATAATGAGTGATTATTGAAGAAATATAGGAAACTAATGGCTGTGTATTTTTCGTTTAAGCAAGAGCCATGCCTATGGCACTTTTGTTAATTAATAATGAATCTGTGCAAAAGTTCTTCATCAGAATATCGTACAAAAACTGCAATTTAAATCAAATAAAGTGCTCATAAAAACAATAATTTTACTTTACAGCTTGTAATCTGTTCATGTTCTTTATCTGCCAATCAATCAGGCATTTAGCAGCTCTAAGTTTGTTTAGTTGGCAAGTGACGTCATTTGACGTCCGACGAGCCCCCAACTACGTCAGCTGAGAACGTGCCGCCCACGCGGTTTCAGCTCTCTCTCTCTCTCTCTCTTTTCACTCTCTTTCTGTTGCCGGGTCACATTGGTTACTCACAAGTTAAACATTGCCACGCAAAACTGAAAGAAGTCTCAACGCCGGCGTCGTCGTCGTCGTCGTCAACGCATTTTTCGCTGCTGCCAGCTGAGCTGATTATGTGTTTAGCACTGCGGCCAGCCGTCATTTCAGTATCTTGTGAGCCGTCACAGAGAACGCATGTGCAGTGATAGCAGAGTGAATTGAAATTGATACTTATACTTATCGGACAACAGTTTACCGTTAAGCGATTTGCCTATCTCCCCCTCCAAAAAGAAAAGTCATCAGCAGCTGTTTGTCTCATTGTGATAATGTTTAAAGGTGTGCCAACGCTTGCGAATTTGAATTTGCGTTTGCTCAGCAGCCACACGGCCAAGGGACGCGCGTGTCCTGGCCGAGTGTTGCAGTGCCGTAGTAAGGCAACGGCCCCATCGCTCGACCTCAACGATGCCAATGGCAGCCAGATCGATGTCGATATCTATAGCGAGCAGGAGTTACTAAAGCGCGCCAAATTCCGGCATCGAGGATTCGAGGTGCAGCAGAAAATCGCAACCGAGGTGAGTGGACTCCATTTGCCATTGGCCCACCCCTAGCCGAAACAGAAACAGCTGATATCATCAAAACGTTTCACGTTTTTTGTTTACTTTTTTGGGGGTTGTCGCCACAACAGGCGTTTCGAGATTCCCTTTCACATCACATAACTATCGATTTTTACACCACAGGGGGCCTCTTTCAATCCAGATACTATCAAATGGCGAAATTCGCCGAACGAAATCGAAACTATTTTCATAATTCTGAAATTACATTAGAAATATGTCGTCGCCAGACAGCAATGTATACAAGTGAGTTCAGTCGAAGCTCTTATCTATTTACCTAAGAGTTACGTGCCAAAAAAATAAATGAAATAGAAACTCAGGTTTATATCATGCGTTTATTCAGTTATCTTATCATGTGGGCTGCATCTACTTGATTTAGCGATGACTACCGGAAAATCGCATTGGGAAATTAATCATGACGTCGCTTCGTTAGTTCTTTATGATCTCGTCACATCTTTAATCTGAACACAATTACATGTCCACTATTGTTATATGTATGTTTACATATGGCCCGATATTGACATGATACACATTAACGAAACACTTACTCTGGCCATAATTTATGATTCATGATATGTGCTAATACGACGCCTGAGCTTCCACACATGCCAAAGTCACGAGAAAAATGTCACCAAAAAGAAATCCCAACAAGCGCTAATATATGTATATATACTAAGCACATATATATATGTAGCTCTACTAACACACATAAATATAAATATATATATATCGAAAACAATTCGCGAATTTTGTTTAGGCGCTATCGTATGCCTAGAAAGAGACAGAAAGAGAGAAGGGTTGAGTGGGAACGAACCTGACGGAAGCAAAGAAAGACGGAGAGATAGAGAGAGAGAGAGAGAGCACTATTCAACTGGTTTCATTCATTTTAATGAATGAATAGATAATTATACTATATATATATATATAGCAAACATATGTATGCTTCTTTTGGAAATCTCATAAAACTTCATTTTGGCAAAAAATATTGAAAGAGAATGTAAAAGTCATTTTTAGAAAATATATATTTAGAATAGAATTCAAACCTTGAATTTTCGTGAATTGAATATTAATCTAATCTATTAAGATATTGAACATATCAGTTTTTAAGTTGAAACAAAAGACGTATACGTAATATTTCCTATGCGTCATAGATACAACAAAAATAATTATGAAATATATTGATATATTAAAATCAATAATCATCATGATATATTATATGTGATATGTAAGATCTATCTATATTATTTGTATAAACTATATTCTCTATATTATGTATATGATCTATTTGATCTTTGGCAACATTACAAACAACTCAAATTCCAGCCGATTACTCTTACTATGATCCCAATTATAAAGCATATATATTTAATCGCAGAGCATTACACCTTATCTCTCCCACTCTCTCTCTATATATATATTATATTCAAATATATTTGAGCATATGCTAAGTATTTTTCCCCTGGGGTTCCATCGCTTGCTGTTACTACCTGGCGTAGAAACTTTAATGTCGTATACCAATTCGTTGCCATGGAAGAAAAAATGAATATATTTTAAAGCACATTGCTACCCACATGTATGTCTACTTACACACATGCATATATATGTCTGGGACTGATATGTGCTATGAGTGCTAATAGATTTGTGTTTTTTTTTTTTTGGCACCCGACGCCGAAAAACAAGCCCCTCACAGCCAGCAAATCACATGGAACTAGAGCTGAGAGCGAGAGAGAGCGAGAGAGCAAGAGAGCGCGAGCGAGTTCAGATGATCTTAGAAACATGTGTTTGCAAAAACACTGAGCAAAATACGGCCTTATGTATATATGCCTCTCTCGATATCGTCATGTTTTAAGTACATTATTTTGTTTATTTATAAAATTCAATTGCGTGCGTCAATATCTGGCAGATACTGTTCCATTGAAATGAAAGGTGTCAGTGCAAAAAAACAATTAAATATAAATATCAAAAATATTCAAATTAAAATTTGTTATTCCGAATTTTGGCAACAACACTTGACTTTCCTTATGGTTATTGTTAATACAGTTAGTTATTATCATTATGCATAAACTGTTGTCCAGCTCTTATCTCCCGCCAGCTCACATGACTCTGTTTGCCAAGCCCCTCGATTCGAAAATAACAAAAAAAAAATTGTTTTTGGCCCCAACAACAAAAATTTTGTATGCAAATAGCACGTGTCGCGTTGCCTTTTTTTTGAGGCGTCTACGAAAAAATGTTTCAAAAAGAAATAATCTAGTCACTATCAGCTATATTTGTTCATTCAATTAACAAATTGGCTGAACTTGTTGTCGGGCAGCTGGGCGTTGGACTTGCATTTGTACTTGGACTTGGACTTCACAGCTTTTGGCTGATGTCACGCTCAAGTAATCCCATATCCATGGCCAGGTGTTCAATTACAATTTGCCAAATAGATTGGATAAGACAATATATTTTGAACTGACTTCGGAATGGGGTTTAATCACTCTGATAGCACGCAGAGCTTAAAATAGTTCAAAGAATCTTTAATTAAAAATTGTCTAGTCCAATTTAAGAAGGGGGAAAAAAACAAAGACATCAGAAGAAATAAAAGAGAATATCATATACTATATGTATATATATAGTCTGGCACTAAGCATAAATAGCTTGACCCTTGATAGGCATTGCAGATGTCTAGCCATATTTGGCTATAACAAATTTTTTTTTGGCCTGATTTCAAATTAAGCGTTGCTGAAAATACTTTGACAGTTGCAATGTTTCACTATTAATTAAAATTAAATTGGGGAAATGGGAAACAAAAAAAATAATAATAATAATAGATAATATCTTTGGGTAGACATATAAGTGATAGATAAAAGCGAAAAAAAAATTAAGTATAAAATTAAGTAAGATTCTTAAATTTTTTTTGCTTGCATTTCTCGGTTGATACTGTACAACAATTCAATACTTCATCGAGCTACCTTTATAAATGTTTTATAGAATCTCTTCATTCATCTATTCCTACATCATCTGCAGTCTTTGCTAACGACAAAATTGTTTCGTCTTTCTCCTTCAACTCTTCTATGGCTGCAGCTTTGGCAAAGAGAAGCGAAGCGAGTGCAGCAAAGCGTTAAGCTTTTTAGCCATTGTCACATGTCTGACAGCGTAGCTCCTAAACAGATGCTAAATATGCGAAATAAATATACTATATACATTTAAAAAACAAATATATATATAATTTTTTTTCATTCATATCTTGTTAAGTGCACAGCACTGCTTCAAATCCGCAGCCTTGGCAACAGAAAATTTGGCTAAAAAGCAAAGGCCAGCAGGTCAACAGATCTGTAGTGGATAAGTCGACAATGAAAACATGAAATAAAATTGTACAACAAAATATTTACAGAAAATAGTGTGTAAGATGAATAATAATACTTGTTCAAAGAAATCAATTAATGCGAGTATATCAAGTGCTACGCTAACTATTGACATCGATCCATTGACCATAAATGAATGGCATTCAATACAAAAACAAAGCATACTTAGAAGAATGTTACAAAATTTGACAAACAGTTTATAAATTTATAAATTTTTTTATTCGTTTTTATCCATTTGCATTTCATTGCGTGCTTGTGAATTATGTTTGCTTGCCACGCTGCCAAAGGCATACTAAAGGTGAGATTGGCTCAGGGGGGAAAATTTGTAGCAGCATTTTAGGAGCTTACCAAATAGATAGTTAGACTAATGGCAATTGCGAATAATGTTGGATCAAAGCCCAAGCATGCATCCATCATATATAAGCTTACCGTTATGCTGTTCATTTAACATTTGCCATTCGATTCTTGAAATGTCGCAACGTCTGAGAACAATCGTACGTGAGCAATAGAATAATAATAACTGTGAAAATATGTCAGAGAAACGTGCTTGGCACTTCACATTATACACATATTTCGATTTCCACATATATACTTATTCACAAATACATTGTGTATATTTCAGAGAAAACTACGTACGCCACCGTTGATGAATTTGGTTTTTGCCAATCGTAAATTATCCTTCTACGACACCAGCTCCGGACCCAAGCCCTGCGAGGAGAATGCCAAACTGTAAGTTCACACACTTGCCTAAATATACAATATATAAATCAAAGATATGTACACACACACACACACATACACACACATGTGTGTAGTTATGTGTACATATAAGACATTTCGCACTTACACAAAATATTCTCAAAAATATTTGAGTTCGCATTTGGCACCTGCCTCAGGCCCAACTTCCACCAGCCTCGGCTTCATCGGGTTTGCCACGTGGCTATATAGTCGCTCTATATATCTATACATATATTTAGATAATTTCTAGTAGATCACTTGGTGCTAGTTACCAATTATCTTTACAAATCAATTTCCATTTATAGATTGAGCTATTTTTAATGTTCGCGCTGTAATCCAGCCGTTTCGCAGTTGATTTACACAATTAGCGAATTTACAAAGAAATCGATTTTTAATCTAAATATTACAAATATGAAAAAGACAACAAAGATAGAGTCGTATAATGCATATTTAGATATTTTTGCAAAAATATTTACCTTGCACATTTGCACGCATTATTTTGAGCAAATTTTGGTTGTTTTTGTTGTCTTCGCTTTTGCTTTAGGCTGCATGCCAAAAGCAAATATATATTTATGTGAAAGATGTTTTTGTTTTTGTTTTTTCAATAATTATGCCATGATGCAAGGGATTCTGTAATTGCATGCACACAACTCTAAGATACTCTGCATTGTAGTGCAGCAAATGAGCATCAAATGTTGATCAGGTTGAAGTCTTAGCATAGAATTTGAAAGAAGAATCAAGCAACTTTAAGAGCAAAAGCTATAACTGAATTAATACTGAATATGGAATATGTAGTTTATATAGTTATGATATGATGTTATACATATATATATTAACAAATAACAAAGATCTAAAAGGCAACAATAAAATGCAATCAAGCCAAGCTTGAAGAGTGAAAGCATTGAATAAAATCAATTCAGCACTCTGAAAGAAAGAAAAGTAAAGAAAAAACTAGAAAATAAAAAAGACTTGCTATAGGACTTACACTATATACTTTATCTATAGAGCTAATTCCATTAAATCCTTAAACACTCATACTAAAATCAATAATGTCTGTCGCTCTAACCATCTGTCGGCTGTCCGAAAATTGTTGCTCTGTCTGTGCTGGGCGCACACGCGCTCAGCCGCTAATTGAAGGCAGTGTTGGGGTATAAAAATAAATTAACATACATTTATGAAATGAAGATAAAATCGAAATACGCTCTACATTGATTTGTGGGCGACCAATGGGCCGTATGCTCTGCCAACTATATAAAACTGTTGCCCCATTGCTGTGCCGCTCATTTCGGCATCGTCGGCAGCTTCGAGCAGTAAACCAAACCAACAAATTTTCGTTTCCTTCGTGAAAATATTCGAATATTATAATATATAGAAGAATAACGTGAGTGAAATGAGCGATCGCGGATTGAGTTGGTTGCAATTTGCAACGGATAAGGCGCCGCTGCCACTGGACGGCTATACGCCCGAGGAGGCGGACCAGTTCAAGGACAGCTACCGCCAGAAGATACTCGACGATCTAAAGTCAATGAGCGGCGAGCAGCTGATCGAGCTGGTCAAGCAGAATGCGGTCAAGGTGGAGGAGGAGGAGCAACAGCAGCTCAAAGCTGGCGCCCAACCGAACCCCGTGCAAGACGATGCCGATCTGATCGATGCGAACATCATTGCCGAAATGGTGGCTGGCATCTGCACCAAGAGCCAAAAGGCCACCTTTATCAAAGTGATTACCAAGTACATCAGGTAACAATCAATTGTGAATTGCTAATTGTGACTCAGGCTAAAGACGAGCCCCTGCGATGAGCCTGTGCGCTGAGTGCGTTATCTGACCAAGCATATTGCGAGCAGACATTTACCATGATACATATATACATATATATATTATTCTAATAATGGGCACAATATTACACCCAAAGCCAAAGGCAAATAGCTGCGGGTGTTTACATTCGCATTTGCTCTGAATGGGGAGTTAATTAATTTATTTTATTGGCAATAACATGATTTAGAAATTAGCGCCTTTTCACCCACAGACAGACACACAGTCTATCTATTCAGCTATCTGTCTCGCTCTCTCTCTCACTCACTTTCGTTCAATCTCACGCTCGCCATCTCGCTCGTTGAACAATAAAAATCACACATTTGGCTAATGTATAAAATGTCCGATCGTCGCGTAGCCACAACACAGTTGAGCTTTAGATTCAGAATATTACGCATACACCATGGTGTTAACGGAGGATATAGTCGCCCTGAAGCGTCAGAGCGAGGACGGCGATGCCAAAGAGCGCGAGGAGATTTATAGGCATAACAAAGAGCAGGAGACAACCGAGACAGCAGCCATGATCGAGGAGATCATCGAGGGCATCTCATTGCAGAATCGTCGCGGCACCATAGTGCGCACTATATCCGCGATAATCAGGTATACATCGGGTATATAAAGGGCAACTATAAGCTGCCTATATATATATATATATGCCTATATCTGATATTTTGTGTAAAGCACCTATATTAGTTCTAAAGGATACCCATATGGTATATATTGGGTATATGGGGGGTATAGGTAGGGTATAGGTAGGATATATACATAGGATATATATAGAGGGCACACATGGTATATGAAGAGAGAGTTATTAATAAGATTTACCTAGGGTTTATAGGACATGGATAGAACATCTGCAGGCTCATCTGTAGGTAGCCCTCAGGCTATATATAGATTGACAATATATGTAGGTTATAATACGACATACATAGGGCATCTATAGCTCATATATCAGGATAGTGTATGTGTGGAATGAATAGTTTAGATGTACAGCAACCATATAGTCTATGGCATATCCATATGGTAGATGTGGTTTAAATATGTTGTATGTAAAGGGTATCTAGAGGATACCTACCTTATATATATGATGTATATAGGACATGTATTGTGCACATAGACATAGTATATCTATTTAAGGGTACTTTTGAGTATATCATCAAATAATTAGCAGACAAACTCAATAACAGACACAGAGTGACACACCCACTTGATACACAATTACGTTTATGACACGACATATGGCAGACTTCCATTATACATGCACATACATATATATATAATTTGGTATATATATTTGATATATATTTTATTTCCTTAGAAATCAGCGACGCAACTATTCGATAAGGCCGTGAGTAAATATTAGATGGTGTATTCCTTGCGTGTTTTTATATGCTTTTCGATTTAGTTTTGTTACAATCAAACACAAATTCCTCCCTCGACTCAATATCCCTCGCTTTTAGTTGATATTTGATGGCATAACATTTATATACATATTCCTTGATCAACTCTAGTCAATTTGCGTCTTAATTGACTTCAATTGGAATTTGACAAGAATTATTATATATATACATATATATTTAGTTGTTAATTGAGATTTCTTTTCCTCTCTTTTGTTTTATTTCTTAGTTTTTGCCTTTTGTTTTATTGATCAATTTGACACGGTCAAGACGCAGCCTGGCAACTCTGGCAGCGTCTATATTTAGTTCCCATGTAGCCTACTCTAGTCTAGACGTTTGTTTGCTCGTATTATCACACCAAAAACTTGTTTGATTTCGAACTGCTCCCATAGAATTGTTTTTGAAGTATTTCGTTGCAGCTTTTAGCTTTATTTTCCACACAAGCATGCTAAATATTCGTATTAAAAGCTCCCGCCCACAATTAACAAAGTTTTGGCACATATTGAAGATGTTCGTAAATTCTCTTCTCGTTTAGTCATCGCGAACAGGAACAGCGCAACGCTGAGGATGTGCTCTTCGATATGTTTGCCAGTGAGGAGACGGGCCTCATATCTATGGGCAAGTTCTTGGCCGGACTGAAGACGACGGGCATACGACGCAATGATCCGCGCGTGCGTGAGCTCATGGATAACCTGAAGAAGGTGCACAAGCTGAACAACTATGAGACGGGCTCCTCGGCCGAGAGTCAACATCTCAATCGGGAGACATTCAAGGCGTAAGTCTAGAGCTAGATCAAGTCTGATCCGTGATCATACTTCAATATTCCTCTCGTTCATCTCGTTTTCAGTGTGGTCTCTCCTAACATTGTGCTGATTGCCAAAGCATTCCGTCAACAGTTTGTCATCCCGGACTTCTCGAGCTTCGTCAAGGACATTGAAGATATTTACCATCGTTGCAAATCCAATACTTCCGGCAAACTGGCCGATTACATTCCCCAATTGGCGCGCTATAATCCCAACTTCTGGGGCGTCAGCATCTGCACAGTGGACGGACAACGCTTCTCCATTGGCGATGTCGAGGAACCCTTCACACTTCAGAGCTGCAGCAAGCCATTGACTTATGCCATCGCCCTGGAGAAACTGGGCCCCAAGTTGGTTCATTCGTATGTGGGTCAGGAGCCCAGTGGCCGCATCTTCAATGAGCTCGTGCTCGATCAGAATAGTAAGTTGGCATGGAGCATGCTCCGATTGAAGGCTTAACTAACTCTAACCTACTCCACAGAGAAACCGCACAATCCCATGATCAATGCAGGCGCCATCCTCACCTGCTCGCTGATGAGCGCCTTGGTCAAGCCGGACATGACCTCCGCGGAGATCTTTGATTACACAATGTCCTGGTTCAAGCGTCTCTCGGGCGGCGAGTATATAGGCTTCAATAATGCCGTCTTTCTCTCGGAGCGTGAAGCAGCGGATCGTAATTACGCTCTGGGCTTCTATATGCGTGAGAACAAATGCTTCCCGAAGCGCACAAATCTGAAGGAGGTGATGGACTACTATTTCCAGTGCTGCTCCATGGAGACCAACTGCGAAGCGATGTCTGTGATAGCCGCCAGCTTGGCGAATGGCGGCATTTGTCCCACCACCGAGGAGAAGGTCTTTCGCCCGGAAGTCATCCGGGATGTGCTCTCCATAATGCACTCGTGCGGCACCTACGACTACTCGGGCCAGTTCGCCTTTAAGGTCGGTCTGCCAGCCAAGTCGGGCGTTAGCGGCGGCATGATGCTGGTCATTCCAAATGTGATGGGCATCTTTGCCTGGTCACCGCCACTGGATCAGCTGGGCAATACGGTGCGTGGCCTGCAGTTCTGCGAGGAGCTGGTCAACACGTTCAATTTCCATCGCTACGACAACCTGAAGCATCTGTCCAACAAGAAGGATCCGCGCAAGCATCGCTACGAAACGAAGGGCCTGTCCATTGTCAATCTGCTCTTCTCTGCTGCCAGCGGAGATGTCACTGCGCTGCGTCGCCATCGTCTATCCGGCATGGACATTACTCTGGCCGACTACGATGGTCGCACGGCTCTGCACTTGGCCGCCTCCGAAGGACACTTGGAGTGTGTCAAGTTCCTGCTGGAGCAGTGCCATGTGCCGCACAATCCCAAGGATCGCTGGGGCAATCTGCCCGTGGACGAGGCCGAAAACTTCAACCACTCCGATGTGGTGGAGTTCCTGAAGAACTGGGCCGCCAATGCCAAGGATGTGCCACAACAGTGCATGACAGATGCCGTGACCACCAAGACCGAAGCTGATGAGGTGAGTGTTATAATGGCTTTGATCAATTCGAAATCTTATCTATATTCATCCATATGCTTACCAGGAGCTACCCTGTAATCCAGACGATGTGGTAGGCAGCAGCGGCATAGCCAGTCCCATTCCAACAGTATCGGAGCCACGTAGCGCCAGTCCAGTTTCCTCGGAGGACGGCAGCACAGTGAGCGTCACCAGCGTGGACAAGACCAAGCCGGGCCTCTAGAGACCTATGGACAGACATATATATATATATATATAAATATATACATACCTGTAGAATCTCGCTTAAATTATTTGCTTAATCATCTACTTAGTTAATATACAATTTTAGTTAGCTATCCGAGTTGTTCAGACTTGTGAGCCCAACATACATACCATACATTATATACAAGATATTTACATACATATATGTATATATACTTATTTATGCTACTCTGATCAAGGCGAATATAGACGGCATTTGTACTTTGTAGGGTTTTAGATAGGCATTCGAATGGAATGCAGACAAACCATTAAAAGCAATGACAATAAAATATATTTACAAATCTACAAGATATCCCACAACGATATATTACTTATATATACGATCTATACAACATATATACATAATGTTTACATCTGTGAATTGTGAATTTGTATTTGTATCTGCCTGTTACACAATTGTCAATTGAAAGTGTTTCGATGTTAATCATAGAGCCGCGTGTTTTAGTTCCTCTATTTAGTTTCTTTGTCTACATGTATAATAAATTAAATAAAATCTATCGAAAACTCCAAAATTAACTTGTCTTTTTATTATAAAATATTAGATACGAACCCAGTTAAGAAATCGATGCTTAACAATTTTACAGATATCGTTCAAACTTTTTCAGTTACTTTATCAGTTACATACTTGTAAAACTGTCAAATTAATTGTAGTTAAAATAATATTTAAACTACAATTCTCTTTTTCAATGTTCTATATCTCTATTAACAATTCTAATACAAGCTATAATTTTAATACCAAAATGAATATAGATTAATTCTTTCCTCAGTTTATACACAAATATAAATTTTGTTTGTAACTTCTTGAACTCTATACATCAAAACTCCCGCTCAAGCTGAGCTCACGCTTAGCTCAAATAAAATTTCGCTCAATTTTCATTGGTTTTGCACCACGACACGAGGTTGAGTCGTCTGCTCGCACTTCGTAAGCGCCGCAACAAGACGAAAGTTCGAAAATTCGAATTTCACTGCTGCCGGCTGCCGGCAACCGTTTCAGCTCAGTTCAGTTCGAACGCAGCATTCGTGGCGAGCGGACGGCGCAGTATTCGTGTTTCCTCTTTTCGAACATCGGACAACGGGCATCGGGCGGTTGCACATTTCGCTGAAATGATAAACTCATTTGTAGCTCGATTAGTTTAATTATACGGCAGTGGCATATTTAATTAGTGCATAAATTTATATACAAATTGTAATAGATTTATTAAGTCACAAAAACTATTTGCATTTTCGCATAGCTCGCACATTGCGCACTGCATAAAAACTTGGGGTAGGTCATAGAAAGACGACTGATTATTTGTATTGTTTGGCAGCAGAGCAAAAACGAAAACAAAGGCAACAACCGAAGCTGCAGCATCTGCAGCATCCACAACAACTACTGAAATTGGCCAAACTTAAAAAAAAAAGTTTATTTTTCGACCTGTGCCTGTGTGTGAACCTTGCTTAATCGGATTAGCTTGACTATATATGTATATAGTCCAGCCAACCGCAGAGAAGTAGCTAGATTATATACATATGCACATTCCAGATACACATACTTAGTTTATCTATTATTATCAAAAGGAGATTTAAACAAATGGCACTTTAAGTGGGTATCCGGTAAACCATTTTCGAAATGCATTCAGTTATTGTATTCAGATACGGTTATAGTTACGGAAATAGTTACGCCGCATTGCATAATATGCAGTTTCCTATATCAAATTGGGTCTGCGCTTTGATATGTGGGCGCCAAGCGGCTGGAACAATTGGGGCCATCGGGCAATATAAACGCTTAGCTATATCTTACAAATTTCCTCACGCAATCCTACGACTCTAGTTAACAATTGGGAAATGCCATTGGAATTATTATTTATACTCGCGAGGTTGTGTGTGCGTGTCTGTGTGTGTATTTCCTCTTGAAATTAAAAGATTTAGAGCTTAAAGTGTCATGACTTTGCTTAGTTTTACGAGCTGAGCAAGAAGCGGGATTGAAATGTGTCTGCTGAGTTGATCATATGAGATGCCTGCAGAAGTACTTGAGAGTATCGTACACATCTAGTACATCTAGTTTATGCAGTAAGGGAATTCAGAGATCCATTCTAAGCACTTAATAAAGCTTCATTAAGAAAAATACTTTTTGAAGCACATACAGATATATAGTTATAGCTAACTTATACTCAAGTATAACCAATCTCTCTTTGAACAGACTAATTATATATTTAATTTAATATTCAAATATCTTTTTCTCTATCAAGAATCTAAATTTACGAATACAAGTTTGAAGCTATGTTCCTTCGCTTTAGGTATATTCTATAGATAGTCTATCAGTCTATCAGTAATTTCCATTAATTTTCTATTTTGCAAACAAACTACGACAAAGTGTTGAGCTTATGATTTAGGGCATGTAGATAGTTATTTGGGTAGGATGAGCAATAATTTGTAGGTTGGAAAAGTGTCACGAAACGAAGCGAGTTTCTGAGAATGGAAACATGTACATATGTAGGGGGTATTAGGTAAACATTAGGTAAACGGAACACTTCAATATAGTTATACAGTTGTATAAATATAACTGTCCATTGGCCATTGGCTAATGGCCAAGTCAGGCGTGAGAAATGGACACATGTCGATTATGCAAAACGATACGACAGGGCGTTTGCCAGGAAAACCTGACGAGTGAAAAGGAAGTTAAGTACCAGAAGGAGTGTGAGAGGGAGGGAGTGGGGCTGTCAGCATAATCAATGCATTCAAGTGTCCATCAAATGCCTTTTGCTGGGCCCGAGTTCAATGAACTGTCAATAAATGGAACATACGCACACGAACTCGGGCAATAATTATTGTGGCTCGCACACACAATAGTAGTAGGGAAAATAGTAGTAGAAATGGCAGTAGCAGGAGTTGAAAGAAAACTCAATCAAACTGCGATAGCTGGCGACATTCATGTCGGAAATTGGCGCTCTCAGAACCCACTCGGACGTATGATAGTCAATTTTACACGTCTACGACTGCGACACACTCTGCGCACTCTGCAATGACAAACAAAAGAAAGAGAGTTTCGTAAGAGTAATGCCGACTATTGAATCCTCTCAAGTGAAGGCAGGCTTGCTTAAGATAGTAAGAGAGCGACTGATGACTAAGGAAGTATAGTATTTAAAAGCTCATTTATATTGTTCAAAATGAAAGAAAAGATATTATAAGCATTTTATAAATATAAAATAAAAATAATTTAAAAAAAAATCTTTATAAACAAAATTTCAGAAATCATATAGTATTTTAAAATAAATAATATATAATTAAAAAAATTTTAAAAACATTTTCTTTATAAAATAGATACATCAAAAAATATGAAAATTCAGTAACAAAATATTTCATAATTTAGGTAATAAAAAAATAAACACTCTTAGTTAGGCTAACATTTGCAGTAGAAAGAGATTTCATCTAGTTCAGCTCAATTGCTTCAGCATTAGCGCTGCTCAGCTTGCAGTCCCTGTGCTCAGAGTGTTACATGCCTCATTAGGTAGTCAATGTACTCTTTGTTGTTTTGCACACGCTGAATGCAGCTCAAGTGCAATGCACTCGAGCAAATATGTTGATGCTGCAGTTTTACCTTTTGGGCCAGTCCACACACTCACACACACACACACATGAGGAACATTTTGTGCATGCTCCAACATAATATCCCAAAATAAAACTCGATTTCCATTTTAAGCAGTAATTTAGAGGGGGTGTAAGAGAGAGAGAGAGAACAGAGTGAGGGAGCAAGGCAGAGAAATTGGATCATTTATTGGTGGCACTCGCTGCACAATTCATTCAAAGATATGCCACAGCTTCATTCATATCAACACACACATATATATAAACATACACATACATACACCCACACTCACTCACACACTCACTTATTTATGTAGCTGGCTGCCTCGTAATGAAAACTGGCATATAAAGGCGCCGCTATTCATCACCACACAGCCAGCTAGGCGAGGGAAGGAGGCTAGGGCTGTGGCTGTGGCTGGAGCTGGAGCTGGAACTGGGGGCCAGTTGCCTGCCCAACCGCAGGCGGAGCTGAGATTTTTGCGCCCCCACATTAGACGAGTGACAGACCCTGTGCACACTGACTGCCGACAGCAGTCGCGTTTGCATCTGTCAGCAGCAAGCAGCAGCAGCTTCTGGCTCCGATTTTAGCCGCTACTAAATATTATGGAAAAACATTTTTATGAGCCACAAATGAAATATGAAAGAAAAAGTTGGCAGTGCATAGCTGACTGCATAACACTCATTCGTTATGCAAAATTGTGAAGAAAAAGAAATTCAGTAAAATAAATCTATAACCAAACGGTATTTAAGGCTATATTTCAAAGGAATCTATCTGGAGCTAGCTAAGTTGAAGGGAAGATTGTATTGGGCATATCAACTGGAACAGTCTTCAATTGTATAAAAACTAATATACCCCACTTTTACTATCTCAACGAGCATAGCAAATAGAAATCAAAAGATTCCTGTGCTGAATGCCTTTTGCCTGCCAGTCTCTCTCCCTCTCTCTCTCACTCCATCTCTCTCTGTCTGCAGTTGTTGCTTTGATTTTGATAGCCCAGCCAGTGTTAAATATTTCCATCCTTTCAACAGGCTATCATCGGTGCTCGCTTAACTATCAGAAATTGATTGCTTTCACATGGATAGCAATTCAGTGAGTCCTCTGCCGCCGCTGACGCTCATGGAGAACGAGAAGACGCCTCCCGGCACGCCCAATGGCACGGAAATGCCACCGCCGCCAGATGAAAAGTGAGTTCAAATATCTAAAGAATTTTATTGGTAATAAAAATGTGTGTGTTTTAAGATATGAATATTATATTGAACCGAGTTTTTAAATGATTTGCTTTTACCTTAGATGAGCAAATTGTGTGCTTCAGAATTGCTGGAATATCATAAATAAATTTTGTTGTTTTCTATATTAAGAAAACAAACTTAAAGACATCATTAAAATATATGTAAGAATTTTAAAATATATATTTTAAAAATAATTAGCATAACAGAACATTTTTTGAAAACTTAAATTCAATTGAAGCTCTTATACTTAATAATGTTTTTAAATATTCGTTAAATATAAAATTTAGCGCTTTTGGTTCATGATAATATTTGTTGCCATATTTTCAGCGAACTGTGCGCATATAAATAATTAATAAGGATATTTCTTATGCATTTTTAAAATACTTTTATGCTTAGCAAAGTTATAAACCAACTAGCGAGACAAGTGCTCAAGTGCTATAGCAAAGACACAAACCCAAGCACACAGCAAACTAAAAATTCGAAATTGAAACTGTCGCATAGCAATTATTTCACTAGACTTTGCAGCTCAGCCCTATAGCAATCATTGCAAGTTTTATAGGGTATTTGCTGACTTAACCAAGCATATGGTGTTTCCCTTGCAAACACATGTCTAGCAGATCAATTTCGCTATTACATAAGCAAGTGAACTCAACTCAATTTGCAGCTCAGTTTTTATTTTTTTATTTTCTGTTTATATTTGAATGAAATTGGTGTCAAGTTGAATTTAAAAGCAGCGAGCGCTTGTTATAGTCAATTTACCGTTGTCTAGCCCAACAATTTGAGCTATTTAAGCGAAAGCCCTGCCTTGACCTCGTCCTGAGCTGAGAAAACTAAATAAAAACAAAAAGAACTCATTAAAATGGCGCTCATTAATCGTGCCGTAATGGCCAAATTGTAACATTTACATTTCAAATAGAGGAAACGAACGTTACGAGCGTTGCTGACACGCCCAAAGCGGGCAGGCTGTGGCATTTGGGCGTGGCCTACGCCTTTCTTTTGTTTTGTTTAATGCGCCAATTTCCTAAGCCGTGTACACAGAGTAGCTCGTAAATTCTATTTTAATACGCGTTGCTCGCAAATCAGACTGACCAAGGAAAGATATATAGAGACAAGCACACACACGCTCGCACACACCTGTACACACTCTCATTTACACACCTGTTTACACACGCACACATTCAACAGTTGATCGCGTGCATGTGGCCAGTTGACGCCAGCCAGCCAAAACACGCTTCATCCTTCATCCGTTATCCTTTATCCTGTTTGAGCAACTCCCTCTACCCCTTTCTAATTACAGTACACATATTTTCGTAGCCTTTTTGCTCATTTCATTTCGATTTCGATTTT
Organism: Drosophila koepferae; assembly: GCA_030914345.1. NCBI lineage: Eukaryota > Metazoa > Arthropoda > Insecta > Diptera > Drosophilidae > Drosophila > Drosophila koepferae. The sequence continues at coordinate 2,318,495 of JAUESR010000205.1, forward strand.
GTGGGCGCGCGCACTCAACTGAACTGAACTGAACTGAGTTGAACTGAATTCGTGCTGCTCGGCTTTCCATGTGTAATGAGCACGCATTAGCTGGGTGTGTTTGCTCATAGCTAGGTTTGACTGTACGCTCTGTAATTGTCAAGCTGTAGGAACTGCTCCAATTTCATTTGGCATTAACCAATCTCATTTATTATACACAAATATATGCATATATGATTACTTAACAGCTGCTCTGATTGCTCTTCAAAACTAACTTTATTTATATAGAAAAAAGCACTGCATTATTCTATTAATAGCAAATTAGATTAGTCAAGTCGTCAGTCAGTGCGACTCTTTGATTATCTAAGCAGTACGTATATCATATGTGTTATATTATCTCGCAGATAAGCTCAGATTTATTTATGATATTTGCCTAAGCTGAAGCAAATGCATTTATCTTTTACAATGTTTGCCCAAAAGTCTAAAAAATATGCTCACATGCTTTTGGACAAGGTCACAAGCGTTTGTAAGAGATAAATATAATCTTATGACAAGGTTTCTCACTTAAGATAATCAAAATTTTAAAACTCTTCAATATAACCTGCAATTGACAGTTAGACATAACTTAAATTCTAAAATATTTTTCAATAAATTGTTTTTAACACATTTTCAAATTTTCACACCAGAGCTTCTAGCTGGTTTGTGTCTATGCTTGATCATACATTTCGAATTTCGACATTGCTCTTCGCATTTGACAGTGCCATTTTGAGTTTAACAGCAGTGCAAAATGTTAACGTCACTTTGAATTTGAATGTGAAATGCTTAAAGCTAGTTAATGAAGAATAACAATTAATATACAATTTATAAAATAAGATACAATAACAATACAAATAGTTTACTTAGCACTGTACTCGGTAAAATGTTTAAAGAAAAACAACAAACACTTGCTACGGAAGTATTTATCTTTCTCTTCATTTGATCATAAATGAGTTCGAATTTCGACCTTCGCATGTTGAGCATAACAGCAGCACAGAATGTAAAGAATTCTTTGATTTAAAATTTGTATCATGTAGTGTAAGATTAATAAAAACTTATATATTTCAAAATTATTTTAATAAATTTATCAACTCATTGCGAAATGCAAAGTTTTCATTAAAAAGAAGCTTAGATTTGAATTACCAACAAAAGCTCTCTTAACATACGCTAGCAATTTCTCTTGCTCTTTCTTTCGAGGCGGCAGCGCTCACAGTTTCTCGCCAGCATTTTTGTGTTGATTTTTCAGTAGTTCATTCGCCGTTGATCCGTATCGTACGTAGGTTGCAGCAGCCGGCACATCTCAATAAATATCGTGTGAAAATTACAAAAAGAAAAAAAGTGTGTGTGGAGAACAAAAAATACAAAAATAACAAAAATAACAAAAAACAATATAAACAATAACCTTGCGCTCTTATATAGAAAGTGTTTAGACCGTGTCCGCCTTTTGTCTAATAGACACATCAATAGATGATCGTTACATGAGAAATCGAAAGTTTGAATAAATACAAAGAAACGGTCATTTGCATATGCATCAGACATTAATTGAATTAAATTACAAGCGAACCAAAAAAGAAATAAAGAAACGAATAAATCTCAAAATCTCATGTATTTGCAACTGAAATTGGAAATTAAATCAATGAGGAATCAAATTTAGCTTTGTAGAGCTATGTTACTCTACAGCTAGAATGTTTAACAAATTAACGCGCTGATTAGCAAGTCAATTCACCAAATGTCAAATTGATGTATATATATATATACTTATATATATATATATTATATATAAAAGTATTTATTACGTAGTCAACAGTTCCTCTCAGTTGCAAATTCAACAAATTTAATTTGTGTCAATATATATATTTTTTTACAGAGAACTTAACTAATAATTTGTGGGAAATTCCAAACAGATATTAAAATATAAATAAATACAAATAAAAGCTTGTCAAGTCCCCAAGCATCAACTCTCGATTTTTGATCTATAAATTACGTATACGCCGTGTGCTCGCCTCTGTGTGATTGAGCGCGAAAGAAGCAAAAGCTAAATACACAAGGCAAATATTCGCTTAAATAAATTCGCTTAAATGCGTGAACGTCATTTGGGCAAAATGCCGCGTGGAGGAACGACAACAGCGTAAGTTCGATGCGACGAGGGCTGTTCATTAAGCACACAGCACGAGGTTATTTAAGAAATTAGTATAGTATTAGATCAAGATTTTTATTTATTAACATATCAATATTTTCGAGTGCTAATTGTGACGACATCTCACGTGCCAAAAGCAAACAAACAAATTGTTGAATATATTTAGAAGTTTTGCCTTACATCATATTGCTTAGCCCTACATCATGATGAATATATGAACATATGAACATCAGGAATATCTAATGAATTACTCATAGGGCTTTAGTTACACAGCGAGAGAAATACTCATAGAGCTTAGCATAGTTCTTGATATACTAGAGAAGAATACTCATAGATATAATATAACACATTTTGTTGACATAATGATTTCCCATTTACTGTACTCTCTTATATTATTCTTATTATTATGTCAACTATTCGATCCACCCTGTATCTTAAGCACCCGCTTGCACACACACACATAAATCTATTTAAATTGATAAATGATGTGTTGCTTGAGATGTAGACACAATTGCCTATATACATATATGCCGGCAGAGCTCACTCTAAATCGAGATTGAGATCAAGAGAGATAGAGAGAGAGAGAGAGGGAAAGTGAGTACTAAGGCAAGGCCTGGCTCTTAATTCCAATTCAAGCTAAGGCAAATATATGAAAAAATCGTATGAAGAAATGTTTATAAATTTAGAGGTATGTATGTGTATATGTGTGCGTGTATATGAATATAAAATAAATACAATAATTCAATGAATAAATTGCAGGGCAACTGCGCCAGTGTCGCGCTTGTGTTGCGTGTCGAGTTCTGCTACTGCGAATTCGATTGTATCTTTAAGATACAATTACCGTACATGCACACACACACAAACAAACACACATGCAGGCGTAACAGAAGCTGCCGTTAAACAAAACGAAGCACGAAAATGTTTCAATTGAAACTCCCCGAGACGTCGCTCCATTCGTAAACAATTGTCGCCCATTGTAAAGCAACACCAACACACACACACACAAGCACACACATACACTCACTTGCAGTCTAAGCTTGTATATAATTAACCCGCAGGACACATTGCGAGCGTCTGTTTCATCATTTGTCTCTACTTCTTCGTTTCTTATTCTTTTTGTGGTTTCGTCATGCTTGGCGCGTAAATGTTTTAATTTAGTTACAAACGTACTTAAATTTTAATTGTTGTACTTTTGTAATTTGTCACATCCTCAATGTGTGCTTCCTGCTGCTGGCTTGGCAAGAGATACAACGCACAACACTTGCAGATACATTTGTATCTGTGACGCGAGTAGCTGATGCGAGTCGCGCTCCAGTTTGGTTATCGTCATCTTCTTCTACTACTACTCGGTGCCATCCAATGCATAGCCATAATTAGCCCGCTTTTAACTGGGCGAGTTACATGCCTAAAGACCAGTCATTGCTTGGGCGCTAATTATGGCACACAGCCACGCACAGATACATTTGTATCTTGAGATACATTTTATAGCCATTGTGCATTAGCTAGTTCTTATCTGTCTGTGCCCAAAGATAAGCGACTAGATAGACATCATATCTAGTCTATGTATGCGCATAATCTACTCAGTTAACCTTTAAACTGTTATACATCTACTTATACGTACGCCTAGATGTACTTATACTTGTACTTATACTTCATGTTTGACACATCGTACTAAAGCAAAACGTTTGACTTCTTTTTATGATAAACTCATTTTGATAACCTTTCAAAATCGTTATATACATACGCATAGTACTACTTCGTCTACTACTATTATTAACACTACTACTACTACTACTTCTACTTATAGTACACTTCACACATTTAAGATTAAAGTTTCATCATTTTTCCCTAGTCATCAATAAGACTAAAGCAATTTAGCTTTGGAGTATATAGCTTCGCAGACAAATAGCAGATGTGATATGGATGTGATTTATGGCTTTAAACAATTTCGAATAATCTAAGTGAGAATCTTTAGAGTTTACAAAGGAAAACTGAACAGGTAGAAACACTAGAAGCTTAAGCAAAACATGCTTTCCGAATACTTAAGCATTTAAGCTATACCAAAGCTGTATATCATTTAAGCTTAAAGATATACCAAGATGTTGTATAAGATGAACTGTAATACATATTGAAGGCAGCACAGACGTAAGTTAAGGGCATAGACTATAATGTAACAGATTACATTAAGTGATAGTCATAAAGAAAAAAATATATAGATTATAATTCTATATGTTCTACGAAGAGCTTCAATTGCGATCTACCGATTATTATGTATATATATTGTCATACATGACTAGTATATATAGTATGTTTTTATATGCGTATGACATGCAAGTCAGTTATATTCAATATATGGCTATCAAAATAATGACTCAGACAATCTACAACTAATTAAAGCTGTGCCTGCTTTCGCTATGGCTAGAGAGGAGCTGATGTTGTTGCTGTCTGCTGTTGCTGTTGCGGTTAAAGAACTGTCAACTTAAGATTTTAGCTTTCCTTCATTAAACAAACCAGGCACCAGACAGTCTACAGTCATGTCTGCTGCTGCTGCTGCAGTTGTTGTTGCTGCTGCTGTTGCTGCTGCTGCTGTTGTTGTGGGCGCAGTGTCAAGCACCTCGAATAGTTGCTGACCCATTAGCAACAATTGGCATTAAATTCATCTGGAGTCACGTTGAAAGCCACGGTTGCAGGTTCATGATCAGGTTTACTCTGGCAACTTGCAACTTGCAACTTGCCACATGACTATGTAAAACGGGTTGTGGCAGAAAAGCAAAAGCAAAAGCTTTTAGCGAAATTTTCCCAGAGCAGACGAGAAAACAAAATACAAAAAAAAGTGAAAGATATATACACAGATGCAGATGCAGATTCAGATACAACAGTTGCAGCTGCAGCTGCAGGCAGGCTGCCGCTGCCCCCGCCCATTGTGGCTGCTAAACAATTTGTGGTCGTTGTTGCTGCTGCTGCTGCTGTTGCTGCACTGGGGCGGCAAGTGAAATGTATGCTAAAGCAAACAGCCAGCTCGGCTAGCCGCAAGCAGCTCATGTGTTGAAAGCTAAATGCCTATACACTTGTACATATACAAACACACACACACACACACATCTAAATTGTGTTGTGCTGTGCATTCGCCCGTTCATTGACATCGCCCGCTGAGACATGATGCATCGGCTGCACCGCGCCTAATGAAATTGTCAGGGCAACAACAACCAACAACAACCGACAATAACAACAACATAGTCAGTCGATCGGTCAGACGGATGCTGCGTCAACATGTTAATTAAAGTGCTTATTCTGCGGCGTATCACAAAATGTTGCAAGCGATATTAAAAAACCCAAAACCCAATTAATATTTTCAGCCACTGTCGTACACTACTCTCAGCTGCCACACACACACACACACACACGCACATCCACATCCAGTAGCGGCTGAGAAAGTGCGTGCCTAAATAGGCTATTTAACAAGCTGTCTTTGAATACCCTATAATCATTAATAATGATGATGATGGGGGGTTAGATTGCCTATCGAGCTGGCTGATCAAGCTAGCAGTTTCAACTCAATTTGATTGGGAGATGAATATTGTAGCATTTTAGGTGGTTTTCAGCAGTCTTATACAGTATAAGACCTCCTCAAGCACTTAGGATCTGCATCAGCAATAGAGATATGCAACTACAGGGCATTGGCTAGTGTCACACTTTCCACTATAAATTACTCTCACACTATCATTATTTTGTTCATAAATGCTTTGGCTTTTGCTTTCATTAGCGGACGTCGAGTGATTTCTTTGGCTTTGCGCACTATTAATTTAAATAATAATCATAGTAATAATAATAATGATTTTGTTTGTTTTGTTGCTTTCGTTTCGTGAATTGTGTGGCTGCTGTCACTTCAAGTGCAGTGCAGCAATTGCTCTTGGAAATGATTAAGCAGCTCGTTGGCCAACAGCAATGCGCCTAATTACCCACAGACCCCAAAGGCCCCACAGACCCCAAAGAGACCCCCAGCTCTGCTATCTCAGCTACTGCACTCCTCCACTTGGTATATGTTTACTTGCAACAGCTGCTCGTTGCATTCAATACGAATTGTGATGCGGCAGCAACACTGTGAGAAATTTCACAGTACTAAAGACATGAATCCATTCCCCCATTCCTCGATGTTGCATCTGTTTTTGGATGCTGAGCTCATCTTTTCCTGTCAGCCATCGAATTGTTTTGTCATCTGATCACACGCAAATGATGACGAAAAATTATTATTATTATTTATTATGTGAATAACATTTTAATTGGCATCGAATTGCATATGCTCCATAAATATCAAGCGACAATTGAGAGCAAATATTTATAGTATAGAACGGAGTTTGCTGAGCATGTATCATATATCTTGAATAAGATACGCGGGGCTTGTTCAAGTTTTATTCGATCATTAGATCTAAACATGAATGTGATCATAATATTGTATATCATCATGATACATGAGTGCAACTATTTATTTACTTAGTAATGTCTATGTCTTATAATTATCATTAAGCTTTAAAGTCGCATTCCAACTAACTTTTTATCAAGATTTGAGTTGTCTATCCCTGCTGGGCTAGTAGCAAATCGAGAATGAGCTTTGCCTCTTACATCATAGTCACTGTTATGCATTTAACTTTAACTAGCTTTCCATAAAAATATAAACTTTACACAATTAATCATCAAAGGCATGTCGAGAATAAGGAAAAATTTACAGCTAGAACATCAATATACTTGAGATGAATTGCCATTTAGCTTCTATTCAGATTGGCTTAGGCTTTGCGCTAAACACACTTCCACAGAGAAGGTGATAAAATGGGAATATTTTTTAGAGCTTAACAATAAAAGACTATAATAACTATTCATTAGATAAGCAAAAATGATATACATACTTGATTTGGGTAATTAGAAAACATCATCTTCTATCTTTATCAATCGATGATCAATCCAGATCGAGGATCAGCAAGTGTGATCTACTCATAGCTACTCAAGCTGCAAGCCTTAACCATTAGCTCGGCCAAAATCTGAAATAATAATGTAATAAATAAGAAAATAATAAATAAAAGTAATATTTTATTAAATTAAACTATTTTTCTACCCCAAATAAAAACTAGGCCATGGCCTACTATGCCCGAGTTTCTAATATTCAGCAAGCTTTCCGAAGGCGATCATAAAATATGAAAAATACGATGACAAACAGATAAAAAAAAACAACATAAAACACAATAAAAAATATTTAAATAGAAAAAAAAAAAAAAAAAAAAAAAGGAACAGAGATTAGATAATCCCCATGGGCAGAGAAGCGGATTATTCAAAAGAAACAAAAGGCTACAAGAAAATAAAGGAATATTTTGAAAACGAAGAGTAAGAGAATGAATACAAAAGACGATGCTAACTCAATTGAGATTTGCATATGAGTCTGAATCTGAGTCTGAGATGATGACTATGTTGAGGCTAAAGAACTGAACCAATTAGCGAATAAATTAGATAATTGCTAGAGTTTTTATTTTTTAGTAGAGATTTGCCTTTGTATTGTGAAGTCTGTGGAAATGTTTGCTTTATCAAGCAATTATAAGAGAAATTGTAGGTAATTGTAATGTAAGATGGCAGAGAGAGGGAGACACTCAGACATATTATACTTATGTAAGGTTAGAGTGAGGCAGTAAAGAATAAATAGAGAGATTCCGACAGACTTGAGATGATTTACATAATTGAATTAGCAAAACACAAATTACTAAAGTGTAGAAAAACCTCTATACATATATATGTATTTAGATAGATTAACCCAGGATAAACAATTATGGATATAATTGATGGCAGCTTTATAGATGTGCTAAATCGCGCCATACTCGGAAAAAGTAAACCAAATGAAAAGTAAATCTGATCTTGAAACTAATTCAATTTATATATAACAAATTTGTGTTCTTCTTTGTCGTTTCATTGCAGACGCTATGAGGAGGATCCAGATAATGCCTGGAACTGTTGTTCCTGGTGTGAATATCTGTTAATCGTAATACTCTCTACCATATTGCTAGTGGGTGTTCTGATATTGTCACTCTTCTGGGTAATGTTCTATCGTGGCGGATTCGCCTGGTCCGACAAGCCACTGAAGCAATTCAACTTGCATCCCATACTGATGATAGCGGGTTTCGTAACGCTCTCTGGATTCTGTAAGTCGGCACATACATAGATAGATAGGGAGTAGCAGCTTTAATAACTTTTTTATTTTATTTCATTTTTCAGCTATCTTAGTGTATCGCTTGTGTCGCTGTGTCAAGCACATCTATGTGAAATTGATTCACATGTTCTTTCATGCTGCCGCAATACCCTGTATTGTAATGGGCTTCCTCTCCGTCTTCGACTCGCACAATGCATTGGCCAAGCTGAATTTCTATAGCCTGCACTCGTGGCTGGGCTTCGTGACAATGTGCATGTTTCTGCTGCAGTTCGTAATTGGCTTCTTAACGTAAGACTCCCACGCAACGATAGCTGGAGCACAGATAACCCTTTAACCTTTGATATGTCATAGATTTCTGGTGCTGCTCTGCTGCGACAATAAAACCTATAGCTGTCGCTCGGCCATGGTGCCGATACACGCTAGCCTGGGCTTGGCCAACTTCTGGCTGGCCATAGCCACCGCTGTGACGGGCATCATTGAGAAGGAACGCGAAACTGCCAAGGATCCCACACTCAGGTAGCAATTGCTAAATTAGAGTTGATTAACAATTCTCATATTTAAATCTTTACTCTTTGCAGTGACGATAATCGCATGATTGAACATTACATAACAACTGCAATGGGAGTTACTCTCGTTCTGATTGGCATCATTGTCACCTTTGCCGTGCGAAGAACCAATGCACCTGCCTCTGCCAAAGTCTATGTGACTGAACGCATTTAGATTATGGCCGAATGCCACGCCCATCACTACGGCCGCCTGCCCCACAGCCAGTGTTATTATAGAGCTGCAGCTGTTTGTTCTCTAACAAAAAAAAAAAAATCCGAAAAAAAACATTCGTCACATCCATAAACTCTCTCCGTTGTCTGTGTAGCACAAACAGCACAAAAGCTTCTCTTCATATACATACTATATACTATACGATACTATATATATACACTTTATATATACATACACTCATATGCCAAATCAAAAACTCTTTCTACAAAATCAAAATCAAGAACATTTCTTTACCTACATTTGCTGCTAAGTAGTTTTGTCTCTATATATATATAGTATATATTATATAGTAGTAAATTCATTAGACAGTCGAGCAATATGGATATATATATATACAAAAAACTTATAGTACCGGCCAGCCCAGAGACCAAGCATTAGAATTTTACACAACAAATTGAAATAGTAACTAAATATACATCAAAATAAAAAAAAAAAAGAGGAAAATTCTTAGAAATTTATATAAAACTAGCTTCAGTATACAACTGAATTCTTAGCCAGATCTTTTGATACTATTCAAATGCTATTCATTATATATATATATATACTATAAACACATATTGTACTATACGAATCTAATGCATAAAACTTTTTATATTTACATACGTAGTTATTGTCGCATTTGATGTAATTTTTTGCTAAATATTTGTAATTCATAAACGAAAACGAAAAAAAAAAAAAAATGAAAAAAAAACAATTCTAAGCAATATAAGTTGTAAACCCCAAAATTTTACAAGTATATAATAAATGATTTTTTTATTTATTACAATTAAAATTATGTTTTCCAAATGCTCTTCATGTAGAATAAATAGTTAAGCCCACTTTTCCATTGCAATTCATTGACTAACTGCATTTGTAGTTCTTAAGCTGCGGCAATCGAAGTGTTCGCTTCTTAATCATAATCACATTTTGATTGCCTGATTGTGACGTTCGGCCAGTTACGTAGATGATGCCATTATTTGTGCCAATCGAATAGACGCTCACATTCTTCGGCTCGTGCTTGCTAACGAGCATATCGAAGTTGCGTACACGCGGCTCGGGCTTGCGGTTGACATGGATGTTCTCTATATCCAGTTTGAAGGGCGAGACAAAGTTGCGTATCCAAGGTTTCGGCTGAAGCAGCTCACGCTCCAGCTGATGGCTGCGATTATCGTGTGACTCTTGCTGATCATGATCTCGCTCGTCATCACGATGATCATCATCTCGATCATCATCCTGTTCGTGCTCCCGATCTTGCTCCTGCTCCTTATCAGATTCTGGCTGCTTGCTTACAAAGGATAAATCTGGCTGAAATTCAGGCACTTCGCCCTAGCAAAAGAAATCAGTGAACATTATTTGATATATCAAGTATCATATTTCACTTACCATGCAGACATGCAGTTTCTGTGCCTTGGTATTGTCAGCTATTAAGAGGCCACATTTGCATTCCACATATCCGTGTAGTCTATATATGGGTCCGATTTTCTTAATGCTAAAGCAACGCTTTACGTGCGCTGTCAAATTTTTAAACTTGTCTATAGAACGACCACAGCTGGGGCAAGTGGATTTGCTCTTGATTTCATTTACAGTATACCAATAGGTTTTGCGATTTTGCAAAACGCTATAACGCTTTTTACTGATCTGCAAATGGAATACAGATACAGAAATTATTTAAGTGTACCTAAAGCAACAGCTAAATAGATACAAGAGATGTGTACGTACCGTCATGTCCTCTTCACTTGACATAATTTTGCAATTAAGATTTCAATGAGTTGGACACTTTCAACGTAGAATTACTACGTTTACACAACTTAATAAAATAGCTTAAATACAATTAATTGCAAATGTTTCCAGCATCCAGGAAAAATTAAAGTCACATTGTTTATGATTGCCCAAGCGTTTGCAAATCTAACTGCACATTAATCTAATGCCTACGTTGCTTTGCCTTAGCATAGACAGACACACCCTCGCTCGACCTAATCCACCGAGTTGTTAAATATTTTAAATAATTAGACACAAAATGCTATTTGTTGATATTTTATCTGATTTGAGTTGTTCGCTGCCATTGCAGATGCTATTAAATAAACTATTGTGAACTAATTTAGCAATTGCAGCATTTTGCAACACTGCCGGTATCGGCCATATATCGGATTTTTATTGCCTGCCTATCGTTCACCCACCACAAATTGTCTCAACAAGAAAACATAAAATTACGAACAATTTAAAAGAAACAAATATAAAATATATTTCGTATGGCTGAAAGCGCTTAAAACACCAAATACCCATTAGCAAGCGTAATACAATTAAATCATAAATATTTGCATATGTGATTCTTTTAATAAATGAGTTTCTGCATACATATGTATATAAACAGTTCGTAAGAAAAATATGGGTAAGTATATTAAATGATAGTACGAAAATATTTGGAGTGTTTAAATAATTTGAAATTTTACTTGATATAGAAGTAACAGCAGCTGCGCCATGCCTGCTATGCCTGGAAGAGAATCCATTGACTGTGCAAGATTATATGGATGTGTTTTCGGCAAAGGCTGCCCAACTGAATGTGGTGCAAATTATAAACAAACATTTTCCAATTGAGCTAATTCAAAGTAGCGGGGAAACTCGGAAAATATGCCCACCATGCTGGACCACGGTGTCCGCTTTCAATGCGCTGCACGATTTCGTCTGCGCTGCACAGAGCTCACTGCGGGAAACCAAGGTTCTACTCATGGAGGATGACCCTCTAACCCAGGGTAACTTCAAGCAGGCTAATGCCGATGCAGCCGATGGTCGCAACTTCTTCTATCCTGAGATCAAGATAGAGGAACATGAGCTGGAACAGTTGCCCAAAATCGAGGTGCTCGAGGGAACGAGCAGCCTACAGACGCCTTCGCCCGCTCGACGCCTGCGAAAGCGTGTCAAAGCTGAGGTAGAAACCACAATCGCCCCATCAGAATCGATAGAGATGAATGCAAATGAGTCTCTAGAGACAAATGAGGCGCCGAAGAAACGTCGCGGGCGACCACGCAAAAGCGAAGTCATGCTTAAGCAAATCCCAGCTGAAACGCAACCGGAGCAAAAGCTAGACTTAGAATCGACTCTTAAAGCAGAAGCAGAACAGCCAGACGAATTCAGTGACGATGACCAAGACTTCTCTGCCGAGTTTGTAGAAGGACTTGCCCATAGCGACGACAGCAGCGAGGAAGAGGAGGATGATGACTCCGATTTTACGGTGGGCAAGCCAGATGACGTCGAATTCGCCGTCATACCGAAACGTACTCCAGTCCGGCCCAAGAAATATAAAAAGCGTGCCAAGCCAGCGGAACCGCGGGTTCGCATGTCTCGTGAACTGCTCGATCAGCGGAAAAAACAACAGGAGGAGTTCGATGCGATCATAGCCAAGTTCTTCAGTGATGTGCTGCCCTGCTCCATATGCAACCTGCTGGTTCATAACTTTACGGAAATGCAGCGCCATCATCGACTCACACACCAAGTGGATCCAGGCTACATGATTTGCTGTGGACGCAAGTTTACACAACGCAAAGTGCTAGCCGAACATGTGCTGGTCCATTGGAATCCCGAGCACTTTAAGTGCACCACCTGCGAAAAGTCATTCCAAAACTCAAGGCATTTGGAATCGCATCAACAGGTGCACTTATCCAAGCTGACCTTCCAGTGTGATCTGTGCAACAAGGCTTTCCTTAGCAAAACGGCCATCGACTATCATAAGCTGAATAAACATGTGCCCAAATCTGAATTCAAATTCACCTGCAGCGAGTGCAACAAAAAGTAAGTCAAGTCAAATGAATGACCACAATTCAACTAATCTCTGATCATCAACAGATTTCTGACTGAACGCAAGCTGAAGAATCATATGAACTCCATGCATGATCCGGAGAGCATTATCATTTGCGACAAATGCGGCAAACAGATGCGCACGAAGATCATCCTGAAGAAACATCAAGAGCTGATGCACTCAAACACCCCACGTCCAGAGCCCGAGCTGAAGCAGTGTCAAATCTGTGGCGCCTGGCTGAAAGGCATGACTGGTCTGAAGCAGCACATGAAGAGCATACATGTGGAGAGCGCTGGCGAGCATCGTTGTCATGTGTGCAACAAATTATCACCAAATGCCCGAGCACTGCGTCGTCACATCTATCACAAGTAAGGCCTGAGGGGACTAATCTTAATTTGAATATAAATTAATCCCGCTTCTCTTTGGCAGTCATGAATGCGAGCGCAAGTTCAAGTGTACCATGTGTGACAAGGCATTCAAACGTCCACAGGAACTCAAGGTCTGCTCGAGGCTCTATACTACTTTCCATTTCTTAGTTAACTGACTGTATTTTCTCTAACAGGAGCACACATCCACCCACACTGGCGAAGTTTTGTACACCTGTCCCAACTGTCCGATGACCTTCTTCTGCAGCGCCAACATGTATAAGCATCGGCAGCGTCTGCATCGAGCCCAATACGAGGCCGACAAGAATCAGCCAAAGCCTCCGAATATATTGCAGCAAGCAGTGGGCGCCACGGCTGCCATGAAGATCAAACTGATGCAGAATACAAATGTGGCTAGCATAGAAACGGACTTGAAGCATTTCTAGATCAATATATAAGTAGACTTAAGGCCCTTAGACTAAGTAGTTATAGTTCTGTAAAGTTTAAACAAGAATATAGCATTACAAAATATATATAGTATAGTCGATGTCGACGCATTTTCGTACATATAAACTGTTTTTTTTTTTTTTACTTGGTTGGTATCTCCGTCTAGACTCTAGAACTAAGTGAAAACAAACAAAGTTGGAATGTCTTTCTTTCTTTATAATTATTTACAAGGATCGCACCTTATATAACGCATTAACATTTACATATTTTGTGTAATGCACATTATTTAAATTTATATAATATTATATATATAAATTGGATTTTTTTTTTTGCATTTTCTTAATTTGTTTAAACATTTAGATTTCTTTTTGTTGTAGCAGTAGCAAACATTGAAAATTTAAATTTAAATTTTACTTTACATACAATTATTATTGTTCTTTCCTCGTTTAGGTTTAGATTAGTGCATTAAGTTTTCCTCTAGAGAAGGTTCGAATCAGATAAGCTTTTGTATATTTAATTGTTTTTTTTTTTTTTTTAGCTAACTCGAACTTGTTCCGTTAAAGATCTGCAAAAACTCTTTTTATTTATATAAACTCTCGATATCTAGGCAACATTAATAAATAGAATACTTTTGTTTAGGTTTTATGTAGTTTGTTTTCCGGCGGAAATTTCATTGCGACTCCTTTTATACTATATATTAATCGAAGATTAGTTTAAATAGTTGGGTTTTAGTCGGGATTGCAATCAATTGTTAGTTACAGTTAAAAAAAAAAAAATAAACAAGACAAATTGTTTAAACACATTTTTGTGAAAGAATAAGAAACATATGTAAATCAAATATTTATTTGTATTATTATTAATTTGTAGCTACTATAAACAAAATTAAACTTTCGGCTTGATTTTAGTGACAATGTGTGTTAAGTTTCATCATTTGTGTGTGTGTTTACTATAATAAGTATATATATATATATATCATTCAGCTGTAGTTTACATATTTTTGCATTAACAAAACAAGGCCAAAAGAAAACAAACAAAAAAAAAAAGGAAAGTGTAACAAATAAAGAAATACTGTTTAAAACTGAAGCAGAACAAAAATTGTAAATAAAAAATTAGAAACTTTTTTTATACAATTTTAGTTGTTTGGGGGGCGGAGGGAGACGCGATTAGAAAACTGAAACTTTTGGAAATTTAGTTTTGCTTCTCTTACGCGCGATTAATATTATTTTTAAAACTTTTTTTTTTTTTTGATTTTCTTTGTTGAAAATAAGTTGAACTTGGGAAACGGAATTCAGAGAACGCGTAACATAAATAACAACAATAATTATATAACAATGACTAAATTAATTTATAGTTAACTATTAATTGTTTGCGTGGTTTGCTGTTGTTGTTTTTTCTTTTTTCTTTAACTATATGCACTTTTTTTTTAGTTATGAGCAGATTAGAATTGTTCTTGATTTGATTTGGGAAGCAGACAGCGTTCTCTCTTCGTTGTTTTTGTGTTAGCTGCTGCTCTGAATACAACTTGCATATTTAATAAATTGTTGATCTTCTTCTGTATTTATATATTTATTGTTGTGTGGTTGTGTATGGGCGTGCATGGGTATGTGGGTGTGCGCGAAGTAGAGGCACGTGCGTTGCCTTCTTAAAGCTTGGTTTGCTCAACCATATCGATGTTCACCTTGTAGAACACATACGGATAGTATTCAGATTGGCCAAAGCCCAAGCCGGGTATATCGACATTCTGTTAGGGTAGAGAAGCTATTGAATATCTGCATAAATTATTGATTTTGTTCAACTTACATCAGCACTGCTGACATGTCCGCCAGCGGATGCACCATCCAAGTGCCCGTACAGTTGATTGAGCACATCACGCAAGCGCTTCATGCTCTTCTTATTGGGCTCAATCAATATGGCCTGGAAGTTAACAGGCAGACCGTACCTATAAAGAAGGTAAATAAGAAAATGAAAATATATAATAATATGATATAATATATGGCATAAAAGATGTGTGATAATTTACACATGATATTCTGAATGACATTGGATCGTTAGGTTTCAAATCTGGGCTTCAAATATTCACATGAACATTTTCAATACACTGCATAACAGTTAAGTGAATTATATCAGTTTTATTCTATATAAGAATCATTCTTCTACCTCAGCACAGATTCCACAAAGACGCGCAACGCTTTGACGTGTATCAAGGCGCAGAAAGCCTCGCTGAAGTTCACCTTCAGCCAGCGCACCAGAGGGCCCTAGAAAGAGTATATGCAAAAGTTAATCATAATCATGATAGAGCGCTACTACTAGTTCATTCACATACAAACTGCTTCTTCTTATCGGTCATCAGCTTGGTCATCTCATTCTTGCCCGCTGCCAGCTCCTCCTCGTTATAAACGAAATCACGCACAATAAATTTACGTTCACGAGCATGAAGCTTGAACTCCTCGGTGACCTTCTTGAAGAGCGTCACATTGAAGAGGCTGTAGTCGGGATCCTCCTTAATGAGCTGCGATGAGCGTGGCACAATCATGTCCGTTATCTTCTCATAATTGGCCAACCAATCATTCGCCATGGCTCTAATAGCAAAATACCACAGAGATGACATAAGAGCCTTATTTATATAAAGTCGGGAGTTGGGAGTCGAGATTGTACCCCATCCAAACTTACTTTGGCACAATAACCAGTAGCGTGGTCAAGTACTCCGAATCCAGTATGAAGTGCTCCTTCTTGACCAAATCCGCCAGATTGCGTGTCAGCAAACTGCCACTGTATATAATAATGAGAAATTGTGGTTAGGGTATGCGTGAGTCGTGTCACTTTCAATAAAATTAAGCACTTACGTTTTCTTCTTCTCCAGATTCTGCAGATTGCCTTTCAGATTGTTGTAGGCCTGCGATTTAGTCTTCAAATCGCCATCGATTTGACCAATTTGTTTCGATATGATATCGGCTATATTGCGCAACGATTGCTTGATCGGATATTTGGCCATATCCCATTGGAAACGCGTTAAATACTGCGGTAGATTGGCTAGATTACAAAATAAAATCGATTAGTGTTACGAATTGATAAAATATTTCTATTTCTTTTTTTACTGGCAAAAGACTAGTACGAAATAAAATTAAAATAAATTGTAAATAATAAATAAAATTTTATATATTGCTGCAATATTTCAGTAAACAAATTTTATAGAGTTATTGAAATATTTTCATTTAGTACAAAAACAAATCGAGTTAGTTTTTAGAAAATAAGAATAAATAAAACAATCATAAGTAAATATTGCACTTAGTATATTTAGATAAGATAAAGTTATAAGTATATATACAAAAGACACACATACATACACATACACACACACACACATACACACATACAATATATAAATATATACAAATGGCAACAAAATACAAAAACATTTTTACAACTTTTAGTTTGACTATTTATTAATTAGCTAGAAATATATTAAAATGTGCAATTAACAATTTGTTTAAACATGCCACAAAATAAATAAATCAAGTTAATTTATCAAAGTCTCCTGTTTGAGCTGCTTCGAATTAGTATAAGACTTCATGGCAGTGTGAAAGACAAGACACACACCCTAGAGTCAGCTCGAAGGTTTGAAACTTTGCTATAGATAGGCGACGCTAAGCGTGTTGAGTTGATGATCTGTTCTATAAGCTGTATAACAGTGTGTAAATGCAGCATATTGATTTTTTATCAACTGATCAATAGACTTAGCAGTCAAATTAGAAAACTAAGAGTTGCTCAGAGGGTCTATAGTTTAAGTAATTAGACATTTATTAAGATAAGATAATAAAGGAGCAGAAGCAAGATATCATCAAGATAGAATCATTTGCCTAAAAAGACGTGACAAACAAGAAGATCTTATCTATCTGCATAGTTCCTTTCTTCTTATATGAAATATGTAATATAAGAAAGAAAAAGTTTATTGTCAAGTTTTATATATAAAAAAAGTTGAGGGAATAGTCATAGACCATGTAAGACTATATAAGCTGCATTTTTAATTTAGCATACGATATATATCATTCATATTCAGTCAGAAAAGCCAGTAAGAAATTTACAATAGATTGATAGATGTGCCATATATCATCATCATCATCATATATCAAACATTTCTGAAAAAGTTAAGTAAATTTAGTTCTATCTGAGTAAACCTAAGCCTAACAACTGCTCAGTTCAATTAATTAACACTTAATTAATAGTAATTACGTATAATCAACAAACGAAATGCAAATGACAAAAACGAGTTAGGAATTATATGCACTACGATTAATAGAGCTGGATTGGAGAGGGACTACGAGGCAGTTGCTAACAAGGAAAATAACTATAAAAATATAAATGGGTATTATTATAATTAGAAGGAACAACAAAATACCTTTCGTAACGGCACAAAGTATTTATTTGTTTTTTTTGTTTTGTTTTTAGCTTGTTTTGTTTGTCTAGTGTAGGTAAAAGTAAATAAGCTAAAGCTTTGGACACTTAAAAGCAACTTAAAAAATTGTAAATATAAAATAAATAAGTAAAGAAAAATAGAATTTCACAAATAATCTCTCTGTATGTGTATCTCTGTGTGTGTGTGTGTGTCGGTGTTAATATATAGCTTAATGGAAATCGGCGTTAATCGTGGCTATGAATTGCGCAGCAGAACAACATTTTTTTGGTGAGCAGTACACTGAAAAAACAACATATTCGCTTTTACACTGTTACAAGTTTTTAAATATATTTCGTGTATTTATATATATATAGAATCATGTATAAACAAAATAAAGATTAAGAGAAAGGCAAAGAGAGAGAGAGAGAGTGAGAGAGAGAGAGAGAGAGAGTAAAGACATTGGACTTTTTGTCACAACTGTTACGCGCGCTTGTATAACACTTATGCCGTATAACAGTTAACCAATTGCACAATCAAAATTCAAGCGAGCGCTAGACGTGTGTGGATCAGTTGATATATAATATTTATATATATATATATATTTATTTATATATAAGTGGTATACATAGGTGGCAAAGAGGGGAAGGCAACATCAAGTGGTTCCTCAAAAGAAAAGAGAACATATGTAAAACGAAAAGAAAAACGAGAAAGGTAAACAAATCATATAGGCAAAGGAAGAGAAACGATAAAGACAGAGGCAACGTCCATGGGGCCATTTTGATTATGGCCAGGTATGCTAACCTGGACTGAGTGGAAATTCGGGCGGCTCAGCTGCTTGATCCGTGTCTGGACTGGAACGACCCTGGCTACTACTGCCACAACAACTACTCACTGGTGACGATCTATGTGTTGTAGTTAAATTAAATCCATTGTTTATATTTAATTGAGACGTTGTAGAACGTTTGCTATAAATTTGATCGGCAAGAGAATTGAAGAAAGAGCGATAACTAGAGCGCGGTGTGGGCGATGTCTGATGCCAAAATGTAATTGGATTGAATTTGCATTGTGGCTGTGCCTGTGTCTGTGTCTGTGTGGGTGTCTGCGTCTGTGTGGATGTCTGTGTCTGTGTCTGTGTGCTGTGTATAACAATGCGCGTGTGTGAGTGTGTTGGTGGTTCGATGAGTGAGTGAGATTGATTTAAAAAAAGAAATATATTATTATTGCAATTTATTTGTTTCGAAACTTTTTGCTTAATGAAATCAAACATTTATGCATGAGAGAGGCAAAGAGAAAGACAGAGATAGCAGAGAAAGAGAGAGAGCGAGAAATAGAGCTCGCAAGCAAAAGCAGATGCAAAGTTTGTCTTTTGTTTACTTTTTTTCATTATCTTTTTTTTTACAGTGTATTTGTGTGGCATGACTGTAGCTCTGTTTGGGTTTTTTTAATGACTGCGTGGAGTTTGGGCAAAGTTTTTTCAGTTTATTTATATATTTTTTTTGTGCTTTTTTTTTGGCAACTGTTCTACAGATAATTGTGGATAAAAAGGATACCTGCTCTTCTTAGAGTTACGCTTCGGCTTATTGAACCACCAGTCGAATGTTTCGGATAACGAGGAGGCGCTATTAGGACTCTTTGGATCATCCAAATCATCCCCATCCTCTGTATCTGTGTCGCATATCGACTTTTCAGTTGGCGATTGCAATGGCGATTGTTGTTGTTGCTGCTGCTGCTGTTGCTGTTGCTGATGTTGCTGCTGCTGTTGCTGCTGTTGCTGCTGCTGCGCTGGCATTTGAAATTGACTGCTGCTGCTACGAAAGCTCAGCTTGTTATTGTTTATGCTGCAAGTGTTGTTATTTAGCTTTTTGCTATTAGAGCGCGACATGCTTTGCACCGAACTGCTGCCCGTTGGCGCCGACGTTGAGAAATAGGCCGAGGAGCAAATTGTCGTTGCCGAATTGGCCTTGGCATCAGCAGCAACAGCAACAGCACTGGCTGGTGTTGCGGCCGTGACACTGGCCGAGCTATTGCCCGTTGCAATGGCCGTCACAGTGTTGATCGCACAGCGCGTCGCATTCAGCATCGAGGAAGCTGTCTGGGTATAGCAATCGTCGGCCATCAAGGTGCTAGCCGTGGCACTGGCACTGGGCGGGGCAAAGACGCTGCTGCTGTTGCTGAGCAGCGCGCAGCATTCGTCGCAGGCACAACCCGGTGGCGGTATCACAAAATCAAAATCACGCTCCGACTCATCATGGGTTAGGGATAAATTGTTTAGGCTCCCGCCGCTGGTGCCGCTCACCTGGCATGCCGAGCAGCTGGCTCTAGCTGAGGTCGAGGTCGAGGCAGAGGCGTAGGCAGAGCAAGAGGCTATGGCTGGGACGTAGGCAGAGGCGTTGGCGGTGGCGTTGGCGTTGGCGTTCGCTGCATGCATATTGGTAGTGGTAGTAGTGGTAGTAGTAATAGTTGTTGTTGTTGTTGATTTGTTGTTGTTGGATTTACCCTTGAGTTCCGGGGGCAGCTGTGGCAGATACTGATGATGATGATTGTGGTGGTTGTTATGGTTGTGTAGCGGATTGTTTTGGTGGTGCGTGTGCTGGTGTTTACGCTGATGGCGCAGGCTCAAATGCTTCAGACGTTGGTGATGTCGACACGGCACGCTCTCGTCAGGTGGGCCAGGACCTTCAGCAGTTCACAGGAACGAGCGAGTTGCAGTTTTCAAGTTTTTTTTCAGTTTTGTTTTGTTTTTTGTTGTTTTTCGTTTTTTTTTTTTCAGTTTCATTTTGGACAAAGTTTGTAAAAACAATAAACATTTTTGGAACATGAACTTAAAAGCTATATATAGCATACAAATCGAGGTTGTCTCTCAAATAGGCCTATATCATATGTAGAGTCGATCAAATATTACGATTTATTCCCTATGTACCCAAATAAGTTTCATTTTTGATTATTTTATGAAACAAAAGGCAACAAAAATATAACAAAGTAAAATTAAAAATAAAATTAAAAATATATATAAATTCTTAAAAATTTATATATATATATATATATTAGAAATAAAGTAAGAAATGAACTGAAATATCGAAAAATTAATATAATTTTTGGATATATATTTATATTACATATATATTTGGATTTAAATATATATATAATATATATATGCAAACTCAGAAGTGTGGATAGTTCACCAATGTAAAATTCGAAAATAAATAAATCAATATATATATATAGATGCATATAATTTCATGAACAACAGTGGAAGAAATATTTATGCAAAATGTTAGCTCTCATTTTTCTTGATTTTTGTTTTTCTAAATTTTCTTTGCTTCGCGCAAAACTGTTTAAACCAAATTATATCAAATTGTTGTTGCACAGTGTAAAAGCGTTATATTATTTTCATTATACTAATTTCAATGTTTTCAATGTGAATGCCTAATAAAAAGCGAGTTGAACATGTGAATGGCACAAAACACTTACACAAGACACACACACAGTCACATAAGTATATATATACATGTATATAGATAAAGAGACACAATGAGCGATGAAATTGTTCATTAATTATTATACAAAATTTACAGTTTATTATTAATGTAATTTTAAGAAGAGCATGATGAAGACGAGCGCACCGAAAATAAAACAATTAAAGCAAACGAAAACAGACTCAAACAACACACACACACACACACACACACACACACACACACGCACACATATACAAGAGCACAATACTAATTGTTATACGGTATAACAGTTTAGTTAATTAATAGTTTTGCATAGAAGACGAACGCACTTAAATTAAGTAAAATTAAAGCTAAACAAAAATAAAAATTTTAACAAAAAATTTTGAAAAAGAAAAACTCAAATTTATAAAGAAAATTCGCGCTTTTCATTTACAGATATATTTTCAATAATAAAGTAAGTTAAGTATTTATATGTATTTTGATGTTAATTATTATTATTTTGTTTTATTATTATTATTATTTTTTTTTTTTTTTCATTAAAAGTTTGAAAGAGCTTTTGGCAAAGATAAAAAAAAAGTTTGATTTAAAAACTAATCAGAATTGAAATTGATTTCAAATTAAATTTTACAAAATTATAAAAAGAATTTACCACAATATTTAAGTAATTTATGTAAAATATACAATGTTTTTTTTTTTATATTAATATTAATAGCTCAGGGAGAGAGTTTTAGCGCTTAGTATATGTAGTATAACACTTTTTTTTTTTGTTGACGACCTATTTGCAAATTGAGTGTGTGTGTGCTGCTGTGTGTATTGGTGTGTGTGTGTGTGTCTATGTCTTTGTTGTTAACTATATATATATATATATATTCCAGATAGATTTTTGTATGTATGGTGCATGTGGAGTTGGGGTAGAGTTATTTGAGAGGGGCAAATGTACAACAAACGCAACACAAAACAGGAACAGAACGTTGCAGTCGGGCGCAACCGACTGCATAATACTCGTTCACGTTTACTTAAATTGATAATTGATGAGGTTCATTGTACAGTAAGTCAATAGTGATTCAATTGTAAGTTTATGCTAACTCTAGATATAGTTTGTGTTCCTGATTAGCAATTGTCGCCAGATCTCCGAAGCAGCTTAAGAGCTAAAATTCTAATTTTAATTCTACTCATTAATCTGTGGAAGCACTAATGTTCAATTGCCTTGTCTAGTATGAAAACATATTTAAAATTCTCTAATCTATAAAGCCATAAGTAAAAGCAAAGACATGCCTATAGGGAATTATATATGTAGATATCAAATATCGAGTATTTAATTTAAGTTTCAGACACTCAAACGGACATTATAAAAAACATCAATTATACTCACTTTTCACAACGTGAACGAGTATAACAAACAACGCAAAATTCTCTTGACTTTTTATAATTATTTGTTTATGTTGTTTCAACTTTATTTCCATTGTTGTTTACTAAATATATATAAAAAACATTTATCAACTTGATTTTGATTAACTTTTCTTAAATTTCTTCTTTTTTTTAAGTTTTTTTTTTTGATGATTTGTGCGCATGAGTTTTAACATAAGAAACAAAAACATAAAAACAAAATAAAAATTAAGAATAAATAAAACAAATTGAAAACAAATTTAAAAAAAAACTAAATTTAAGAAATTAGGAAATAGAAAAAAAATTAAAATTAAAATCAAAATAAAACCTTTAAATTTCAGCTAAAAAACGTTAAGTTTTTAAATCAATTTTTGTTGCTGAAAAGACGTGTATCGATATATATCGATACACATAAAATCTGCTGAGGCTCTGTTAGTCAAATTGTCAGATGACAGATATATATACATATACATAAATATGTATATAAATATATATGTATATGTATGTATATATATAAAGACAATACTCTCGTATCCTTTTTGTATTTAGCAAAATGTTGGCTGATACTCAAGTCGAACAGGCTATATATATAGTATATATGAATGTATATATAAAAAATAGGTATGTGTACTTAATGTATAAAACGGGCTTTAAACGTAGTTGTTGTTGTTGTTGTTAGTAATTGAGAAGACAATATATACGACTAGATGTTTCTTGATATATCTGAGCATTCCGTTTCACAAAAAAAAAAAAATGAGCTAGAAAAACATCTTAACTAAATAAAATAAACAATATATATATATAGAGAGAGCTGATTCAGCTAAACTATTAACTAAATCTAAGCTAAGCTAATATCATTTTCAATATATTTCTAGTATATATATGTGGATAGATATTAAAACTAGCACTTACTGTTGTTGGCCAGCAAATTCTCTTGCAGCTTATCGCGCTGATCCTCCAGCACCTCGTTCAGGTACATGGCCACCTTGCGCGTGATTTGCTCCACGTACGTATCCAATTTGCCTAGATCATCGGACAGACCAACCAGCTGATCCAGTGTGCCCACCTAAAAGCAGCATATACATTTATATCTACTCAATTATAGGGTATACTATGCTACTCACCTTCAAGTCGGGTATATGGAACTTGTAGTTATTGCATAGATTATGTTGCTTGCTGGTTAAGTTATTCATCGTGTCGAAGGTTTGCTGGCAGGTCTTGTCGCCAGGAGCTGAGATAATCCAATATTCGGACATGTTTTTGATAGCTGAAAGAGCATGTATATATATTATAGATTATATATATATATATATATATATATGGAAATAGCCAAAGATATATTCGATTTGATTTGGCTTCTATAATGCTTTCACATTGCCTTTAAAGTTCGTGTGCACACACAAAACGTGTTCATGAATAAATTCCATTATGTAATTTGAGTTGCTATCGATTCAATGTATGGATATATATATAGATATATAGATATAAGCTATATGTATTATATATATGAAGCTACATATTATATATGGCCTTATAAAAGTCAAACAAACACTGGTTAAACACGCATTAAATTTTAATTATTGACCTCGAAAGCGTGGGTCAGCTCAACATTTAGATGCGATCGACCCTCAATATGCAATTCATTGCCAGGCTATACACAATACTCTCTCTAAGTGTGTGTGTGACTGCATGTTGTGCGCGTGTATATTACAGTTACTATTTATTTTTTCTCTCTTTTTTTTGGGGATGGTGTCGCCTGCTAGACAACAAAGCGCAGACACTTGGCGCCAGGCAGACTTGCGTCCTGTATAACGACTCGTCAACATGGCGTATACGCAATATGTGCGCCCTGAATACAGTGAATGCTCTAATGAAAGCACATTAGTTTGACTTATACGTCGATAATAAATCTGTTGTGCTCTGTGGCTCTGGCTTAAAATTTATTTATTTAAATGCCAGCACAGAGAAGTTACATAATTAATGAAGGCATTGCGTATACGCAATGTGTAACGTTTGAATACAGTGAATAGTCGCTTGAGTAGATTTATATTAAAGTTTGTTTGTAGTCCATTGTGTTTATGTGAAAAATAGAATAAAAATTATATAAAACTATTTTCAGAATATAATAAATAGTAGAGAATTAACATTAAATAATACAAATTATATATTTTTTCGGTTTTTTTTTTTTTTATATATAAAATAAAAATGTGTAAGTAAAGAACCAATATATATGACCAAGCTAAAAAAGGATCAATATATAAATAATATACTATTTATGAAATACTATAAATACTATGCAGTATTTTTTGAATATTGATCTATTGCATTAGAAAAGATCAGAAATAATCGTACATTACATATGGGTAATGTATAAGTAATGCATTATTTAGATAATTCTACACTTTAACAAAAAAAAAAAAAAGTAATATTTCAATAATAAATATAAATTGACACATGTTCGATTCAGCTACAACTGTACTCTGCGCTTCATGCAACTTTTCACTGTATTTATGTTTTAGTTATATTTGCTTTAGCAAGCATTCATTGTAATATGGTTGTCTACAACTTACGATTTTAACACTGTTTACGCTTCAACAATATAGTTAGGAACTGCTCAATTCGTACGGGCTGCAGCTTTGTAGGCATAGTTTCTATTTGTTTCTCTTTTATCAGGCAATCTGATAATGCTAAACTTAAATATCCGACAGATATTTGTGTATATGCGGTACACGCGGTGCGACGAGCATGGCCCGACAGACAATAACAATTTATGGAAAAATTCGTGCGCACTCGGCGAAGGTTCGATGCGAAATGAACGCTGGAAATGGCACTGGACCTGGAGCTGAACGTCGCAGCTGACGTCGCTGTTGAGGTCGCTGTTGACGTCGCAGTTGCTGTTGCTGCGGCTGCTGCTGCTGCTGCGACTGCCGCTGTTAGTGTTTGACTGCCATATGGAATAATGCTTGCCACCGAAATTTTGTGTTGGTGCCGCTAAGGCGCAGTCACGAAGGAATCGATGACGAAGCGGCGACACGCAAACCGCCTTCTTCAATTTGGTAAGTGTCGTTGTTCTCTTTGTTGTTGTTGTTATACGCAGTAAGGTCAGTTTGCGTATGAGTAATCATCGCAAGAGATACAAATCTAACTTTGGTCAATTTCATTTTAGTGGTAGTCACTATTATTACATAACTTCATTATGGCCTTCAAAGAGCACCAAACACAAAAAAAAAGCCGAAAAAACCCAGAACTTTAGACATATGTTTGCAAGTATGTAAAAGTCAGACATCAGCTAATACCCTGTAATATTCAAAAGGAACTGATGTTAATGCATGTTTAGTCGAACTTATGAGAATCGCAAAGAGAGGTTCTAAGAGAGAGAGAGAGAGAGAGAGAGAGAGAGAGAGGGGGGAGACATAGAATACGAGAAAGAAAAAGAATTTAGTCAGAGAAATTTATGCTTAAGCTTATGATAAAAAGAGGATCATTATGAGAATCTAATAGAAATATAGTAAAAGAAAGAGACGTAGAAGCAGAAAGAAATAAAGCAACCAATAAAAGGAAATAATTAATAATAAGTGAAAAAGCCACACATGTAAAAAGGCTATTAGTCAGATAGACTCGTTAGACACTAATACAGGGTATGCGAAAATAAACAAAATGACAACAAAATCGAGCGCTGACCATCCCCAATAATGACTGCTGCTGCCCCGCCATAACTAACCATGCTTATCATCAACCCCAACGGGAACGGCAGCAACAACAACAGCAATAGCAACAACAATAATAATAATAACAACAAGGACAACATTCAAGGCAGTGCATTGTCCTCAACCAGGAAACAAATGAGAGCCTGGCAACCACTGGAATTGGAAGAAACAACAACAAAGCGGTGTCTATTTTTAGCACCAAAATCTAAATTGCTTTCGTACAAATCACTAAGTAGAGCCGCATGGAAGAAGGCAGTTATGCTACCATGAATATACCCAAATATAAACATATACACATAGTACATACATATATATGTATGTACATATACACATATTAATGTACATACATGTATTCAATTCCATGTTTGCCACGGGTCAAGCATGACGCATTCAGCATACATTCTCATAAGCACAAATGCAAATTGCATTAAACCATAGTTGGCTAACATTTTGATGATTTTCATTTATATCAAAGTGTTCCCACTGCTAATTACATAAAAACGACCTTAAAAAGGCCAAAGCAACTACATAAATTGGCAACACTGTTTGCTAGTTATAAACTCCAACTGTAAACAGGCATAAATGATGTTGACATAAAAGAGCGAAGAGCACAGAGCAAAGAATAACAACAGCAGGCGAACATGTCGCCAGTCAGACTGGGCAACGGCTGGAGCAAATGTAGTGACTGGGTGGGAGGAAGAGATAGCGAGGCGTCGGGCTGTGGAGAGAAGCGTTCAGCTACAAAGGACGCGCCACACAGGAAATTGCAGCGTTCGCTGATGACGAAAACAAAAATAGCGACTAGAATAACTGTGATGATGTTAATGGCGGACACACTCACATGCATACATATACATATATACATTTATGTATATATGCGTGTGTGCGTGTGTGTATACCGGCAGCGGGCGAACAGGCAAATTAATTAATAATAATGTAAGCTGTCAGCCGGAGAAAGACAGAGGTGGAGAGAGAGAGAGTTAGAAAGGGAGGCCTGCTGTTAAGCCTTTAAAGTGTGTTAACCTAGCAGCTGTTTTTTTAATTATTATTCTTTTTGGTCAGCTGCTGACATTTGTGTTTTATTGCCTAAGCAAAAAATGTAAAAACGCAGAAGCGTGTTTGACTTTTCGTTTCAAGTTTATATCTGGTCAGCCGCAGTCAAGGTCCTTGCGGCACGCAATATCACTATTTGGTGTAGTCCTTGTCTAAACAAACATAAAAAAGTTTATGCATGTGTGGCCAGACAGCAGTGTGAAAGGAAACACGGAAGAATTCATAAATTTAATTAATAGTAGTATGTTAATAATGTTTTTTCTAAATTGATATTTTGTTTACGCAGAGAGAGGGAGTGAGAAAGAGAGAGCAGTGAAAAGGAGAGACAAGCATTCACCAACAGAGCGATTTTTTTGAAGAGAGTGAGAACGATAACGCACAGTGGCTACAATTCACCACAGCTCGACCCAAACACACGCACACACATACAACGGTGGTGGGTTTGCCACACAGTCAGCTGTTTGTGACAGTCACATGACAGCTATTCGATCGATATTTTCATTTTCTCACGGGTTTTACAGCCCAAATGACCAAAACAACTAATCATTTTCTAACATATTTTACAACATACAACGAATGCATATGCCCGCCAATTCATTATAATAGTTGAGTAAGATTAATCGGCGAGCATTGAGCGAGGCAACAGTTTTTCAGGGTCATTTTATTTGCTCACATATACACAATCATTTTTGATTTTGTCTTGGCAGAAAATTGGCTATTGGGCACTTCAGAGTTTACTATACTTCCATTACACTGTGCAACATTTGATAACAGGTCAGCAGACCTGTTATAACTTTTTTTTTCATGCGCGCAATTTGCTGCGTTGTCGCATTACATACACGCACTAAAAAGAGTTTCACTTACATTTAAAACGGCACTAATACACGTCAAAGTCGTTGTTGATTATTAAACACACAGTTTTTATTGTGCGCTGAAATTGTTTTTAATAAAAAATCAAGCAGCACAACCGCACCACCCACAATGTACGTACGAAACGGAGCACAAGACTCTGGTAGAAACTCAACACAAAAATGACAATTCACAATTTCGCATAAGATTCACGTGATAAAAGACGATGACGATATGTGAGTATACATCGTATAAAGCTAGGGTGCACACACTGTCGACGAATCAGCTGTTCACTACGACAGTTCGTGTGTACACACTTCCCTTGTCGGTCTCTATGTAGGCGCCCATAAACTTCGTGCCTAATTATTAACAGTTTAGTTTAGTTAAACCTATTATTTGGCACATTTAAGTTGGCACTAGCATACCAAAATTTGTAAGTGAATGGAAATATTAAATATCTAGTGCACACAGATAAGGGACATTTGCTATATATCTCAGTTATGAATTTAGAGCTCAATTTGTGACAATTTAAAACCTTAAAAATTGATATAAATAAAAAACGGCTGTGTGGGTGTTTGTTATTAAACAATAGTAAGTTCGAATGTCAGCTAAGGCAATAAATAATAATCTTTGCTTTATCTATATTTTAAAGCTGTTACGGGTGTTCGCTTTGTTTGGCAGCTTTTGTGACATTTCAAATTTATTTCATTTGTTTCATAATACAATTACATTGCACATAACAATAGGCACACGTGCTTCCTCTCTGTACGTACGTAGCCTTTGTGGGTATAAAACCTTTAGCCTGCTACTCTGAATGTGCAAACAAGAAAATTGAAAAAAATCAACGATGACTCAAGCCTTTCGGTTGAACGTAAAAAAAAAATAAGCGAATGATTTGTGTACACAAACGGATGCGCAACAATTTCCAAATTCCATTCCCCTTCCAGTGAGCAGCACTTTCCAATTAGACTGTTTACACTCATCTCCAGTGGCGGCAGCTATTAATAAACCAAGACAATTGTATACGGCTCTTCCTCATTGCGTAAACAGCACAATGTTTGCATTGAATTTCCATAACATTGAACCCTAACACCGGCACTTAATGGGAATGGAAACGGAACATATAATGAAGCTCGTTCGATATGCCTTTATCCAACCAACAACAGTCGCCTGCTTTCATGGTGGCTTATCACCGCACGGACTGTTCAGATACAATCGTTCGATTACCGCCTTTGATCTTATCTCAACGCAGTTCGTAGTCCAATTAGTCTCTGCCACTAAGCAATCAATTACCTATTCCAGGGTATTCAACTAGTGTGGCACTGCCAATCAGAGAGCAAAGCATTTGACATTGGCTTACAAAGCATATTCCCGCTCTTTGCTCTTTGCATTTGTTTGCAGCCGACGTCGCTGCCGCTGTCGACGTTAACGTATTTCCAATGATCAGCCGCTGCTGATGTAGCTGCTCTTTTTGGCGCTGTTCAGTCTGCAAAGAGATTCACTCGAGTGTACAACGCGCTGCGCTCGCAAACAAAAATATTTCGACAACAAAATAAAACGTTAAAAGTGAAAACAGACAAAATCGAAAAAGAAAAGAAGAAATCAAAACTATTTCGGTATTCGAATATTTGTGGTGCAGGTGCTAACAGTAACGGTAAACCTGGCACGATTCGGGGCTCATTATCAGTTATACAATATTAACCGTTAGACAGCGACCCACATATAGGCTCAATCAGCCAGAAAATACACTTGACCCAGCCCCAAAAATAAGTGGGAACAGGACAAAAGAATACAAAAATTGAAAATTATTTGTTTTGTCTTATTTAGCACAATCGAGACTTGTGGTGCTAACTAATAATTAACAGAAATTTGTATATATACATGCGTATTTATTTTACATTTGTATATTATTTCAATAATATTTACCAAATTCAATTGGTCTGGGATTTTTATTTAGGAAGATCCGGTTTTAAATTGTTGCTTTGTTAGTTTTGAAATATCTACTGAATATATTTTTTAATAATATACCAGAGTGTAAATGGAATTGGATTATTTTAGATTCAAAACAATTTTTTACATTTTTTTTTTTTTTTTTATAAATTTAGTATACCAATGTTTTTTTTTTAATTGAATATTTTTATTACTAAATTTTTTGTATTTGTAAAATTTAAAAATTGATAAATTATATTTATATGTACTATATTTAGTATATGTTATTTTTTATTTTTTTTAATTTTATCACTAGTTAATTTTAGAAACTTTCAAAATTGATAAGTCTTATAAATCTCTTTTTCAGTTCAGAGGATGTCTAAGCTTATTTTATTTATGGAGATTAATTCGTTATTCTTGATTTATACAATAAGCAATAATAATAAATAATTAAAATTTATAAACTATCTCAGCAATCCGAAAGTTAGTGAGATCGTTCGTTAAAACCATTAATCTCTTGTAATCTAGCTCGTCTGCAATTAATATGAACTCAACAAATTTTAACATAATTTTAATGTTAGGGTTGGGCTTGTTTAGTTTAGTTGTTGTTGCTGCTTCTGCCTCAGCTGCTGGCTCTGCCGCTGCTGCTGTTGGCTGAGTTCTCTTTAAAGTAAGGTTTGCCTGCTTGGAGAAAGTTTCTTCGCCGTGAATTTTAGTGCTTCTGTTGGTTGTTGCTGTTGTTTTTGTATTTGTTTTTTTTTTTCTGCTAGTTTTAGTATATTTAGGTATAATGCTCGTCTTTACCCTCTCCCTCTCCCGCTCGCACACACCGCTTGCGTGTCTGAAAAGCTCAACGCAGCGAAAATGAAATCGGAATCAATGGGCTCCATGGTCGCAGCAACGCCGCAGTTGTCGTCGCTGCGCTGCGTGTGCTGCGCTGCGTTGCGTGGCTTTGCTGTTTGCTCTTGCTCTTGCCGCACACGGCCAAAGCAGCTCGAGCGTGCAACAGGTGGCGCTCATGTGCGGTGACGGTTGTTATTGTTGATTTTAAGCGTTTTACCCCAGCCCAAGCAATTTGTTCAGGTATTACAGGCAATATGCATAACTTAAAGACGATTTCTGATTTTCTGATTGCGAAGAATATCAAGAGGTGAAAGTTGTGATGGGCACAGCGTAGCATTTACAACACAATTTACAACAAATATATCACTTAAACTTTGATTTGCCTCGTTTCAGCGCTCAGGACTGTACAGGATTCTTTTCCCTCAGCCAACGACCAATTAGAGATTTAATTAAGTCATGTCAAGCAATTGGCCCGAAAATGTTGGAATACGCGCCATTGAAGTGCTCTTCCCCTCGCAATATGTGGACCAAACGGAATTGGAACAGTTCGATGGCGCCTCCGCTGGCAAGTACACAATCGGACTGGGCCAAGCGAAAATGGGCTTCTGTTCGGATCGCGAGGATGTCAACTCACTGTGCCTAACGGTTGTCACTCGTCTACTGGAACGCCATCATATCAAGCACACGGATATTGGAAGGCTGGAAGTGGGCACTGAAACGATAGTTGATAAATCGAAATCGGTGAAATCGGTGCTAATGCAATTATTTGCCGCGAGTGGTAATACCGACATCGAAGGTATCGATACTACAAATGCCTGCTACGGCGGCACTGCAGCACTCTTCAATGCCGTAAATTGGATCGAGTCGTCCAGCTGGGATGGACGCTACGCGCTAGCCGTGTGCGCCGATATTGCCGTCTATGCCAAGGGTGCAGCCCGTCCCACAGGCGGCGCCGGCGCGATTGCCATGCTAGTGGGACCAAATGCGCCACTGATCCTCGAGCGCGGCCTCCGCGCCACCCACATGGAGCACGCCTACGACTTCTACAAGCCCGACCTGAGCTCCGAGTACCCAACAGTCGACGGCAAGCTTTCCATACAGTGTTACCTCTCTGCCCTGGACACTTGCTATAGGCTCTATCGCAAGAAGTTTGAGAAGCAGCACCCACAGGAGCAGCCACTGGGTCTTCAGACCTTCGACGCCATCATCTTCCATACGCCCTTCTGTAAACTGGTGCAGAAGTCTGTAGGTCGTCTGTGCTTCAATGACTTTTTGCTCAGCAGCGCAGCAGAGCGCGCCCAGAAGTTTCCCGGCCTGGAGCGCTTCAATGAGGCCACACTGGAAGGCAGCTACTTCGATCGGGATGTGGAGAAGGCTTTCCTCACTCAGTCAGCGGATCTGTTCGCCGCAAAGACCAAGAAATCCTTGTTACTGGCCAACCAGGTGGGCAATATGTACACGCCGAGCGTCTACTCCGGCCTGGTCTCGCTGCTGATCAGCGAGCCGGCGGCTCAGTTGGTGGGCAAGCGCATTGGCGTCTTCTCCTACGGCTCTGGCCTGGCTGCCTCGATGTACTCCATTAAAGTGACAGACGATGCAGCCACGTTCGAGAAGTTTGTCGCACAGCTAGACTATGTTTTGCCGCTGCTCAACTCCAGGGAGAAGGTGGCTCCAGAGAAGTTCTCCGAGCTGATGGAGGTGAGGGAGAAGAACAATCATGCAGCGCCTTATACGCCAACGGGCAGCGTCAGTGCCCTATTCCCGGGCACCTATTACCTTAAGGATGTGGATGCACTGCATCGGCGCTGCTATGAGCGCACGCCCAACAACAATCTAACCAATGGAGTGCATTAGCCAATGGATGAGGAGGAGGAGCAGGAGCAGCAACAGCAACTGAAACTTAACTTGACAATAATCCTCAGCTACTGCTTAAATCTAGCTACTATATACTAACTATATACACCTATATAGATCGGTTGTACATTTGGATTTCTTTTCATTAATATTTAGCTAATTTTTTCTCCTTCGGTGAATACGGTCGTATCTATCTAATGCAATATTAATTAATATTATTAATTTTATGGCCTGGCTTGTAACATTTTCACAAAGTCTCTTATTTATATCATGCTCGAACTTCTATTCTATCATTATCTTTATATCGATTTGCATCAAAATGCCTAAATCAAAACACTAAATGTACACTAAACAACAAATATGGGAATACATTTCAAATCGTATTTATACAAATTTTATGCATAGCCAAAAGCATATTCTAAACAATTTGTAAAGTGCAAATAAACAACAAATTCAATACACAAATTGTTTTTTACTCATTTTAGAAAGTTGAAATTGAAAAGGAATTATATTAGATTCTAAGGATATGTGAATATAGCTGCTCCTGATCTGCTGATCTGCAGCTCTGCTGTTGCGTAGCTCCTCCTCACAGGGCTGTGAATTTGTAGAAGTTTACGCCTAAAATGCAAATGATATACATTATAATTAAATTGAATTGAAAAATAGCTAAAAATTACAGTTGTAGAAGAGATTTGTATAAGATTGAAAGAGTTGTATAAGAGAATTGATAAAGAGATCTATAAAGAAGATATGTAAAAGCAAGTTGAATGGCAGTTGAATACAAAAAGATTGTATAAGAGATTTGTTAAATTTGTATAAGAGTTACGACTATTAGACTTGTAGAATAAGGTATTAAGCGGATGGGAGAAGAAAGTTGTAAAAGAGATTTAAAAAGCAGAGAGTAGTAGAAATGAGAAGAGAAATAAGAGATTTATATAACAATACTCCAAGTTATATACAAATTGAAATTAGATTTCTGAAGTTGTATAAGATTGTTAGAGTTAAAATTATTATTAGACTTGAAGAGAAGAGTAGTAAGAAAGAGAAAGCTGAGTTGTCTAAGAGATTTCGGACTTATAGGGGAAGATAAAACTACTTTTAGCCGTCTTCTTCTGTCACTGACAAACCTATATAATCTACTCCACTTTGTATTCACTGTAATAATAGTTTGAATAAAAACTCAAATAAATACCATTTGGTATAACGCGTGTTTTAAATTCACTCCCCGCATGAAAGACGCCCAATTTGTTGTTCCTATCAAACAAATCCTGAAAGCAAGCAGATCATATATGTAAATAAAAGTTAAAAAATTATATACATGCAGCAAGACGTACCTGAACACTGTAGCCATTAGCATTGAGTAATGAGATCTAGAAAAGATTATTGTTGGAATATGTATAGTATAGTATTCTATATAATATATAAATGTAAGTTATTTAAATTCAACTCGTTACCTCCTTAAGCGTAAATGCTATGGGAAAAGGAGTGCCGTCCACACGGCGACTTACAAATGCCACGGCATAAGAGAATTCACCCTTGACTTTAGGTTCGATTGGTCGAGTCCAGACCTGCAGAAGAGCGTGAGGAACTATACTGAAATAATCATATATATATATATACCATTGAATTTACCTCAATATTTTCATTCATGCGCACTCGCTTGCCCTGTATGCCCAGAGCATCCTGATTGACAGCAATCACATCGCTGCATTATAAAATATATTTTTAGTTATATTATAAATGATCTATATTGGTTGACCAACCGATTTTGTAATATGTCCTTAATTTCTGGTCGCACCTTGGCCAAGTCATTGGACATTATTAAAGGCGCCGCCAGCACAGCCCAAATGGCCATTTGCAGTTTGCTCTGATCGTAGCTCAGGCCATAATTGCCTAAGATCAACATATCCGGATCATTCCAGTGTCCTGGGCCGGCATGTGGCTGCATGCTGTCCTGATTTTTGCCAAAGAAATCAGCGATTTGCATAACAGACTCAAATGAGTCCTGGATGTCATCCCAGTTGCGCCAGAGATTGCAATGGCGCTTCAATGTCTCAAACTCTGGCAGTTGCCCCAATTCCGATGTATAGGCTGGCCTGCAGATAAGCTCCATTAATAATTGAAATGTTATATGTATGCATTATAGTTTTTACCAGCTGCACGAATAGACCATGGGTCTGCCCGTTGAATTGAGCAGTCGTCCAAACTCTGGATAACCCGTAGCCATGTCGCTTACATTCGCATAGCAACCGTCCAGCTTCACATAGTCCACATCCCAATTGGCAAAGGTTTCAGCATCGAGTGCCATGTGATCGATCACACCTGGATAGCCAGCACAGGTTTTCGTGCCAAAGTCCTGATACAGTCCAAACTTCAGTCCTATGGCGTGTATCTAGAAAGAATGAATAGTTGTACCAGGTTGCAGCTGGATTTCTATAGCTTACATGATCAGCCAGCACGTTGAGGCCTCTGGGAAAACGTTTACGATCAGGCACCAGTTTGTCTGTCTTGTTATCCCGATCCCTCTCCAGCCAGCAATCGTCTATAATGACATACTCATAGCCCACATCTGCATAGCCCTCCGAGACAAGTAGATCAGCATTTCGTGTGAATAACTGCTCGCTTTAAGAAGAGAAGAACTTTAGTTTAGTAATCGATTGATTGATTGATAGCTTACCTAATGCACTCATCTGGATACGAATCACAATCGGTGATGCAGCGAAAGCGTTGCCAAGACATCCAGCCCATGGGCGGTCTGCAATGAGTCCAAAATTAGACAATGAATATCAAATTAATTTCGACTTACGTCAAAGCCAATCCATTATCAAGTGCTGAGCCAGAGCGCAGTAGCTGCAGCAGCAGCAACAGCAACAACGGAACGTTCCTCATGCCAAACATTCCTCAAAGAGCACAAAGCAGGCAATGCGTCCTTTGTAGCCCACAATATCGTTTAT
The DNA here is from genome assembly GCA_030914345.1 of Drosophila koepferae. NCBI lineage: Eukaryota > Metazoa > Arthropoda > Insecta > Diptera > Drosophilidae > Drosophila > Drosophila koepferae. The sequence goes on from JAUESR010000205.1 coordinate 2,354,621, forward strand.
ATAGTTGTCTGCCTGTAGATAACTGTTGTTTGTCAAACAGTTTGCGCAAATAAATAAACTTGGCCCACAAGCGATAATTGTTAACTGTAATTGAATAGCATTCGAGTACGCCACAGCTTGAACTGCGCATCGAGTAGTTCGCACAACAGGGGCAGTCTTGTTGTTGCTGGAAAGCCGCCTTATCATCGGCTGCAAGTTCATGCGCTCAAGCGTTGCAGGTTATCTACTCTTAGCCCCTGGATTGTTACACACGCCTACAAAGAGTTTCAGCACTAATCAGTTCATTACCTAAATACAGAATAAATTAGATAGCTATACTACAAAGCAAACAATATTAAATTACAATTCAACAAACGAATTCATAAAATCCAAGTTTAATGAACCCAATTACTAAGTTTTGTCGCGCAATGTACTTTTGCTCTCGCCATAGACAAATAACTGTTTAAAACATCATGGCTGCTGGCTTCCAATGGTCTCTCAAGTGTTTTTAATTAAAAAAGGAAAAGCAAATAACTGTCTAAATATTCTTGACCCAAATGGCATTTATCAGTCACTTCTAGATAAACGAGAACATACTGACAAATCAAAACAAAATCCAATTAGACATAGCATGGCAATTTATCTAGTGTCTTGTGAAATATTAGCAAATGTAATTTTTCAATTTTGTTTAATGAGTCGAGGTTTGCGCGGGCGGTTTAATTTACGATTGAGATTTGTTATTGTTAATTCCAGCTGAGCTGGTTATTAAAAAATACCAAAATGTCAGCGTCGTGTTTTACGTTCACACTGTTATCGATAAATTGTAAAGTATTTGGTGCGAGTTCGTTTGCATCGTGTGTGAAATTGAATTAATTTAGTTTATTCTTTGTAAATTCCGCGAAGTGTAAAATGGCATTCCAACTGCCTGCAACAACAACAACAACAGCCAGCGTTCCAGCCTTCTCGTTTGGGCTTAGCACTGCAACGCCCGCAGCTGCTGGCACTGCCGGCGCCGCAGTTCCCGCCAAACCCACATTTGGCTTTGGTGCGCCAGCGGCGGCTCCAAGTTTTGTCAGTGGCGGTGGCGGTGGCGATGCTGATGCTGGAAAGACGACGGCGGCGGCAGCGGCGCCTCCACCATTTAGCGGCTTTGGCTTGGCGGCCCCCCAAGCAGCGACAACATTATCGAATCCGTTGACGGGCCTGAGCTCGGAGTACCCAACAGTCGACGGCAAGCTTTCCATACAGTGTTACCTCTCTGCCCTGGACACTTGCTATAGGCTCTATCGCAAGAAGTTTGAGAAGCAGCACCCACAGGAGCAGCCACTGGGTCTTTAGACCTTCGACGCCATCATCTTCCATACGCCCTTCTGTAAACTGGTGCAGAAGTCTGTAGGTCGTCTGTGCTTCAATGACTTTTTGGAGCGCTTCAATGAGGCCACACTGGAAGGCAGCTACTTCGATCGGGATGTGGAGAAGGCTTTCCTCACTCAGTCAGCGGATCTGTTCGCCGCAAAGACCAAGAAATCCTTGTTACTGGCCAACCAGGTGGGCAATATGTACACGCCGAGCGTCTACTCCGGTCTGGTCTCGCTGCTGATCAGCTAGCCGGCGGCTCAGTTGGTGGGCAAGCGCATTGGCGTCTTCTCCTACGGCTCTGGCCTGGCTGCCTCGATGTACTCCATTAAAGTGACAGACAATGCGGCCACGTTCGAGAAGTTTGTCGCACAGCTAGACTATGTTTTGCCGCTGCTCAACTCCAGGGAGAAGGTGGCTCCAGAGAAGTTCTCCGAGCTGATGGAGGTGAGGGAGAAGAACAATCATGCAGCGCCTTATACGCCAACGGGCAGCGTCAGTGCCCTATTCCCGGGCACCTATTACCTTAAGGATGTGGATGCACTGCATCGGCGCTGCTATGAGCGCACGCCCAACAACAATCTAACCAATGGAGTGCATTAGCCAATGGATGAGGAGGAGGAGCAGGAGCAGCAACAGCAACTGAAACTTAACTTGACAATAATCCTCAGCTACTGCTTAAATCTAGCTACTATATACTAACTATATACACCTATATAGATCGGTTGTACATTTGGATTTCTTTTCATTAATATTTAGCTAATTTTTTCTCCTTCGGTGAATACGGTCGTATCTATCTAATGCAATATTAATTAATATTATTAATTTTATGGCCTGGCTTGTAACATTTTCACAAAGTCTCTTATTTATATCATGCTCGAACTTCTATTCTATCATTATCTTTATATCGATTTGCATCAAAATGCCTAAATCAAAACACTAAATGTACACTAAACAACAAATATGGGAATACATTTCAAATCGTATTTATACAAATTTTATGCATAGCCAAAAGCATATTCTAAACAATTTGTAAAGTGCAAATAAACAACAAATTCAATACACAAATTGTTTTTTACTCATTTTAGAAAGTTGAAATTGAAAAGGAATTATATTAGATTCTAAGGATATTTGAATATAGCTGCTCCTGATCTGCTCATCTGCAGCTCTGCTGTTGCGTAGCTCCTCCTCACAGGGCTGTGAATTTGTAGAAGTTGACGCCTAAAATGCAAATGAAATCCATTATAATTAAATTGAATTGAAAACTAGCTAAAAATTACAGTTGTAGAAGAGATTTGTATAAGATTGAAAGAGTTGTATAAGAGAATTGATAAAGAGATCTATAAAGAATGGCAGTTGAATACAAAAAGATTGTATAAGAGATTTGTTAAATTTGTTACGACTATTAGACTTGTAGAATAAAGTATTAAGCGGATGGGAGAAGAAAGTTGTAAAAGAGATTTAAAAAGTAGAGAGAGTAGTAGAAATGAGAAGAGAAATAAGAGATTTATATAACAATACTCCAAGTTATATACAAATTGAAATTAGATTTCTGAAGTTGTATAAGATTGTTAGAGTTAAAATTATTATTAGACTTGAAGAGAAGAGTAGTAAGAAAGAGAAAGCTGAGTTGTCTAAGAGATTTGGGACTTATAGAGATATGACAAAGGGAGTTAAAACTACTTTTAGCCGTCTTCTTCTGTCACTGACAAACCTATATAATCTACTCCACTTTGTATTCACTGTAATAATAGTTTAAATAAAAACTCAAATAAATACCATTTGGTAAAACGCGTGTTTTAAATTCACTCCCCGCATGAAAGACGCCCAATTTGTTGTTCTTATCAAACAAATCCTGAAAGCAAGCAGATCATATATGTAAATAAAAGTTAAAGAATTATATACATGCAGCAAGACGTACCTGAACACTGTAGCCATTAGCATTGAGTAATGAGATCTAGAAAAGATTATTGTTGTAATATGTATAGTATGGTATTCTATATAATATATAAATGTAAGTTATTTAAATTCAACTCGTTACCTCCTTAAGCGTAAATGCTATGGGAAAAGGAGTGCCGTCCACACGGCGACTTACAAATGCCACGGCATAAGAGAATTCACCCTTGACTTTAGGTTCGATTGGTCGAGTCCAGACCTGCAGAAGAGCGTGAAGGAATATACAGAAATAATCAGATATATATATACCATTGAATTTACCTCAATATTTTCATTCATGCCCACTCGCTTGCCCTGTATGCCCAGAGCATCCTGATTGACAGCAATCACATCGCTGCATTATAAAATATATTTTTAGTTATATTATAAATTATCTATATTGGTTGACCAACCGATTTTGTAATATGTCCTTAATTTCTGGTCGCACCTTGGCCAAGTCATTGGACATTATTAAAGGCGCCGCCAGCACAGCCCAAATGGCCATTTGCAGTTTGCTCTGATCGTAGCTCAGGCCATAATTGCCTAAGATCAACATATCCGGATCATTCCAGTGTCCTGGGCCGGCATGTGGCTGCATGATGTCCTGATTTTTGCCAAAGAAATCAGCGATCTGCATAACAGACTCAAATGAGTCCTGGACGTCACGCCAGTTGCGCCAGAGATTGCAATGGCGCTTCAATGTCTCAAACTCTGGCAGTTGCCCCACTACCGATGAATACATCGGCCTGCAGATAAGCTCCATTAATAATTGAAATGTTATATGTATACATTATAGTTTTTACCAGCTGCACGAATAGACCATGGGTCTGCCCGTTGAATTGAGCAGTCGTCCAAACTCTGGATAACCCGTAGCCATGTCGCTTACATTCGCATTGCAACCGTCCAGCTTCACATAGTCCACATCCCAATTGGCAAAGGTTTCAGCATCGAGTGCCATGTGATCGATCACACCTGGATAGTCAGCACAGGTTTTCGTGCCAAAGTCCTGATACAGTCCAAACTTCAGTCCTATGGCGTGTATCTAGAAAGAATGAATAGTTGTACCAGGTTGCAGCTGGATTTCTATAGCTTACATGATCAGCCAGCACGTTGAGGCCTCTGGGAAAACGTTTACGATCAGGCACCAGTTTGTCTGTCTTGTTATCCCGATCCCTCTCCAGCCAGCAATCGTCTATAATGACATACTCATAGCCCACATCTGCATAGCCCTCCGAGACAAGTAGATCAGCATTGCGTGTGAATAACTGCTCGCTTTAAGGAGAAGAGAAGAACTTTAGTTTAGTAATCGATTGATTGATTGATAGCTTACCTAATGCACTCATCTGGATACGAATCACAATCGGTGATGCAGCGAAAGCGTTGCCAAGACATCCAGCCCATGGGCGGTCTGCAATGAGTCCAAAATTAGACAATGAATATCAAATTAATTTCGACTTACGTCAAAGCCAATCCATTATCAAGTGCTGAGCCAGAGCGGAGTAGCTGCAGCAGCAGCAACAGCAACAACGGAACGTTCCTCATGCCAAACATTCCTCAAAGAGCACAAAGCAGGCAATGCGTCCTTTGTAGCCCACAATATCGTTTATATAGCTGTCTGCCTGTAGATAACTGTTGTTTGTCAAACAGTTTGCGCAAATAAATAAACTTGGCCCACAAGCGATAATTGTTAACTGTAAACGAGAACATACTGACAAATCAAAACAAAATCCAATTAGACATAGCATGGCAATTTATCTAGTGTCTTGTGAAATATTAGCAAATGTAATTTTTCAATTTTGTTTAATGAGTCGAGGTTTGCGCGGGCGGTTTAATTTACGATTGAGATTTGTTATTGTTAATTCCAGCTGAGCTGGTTATTAAAAAATACCAAAATGTCAGCGTCGTGTTTTACGTTCACACTGTTATCGATAAATTGTAAAGTATTTGGTGCGAGTTCGTTTGCATCGTGTGTGAAATTGAATTAATTTAGTTTATTCTTTGTAAATTCCGCGAAGTGTAAAATGGCATTCCAACTGCCTGCAACAACAACAACAACAGCCAGCGCTCCAGCCTTCTCGTTTGGGCTTAGCACTGCAACGCCCGCAGCTGCTGGCACTGCCGGCGCCGCAGTTCCCGCCAAACCCACATTTGGCTTTGGTGCGCCAGCGGCGGCTCCAAGTTTTGTCAGTGGCGGTGGCGGTGGCGATGCTGATGCTGGAAAGACGACGGCGGCGGCAGCGGCGCCTCCACCATTTAGCGGCTTTGGCTTGGCGGCCCCCCAAGCAGCGCCAACTTTATCGAATCCGTTGACGGGCCTGGGTGCTGGGCTGGGTGCCGCTGCTGCGTCTCAGACGGCTGCTGCGGCTACAACAGCACCCGCTGCTTCATCAGCTCCAACTTTTGGATTCCTTTCCCAGCCAGCAGCTGCAACAGCCCCAACAACCACAACAGCAGCTGCCACAGCGCCAACCACAGCAAATCCGCTTGGCGGTGGTCTAACCTTAGGTGGGCTAGGAGCTGCGAAAACTACCTCGGCACCCGCAGCAACTTCAGTTGGTTCATTGAGTACAGCACCCCTTGGAGCTGCGCCAGCACCTGCAGCTGCTGCTCCAGCCGCTGCAACTGGCGGCACCTTTGCCAATCTGTCCACGGCAACAAAGACCACGGACTCTGCCACCGTTGTGAATGCTACACAGTTGTCATACCATCAGCTGGAGGAGCACATCAACAAATGGACCCTGGAGTTTGAGGAACTGGAGAAAATCTTCACAGAGCAGGCGACGCAAATTAATGCCTGGGACAAGCTGCTCATTGGCAATAACCAGAAAATCATTGAGCTCAACGACGCGGTGCAAAAGGTGAAGAACGATCAACAGGTGCTCGACCAAGAGCTAGAGTTCATAGCCACACAGCACAAAGAGCTGGAGGAGAGTCTGGGTCCACTAGAGAAGGAATTCACCAGTTTACCACGCGTCGATCAGGAGCGCAGTCAAACCTATCTGATGGTTGAGAATCTGGACACGCAGCTCAAGCAAATGTCCGAGGATCTGAAAGAGGTGATCGACAATCTCAACGAGGCCAACAAGGGACAGGACAACACAGATCCCATTATACAGATTGGCAAGATATTGAACGCGCACATGAATTCACTCCAATGGATCGAGCAACAGTCGACGCACATATGCAAGAAACTGGATGATATCGGAAAAATCCATGAGTCACAAAAGCGGGACATCTTCAGGGCACCCTACTGAACATTATATTAGAATCAATAGAATTTTTAAATAAAAAAAAATGTATATTAAATTTTGTTTTGTAAAGAAGAGGGGCAGAAACTTTGTTAATCTGAAGATCCTTATGATCTACAGAGAACTGAGCCTTACCCATTATCATTTGACATTTCTTGAAATTTAACAACAGATTATTATCAATTATTTTTATTATACAAGAAAGTGTATTGTAAATTTATGAATATGTATCCCCTGCACATATATCCACTTCATATATATCCACTCCTCCCATCCTGTCAATAGGTCTTGTAGTGCTTAAGTCTAAACATGGGCGCCTTTTGGTCCCGGCTGCCCAAGGCGAAGTAGCCGCTATTCGGCGAAAAGGCCATCGTATTGATGTGGCCAATGGTGTCGTTTTGTAACGGGAAGTTGGCATACACCGTAGCGCTAGGGAAATGGGCCAGCTTCAGACTATTTGCCACCTCACGTGAGCTCATAGCCAACAGCTCGGACGTGTGATTGAACTGCAGATCTGTAATGGCTGTGCGTAGATTCAGGAATCGTTTCTCTGGCTGCGGTGCAGTCGACTTGTAAATGCTCTCGTAGTCATAGACATTGACCACGCCCTCTTTGCTGCCCGTTGCCAGGAGACGTTGACTGGGCGCCAGTTGCATCGAACTGCCCTTGACACAGCCGTCGTCAATGAAACTGTGCTCAACGCACTCCTGCCGCAGCGACAACACATATACATTGCACCCGGTGCTGCTACAGAGCAGCCGCTTTGAGTCCGCCGTGAAACACATGCCACGCACTTCACCCTCAATCTTGAAGCTGTGAAGCAGCTCGTTCGTGTGGCTGGTCAGCAAGTGGATGGCGCCGAATTTGCCACCTGCGGCAATGTACTTGCCGCATGGCGAGATCTCAAAGTGATGCATCTGGTACATTTTGGTGGGCAGCTTCAAATTAGTTGCCTTGGCACCCAGCAGATCGTAGACATAGAAGAATGGCCGCAAGGAGCTAAAGAACGCTTTCGTGCCGCACGGCGTGATGCGCGTACAGGTGAGTGGAAATTTGCTGAAGCGGATGCTATGCAGCTTTTCGTTCTTCTGACCATCGACGCTATACAGATTGGCCAAACAGCTGTCGCCAGAGACTAGGGCAGCTGTGCTCGTCGGATGGAATTGGATGCTGGTAATAGAGCCTTCGCTGTATGTGTCACGATTCAGGTCTCGCGTACGTTTGTATCGCAAAATTTTGGGCGCCAGCTCGCTCAACTTGGCTTTGCGATTGATAAAGCCTACGGTCTTAAGCAGTGGTTCCTCATCTGAGTCGTCGGACTCATCCTTATCCTTCTGTCGATCAAGAGATGCCCATTTAGGTTGGCTGATGACGCGTTGGAAGCGCGCTGTTAGATATTCTTTGTAACACTTGTCTTTGCGCAAGTGCGTCAATGGACCGGTATGACGGGTGCGTCGCTTTACCTCGCCCACTTCAATATCCTCGTCATCGGAGTCTGACCATACCGGCTTCCGTTTCTGTGCAACTTCTTTGGGTTTCTCGTCATCTTCATCAGCTGCTAGTTTACTAACATTATCGTGGTTGACGGGTTTCTTGCCCACTGACTTAGCCAAGTTGGTTAGAAACGCTTGTTTATCGCCGAATATCAACTTTTCTGTGGGCACCTCCACATATGTCGCTTCCTCTCTGTCTTTCTTTATTTTGGACGAACTTTTCTGTGGTTTATCTTCATGCTTTGCATAAATGGCCATCAGCTCTTTCAGGTCCTCCAAACCATCACTAGACTCATCATCACTCATTGCGAATAATTAGGTAAATTTATTATACCTTACTTTTGCAATTTGCGTCTTGGCTGATATTTTACCCACACGTGTGCTTTGTACCAGGGCTGGCTCGATAATGCATAACGATGGCATATGGTGCAATTGTTTTTATCGCTGTGCAAAGGGTTTATCGAACTTTTTATGCAACTATCGAATTTCAAAAATACGTTTTTCTGGAGCTAAATTTAATAGTTCATACTTTAAATAGTGTTTAAATCGATAGTGGAACGATAACATCCAACGTAATTGCCTGCATCAATTTTGAAAATATACGTTAACGGTTATTGCAGTTAAACATCAATTAACATATTCAAACAAAGGTAACTCAGCTGTTTCAGCTCTTGAGATATTGCTCTTGCTGTGAACAGGACTGGCGGGCCTAGTGGCTCGGCGGCGGCAGCGTGCACGTAAATACAATGAGTGAATAAAGCGCAGAAGCTTAATTATGTCCAGCAATATATTGAAAATTATAACGTAGCCCATTTGCACCAGGCCCATAACACTAATGCCCACAAACAAGGCCAAAGCCCCACCAAACGAGACTGCAAGAATAATAAATTTAGACTTCAAATCTTAGATAATTAGCAGAGCATATCGCTTACCAATGAGATCCTCAAAGCTAAAGACGACATCACGTCGAAAGCGTACTTTTGGTGGTATCAAATCCCAGCGAAAACTAGATGTTGCCATGTCTATGCCCGCTGTCTCCTCATTGCCCTTCATGCCCCACGAGCTCTTCTTGACCGTTTGCATGGTATATTCAATTTCTGTGCAGGTCGAGGGACATTTACAAATATGCAACGCCCAAATGGGCCACTTAAAATCTAACAGACATTCAAATCCTGCCGGATTACAAGTGGGTCCCGATACAAACGGATAAAAGAAGGGCACACAATTACACATTTCCAATGCCATGATGGCACGACAGCGCGCCAGGCACAAAGATTTGCTGTAGACCTAAACGAAACGCAAAATCTATGAGCACACGAATATACAATTGATTGATATATTTATATATAAGCCTGCCTTAAGGTTCGAGGTTTCCTCATCGTTGAAAACGCACTTGCGCTGCTCTATGGTTAGCTCTCGCAGATTATTCGAAGCGCTGATTGGGATGAAAGTATATATACTATATATGCTATATATATTAGAGAAGAGGCATCTCTTACACCGTCTCCAAGACCTTAAATGAAGCTGTAATTTCATCGGATTTGTGCAGTGTAATAATATTGGCCTCCGAGGCGGATACTTCATAGGGTGAATGAACATCCAGCTGCAGATGAAGTTTAACTTGATTAGTCATATGTATTATATATGTATATATATACTTACCACTCCCGTGCTCTCGTACAGATCCATGCGTATAAAGCATTGCTGCTTGCCAAATTGACAGGTCAGCGGCTGCGGTATTTGATCATAGTCCACATCTCTGCAAGAAATGGGAAAAGAGTTGACTGTCTGCATGTAGATCCATCCCTGCCACTCACTTCTTGCCCAGCATTCGGGACATGGGTGAATTGATGGCATAGCAGGAGCCGCGCTCCGTCATCACCATCTCCACATTCACCTCAAAGTCGGCATCAAAGCTGCTAATGACCTGCTCAAAGGGACGATTTATGGTCTGTATGATCTCATAGAGATCCACTTGATCGAAGCGCTCATCGCTGGCAAATTTCGCGAGCTCAGCATAATTGCTGACCGTGGCATTGACAACGGCATACAGAAAATCCATGATATAGAAGTAATCCTCATCAATGATGGACACATTCCAAGCATCCTGTATCAGCTCATTGGCCTTAAAGGAATCAATGTGATCGTAGTAGCACAAGGTGACTGCAGGCAGCGAACCATTCCAGCCACGATAGTCCCGATCCACCGAGATGACCGTGGGCGAATTTACATATCTAGCTATCTGTAGCTCGCTGAGCATGTAGACAGCAAAGACGCTGCCCACCAGAACCAGCAGCCAGAGCAAGCTGCAAGGATGCGGAATATGATTAGAGGGAATATATAGAGATGTGGATAACAGACCGTTCAGCGATATGCAGTCGACGATTCACTGTCAATCGTATGGCCAGCAAGCTGGTCTCGGCGCCCGCCTGTGCGGTCACATCGCGTAGCCGAGAGCTCACAGCGCGAAGTACCCAAAGCAAAAGCCAGCCAAAGGCCACAAGCCAGTCCCTTGTCCAGGCGGCGCAGCGTTTCAGCTGCAGCTGCAAACGCGAACGCATCTCGCCAACAAATGAAACAGCAAAAGGCCAGAACTCTATACTTTATTGAGTAACCATCATTCAGACAAAACCCCTTAGCGATTTATTGCCCAAATCGATTTGAATCAGGAATATAACAAGAGCCAGCAAAGCATTGACAAACTGTCAGCGAGAACAAAGGACGAACAAAATTCTTTTATTTTATGATATATTTGATTGATAATGCCAGGCACTTACCCCGCCCACTGCCAGGGTGTCCAGCTCTATGCAAAGTGCCAGGGGTTGATTGTGAGTGGACTGGAGTTGCAGCAGAAAGCGATTAATAGAACGTTCCAAGCGCGCATCGCTAGCGTCTAGCTGATTCAGCAGCAGACGTAGCTGGCATTTCTATAGGGAATATAAATCAAATCAATTAAAGGGGTAATTGTTAATGGGAATCGCTCAAACCTGCTCCGTAATACGCTCATTAGTGCGCAGCACGAACCAAGTGCGCAAGCCGTGCAGCAGCACCCACAACGAGCGATAACAATAGAGCACCCAGTCACCCCACTGGGCCAGCTCGAGCAGGCGAAACGTGTTGAAGATCTCGTAGGAGAAGCTCAGCAATGAATTGCCAAAGCTGATGAGCAAAACAAATTCAAATCTATCCAAGAGTTTGGACTGAATGCCATCCAGGGCGACGCTAACGAGACGCAGTTGCTCCAACTTCAACTCAATTTCAGCTGGACGCTGCTGCAGCTCCGCCAGGCGCCGATTGAGCTCCACATAGAACAGCCAGATCAAACGATGAGCCAGTATATATTGCAGCAGACCAAAGTTGATCATGACGCTGGGCAGCTGATGGGCACAGTTGCTGGCAAAGCTAAGCAGCAGATCGAAATTGAGCCAGGCGCAGTCCACCAGCGTGCAGATCGTATGAAAGACAACCATGAGGCTGAACAGTTTCAATATCTGCTGGCGTAACTGTCTATCGAGCTGAGGGGCTGCATCCGCGTCCACAAAGAGCTGCGCTTTGAGCTGCTCCAGCTGCAGCCAGAGACGTCTGTAGAAATCTTCGCTGCGATAAATACGCAATGAGAAGAGCGCCGTGAGCAGCATGTTCGCCGGATACTCGGCAAAATAGAAGAGCTTCTGTATGGCTAGGACTTGCTGGTGGAACTTCATGGTGACCATGCGATGCAGCGTGAAGTACCAGACGCAGCTCAAGAGCAGCAAGGACCAAGCCAGATGCGGATACTTCAACTGCTCGCTGGGTGGCGAGACGCCCACCCAGCGGGCGCAAAACAACAGAAAATGTAACCAAATGCCCATGCTGAGGTTAAGAGTAGAACTAAATGGTAAAATGGACAAAGAGGAACATCATTAAATGGACTTTGATTAATGTTGTTCTTTACCTGTCAGGATGTGTCTAATGAAGGCTAATTGAAATGCGCGAAGAGCCATTCCAAATTGTCAAACGAAATGCTGAAGCTGAAGCGTAAAGAACGTCGCATAGCTGCCTGGGCGCAGCTCCAGCACGAATTAGCTGGCAAGCAGAAAAGGTAAGCTGATGCTTAAATGCATATTTCAAATACTTCACTCACTGTTCCATCCGCTCAGCAACTGGAATCTCACACAGCAGCTGCACAAATCGAATGCCGAGCAACTGCATCAGGAGCTGCGTTTCCTCTTGATCCTCTGCGTGATGTTCGGCAGTGCTCCCTTTGCCGTCTTGCCGCACTGCTCCAGTCGCTTTCACGATATCGCACAGCATTGCTGGCTATTGCTGCTCTATATTTGGCTCTGCTTCATCGCCTACCTGGAGCTGAGTGATGGGAGCGAGGATCTGAATAATTTGGAGAGAAACTTTTACATATTTGAGTCGCTTACGTATCTCATGCAATTACCGTGCATGATGATCATCAGCCTGAACTGGAAGCGGCGCATTGGCCAAGTATTCGAAACGATTGGTAAATTCGACCTGGCCAGTGGATATATTGTGAAGCGTAAGAAGATTCGTCGCTTCGTTCACTTTCAACTCTTTCTGCTGTTCATCTTCGTTGGCTGCACCATACCCATTGTGTTTCTTAACCGCGCGGAGTCTCTTTGGGAAGGCATCTGCAGTTGGAATACCTACGTCGTACCCAATACCTTGACCGGCATATCCTTTGTGCTCTACTACACTATGATGGAGGGCATCTGTCGACGGCTGAAGCGCATAGTGAGAGCTTTGCATGCGGAGCTGCAGCGTGGAAGCTTCATGCGACGCTCCACAATCCAGGAGCTGCGCTGGCAACACCAAAAGCTTCTCCATTTCACGAAAATTTTGAATCAAACTTTTGGCCCATCGATTTTGTTGCTCTACTCGAGCTCTTTGATCAATTTCAATACGAGTGTGTTTCTTGTGTACAAGGCCATTGAGAGTTCCAGTAGTGCGCTCTGGAACTGGTGGGCGTACAATAATTTATTTATTGTAATGCATACGTCCAAAATGCTTTACATTCTTTATTTCAATCATAATGTCCAGCGGGAGGTAAGATGTTGTAGAATACAAACACGTTAAAAACACGTTAAAATTGTCTAACTGTTAATTTACCAGCAAAGCAACTGCGTAACGTTGCTCACCACTGTTCATGGCGTTGGCGAAGATTTGATGGAAACCATAAATCATTTCGTATTGCAGCTACAGGACAATGTTCGGGCGTATGTAGCGTGCGACCTTTTTGAATTGGACTATAAACTTATACCATCGGTATGTGTACACTTATTTCAGTGATTGCCGATACTTATTCTTTTATATATTCCAGCTGCTAATGATTACCATCACTCTATTTATATTTCTGCTTCAATACGATGTTACGTTCCAAGCACTGGCTCATGCTAACGAAAACACAAAACTGCGCGCGCTAAACTTATCGATAACATCGCTTATAGTGTAGCCCTGGTTCATTAATTTATTTCTTATTTGCGTCTTTTATTAAATAAAAACGTCTATGTACACTAAATTCTTAATATATTTATATTTGTGCTTTATTGCTCCATTAGCAATATACCAGCATAGAAACACAAAAGTTATGCTTATCGAACTGTTTTATCTTTTATATCGTTTTTATTGCAGCCCTGCAAACAAACACCTGCGCTGCGCAGCTCAACAATTTCGCACATTCGCATTTCACTTGAACCACTATATATTTTATAAAATATTATACTCATTATCAATAATGTGTGACGTTGCAACAGTACAGAAAATTGCAAACTGCTTGGGCGTTGCACCCGGCGAAATAAAACTAAATGACGAACAGGTAATTGCACTGAGCGCGCAACGTGTGTGGTACAGTGGTCTCATGTACGTAAGCGACATTAATATAATTCTTATTGTCAAGGTCGTAACGCGCACTGGCGCCCAAAACAAAACGGTGACAGGGTTTGCCACCATACTAGATAGCCTGGCGCGTGAATCCAAATCGGAGACGGCACAAAATAGTATTGCATCCGCGGAAGTGAACGCACAGGTCTACCAATGGATTGAATTTGCAGTTCTTTATGTGGCACCCGGCTCAAAGGATAAACATGTATCCAAACAACTGCTAACGGACTTCAATAACATATTTATCAGCAAATCCTATTTGGTTGGACACTTCATAACACTTGCCGATCTGGCGGTGTATTATGCCATCGGTGATCTTATTGTAAGTACTTAAATATTTTTAATGAAGTAATCTATTATAGATTTTTAATGTGTTTGCAGAAATCTCTGTCGCCTGTAGATAAGGAAAACTATCTAAATCTGTCCAGATGGTATGATCATTTGCAACAGCGACCAGAAATTCATCAAGGCGAAGCTCTGCTCAATTTTACAACCATTTACCTGCACAACTGGGCGACAGGAACACACATTTGAATTAGCAAAAAGAAACCGATCCCATATTTATTTCTATTGAATACCACACACCAATACATGCATACATACACGTCGAGGCATATGCGTGAGTGCGAGCGTATGTGTGTGTGAATTGAATGCCATTGAGTGAAGAGCGCTGGAAACTTGTTTATCGTTATCGATAACATTTCATTTGAAAAAAGAAATATATAATTACAAATTGTGTATGATTCGAAATATGTTTGTTATATGAAATATTGATGCTCGTTTTAATCATTTTCTATGCGCTGGCTGTATTTGCGCCGTATAGTAGCGACTTATGCTTCTCCAACATCAGTTTGCCGGCACCTCACGTGGCGAGCTGAGCGAGTTGTTCAACTCACTCGGCTCGGTGCACTTCCATAGGCCATACGTCTTGCCCACTGTGGTCTGCCATAGACGTAGTGTGCCATCCTCGGAGCCACTTGCATAGAGTTCGCCATCGGGGCTGAATTTCACAGAATGCACTGGTCCAAAGTGTCCCTTGAAGGATTCTGTTATGGAAGACAGAGAGTAATTAGTTAAAGGATATACTTACAATATTTTATTCTTTATTCTGCTTACCAATTTCATTGCCTGTTATATAATCGAATTTATACATTTTAAAGTCCTCGCCGCCGCAGACAAAGACATGCTTATCCGGATGTAAACTAGCCGACGCGACATTCGTCGGCACTTTCACCTCCTTTAGCTTCTTCAACGTATCGATTTCCCAGAAGCTGATCGTCGAGCCATGCGTGATGGTCAGCACATGATTGTCATGTGAGATCTCCAGGCTGTTGGGATTGTTGGGGAATTGCAGGCGCTGCACCTCAATGCCGGTCATTCGATCCCAGAGGCGCACCGTCTTATCGTCGGCCGCTGAGACGATGCACTTGTCGTCACGGCAGAAGAGCGCACGTTTTATCGCGCCCGTGTGGCCCACATAGAGCTCGGGCTCCGCCTCCGGTTGCTCCAGATTGAAGACACGCACCAGCTTCTCATTGCTGCCGGTGACAATGTTCTCAGAGCTGTTGTCGAAGGCGACGCTCTTCACGATATGCTTGTGCTGGAAACTGTGTATTTCGGCACCGCTGACCGCATTCCACACCTTGCCGGTGAAATCGGCGGCGCCGGATGCAGCCAGCGTAGCATTGCGATTGAGTGCCACGCCCCAGACGGCACCCTTGTGTCCCTCGAAGGTGCCCACCCAGTCGCCGGTATCGCCATGACGCAGCATTGGGCTGCCATCTGCAACAAATAATCGAAATCGAATTTGAATTCTAATCGGCAAATGTTATGTATGTATGTACATATGTATATGCATTTGTGTGGGTGAAGCATCTACGAAAATGACAAATGTAAGTAATCGAAATCGATTCTTAATTGCGAACACTAAATGCAATTCGTATACATGTATGTATGTGTGTGTGTGTGTGTGTGTGTGTGTGTGTGTGTGTGTGTGTGTGTGTGTGTGTGTGTGTGTGTGTGTGTGTGAGCGAGCGTGAGCGGCGGAAGCTGCCTTGACTCAACGACGGCGCTCAATGCCAACGACCTGACACAGCAGCTGCGACGCCGACGTGCATCAAGTTCACGTCATTTCCATTGCAACGTGATCGACAGACAGGCATAAAGAGAAACAAAGGGGAAGAGAGAGTGAGGCAGACGTAGAGCCAGAAAAAGAGAGCGAGAGCAGCGCTGCCGCTTGAGGCAGGTTGTGAATGTGCGCAGGGACGCAAATCTAAGCGCTCAATCAATTTTTTAGCTGTCTCTTTACTGATATGCACTGTTCGCAAATTAAAATAAAAGGCATGCAAGCTTTTAGCATTTAAAGAGAGCAGAATATTTATAGCCTTTCCAGCTGCTTCCAATCATTCCAAAATAAGTGATTATAGAGGGATTAGATTTGAAACCGTTTCCAATATAAGGCACTCAAAGTAAAAGCGAAAAAGTGTTCCCAATGTTAGGCAGGGAACACTCCAAATACTATTAGTTCCACTATACTGGGTACAGAGTATCGGGTAGTTGGCAGCACTCGATTATAATTCTGACTTGTTTTTGTTTGGAACGTATTGCAGCTGCAGTGAATATACGTCTGAATGTGTTTGTATATAAATATAGAAGTTTCAAGGTGCTTCCTGCGAATGACAACAAATAAAGTTTTTTGAAAAGTTGCTAAACAAGGGGGAAACATTGCATTAAATGGCGATAAAAAAAATTAACTTGAACTTGCAATGGGAAATTTGCTTTCCGCAACAATATTTTTGAAAGCACAAATACAAACAGACAAGCATACACATATACTTATCTATATAACATATAAACAAGTGTGTGCTTGTAGACATTGTCAAGGTAAAGAACGTATGTTAAATATATACAGACATGAAAATGTATACATATATTGGCAGCAGGCGAGCGTTTGGCAAAGGGTTTTTACTAAACTGGTTTCTTATTCATTTTTTTTGCTTTTGCATTTAGGTCAAGGTTGCGGTTAGGCTAGACATAGCTTGAGCTAGCATGATGTCTATATAATATATATATGACACATACAATTGCATATGGGTAGACTAACATATAAACAATACAAGGACGCGTTTGTATACCCTATACTCAAAGCTTATAGGGTATTACAAAGCAAATGCAACAGGCGGAAGCAGGCTATAAATTCTTAACTAAAGTCCCTGCCAGGCTAGAGATTGTACTTGTAAGAGTACGAATAAGATTATTAAAATCATAGATAAACTTCAAACGATTAACATGTAAGCATGTAATGAGGACTTATCTCTTATATATGGCAACTAATGGAATTTGTTAAATTCATCTACAGGGTATCGTCTAGTCCGTACCTATAGTGCACACCACATTCAATTGTTTACGTACCTTTGCAAGCCGATATGAGAAAATAGCCACTATCGCAGATATCACTAAAATCCAAATGCACCACGGGTCTGGTGTGTCCACTGCAGGTCAATGGAATCTGTCGCATGTTATTGGCCGCCATTCTCGATAGCTAAAATCAGCTGCGATGCTTCTTTCTGCCTCCTTTGCTTACAAATTACTTTCTCGCTCTTTCTGGATGTTGTATACCAGTTGTATACCACTTTTAATTCAATTGGTTTATAATAGTTGAGTTTTGTTTTAGTTTAGAAACTTTGTACTTTTCCTTGCTTATTGAATACTTTTTATTTTATATATTTAATGCCGTTTCATGCTCCTAGCTGCACTACTTTCATATAATTCGTGTCCTTGGCAGCTGCACTGTGTGTGTTGTTGTCTATGTTGTTTATCGGCACTTTGTTGTTTAAAAACAAATGGAAACAAATTATTTACAAGTATATATAGATAGATATATAAGCGCTGTTTTTAATTTTGTATATATTTTTTTTATTAGCAAGAAGTGGAGTAAAAATAATTACGCGACACGCTGTTGTTGTTGGACGATTTGGCTGCCGAATGATTGTTGCGAAAAGAATCGACGGCACAGCCAAAGTATCGATAATTGTGCATTGAGTAAATGGGAAAAATCGATACCTATGCAGCTGTTGAGAAGAGCGCATATTTTTTGCGTAAAGCGCGCGAAAAAGCGATCAATTGTTAAATATTCAAAATAATCTTTTATTGGTGTTTATAGAAGCAAAATAAAAAATTTCCTACTGCACATAATCTAAAAACATTTTCAACGAAAGTAGTTTTCCAGAGTTTTTACTGCCTCTGCTTTATGTTATACCATCTTGAACTCGAATTTTGGATTTTATGAAGGGGCAGAAAAAGTTCACTGATAAACATAGAGTCACACGTGCCAAAATCATGATCGAAATAATTATCTTTTCTGATATAACACGTGTTGTGGTAAGGGTAATGCTTGTTTCTTATTTGCTCAAATGATCTCAGCAATTTCTCAAGATTAAAGTAATGCGTTGAACTTAATTTCGCAATCACATCTCAAATTTCCTTAGTCAGGCACCTCCTCCATAAGCCATATCTCAACTCATCATAATGATTGATCATAAGCAAAAAAAAAAAAAAAAAAAAAGTGTGCCACTGATTCGCCTTGAGCTATAGAGAGATAAGCTAAATTAGAGTTCTAAATCCAGATGGAATATGTATATAAACCTTGGCAGAGTGCCGAAAATGGTATCAGTTGGTAAGAGCTGAGCCGGTTTGGTAGATGCTAGAAGATGCTGTTCATAAAGCAACAGCTCATAATTGTGCTGCTGGTCCTGGTGGGCGTGGCCCTCGCTTCAAACGACGGAGTTCATCATGTGGAAGAGCTGACTGGCAATAGAATCAAGAAATGGCGCTTTGACACTGGCATCGCTACTGAAAAGTATACGCCACCAGAGGAAAAGGACCCACAGTTCTGGTATAACTTGGCTTACGAAGAGCTGGCCAAGAGATTAAAGCTGCCGCAGCTGGATGGCAGGAGGGCCAAAAACTTGATATTGTTCTTGGGCGATGGCATGTCACTGTCCACGGTGGCAGCAGCGCGCATACTCAAGGGCCAGAGAGCGGGCGGAACTGGGGAGGAGGCATCGTTGAGCTTCGAGCAATTTCCACACACAGGTCTAAGTCGGGTGAGCTAAGGATGAAGAAGATGCTTGAAGAGAAACAAATATAATTCCCATCTCTCTCTCTCTTTCTCTTTCGCTTTTGTGTACAGACCTACTGCTCCAATGCTCAGGTGCCGGACTCTGCCTGCACAGCTACGGCGTATTTGTGCGGCGTAAAGACCAACATCATCGAGATTGGAGTCAGCGCTGCGGTTAACTTTAATAACTGCACGGAGAGCCAGGATCCTGCTAATCGACTCACCTCGATTGCCGAATGGGCTCAGAATGCTGGCAAATCTACGGGCATTGTGACGACCACAACGCTCACCCATGCCAGTCCAGCGGGCGCCTATGCCAAGACAGCGAATCGCATGTGGGAATGCGATACGGATGTGGAATCGTTTGGTGTGAACCCCAAGGAATGCGTCGATTTGGCCACACAACTGGTGACCCAAGTGCCTGGACGCAATTTCGAAGTCATGTTCGGCGGTGGCATGGGCAAGTTCCTGCCAAAGACCATCAAGGATTTGCACGGCAAGCCAGGTGAGCGCTCGGATGGCGTTAATCTACTCTCACGCTGGCAGGCGAGGCATGACGGTGGCGTCCTCGTCAGCAATCGCAAGCAGCTATTGAGCGTGAATGTGTCGGCCGTGTCCAGCGTCATTGGACTCTTCGAGTCGTCCCTAATGAAGTTCCACTTGGATGCCGATCCCAACTATCAGCCCACACTCTCCGAGCTCACGGAGGTGACCATCAAGAAGCTGAGCCAAAATAAAAATGGTTATTTTGCCTTTATTGAAGGTGAGAGTAGTTCGAAAGGATTTCAGTTCCCTTCCAGTTCAGTTGATATTTGATATCTGATCTCATCTAACCAGGTGGCTTGATTGACTACGGCAATCACTATACAAAGGCTGGCTATGCCTTGGATGAGGCACTGGAGTTCGAGAAGGCCATTAAGTTGGCTCGTGATATGACGAGCATTGAGGATACCTTGATCGTCGTCACATCGGATCACGGACATGCCCTGACCATTGCTGGCTATCCGGGCCGAGGCACACCCATTCTGGGACTCAATCAGCACGATGCCGACGTTAATGGCATCAAGTATAGCACACTCAACTATGCTGTGGGCCCGAAGAACTATTTCGATGAGAATGGCAAACGCAAGGATATGTCGTCAGAGATTGGTGGCAACGATTTCGTCTTTCCTGGCTATATAACCAAGGATCAGGGTGTTCACTCCGGCGATGATGTTGGCATATTCGCCTCCGGGCCGCAAAGTCATCTCTTTACAGGTGTCATGCAACAGAATACGATACCACATCTGATGGCTTATGCTGCCTGCATTGGCAATGGGCCCAAGTTATGTGATGCCAAGTAGAGGTAGAGAAAGATAGAGAGGGAAAGGCAGTAAAAAGAGAGAGAGAGCATTTAAGCCTCTATATTCCTATATTTCTATATTCCTATTCATAGACACTTACTGCCAAATAAAGAAGGAATTGCACATAAAGTCTTTCCCCTTCTATTTCTCTATCTTTGCTTACTAGGTAGTTAGTCTTAAAATATCTCTGCCTTAGACATATTGTACATATATCTTAGTCGAATAAAAATAACTCGTGCTTGGCAGACAGCAGCACACCATAATTATATCATAAAAACGAACATGATCTTAGCTTTTTTTACGGATTCTTAAATACATATGGATATATATTTAGCGTGTCTTTATGGTATATGTACATACATACTTCTTTTATACTATTCTTGATAAGACAAGAGAATTCTTTATTTAGATTACGAACTCTGAGTTGAAAGCGCAAATATATGTTTGCCGATTCGATTCTGTAAATTGGTCTTACTTGAGTTCAAAACTGAACTGATTGAGAGTGGAAGCTCAGGCGTATATATGGACTTCTATTCGATAACCCAAGCCACTTATCGATAATAATCGATCCTTTCATTTAGCTTTTTAATGACCTAACTTAGATACCATAAAATTTGCAGACTTCATACATGCATTATTTTCCCTTTTTTTTATTATTTTTAAATTTACAATTTAGACTTTCATACATTTTTTTTTTTCTAAAAAAATAGATATACATACATTCTGCTCTCTTATTGGAATTACTTGAAAAACATTTCTAAATAGAAATGTTCAGTTAAAACATATAAATGAAAAAGTTAATTGAAATTATGCAATTTCAATACATATACGTCCTTCATCTATAGGCCTCAACTGAGAGCATTCTATCCAAAATTGTTTGTTTCTGAATTTTTCAATTCTTTGCTTTTTTCGAATTTCTTCCCGGTTTATCGTTCTTTACATATTTTGTTGCTCTTCTTTTCTTGGATTTCCTTGCCGTTAGCTCTGTAGGAACTACAGCTGGTAATGTGACTGTTTTTCTTTCTTGTTTGCAGCTCTCCGTTAGAGTTCTTTTGGAAAATTTCTTCTGTCCCGTTATTGTACCGACGGCAACACGATTCCAATTCTCCATCTGCTTCGGCGTATGAATCTCGACAGTGCAGCAGTCGGACAACAATAGCATACCATCATTGTCAGTCACCGTCTCGTGAGTCGCCAGCTCCCGATTACAGTTGAGACACTTGCAGGCCGTCCGACGCAATCGAAATTTCATGGGAAACACGCGACCCACAAAGGTTGCCGAGTCCAAGCGAACGGCGTGCTTATACGGGGGCTTGTCTCTTCTGAGCGAGGTTAGCTGTAAATCAGGGGTTATATTAGATATAACTAGTAATGAGATATACATCTGTACATATATGTGTGTTTGTGGGCACAGTGAAGGTTAGCGTGAGCAAGCAACCGCAATTTAAGTTAAATGTTTGAAAGTTGATAAGAAAGTGAGGGGAGGGTAGCTATAAAACATTTACACTTAAAACATATCCATAACAATTTTATATTTTTCATGGGAGTCCCCTTGGGACAAATAGAACGAGAACGAAGGAAAACTTAGATCTTCGCATGAAATTGTTGGCTTGTAATTTAACTGTTCGTTAACAGAGTTTTCAGTTAAAAGAAAGAATTCGTTGCCTTGTTCACTTTATGCAGTTTTCACTGTACATTCAAGTCCTACCTGCTTTGCCCACACTGCTGCGCTGCGTGGCCTGCATTCCATGCAGCAAGGAATTGGTTTCTTTGCACTTGAAATATTGAAACCTTTCCCTCCATGGTTAACAAATGCATTGGCTGGATCGATTCGATGACGCACCTTCTCATCGGGATCTATATATTTCTTGATCACATTCTCACATTTCATCAGTTGCACCAATTCGCGCGCATCAACATTGGCATTCAAGGACTCTGGACATGGCGGTGGTCCCTGTTGTCTGCTGCGAATGCCTTTAGCATCTGCCCACGCTTGACAACTGCTGCCAGCCATGTGTCATGGATGGGAAAAGCTCAGATTTTACAATTTGTTTTATTTTTTTGACTTTCAAGCCAACTGTGTATACTAAGGTCAAGATTCAAACTGTATTTATAGGCTAGATATAATCTTTACATCAAGAAAGTAAAATATTTCAATCATTTGACATTATGATTGGTAAACAAGAATATTTATTTGATAAAGTTTTACAATAAAAGCAAGAATTTAAAATTAATAAGGAATACATATTGAATGTTTTCATTTTCAATAAAAAAGGAATATAACTTAGTAAATATTCCTTTTATATGGCATATAGTAACATTTTAGGAAATAGGAAATAAAATCAACATTTCCTATATAGACATATTTGTGGCATGTTCTTTGAATATTTTAATATTTCAAATACATTAATGACCCGCATCGACACGAACTTTTTGTATTACCGATTTACATTCAGAGTTACGAGACACTCGATGATAATCTGTTATTTTGCCCAGAGATGAGATAAAGTTCTCGTCGTGCGTAATTATGATGAGCATGAAATTCGATTGATGCTGGCGGCTCTCGACGATGCGATTGAGTGCATCACATAATGACATTATATTATCACGATCCAGATTCGTTGTCGGCTCATCCAAGGCCAGGACACCGCAGTTACTGCTAAAAGTCTCCGCCAGGGCCATGCGTATGATAAGTGAGCCCAGGACACGTTGTCCAGCACTGCATCGGCCACGCATATCAATTACGGAGTTATTCTTCGACTGGACCACACAATAGTTATAGTTCTTGCGCCGATCGGCCGATGTATCGGTGGGAATATCATCGGTTTTAATTTGTATATAATCAATGTCGTTGCCACGATAGATCATGCGCCAATATTCCCGTATTAAGCTATTTATGTTATTCATTTTCTCCTTGTGAAACTCAATCAGCGCCCAATCCAATGCCTGACGATGACGGCCCAGATCTTCGATGCCACAACGCTTCACAGCCACCTCGAACTGTGCACGCATATAGTTCTTCATGGACTCCTTATATCTGGGATCTGCCATCTCTCTATGCAGCTTATTCACTTGATTGTTGATTTCACCCTGCTTACCAAGAAGCTCGCCACGTCGCACGGTGGCCGCATCACGTTTCTTCATTAGCTCGTGCTTCTCCTTTGTGACGCTGCGAAAGTCGAGATTTCCCAATTGCTTTGCCAACCTTTGACAATCTTCACTTAATGCACTTTCCTTCAGCTGTAGCTGCTTCAGCTCCCGATTGTCATTTAGATCACGCTCCAGCGCTTGCTGATCACTGAATTTCTTATTGATGCTTTCCAGTTCATCGTTCTTTTCGTTTATTTCTTTATCCTAGAATGAGATGAATTGTATTGGAGTCTATATAGCAACAGTTGATTTCTATAGCTACCAATTTGCTTAGCTCCTCTTTGGTCGCATTGATGGCAGCATCCAATTTTTGGGTAACATTCACTAGATCCAGCTTGGCAAACTCCTGTGCCTGCTCATTCAATCTGTAAGGAATATATTTATAGTTATATATATTACGCCGAGAGAAGACTTTAACGGTTTACCTTTGTATATCCTTATCGATGCTCTTGTATTCCATATACTTCCTCTGCAATTGCTCCAATTTAACGCGTCCACTTTCTTTCAAGCGCGCCTTTTCGGTTAAGGCTGCGCTCAATCTTTGCTTGAGCGGCTGCAGCTGTGATCGTAGCTCAGTTACTTCCGTGCTAATTGTAATGACCATGCGTGTTAGCTCGTCCAGACGTTCCTTCAGTTGGGGCAGATTCTGCACGCCCTCCTGCAGATTTATGCGTTTGTCCTTTAAGCTGAAAATATAAAATACTTAATTAATATATATATTTATAAAAGACAATTACATTATACCCATTTAGAAATTCACGCAAGCGATTCAGTGCTTCCACTTGCTGCTCAAATGCCTGCTGACTTGTCTCCAGCGCCTTGGACTCCGCTTCTAGCTCTCTGGACACCTCAGCTTTTTGTGCTTGCAGATCTTCTATTGAGACGCTGGCATCATAGTTCTCTGGCAATTTAAGCTTAAATGTAAACATATAAATTACAATAAATATGTCAACTGAATTAAGTATTTCAAGTTTTAGTACTTTTAGCTGATCCAGATCCTTTTTAACTCGCACAGATTCCTTCAGCGCCTCATCTAGCAATGTCATATCGCCTAGCATTGAATTGGCCAAGTCCATATTGTGCGTCGGCTCGCCTAGTCGAGCCATTAGCGTTTCATATTCGCCGACAATATCGCCCAGACGCTGTTCAATAGTGCGCAGCTCCTCCTTCTTCTTGGGCAGCTTCTCCTTCAGCTCCTTGACTTTATCAATGGTTGGCTTAATCTGTAGCAACTGCTCATATTTCGATTGCTCTGTCTTTAAGGATTTCTCGGTGCGGTTTATGTTATCCGGCAACTTTTGTATTTCATCCGTCAATTCGGTGGTCAAGTCGCTGGCCTATAGAGGTAGTTGAGAGTTAGTTTAGTTAATGATGGATAGTTGCAAATATAGACACACCTCATCCCCAGACATATTATGATGGCACAACGGGCAGCTGGGCTCCTCATCTATTTTTTGTATATACCTGCAAGATAAGAATAGAGTTTGAAATATATGCATATCTATTCAATTCGATGGGGTTTCTTACTTTTTGTACATGGCCTCGGCGGACTTGAGTGCTCCATGCTCCAGCTGTAGCTTAGCTATGGCTGTCTTGCTGCGCAGCAGCAGCTCATCGTACGGCATGCCATGGCATTTTTGATAAATGCGCTCCTCAGAGTCCTGTACTTCCTTCTCCAAGCGTGCGATTTCCTCAATTAGATTCTTGCGCTTGATCTCATGGGATTGTTTTGCCAAATTTTTGCCATTGGCATCCGCGTTCAATTCATCAATTTCTCGCCGCAGCTTATCGTATTCATTTTGCATGGCTCGACGATAATTGTTTGTTATGGCATCTTTGAAGAATTTGCCCAGATTATCGCCGTGTTTGCTGCGCACACGTTGCACCTCATGATTCTTCTTCTCCAGCTCTTTCTCTTTGAGTCCAATCTCAGTCTTTACATTGGCAATGGAGCTAAGGAATGTGAGCTGTTCATCGAGCTGCTTAAATTGCGCCTGCTTCTTATCTCTGTTTGCCTTCTTGCTAGCTATAACCTTGCGACAAGCGTCCTGATTGAAGTTGCGCGTGGATTGTTCGTATTTTTCATTTGTATCAGCGATTTGTTTCTCTAGCACTTTGAGCTGATGCTGCGAAGTTTCGATTTGTTTGATATTCAACTCCAGTGATTCGATGTCGCGCTCTGTGTCCGCCTTTTGTTTCTCCTGGGTCTTTATGCTCTGCTCCGATTTGGTTAGCTCATTGCGTAGCTCGTCGATTTTTTCCTGACGCGTTTGATCTGCCTGATCATTAAGTTCGGAGAGCTCTGTGATTTCACACTGCTTGGCCATTAGATTCCCATCGATGTCATCAAGCAGCTCACTTAACTGCTGTGGATTATCGACCACAGATGCTTCCACAGTTATTTGAAGTTGAGCGCCCAATGCCTGAATATGCCGTGAGAGCTCTAGCTTGCAATCCTGTTCGCTCTTCAGCTTTTGCTGTGCCACATAACGTTCCTTATCCTGCCTGGCTAGCTTTTTCTGTTGTTCTTCCTTCGTTTTACGCATTTCCAGCAGTTGTTGGTCGCCATTGGTGAGTTGAATTTTGATTTCAGACATTCGTTGCCTAAAGCTGCGCATCTCTGCCTCCAATTCCACGAGAGAACCGTCGAAGGGTGTTTTTATCTGCCTCTTCAGCTTGGCTATTTGCTCCACACAATTTTGATGCCTGGTGAGAATAATATTGCTTAATATTATAATAGTTTCATAATCTTATGATAGCCCTTTACTGTGTATCCACTTTGACTTTTTCCGCCTGATATTTTCCAATTTCGCATTCGATATTGAGTATTTCCTGCAATCTAGCATCAATTGGCTTGATTTCTTCGTCACATTTAATGCACTCCTCCTTGATGTCCTCACATTGACGCTGTGCATTTTGCAAATTCATCGTTTTCTCATCCATTTCTTTCTTGAGGTGCTCCAATAGCTTCAAATTTGCATCTGGAAACGAATTCATTATTTATGAATGTTGGGGGCTAAATTATTAGTTGCTGATTAACTAGTTACTTACTCATTACTTTCAGCTCCTCCGTAGCTGTCTTTCGCAACTTGATTATCCTGTCGAGTGCTTTGTTGTACTCAGTTATGCCAAAGATCGCATCGAATTTCTCCTTCAGCTTCTTGGGCTCATCCAGTGGCCAGCTGGAGTCCTCTTGATGGCAAAATAGCACACTGTTAATGATCGCTTTGGACACGCCCATGAAATCGCTAACGGCCATATCCGTATTGATTACGCGAGAGCTCATCGATTCCTGGCTGTTCTTTGACTGCTTGCCATCGGCACCCAGAAAATTTACGGTGGAATCTATGGTCTTAAAGGTAAGGGCTTTCTTAACTTTGGTAACCTTCATGCTGCGACAAATGGACATCTGGACATTCCGTCGATCGCGCACGAGCATTTTCACTTGGGCCAAGGACTCATTTTTGTCAAATATGTTGGGGTCGTGGACAAAGTTCTTTCCGCTGCTGCTGCCGGGCGGATATTCGCCAGTGAGGGCATATTTAAGGCATTCAATAATTGTTGTTTTGCCACATCCGTTTTGACCAAGGATCAGAGTAATAGGCGAAGAGAAGGTGATACTCTAGTAGGATAGAATTAGCAACAGGTGGTATGGCTACGCTACAAATTCAAACTTACCTGCATATCTTCGGCATTCACGCCGAAGCTGCGCACACCTTGTATAGAGAGCTTCTCAATTGTCGACATTTCTCCCTTTCAAAATTTTTTAAATGATTTCACAATGCCAGGAAACAACGCAATTTTGCCGGCAACCGAGAAACGATAATTAAAGACGACAACTTTATTTCGATAAGTTATCAGTAGAAAAAATCGTTCAATATAAGCGCAAAAATGCGCTACCAATGTGGACGTTTATCGCACAACCATCACAAACAGCTGTTCTGTTTATTTTATTATATTGGCTATGGTCACACTTCATGTTTTATAGTTGTGCGTCGCAGAGCGTTTTCTTCGCCGTCTCTTATAAGTTATTATTAATAAATGTAAAAAGTGCAATAGCTAATAAATCAAACTGCGCAATTTGCTATTGACGTAAAGTGTGCTCATTACAGTACGTGGTAGTGACCGTGTTGTGTGTGCCTGCAGCGTCGTGTGGGTGTTGCTCATGTGTGAGTGAGTTTATGGATGAGAGCAGGGGTAATCACAGAAAGAAAGAGCTAGAGTAAGAGAGAGGGGCGAGCAACGCAGCTAGTGCGCGATTGCGAGTGCAAAGGCAGGCGGGCGCTGCGAAAAATCAAAAGACAAAGGAATTGAATGCTGCTAGTAAAAATAATTGCATGCTGATTGCGTTGCTTCGCACACAATACAATAGCTAAGCGAGACAGAATTAACCTGAGTGCGTTGTCAGTGTCTATTTATAATAAATGAAAAAAAGAGAATCAAATGCACAGCATTGATTGCACCAGCAGCAGCAGTAGCACCAGCTCTGCATGTGTGTGCTTGCTCGTATACGTGTGTGTGTGAGAAACGAAAATAAAACGGGATCTATTGGCAGCGACGTTGCCACCCCGCTAAGCTAAAGTTCTTCCAGCCAGCGATGTAAATGGGGAGTGCGACACAACGAGGTTACAACAACTGCAACGTACCCCACGGCACTAACAACAACAACAATAACTAAAATCTTCCACCACCACTACCACCAGCAACGCCACCACCAACAATAGCAACTGTTACAAATATAGCAGCAGCAGTAACAACAATAACATCAACAAAAGAAGACCCCGCCAACCCCCTCGCTCGTGCAATAGCCTTGTAAAGAAGTATTTTTACGATTTTGCTTTACTCGCCCTTCAATCGTTGTCGTCAGGCAAGGCGCAACGGGCAAGCGGGCAACCAAGCGAGAAACGCACAAACACACACATACATAGGCAGAGGCAAGGCTGCCTGGCACACCTCCTTCCCCGTATTCTCCTGCGCCTTTTTATTACCTTCTGACAGAGTTGCAATGGACTCGGACATTGAAATGGAATTGGAATCGGATAACGATGGGGAATTTGACGACGATTATGATTACTATAATACAGGTAAGTGTGTGAGGGGGAGGAAGAGAATAGCGCCCAAGGACGCTTTGTGCAGTTTATCGATTATACACACGCAATCGATTTGAAGCACCCAAAACATATACAATTGCAGCTGTTTAATATTCTTATTGGACACAGCCATTGTATGAGTGTGTGTACTATTTGCATGCGTTTTGCTTTGGTTATTCACCTTTAAGTCAAGCACGCACACATACTCACACATACACAATCATATGTCGTGCCTAGCCTTTTGCATTTAACCTTCCATAAAATCGCATGCACGTTGCTTGGCTCTTGACATTCGCCTTTTACTGCCCTGTTCCCCGCCCTTTACACTTGAACTCTTTTTCCCCACATCGCATTTGTTGTTTTCCCGTTGCGGCTTCTTCGCTCGTTTACAATTTAATTTGATTGTGTTTAATATTTCTTGCTGTGCTCGGTTCGTTACGTTTTGCTTTCTGACCATGAAACTTAAATTATGAAATTTAAATTGAACTTGAAATGATCGTACGTACGTACGTTCAGCTTGGCCAACGCCAAAAAGTACGCGGTCAAGTGCTCTATTTAAGCTCTATTGTTACTAATTATACACTATAATTGTTGGACAAAGTGCATATTGCATAATTTATCGAGTTTTATTATTTATTTATTTCGAAACACTCATCTCTAATGTGCAGCAGATCAAGTGCATTTAAAGTTATCGATAACAATATTCTTATCGCAATTCAACAATAATTTAAATGCATTTCAAATAATAATCAATATCTTTCTTTCTTTGTTAGATAGCATGACAGGGTATCTGGTAGTCGTCCCAGTTCAACATTGATTTTATATTCTATTTATTATTTGTATTATTGCCACCTCCGTTTTGTATTCTTTCTTCTGTTATTTCTTTTACCTGTAGTTTATATCGTTATTCTTATTGTTTTTATTGTGGCTGCTCTGCCTCTTCGCTGCGAGATGCGTGCTCAAGTGTTCATTGTCTGACGTCGCAAAGTCGTGACGCGTCGTGCAGTTGCTTCCGTCAACTGTTTTAGCTGCTTTTGACCTGCCTTCCAGCTGCTGCTTCGTCTGACCCTCTCACTCTCGCTCTCTCTCTCTCTCTCTCTCACTATGTTTCACTCCCACACATAGTCAGATTCTGAGCTGTTTGCGACGTCATTGGTAAATCTCCATTGTAAGCCAACGACGTAACTTACGGCCTTCAATATTTGGCTTCCCTTTTTTTTCAAATCGTCATTAAAATGGCAATCAATTCTATTATCCATCAGCATGAATTTGATTTTTATTTCGTTTTGGTTTGGCATTCTCCTTTGCAAACCTATGAACAGAGCAGGTAGAAAAAGGAAGTGAATTATTTACAGATTGCACCTGGTTGGTGAATTATGTGGAAAACCAAAAACAGAATATTAAGGGTGCAAAGATTTTGGAAATCTCTGTAACATAACATAACATGTCAGATATACCCAAAAAATATACCCTGTAAATAAGGAAAGATTAACAGCAGACAAATAATATTTTAGCTGAAAACTTTTATTTATAAATATAGAAAATAGAGTTAAAAGTTAATCGATAAAATGAGGAAAAAAGATTTTTAAAAATACGTAAAAATAAGCGATATAATGATAAATGATGATAACGGGCCAATATTCTCTCAATTTAATTTTGTTGTTGATCGATAAACATGACTATCGATAGGCATAGACTATGCTACTTATTGAGAATACAAAATTTTCCATTCTGCTTTAGACCTTGTCTACCCTGATCTAATACTAATCCAACTTTCGTTTATCTTTGTCTACTTTTAGGCGAAGACTGCGATGTCGAGAGACTCGACCCAAAACGCGCCGATCCCGAATATTTCGAATATGACTGCCTAACCGTCGAGGACATTGAAAAGTTGCTTAATGAGCTGGTGGAGAAATTGAACACAATACTGCAAATAACGCCGGCATTGGCCAAGGTGCTGCTGCTCGAGCATCAGTGGAACAATGCTGCTGTGGTAGAGAAGTATCGACAGGATGCGAATGCATTGCTCGTGACGGCGAGAATAAAGCCGCCCACCACGGCAGCGGAGGCGGCCTCGACAAGTGCTGCTGCGGCTGCCCAGCTGCTGCGCTTGAGCAGCAGCAGCGGCTACAGGACATCATCAACTTCATCGCTAACAACCGCTGCCAGCGGCAATCCTCAACAACAGTCACAGTCACAGTCACAGGCACAGCGACGCATGTGTCCGGTGTGTGCGAGCACGCAGCCAAGTGACAAGTTCTATAGCTTGGCGTGTGGACACTCGTTCTGCAAGGATTGCTGGACCATTTACTTTGAGACGCAAATCTTTCAGGGCATCTCCACACAAATTGGCTGCATGGCGCAACAATGTAATGTGCGGGTGCCCGAAGATTTGGTGCTGACCCTGGTCACACGGCCGGTCATGCGGGACAAGTATCAGCAATTCGCATTCAAGGACTACGTGAAATCGCATCCGCAGCTGCGCTTCTGCCCGGGTCCCAACTGCCAAATCATTGTGCAATCGTCGGAGATATGTGCGAAGCGAGCCATCTGCAAGGTGTGCCATACAGGCTTCTGTTTCAAGTGCGGCATGGACTACCATGCGCCCACGGACTGCCAGATCATCAGGAAGTGGCTGACAAAGTGCGCCGATGATAGTGAAACAGCCAACTACATTAGCGCCCATACCAAAGACTGTCCCAAGTGTCACATCTGCATCGAGAAGAACGGCGGCTGCAATCACATGCAGTGCTTCAACTGCAAACACGACTTCTGCTGGATGTGCCTGGGGGATTGGAAGACGCACGGCTCTGAGTATTATGAATGCTCGCGCTACAAGGATAATCCCAATATAGCCAACGAATCGGTTCATGTGCAGGCGCGCGAGGCACTCAAAAAGTATTTGCATTACTACGAACGCTGGGAGAATCATTCCAAGTCTCTTAAGCTCGAGCAACAGACAATCGACAGACTACGTCAACGGATCAATACGAAGGTGATGAACGGCAGCGGCACCTGGATCGATTGGCAATACCTGTTCAATGCAGCCGCGCTGCTAGCCAAATGTCGATATACCCTGCAATATACTTATCCATATGCTTACTATATGGAACCGGGCTCGCGCAAGAATCTGTTCGAATACCAACAGGTGAGAGAGAGTGAGAGAGAGAATTAGATATTTGAGGTGTTTGTGTTGATCAGATATTGATACAATACTTGCAGCATCGATATTTGACGACTAGTATCGATATTCTGCAAAGCTCACACGATGTACAATAGAATTGAATGCGTAATTAAATAGAAATATATAAATATTTCTTTAGGTGTTGATAAATTATCAATGTGACATTTCCAACATCCATATTTAAAGATACAGTTAAAATATACCATATCGATATTTAATTAAGTATTTATGGTATTTTTATCGAAATACTTTTATTAGGGATCGCTGATTTCTCCGATACTTCACTTATTTGTCGTTGATTTTGTTTTTTTTTTTTTTTTTTCTCTTTTGAGAAGTATTTAAAATCATAAAAATAATTTCACTATAAATAAAAATCTTCAGCATCGATATCATACAAGAAAAATAATGAAATCGATAATGTCTATTAATTTATTAAATATATATGTAAATGTAGATACTATTTGAACTAATTTCTATTTATTATCTATTTCTGCAGGCGCAGTTGGAGGCTGAAATTGAGAACCTGTCGTGGAAAATCGAGCGAGCAGAGACAACGGATCGTGCTGTACTCGAGAATCAAATGGATATAGCGGAAAAGCGTCGCACCACACTACTCAAAGACTTTTTTCCCGTGATTGTTAAAACATAGGCTTTCCCTCATTCACATCGCCCCATCCATATAAACATCCCCATCCCCATCTATATACCTTATCCATAGACTTTTCCATCCGCATCAGCATAAGATAGAGAAGATTTTCATTTTAAAAATGTAGTGACTCGCCACTCCACAGTATAAGTAGACGCTTATATTATCCTATATATACTATATATGTGCATATATATATATAGAATGTAGTTTAAAAATTTGTAGCTAATTTTTAAATCAATATTTCAAGTGCATATGTAGCTATAATCTAAAGTATGTTTAATATATGTATATATATATATACATAGTTGTGAAATTCGATGTCACTCAAAAATCGATTCAACTGCAATACAACGCCTTGCGCCAACAACAAATTAGCGAGTGCTATCAATAGTTTTCCAAAAACAAATGCTAAAGTTTATAATCCCAGCAAAACTCCAACAACAACAAAAACAATTAACTATGAACATTTTGTGAGAGAATTGCAGGAATATAAAACATGATTTAGCTCTAAGTCGTATTTACGTATTGTAGCAAAAATTATAACAATATTAAAATTATTCAAGTATTTGTAACTGTAATTATTAAAACACACACACACACATTCTCCATAACGAAAATCAAGAAATGATACAAGGAAAAAATTTCGATCAACAAATATTAAGTTCACCCTTTTTCTACATATATATATTGTGAATTGGCAGCGCTGTTTTTCATATTAAGCTGAATTATACATTTTAGTTATTAGGTTAACGCTAAGTATGCTTATGCGACTGAATTTAAATTAATTAAATGCAAATTGATAAACCAGAAAAAAAGAAAGAAAAAAATTCAGTTCATTGACGGCTTTTAAATGTACGTTATTGGGCTTATCGATTAGCTGTCAATCGATGTAAGCTAATCGGATATTGGAATTGTGTGGGCGACTTATTGGGAATCTAATTAGATTTGTACAATGGTCGAAGTATATTTATTATTTACTCAATGGCGCTTATTTTCACACATAATTATATAAAAGAATTTGACGATTTTATTTCTTTCCTTTTCCTTTCTTCGGTTTTTTGGTCTCTGGTGGTGGGGGTGGTGGCGGTGGAGGTGGAGGTGGTGGCGGAACTTTTTTGGTTTCAAGTACACAGATTTCGTTAATTACTTTCTTGTGCATCGATTGTTTGTGTGTTATCGATAAAATGGGCACACGATGCCAGTTTTCAATATACGAGCTTGGATACACCTGAATCTCGCAACAGTTCGAAATCAGGATTATATTTGAACTATCCGTAATTGGATCACGTAAATACATTTCCCTGCCACAGACACCACATTTGCGCATATTTCGACGTATCCGAAACTTCATAGGAAATGCACGTCCAGCCAAAATTTCATTATTGAGATAGACACAATGCTTATAAGTGGGTTTCGGCCGAGGACGCTTCGTCCACTGTTGAAGAAAAATTCACAAAGTTAACTTAAAGAAAGTAAATACTGCAGGCATACCTCCTCCAAGTGTAGCATAGCTTTAGTAGGGGTGCATTTCGCTGAACATAAATTATTGTTTAATTCAGCTTCTTCGGCACCACGTAGATTGCAGCATTTCTCTCTTTTGGGAGGCGACGCCAATAGAGCGTTCGGATCTATGAAACGTTTTATTGGAGGCTCTGGCTTGAGAATTGCTTTCACAATATTTTCCTCTTTTCCGCTGGTTTCATCTTTTCCGTTATTTTCATCTTTTGCAATCTCTTCTGGTTGTACTTCAGTTTCTTCTGGAGGTTTGCATTCTGGACATTTTCCATCCAATGGCTGAAAGCAGTTAGGTTTACCAATTGGTTTTACTTTGTTCCTGTTTCTCCATTTATCGCAACTACTCTCCTCCATTGAAAGATTGTGATTTTCACTATTCCATTAAGGTGTTGAAATTTGGAATATTTTTTTAAGTTTAATAACAAATATACAAAGGTACAAAAGTAACTGAGATTAAAATTTAATTTTAATATAACCGTTGCTTTCATATCGATATATCGATTGCTAGATGTGGCATTTATCAACACTGTTCACTTTGCTATTTAGAGCACTGCAATATATCGACACATCTCTAGTTTTCGCGCTTCAGCATTTGATTGCTGTAAATTTTTGGCATGCAAATTGTGAAATGGAGCTGCCAGTTTCTGAATTTAATATACGAGATTTGGTACGCGACCTATACGGTCGTGCTCTAAATACGAAAGGCTCAAAGCAGGAGCTACTTGATCGCATAGTTGCAGCTCGACACGAGAAGGCTGAGGCACAGGCCCAAGGCTATGTACGGCCCGGTCGGCCACCAATTTCCAAGTTTGGAGTTTGTGTACAACCGGATGATTTTGCCGATATTGAATGCATGACAGATGACGAGTATACGGCGTATTCAAGGAAGGTGCAATGGCGCTTGCGGCGTGTACATAAAACATACGACAATCTGAGCCTGGAGTACTATCATCCTGGCGTGCTGCATCGCATCGACCGAAGCAAGACTTATACACTAAACTTAAATGAGTTTTGGGTGCGTAAGGAACCTTATGTGCACAAGGTAACCGAACAGAAGAATATACATGCATATATTTGTAACTATCTGACAATCTTTTCGCAGCTTTTTGTTGTCTTTGTCACGCGTACAAATGCCGAGGAGCAGCGTCTGTGCTATGCGCGAAGTTTGGCCATGTTGAGGGATAAAAACATGAAAGTGGATCGACTGCGAAAGCCTGTAAGCCAATGACTTGTATTAAGAATTTGCCTATTAAAATATATTATATTATTGCAGCTTATTCGAAACGATGAAATGGGCAAAGCTCTAGCAAATATAATGCTGGAAATCGAAGATAATGGCTTAGAGAATTATGTAGCAATTGTCGCACCTAAACAGCAATTATTTCTGCAAACATTGCAAGAGCTTGAAATGGTAACTAAAAAAAAGTTGCCACCAATTGTCTTGGATAGCTGCCAAGTGCACAATGTATTGGAAAACAATTTCTGCGCCAAGTCAGCCCGCTGTTTATATGAGCTACAACATGAGAGATTTACGGAAAATAATTATAAACAGAAGCTGGAAGGAATGCAAGAAAACTACACACAAAATGTGATTGCAGCTGCTTTGCTAAAGGAGTTCGTTAAGCCCCTGCCTGAAGTACTCTCAGCTATGTGGAAAATTGAAGAGCATAAAGGGCAAGCCATATGCGTGGCTCGCTTGAGCAATGAGAGACTGAATGTCTATAGCGCTCAAGCTCAAAATGATCTACCACCGATAACATTTGAAGAGTGCACAGCTGGTGCAGGCTTGCTCCAATTGCTGCTCTTCGATGCCTTGTGGTGTCTGTGCGATGCCAATGAAATCGAAGAGAACAATACCACAGCTATACTAGAGCCACCACTGCCTGATGAGTGGCTGCCCTTATTGAACTGACTCGTGTCGGCATTTGTCGCGCAATCGTGAATAGAGAGCAGCTCACAATCCATATAGCTGTCAAGAGTTTTACGATAAGCCCTGGACTAGGTATAATCTGAGAAGCTTTATTGTGCCCAATGACGTCAGCTGACACTAGATATTAAATAGATGTTTTTAGATATTCTCATCAAGCTTTTGCAGCTGCAGCGTGCTACCCAAATCCTTTAGGGTAATATCCTCCAAGCTCTTGGCCTTCTCGTCGTCAAAGATCTTGAGATTCTTGGCATGATACCAAACCATAATGTTCGTAAAACCACCCAGCAATATGCAAGTGGCAGCCGTCAGATTTAAAGCATATCTAAGAATCGATATTCAGATTAATATATTGTGAAATGCTGCTGCTGCCTTCGGTTACCTCAAAGAGACTGTGTCGTATAGCCAGCAGTTGCCCTTGTTGCTGCATGTCTTGCCCCACACCAGACAATATTTATCTATCAGCCAGCCATAGAAAATGGGACTGGGTATGAAGCCAAACAGCGAAGCCACCATGCTGCCCAAGCCCAGGGCAAAGCTCTTGTCCTCCGGTGGTATGCAGCGCAATGCGATGAGCAAATTCGTCGACTTACTGCTGGCTCCGACTAGCTTCAGGAAACACATGACGCCTAAGAAAATGAGAAACTGATTGAAGCAGTCAACGTGACAGGCGCCGTCCACTGCATACTGCAACTGTAAATATAAATAATGAGTTCTTATAGAGATTATCAAATCATCTAAACAATTTTTAATTTACCTCAACTCCAGATGTGATATTCTTGGGATTTATGCAGTCACAGCCTGTGTATAGAGTGCGTTCGTATTGATCTTTTGTTTTGGCTGTGCAGCCAGCATGGCAGGCGGATATATAGGTTACATTGTCGGGACTGCAGATGGGAGCATAGTGCACATATTCACAGTGGCAGGAGGCGCTGCAGCTATCGCCCACAGTGGCCATGGAGCTCAGTTGATCGCTGCCTTTGCAGCCAATTGCAACAAAGCCCAAAATGCCAGCCACAGTCAAAAAGTCCACTGTGGCGTTCCAGGCAGCCAACGCTCTCGCGCTGGGCTTGTACTTGGACACAACAAATCCGGAGAGCAGCACGCCCGCAGCAGAGAAGCCCAGAGCTACGGTACCCGTGGCCATGGTGGCCATCGAAGCCGATTGCTGGTACTGTGTCTCAATGTACTTGGGCGTGAAGATCCAGTAGACCATGTAGCCAAAGAAGTAGAGTATAGAGGCAATTGTATTGTATACATAGACCTTGTTGGTTGCCAGCAGTTTGATCGAGTGCCACATGTAGCGCAGTGATAAGTCCATTTCAACATTTGCGTTTGGTTCGCCAGTCTTCTGGTATTTCAAGCGTCTGGCTCTCGAGCTGGGCAGTTCCTTGGGAAAGAGCGTCATAACAAAGGCAATTAGAAATGTCATGACAGCCAAGATGAGCCACCCAATCCACCAGGCGCCCAGCCAACGTGCATCTTCGGGCTGGATCAAAGGCTCTGCTGTGGGCTCTATATACCAGCGCAGGCAGAGCGAAGCCAGAGAATATCCAATGGCAGGACCCAGCATTCGTAGAAATGTGGAGAAGCCTGGAAAGTAAGTCAGATAATAAATTAGTATATAGATTTGCTATAAATTCAGTTTGGACTTTACTAAGCATGGCTGGTGTCTTCGACTTGGTGGTATTGTCATCCATGTAGGCCAGGCCAACGACCAGAAATATGGCCTGGCCAATGCCCAAAATTAATTGAGCTAGAAACAGAATCATTTGTGGCACCCACACGCTATCCTCCTGTATGCAACTGGAGGTTTCATTCATGCACAGCTTCTGATCACTCTGCGAACTGTGTGCAAAATGTCCACTTAAATTTTGATATGCTCCATGATCACGCGTTAGTTTCAATGCATCTTCGCCAGCGCCATAGATAAAATGCAGCGAGCAGTTGAGCAAACAGAATATAACAATTGTAAATAGACCTTAAAGTGGGATTTACTTTAAGTTAAACAATTCTTTAAATAATAATCTATGTATAATTAATTTTTTTTTTTTATTTACCCAAACCCATCCAGCGCGGTCGATGCACTTTGCGCAGATAATAGCCAGTCAAGGCCGATGTGAACATGGTGCTCAGATCGTTGCCCACCGATATGATGCCCAGTGTTTTCGTTGGTATCTTGTAGCGCTTCTCCAATGTGGTTATGGTGCCATTGAAGTAGGCAAAGCACATGGCCATACAGCAGCCAGCGATGCCATAGATGGTCACATACATTGTCTCTGTGGCGAAGCTGGGAAAGAGTTTTCCAAGATATTCAATTTCTTAGGGCAAAAATCTCTCTTCTTAGCGACTACCTTTGCAGCATGGGGCCTTTGAATAGCCAAAAACCGCAGTTTATATCCTTGCCATCATCTAGATCTTCTCTTAGCTCTTGCTCCTGCTGGGCATCCTTTAACACCTGCTCCTTCTGCTCTATAGCCGTTAGCTTCAGAAATGGAGACACTTCACTTGAATCCTTTGCATCGGCGCTCATCTTACTGAACTCTCGCTCATCAAGCGCTGCATGGCACTGATCTAGATTTTCTTTTAGCTATTAATGCAAATGGGATTTACATTATCTCTAGACATCAATAAAACTGGCCTTTCTGATTACGCAGATGCAATTTCTGATAAGAGATAAAAACAGATAATATATAGATATAGTATACAAAAGATTTCTAAATGTTAAATGCTAGAAATAGCATTTTGTCAATTCCATTAACTCGACAAGAGCTTTGACTTTTTTGGCTTTATTTTAAGTAGCATCAGCATGAGCTCTAATATATTGTGCTTATCTCTTTTTGTTTTCCTCAGTTACACACTGAGTTATCATTTAGTTGAGCCACTATTATAAAAGTAATCCAATAAATATTTACTTTTATTTTTAGATTGTTGGAACAGCAAACACAATTAGAAACATGTTTCAAACTAAGGCAAATCTGTTGAGATTGATCTCCGTAATTCTAATTGGATTCTAGTTTATTAATTAATTATTTAATTATTATTATTAGCATGTCCAAGACTTTTTTTATTTTTTGGTAATTTCTTTCCTATTATTGCTTTTTGAAAATTATATCAATTCGTGCTTTGATTTGTTACACTTTTCCATTCGCTTCACTCTTTAGCAAACAAATTTGCGAATTCAATTTAATTTTTGTTTTATTTGTAAAATTGATATTTTCTATACATTTGTCATTTACTATAATGCATTAGACTCACAGAGTTAATTCACATAATATTATGCTTAAGACTTTTCTACATCTTTTGCTGCTTTGGATTCCAAGTTAAAACTATCGACTTTACTATCAGCTTGTTCTGTTTCCTCCTGCTCCTCATCGAATATGAGTAAATCTGAGGCATTGCGATAAACGCCAATATTGAAAAGACCGCCAAGGAAGATGAAAAACGCTGCAGTCAAGTTGAAGACGTATCTGAAATGGGAATTGGGAATTAATTTAAATAAAACGTGAATTAGCTTATCATCAAGAGAGCTTACCTCAAAGACTCTGTGTCGTAGAGCCAGCAGTTGCCTTTGTTGCTGCACGTCTTGCCCCACACCAGGCAATATTTGTCCAGAAGCCAGCCAAAGAAGATGGGACTGGGCACAAAGGCTGTTAGTGAGCTGATCAAGCCGCTCATGCCTAGAGCAAAGCTCTTGTCCTCTGGCTGTATGCAGCGCAAGGCTATCAGCAAATTCGTAGACTTGCTGCTGGCCCCAACGAGCTTCAGCACACACATCACAGCGAGAAAGATGAGAAACTGTTTGGTGCAGTCCACGGGACAGGCGCCATCCATTGCATATTGCAACTGTGTATAGAAATATGAATGAATTTAATAAATATAGATAAAATCCAATGATCTTAAATTTACCTCAACTCCAGCTGTTGTGTTCCTTGGATTGATGCACTCGCAGCCTGTGTAGACGGTGTGCTCGAATTGATCCTTTTCTGTATCCGTGCAGCCAGCATGGCAGGCGGATATATAGGTAACATTATCTGGACTGCAGACGGGAGCATAGTGCACATATTCACAGTGGCAGGAGACGCCGCAGCTGCCACTGACTGTTGTCATAGAGCTGAGATCATCGCTGCCTTTGCAGCCAATTACAACATAACATAAAACGCCTGCGACAGTCATAAAGTCGACGATGCCATTCCAGGCAGCCATGGCCTTGGCGCTGGGCTTGTACTTGGACACAACGTATCCAGAGAGCAGCACACCCGCAGCAGAGAAGGCCAGAGCTATGGTGCCCGTTGCCATGCTGGCCATGGATGCTGATTGTCTGTATTGTGTCTCAATGTACTTGGGCGTGTAAATCCAGTAGGCCAAATAGCCAAAGAAGTAGAAACTCGAAGCAAAGGTATTGTACATGAACACTTTGTTGACCATCAGGCGTTTGATCGAGCTCATCATGTCGCTCATCGAGAGATCTTTGTGCTGCTTGGGATCTTGCAGGCCAGCTTCTTCTAGTTTAAGGCGCCGTGCATTCGAGCTGGGCAACTCCTTGGGAAACATAAACATCATGAAGGTGATTAGGAATGTGACGACAGCAAGGATGAGCCATCCAACCCACCAGGCGCCCACCCAACGTGGATCGCCAGGCTTAATCAGTGGTTCCAAATGCGGTTCGATATACCAACGCAAGCAGACGGAGGCCAAGGAGTAACCAAGGGCTGGGCCCAGCATGCGTAGGAAAGCAGAAATGCCTAAAAAAAAAAAAAAAGAAAAGAATAATTATGCTATAGTGGCGAGATATAGTATTTAACCAAGATATACTCTCTTATCTTATCTCTCAACTCACTCAGTAAAGCTGGCGTATTCGCCTTCTCTGTGTTGTCATCCATATAAGCGACGCCCACAATCCAGAACAAGGATATGCCAATGCCTGAAATAAACTGGGCCACAAATAAAACAATTGGCGGCACCCAGGTGCCATCGCTCTGCTCACATCGCGATTCTTCGGTCATGCATAGCTTATGCTCCTTGTGTGCATTCGCCGTGTATTCGGCAACATCTTTGAAATCTCCAAATTCACGTGTGAGCTTCAAGGCCTCCTCGCCAGCGCCATAGGCAAAGTGCAGGGAGCAAGTGAGCATGCAGAAAATGAAAATTGTAAAGAATCCTGAAAGGATAAACAAAGGGAATTGATTGAGAATCGTTTAGCTTTATACATTTCCCCACTTACCTAATGCTATCCAGCGAGCACGATGTCCCTTGTGTATGAAATAGCCGGCCAGGACAGATGTGATCATCATGCTGACATCATTACCAACGATAATCAGGCCAGATGTCTTTGTTGGGATCTTATAACGTTTCTCCAATGTCGTCATAATGGCATTAAAGTAGGCCAAGGCCATGGATAAGAGACAGCCACCGATGCCATAAATGACCACAAAAGACTTTTCCGTTGCCAAACTGAGAAGTAAATATGAATTTAATTTATAGCTAACCTCGTCTAGCTTATCCATATTCCTACCGCTGTAGCAGTGGTCCTCTGAATATCCAAAATCCACATCGGATATCCTTGTGAGGTTTTTCCTTTCGCACTTTGCCATTGCTCGGCTTAGCAGTCTCCAGAAAAGGATCCTCCTCTGCGTGATCTGGTTTCTTTTCGAGACTCATTCCTGAACCGATTCCATGAAACTGTGTAGCTCGACTAATTCTTAACTATTGCTAGACCATTATATCTATGCCAACAGCTGAGAAATAAGGCACCCATAAACTTTAACTAACAATTATTGCTTTAACAATCATAAAACTTTAGCCATATCTTGTGGATATACCCCGTTAAGTCAACGAAATTGCATCTAATAATGATATTGTGATTTGCATTCACGCGAGATAATTTTTGAGAGGATGAGCTAGCAAATTTGATTTGAAATGAGTTGATTTTTCTTTATTTCTATTTCTATTTTTTTTTTTTTTTTTTTTTTTTTTTTTTTTAAGTAGATAAACTATAAGCTTTCAGACATTTATAGACATTGAGATTAGTTTAGTAGTAGTTGGGTGTATAAGATTTGTGTTTGTCAAAATTTGAGATGTAGAAGTAAAATATTCTTATATATATATATAAAAGTGAGGAATGTTTATAAGAAAAGAAAGAAAGAATATATTGTATATGAAATTATTTTGATTATTATATGAAATTATTATTATTATATGAAATTATTTTGTATATGGTATACAAGGAATTATGTGGAGAGTTCAAGACAGACAGAGCGCGAAAGAGATAAGTAGATAGAGTGAGAGGTAGATAGACAGAGAGATAGACAGACAGAGACAGAGAAGAATGAGCGATTCACAGACAGAGATGGACGGATAGAGAGATAGACTGAGAGATAGAAATAGAGATGAACAGACAGAGAGATTGACAGATAAAGATGGATAATAGAGATGGACAGACAGATGAACTGACAGAGATGGAAAGATTGAGAGACTGACAGACAGAGATGGATAATAAGAGAGATTAGACAGATAGATAGAGATAGAGATGAACTGACAGAGATGAAATGAGATAGACAGACAGAGAGGTGGCGATACAGAGAGATGGAAAGAGAAGGATAGGGGAAGAAAGGCAGAGAGATGGAAAGACAGAGAGGCAGAGAGATGGATTGACAGAGAGAGAGAGAGAGAGAGAATTTTAAATAGTTAGAGAGATGAACACAGAGTTGAACAGAGAGACATACCAACAGATCGAACGATAATTAAGCAAAAACATAATGGTCCACATTCACTTGAATGTTGATGCTAATCTTCTATATATGCTAGCCAGCTAACCCATATCTTCAATTTGCTCAACTATAATTTCATACATTCTTATGTAATTTACGTCACAGATTATAAAAATCACCTTTTAGCACCTTTTTGGCAACTCGCGTGCTGCTCTGTTGAGTTTATCTCAGGCAAATTAGATAAGCTGAAAAATCGCAAATCATTCAGTTAACCTCTGACTCTGTATTTATTTAAAAATTATTTTTTATATATTAGCTAAAGCTTTTTTTAATATTTAAATATCAAATATTAATTTTGTCTTATCTCACTGGATGATAATTCATTTAATTCGAATTGTTGTGAGTTCTTTTTGTGTTTTATCTCTTCTGGTTCTGTGTCGAATATCTGCAAGTCCTTGGCATGATACCAGACGCCAATGTTCCAAAAACTGCCAGCAAATATGAACGCCGCAGCCAAGAGATTTATGGTGTAGCTAAGAAGAATAGGAATTTCTGTAACTCTAATCATAAATGAATAGTTTTTGTGGACTTACCGTAGAGATTTGGTATCATAGAGCCAGCAATTGCCTTTGGTGCCACACGTTTTGCCCCAGACTACGCAATAGCTATCCAAAATCCAGCCAAATAGAATGGGGCTGGGTATGAAGCTAACTATGGAGACAATTACATTGCCCAGACCTAGAGCGAAGCTCTTGTCCTCAGACGACACACAACGTAAGGCTAACAATAGATTGGCTGTTCTACCCGAGGCACCTACGAATTTCAGAAAACACATGACGCCTAGGAAAATAAGAAACTGCTTATAACAATCCACCGGGCAGGGCCCTTGTCGTGCATATTGGTACTGTGGGAAAGAAAGAAAGGAGAGAGAGAGAGAGCAAAAGATAGAAAGTTATTGGGTAAAACCAA
This sequence comes from Drosophila koepferae, assembly GCA_030914345.1. NCBI lineage: Eukaryota > Metazoa > Arthropoda > Insecta > Diptera > Drosophilidae > Drosophila > Drosophila koepferae. Next base: position 2,398,174 of record JAUESR010000205.1, read on the forward strand.
GCAATTCAAACTCTAAGTTCTATAGTATTCCATATTACAAACCGATTCAAAATTGAACCAGAATGAATTCTAAGTATATATCCTTTTCTATTTCCGAGACATAATTGGGAAACCTTGGGAACTAGAGTAACTATATTTCAAAGAATAATTGTCTTTGAGGATAACTTCTTACCTTGCCTAAGGATTAGATATATCTTCCATTCAAATGGTTAACTTGCTTACGAATAAGACTAAGTCTTGGATCTAGATAATTTATAAGTAGCAAGATTTATAACTAAGTTTTAAGCATAGGTCTCCCCAAATATGTCTAGTATTACACCTGATAGCCGACTCTATATTTCTAAGAGTATATATAACTATGTTGACTTACCTCTGTAACATTAGCTATATCCATGGCGCCAATGCACTTGCAACCTGTGTAGGTGAGTCGACCCCATTCATCCTTCAGTTTACCGTTGCAGCCGGCATGACAGGCAGATATATAGGTAACATTATCTGGACTGCAGATGGGCGCGTAGTGCACATATTCACAGTGACAGGAGGCGGTGCAGCTGTCAGATGTGCTTGGCGACATGGATGTCGTCTTATCGCTATCAGCACAGCCGATGAGCACATAACACAAGATGCCCAATACCGTAAATATATCAACGATGCCATTCCAAGCGGCCATTGCCCGTGCACTGGGCTTATATTTGGAGATTACATAGCCCGAGAGCAAGACTCCGGCTGCCGAGAAGGCCAAAGCAACGGTGCCCGTAGCCATGGTCGCTGTGCTAGCCGATTGTTGATATTGTGTCTCAATGTATTTGGGCGTAAATATCCAATAGGGTGTATAGCCAAAGAAGTAGAGTATGGAGGCAAGGTTGTTATAGACATAGATCTTGTTTTTGGCCAAACGTTTCACAGACTGCAACATATCGGCGAGGGATAACTCTGTCAATGAAGTGTCGGTTCGATTCGCTTTCAGCCGTCGAGCTTGTGCACTGGGCAGCTCTTTGGGAAATAGATATAGAAAAAATGCAGAGATCAGCATTATGAACGTCAATATAATCCAGCCCAGCCACCAGGCGCCCAACCAACGCGAATCCTCATTGCTGATAAGTGGCTTCAGCTGTGGATCTATATAGAAGCGCAAGCAAACGGAGGCCAAGGAGTAGCCAAATGCTGGACCCAACATGCGCAGAAAAGCAGACCAGCCTGTTAAGGAAAAGGAAACCATTGAAGACAGGCTTAAGTAGAGCAGATCTTAGGGTAGTTAAAAACCTACTCAGCATAGCGGGTGACTTGGACTTTGTTGAATTATCATCCATATAGGAGAGACCCAGTGTGTAGAAGAGTGAACATCCAATTCCAGATATAAATTGTGCTACGAATAGTAAAATTATGGGCGCCCATTGACTAGCAGCCTGTACACAGTCGGGCAATCGGGATTGACAGAGCGTGGGATCCTCCTGGGTGGCATTGACATAGCTCGTATTCACATATTCATATGTTAGCTTTAGGGCATCCTCGCCAGCGCCATAGATGAAGTGTGGAGATGCCATTAGCAGGCAGAAAATGGCCAAGATGAGGAGACCTTGAAATAGAAGAGAATTCGAGCAATGCAGATCATAATAAATGAGGTGAACAGTAGGAAAGTAGATTATATGAGAGAGATAAGGAGCGAGATATTTCGGTAGAAAGGGAGCGAGGTATAGATTGGGTGAGAGATATATAGAGGGATTGGGAGGGAGAACAAGAGATATATAGAGTGAGATAAGAAGAGGGAGAGAGAGGAAAAGTGACAGAAGTTTTGAGCGATCGGTGAGAAAGAGGCATATAAGGAGAGAGAGCCTATGACGAAGAGAACGAAAGGGATTAAGCCAAAGAGATACAGGGATAGAGCTACGAAGAGAAAGGGATAGTTACCGAAAGAGAAATGGGAGTAAGATGGAAGGAAATAAAGCGACAGAGAAAGAGAAGATAAAATTCGGCAAGAAAATCTATATACATATTATATATTTTTTTGGTTTTACCTAGAGCAATATATCTCGGTCGATGTCCGCGACCCGCATAGTAGCCCAAAAAGGCGCAGCTCAATGTTGTGCTTATATCATTGCCCACCGAAATGATGCCCGATGTTTTAGTGGGTATCTTATAGCGTTTCTCCAGCGTTGTAATCGTGCCATTGAAATAGGAAAATGCCATGCCTATAAAGCAACCGGCGATGCCGAAGAGCACCATAAACATGTGCTCCGTAGCCCAGCTGCAATGGGATTTACTTAGAGACTGTAAAACTCAACATTTTCTATACAGATAATACCTCTGAATGCGTGGTCCTTTGAATATACCAAAGCCACACAGGGTATCTGCGCTGGGTGATTCCCGTTTCGCATCCTTTTTCGGATTGGAAACTTTTAGGAATTGAGTCACTTCATTCGCCTCATCTGCCATTGTCGAACTACAGAGCCAAACTGAACTTTGGCAATTACTAAAGTTCATAAAGTGCAACTATAATTATGCACAAAATGCAACTACTGTCTATATCTATATAGATAATAGCCATAAAGTCTTATAATTAACGTAATCCCACGCGAAAACTAAGTTTTGAGATAAGTTCTCTAGTAACTAGGCTTTCTGTATATATGTTTTATGTACCACTGTCTGCCAGACATTAATGTAGATTATACAAATAAAGACGATAAATACAGTAGATATTCGCTAAGGAAAACCTATTAATATCGACAATTTTCATATAAATAGATAATATTACAATACGACTAATATACATTTATTGATTTTCATTAATGAATTCTTTGGAATTTGAATCTCTCGAACGGTTCTGCTTAACGTGTGAGCACTGTACGTATGCTTTAGTATAGTAAAATTAGAGCCTTGACGGTTGCATTTATCACACGATCTTAGCCGTTATAATACAGTTTATTATACCGACAGACTCACATCACTAAGGCACCAAAATCACTCACAATTTTTAACTTACAGATAACATTATCTTAAATATATATATTTATATATATATATTTAGTTTTTTTTTTTTTATATAAATTATTCTAGTAACTTATATTTCGGTATTCTTTTCAGCATTAACCTCCTCCTCGTGCTGCACTATTTGCATTTCGACTTCTTTGATCTCCTCGTCGAATATCTTAAGATCTTTCACATAATACCAGACCCCAAAGTCGAAGATAGCGCCCAGACCAATAAAAACAGCTGCCGTAAAGTTGAGCGTGTATCTAAAAAAACAAATGCAATTATTAGTAGCTCAGTCAGATAAATATATCAAAGTGTTTAGAAACTTACCTCATGGACGCTGGATCGTAGAGCCAACAGTTGCCTTTGTTCGTGCACGTTTTGCCCCACACCAGACACATGCGATCAAAGATCCAGCCAAAGAATATGGGTCCCGGTATAAAGGCAAACATCGAGCATAACATCATGCCAAAGCCCATGGCTGCCGTTTTATCCTTCTCGGGCACACATCTAACAGATACAAGGAAATTGGATGCTCTGCCCGCAGCGCCAATAAATTTCAGAAAGCACATGACTGAGAGAAACGCAACAAACTGTGTCCAACAGTTGACAGGACATGCGCCTGGCGTGGCCTGACCAGCGGCGAGTTGCTGGGAGAAAGAGAGAGAGAGAGAGAAAGGGAGAAAATCAGTTAATTAGTGAATTGATTGATTGATTGATGTATTCACTAGTCTTATCAGCAAGTAGTAGTTGAAAGACCTGAGCAAAGGGATTCATTATCAAACTATACTAAAGTTCTTTGAGGTGCGAAAATGATTGATGGATGAACGCTTTGATTGATGGATTGATTGCTCAATAATGCTTTCAAATTTCCTGGATATTAGAAAACATAATGACTGTAAAAGACTCGCGATCCAACAGAAGACAAAAAACTAGCTAGTATATATCTAAACTTATCGAAAACTTACCTCCACATATGCCATAGCTGACGAAGTTTCCAGTGCTTTGCTCGTTAGATCTCTGCTGTTCGCCGCATTTGCCAAATCGTATGGAGTAAGACGATTGAAGGTGCTATTGCTTGTGCCAGGTATGCAGGAGCAATCATAGAATACCTAATGCAAATGAGTAAAAACTATAGACACATATATATAGCCATAAGGCACTATGACCTACCTTTTTGCCATCGGGACGTACATGCTCATTCTTGCAGCCGGCATGACAGGCGGATATATAGGTCATACTATTCTCGCCACAGACCGGAGAGTAGCGAACATAGTCACAGGAACAGGCCGAATTGCAGGTAGCACTATCATTCACAGCGCTATTGTGAATATTCACAATGACCGAACGTTCGTTATCTGGACAACCAATGAATGCATAGGTCACAACGCCAGCGACAACCAGAACGGCACAAATCACATTCCATGCAGCCATATAGCGAGCCTTTGGCTTATAACGGGATATGATAAAACCGGAGAGCAGTACGCCTATGGCAGAAAAGGCCAGGGCCACAGTGCCCGTGACCATGCTGGAAGTAGCTGCCGATTGTTTGTACTGCACCTCGATATACTTGGGCGAAAATATCCAGAAAGGCGTATAGCCAATCAAATAAAAGATATTCGAGAGCGTATTGCACATGTATGTCTTGTTCGTGGTCAGACGCCTGAACGTGACCAGCATGTCGTTGAATGACGCCTTTGGTTCTGCTGCCGATTGCTCGCCTCTCGCCTCCAGATCTGCTGTGAGCTTCTCCTTTTCCGTGCTCTCCTTTTGTTTGAGCGAATGACGTTCGCGTCGGCGTTTCTCCTCCACCATGCGTCTGGCAGCGGCACGGGGCAGCTCTTTGGGAAACATCGATAAAAAGATGCCCGAAAATGATAAGAGACCGCCCATGACTAACCAGCCCAACCACCAGGCGCCCAGCCAGCGTGGATCCTTGTTGTTGATAACCGGATGCAGTTGCGGTGCGATATACAGGCGCAGACAAAAGGATGCCAGGGCATAGCCAATAGCTGGGCCCAGCATGCGCAAAAAGTACGAGAGACCTGCAAAAAAAAGAGGGAGTAAGCCAGCGATGGGTGAGTAAAATTTGAATACACTGTTCAGACAGGCAAATGGGGTAGATTTGTTTGTGCTGCTTGAGCTCAAAAATTAAATAAGCTAAAGTAATTTTAAAAGTAGAGCTAAGAGAGAACTTGAGAACTTCTTATTCTTTGGCTTTTTAGCTGTACCAATGATTTTTATCTTTCCACACATACATTCATTTTGAAGGGAATATCCCTAACTGCTTTTGAGTTATTTCAAAATGATATCTTGTCTGATATTAAGATATATTCTATTTTCATCACAGTCGCAAAAAGATAATTAATTTTGCTCTATCATTCGAGCTGTAATTAAGCGACGAGTGATAATAAACGGAAGCTTTACTTCGAGGGGTTATATTAGTGAGTAGTCTTAGAGCTTATCTGGTAAAGCAATATGACGCCCGTTCTTTTATTGGAGTCGTAAAGCCATAAGAAAAGTGATCTGCGCACTATTCACTAGGGAAGCGTACGTCATTAGAAACTTACTGAGCAAAGCAGGAGTCTTGGACTTTTTGGTATTATCATCCATATAGGAAACGCCCAGAGTGTAGTATAGGGAGCCACCGATGCCAGATATAAACTGAGCGACAAACAGCAAAACTTGTGGTGCGAAATTTCCCTCGCCCACTTCGCACTCGGCACCACCGCCCGAGAGGCGACACAAAGTCTTCGATCGCTGCTCCTCAATGGCCTCCATGGTGGCATTCTCGTCCGGCAAAGCGCCAAACTCTTTGGTCAAGGCCAGAGCATCCTCACCCGGGCCATACAGAAAATGCGGCGAGGTAGTCATCAGGCAGAAGAGAACAATAGTCAATAGACCTGTTGAAGTATGAGAATTGAAGAATGAAAATGTTGCTAGATCCATTTGTAGATCTTACCAAATCCTATCCAGCGTGGTCGATGACCCTTGCCCGCATAATAGGCCAGCACAGCAGAAACCAAAGTTTGGCTAATATCATTGCCCACCGATATGATGCCCGTGTTCTTCGAGGGTATCTTGAAACGTTTCTCAATTGTGGTTATGGTGCCATTGAAGTAGGCATACGTCATAGAGAAAATGCAGCCGACGATGCCATAGAGCAAGACATATGCAGTTTGATTGGCAAAGCTGTGAATTATTTTTAGTTGAATTACAATTTGGATGATTAGTGGGGGTTTACCACTGCCTTACCGCTGAAAGAAATTGCCGCGAAATAGCCAAAATCCGCATGTCACATTCTTCTCCAGCGGCATATCGTTGAGCAGCTTGTTGATCTCCTCGGTCATGAGGCGATCCTGCTCGGATTTTTCGCGCTTTAATTTGGCCTTGATGCGTGCCTGGGCATCTTTGCTATTGTTGTTCGCCGTCTCGTGAGCATTGCCATTATTTAGCAGCTTGTGTAGCTCCTCTGGTGCTGCAGCTGTTGTCGTCTCCTCCGGCAGCTCATCGCTGCGAGCTGAGACACGTCCCTCCACGGGCGCCTCGCCTTGCACCATTTTATTTGAAATACGTTTTTTTTTTATTTATGTCTAGATTTTGTATCTTATATATATATATATATATATATGTTTTTTAGTAGCACATTGGATTCTTCCGGCTGAGGCAACACACCCACGGACTCGCAATAATTGATATGCACAATAATTCTTAATTGTCAAAAAAGAAACTTTTACGAGCAATTAGCTGACACTTCGACTAGCTCTTGGGCTTGACTTGGGGTTTTTTTTTTTTTTATATTATTATAAATACTTTTTTTTCTGACTTTAGTAACTGCACTCGTTGCGCTCTGCCATTAGTTGATGCTGAAGAGCAACCGCACGCATCACCATTTGCGGCTCGAATGGCATGCTGTGCCCAAATTACGCGTGATCTTAACTTAAGTTCTTCACTCAGACTGCGCCCAGGGGCCACTGTGTTGTCTAGCCGACTGAACGAACACACTTTGTTGACACTTTGATTCTGCGTCTTGTTTGTGCTTAGCGTCGCGTCTATCAAGCTGCCTGGACCGATTGTCGTTTGTCGTTTACCGTTGTAAAGATTATCTTTTATTGGGGCTTTCACCTCTTGCCTGAATCTTCAATCATTTTGCTGAGCGAAAAATATGAAATTCAATAAATAAATCTCAATGAATGAAAATTTATACATTTTTTCGGCTAAAAATGAACATGGATGAAGCTGTATTAGAAGTGATAAGATCTCTGAAAAGTAGCTGATCGAATGTAAGCACACACACACACCCACACCCATACACACACATACACACATACACACATAGACACATTTATATACATAGTTTCATTTGTGATAATGCTTATGATAAGATTTGTTTTCCTGCCTTATCATTGTTTGGCTTTAGTTTTAGTATTCGACAGACTTTTGTTTACTTTTATTTTTGCCAATTCATTTATTTGGTTGGAAATAAAGAAGCATTTATATATAAATACATATACAGATACAAATGCAGCTATCTTTATAATTGTTAATTTTGTTAGACACATCTATCTCTGTATATGTTTTATTTAGTTTGCAGTAAATGCATTTCTTAGAAATTCACTGTATAGCAATTTTAATCAAATAACACGATTTATTGTAATATATGATAGAGATCCCACTCAAATTAGATGAGTATCTAAATATTTATCCTTGCCAGCGCTTAAAATATTTCTAATAATATATGTATAGATACAATATTATAGTTGAGCTTAGTTTTAGGATATTGTATACTGATTTCCATATATTTTTCTCTTATATCAAGTACTTTCTATTATTATTCACTCTATCCGTCTTGTCATCTTCAACTCTCCTCTCATTGAAGTCTATTTCTCTATCTGTAGTTTTTCTGTTTGTCTATTATCTTCTTCGTTTATGTTGTCTCTCTCACTCTCTTTCTCTCTCGCTCTCTCCTTCTCTCTCTCTTTTACCTTTCTTTCCTCTGGGTCCCTTTTTCTTCCTCTTTGTATATGTCTGTCTCTGTTACTCTCTTTTTCTGACTCTGTTAATTCCTTTATATGCTCAATATCTCCTTCTTTTTTTATCATTCCATCTATCACTTTCTCTCTCTCTCTCTCTCTCTCTCCTTCTCTCTCCCTTTCTATGTCTCTCTCATTCCTTCTCTCTCTCTCTCTCTCTGTCTCACTCTCACTCTCACTCTCTTGATATCGATAGCATCGCCTTCCTCCTTTCTCTGTCACTCTCATTCCCTTTAAAATTTGTCATTCCATCTATTTTCCGTAATTATACGCATAAAGATCTTCCTTGTCTTTATAATATACTATATATGTATATAAATTTCAGGCTGTTTAATGTTTTGCTCATCATAGATAACAGCTGTTTTTTGTTTTCCATATATTCTAGATATTTTTACTCCATCAACTATCATCAATCTAGTAGTAGTTCTTTAGGCGCTTCTCGCTTTGAGCTCTTTCCATTGCTCTCGCTCTATCACACATGCTATATGTTGCTCATGCTCTATCTCTTTCCAAATTTTAGCATTCTCATGCCCATGCTCAGTCTATCTATTATTATTTTGATTTTCAAGAGCCAAGCGCGCATGAGTGTGTGTAGGTGTGCTCAACGTGTTCTATTATTTAATGCATGTAATGTAGAGATATGTATCTATAGTATATATACACTATATATTCGTGTACAGTATATATGATGCTCGCATGTTCGCCTCTGTGTTCTGTGTTTATTGTCGACGCCACAATTCACTCAGCATATTTAAATTTTTGCGCTGCTTATCACTTGAACTTTATATTGATTATGTTGTGCTTGAATCATAATATATATGCTATACAAATATCACTCTCTCTCTCTCTCTCTCTCTTTATATATATAGATGATATAGTATATATATAGCATATAAATTTACTTTTAAACTAGGGAATTAACACTTTAGCGAACATGAGATTTTTAGTGATTTAAATTGTTTCACACCACAATATCTAGATTAGATCAGAGACTTATAGCTATATACATAGACTCAGCTCGTCTTTAAAACGCGACGATATTATCGTAACCGTAAGCGTAGCCATACTAAACTCAGCTAAATGCTGGATTTGTATTATCTGTGGAAATCTGTTCTAAGTTGTAGCTGAGCAGTTGAGTAGATGAGTGCCTCGCCTTCAAAGCGAATGGAAGTCGAGTCGAGTCTTTAAAAGCTAATTCCAATTCAGCGTTGTGTATGTGTGTGTGTGTGTCTGTGTGTGGGACTGTGCCAGTGACATCAATTTTCATGTGTGTGTGTGTGTGTGTGTGTACAGAGCACAAAATTCTTTATTAGATTTGCCAGGCGGTGCTTGCACTTGGATCACAGACAAATTCAAAAGTATAATTTAAAAACACACAAACGTGTTTATCCAGGGTTATCAAGGTGAAATTTGATGGGAAATTTCTCGACAAGTTTTCAATTTGATATATCCGAACATAAACAATATCTATAAGAGGGTTATATTAATTACAAAGTATTTGAGCTCTTGAGAGAGAGAGAGAGAGAGAGAGAGAGAGAGAGAGAGAGAGAGAGAGAGAGTATTCATAAGCTCGTTATATCTGAAATCTGTAGATAGTACAAATATTTTGTACAGTGAACCAACTATAGTGTATCAAAGCATTTGTTTTATAGACTCTCTTAACTCTCAGCTCTATTGATACGGAAATATTGTCAAACAATATTTATGTGCAACCTTGTTGCGCCCTATATATATCTATATCAATTTGTGGTGTGCGGCTGCTAGCAAGTATAAATGTTTATAATATCTCAAATATTTATATGCATAGATCAACCTCCTGCTCAATCTAAGTGTTTGCCCTACCAAATCAATCGACTGCGTTGATTTGCCTTTTAACCCCCGCCGTTTGTCTCCGTGGTTGAGCGTCTGATTCAATCAACCCCAAAAAAGAAAAAAAAAGAAAACAGTAATAAAAAAAAAAAATAAGTAAATGAAATATAAAACCTTATATCTGGTATCACCCGATGCGAACCGAATGCTCTGAGGCTATAGCCCAGACTCAGCTGCAGATCGTAAACGATAAGCGATTAGCGCTCTCTCAGCGGGCGAGCTTTTGTAGTCACCATCAATTGAATTGAAACGAGAATCGCTAGTTGGGGAATAGACGACTATAACATACTCCGGAATAGGTTTCTTTCGATTCTAGGGTATATAATAGTCGTAGTTTCTTTAACTAACTCTCTCTGTAAGTAGCTAAACTAAGTTGCTCGCTTCACTTCGAATGTATTCTGTAGTATTATGTAAGCCAGTAATTCGCTTTTATATACATAATGTATAGGGCTAAAGATACCCTAGGTATATTGTGTACAAGTTTTGGCAAACATATTTTTTATATTTTCAAATACCTATTAGTTGGAGTTTTACTCTTTGATACCCTGTAAAAGTTATATGCTTCTTACACTTGGAGATCAATAAATTTATCAATGTGGTTAAAGCTTTTATTGCTTTCAAAAAGCTTAGGCATATGCTAAAATATTGTTATCGAACTTGCGCGGCTAATAGATACCCTGGAATATACTGATAATAGAGATGTGTAGGTAAATTTAAAAGTATTTAAAATAGTTGAGAACATAGAAAACTTAATATATGTGAATGAACAATACCCTAGAATAGCTCTATGTTTAATAACCCGCTGTGTTTTGAACTTTTATACTATCAAGAGCACTATCATCTAAAATACCAGCTTCGAGAGCTGCTGCAACAATTAAAGTACAGTTGAAAAGTATTTAGCTGCGAAATACCCTGGAAAAGTGGCATTATAGGGCATTTAATCAGAACTAATATGATTTTTAGGAATAGCCTATATAATTTATATAATTCAGATATAATTTAATAGGTTCAGCAATAATTTATGAATATATATCAATTTTTCTTAACTAAGCTCCTTGTTATGCGACTATTAGATATCCTTTAAGGCTGCCCAATTAGGGGTTGCCGATAAAAAGAAAATAATCAACAAAATCAATTGTATTCACGTCTTACTGCCTTTTATTTATGTAGCATTTGCGCTGCTTATAAATGTGGAAATGCGAAAATCATAAACCCTAGCCACATATGTATGTGGCTTAGTGAGGCAGAGAAATGTGAAAGCAATGCTTATTAAATTTGAATGTGAAGCGACATGTATGTATATAATCCCGCCATATGCAAAGGCAGCTATATAATTGTGTCTGTGTAAACATCATATGTTTGGCAGCGCAATAAAAATCAAAAACATAATTTCTTGTATCAATTGAGCGGCCATAAAAAAAGAAGCGCAGAAAAAAGTTGCGCCCCGGGCATGTTTATTATTATGAGATGTTTGCACACGCAAAGGACATAGAGAGAGCCACAGCTGCCACACACGCACACACACGCACAAGGCTGTAATTGCATATATGCCATGTGTGTGTGTGTGTGTGTGTTGGCGAGTATTCCCAATGCCAAGGCTCAGCATAAATAACAACAAATGAGAGGCAGCGCGCATTGCCAGCTTTATCTCTATGTCTTGCTCTGTATGCGTGTGTGCGTGTGTGTGTGTGTGTGTGTGTGTGTTTGTTGTGTGGCACTTTTGTGCGCGGCCTGTAAGTATGCCACAATTTAAAGACAACTGCAAATTATGCGGCTGGCACGCGACTCCGAGCTGCTGCTGCTGCTGCTATTTGTTAGCGATTTTTATTTCCGCAACGCGCTTCCTTTTGTATGCCGTATGCAAATGACATTGGCCTTATCGCTGCCAGCATACACACACACGCAAACACGCACACACACACATACACACAGTTAGCTTGCGTTGACAATAAATAATATTTTGCAAATCACGTAAATCGCTATGAATTTTAAATGCATGGGGCGTGGCACAATTCAACAATTCTAGCTGGGCAGCCACAATCACCATAGACATGTGAATGTGTCTCTCTCTCTCTCTCCCTCTCTCTGTCTGTGCTCTTAAGTGTAATGCCAAGACGAATGCTGCGGCTTATGCACGCCTACGTCAGTTTCCGGGTAAGCGCGCCCAACTGCCAACTAAACCGCTTAAGCACTCAATTTGCGCGTGAAAAGGAACTTGACACCCACAACATACACACACTCACACACTCACACATCAGCGACATGTGTGTGAACGCACGGCACATGTCAGCACTTTGCTTGTGATTTCCGTTTCCGCTCAACCCCTTGTGGGCTGTCGGCGTTTATTGATATTGCCTGACATAACGGCATGTACCATACGTTTCTAAACTTTTTTCAGTTCTTCTCTTTTAACCCCTGCTAAGCATATATGTTTATTTATTTGTGACTTCCTCAGCGTGTGTGTCAAATTAGGGTTAAATGCTGTGAACTCCCAACCCCATACGCTTTTGACTAATTTTGTTTTTTTTTAGGCTCAGTTTATTTTTCTCTTTTTTTTTTTTTGGTATTTTTTGTCGAGTTAAGTAGGTCTTAAGTCTTCATTTGTCTGTGCAACTGAGGTTGCGCTTAATATGCCGACCGCATGCTAAAACTCACAATTTAGCCAGGCCAATTTCGCTGTCAATTTAAGTTGTAATTAACAGGCGAGCCGTCGGCTGCTGCGACTAAGAGTGTGGGAGAGAGAGAGAGAGAGAGAGAGAGAGGGAGAGATAGGGAAAAAAAAGTAGCATAAGCTTCGCTTGCTGACCCAACCCTGAACTCTGCAGACATATGGCATGCAACTCACGTGCGCTCATTACGCATTTCATAAATTTTAGACAGAAGTGGGTGGAGGTGGGGGATGGGGGAGTTAGCCAGCCAGGCAGGCAGACAGGCGTGGCGTGGCGACTTCTATGCGGTCAGACAAGGTGCGTCCGACATAATCACCCAAACCAAAGTCCCAGAAAGGCGAGAGAGCAAATGTCAAAATAGACAATGCAGCGATTACTTGTGAGCGCGTGGAGGTAGGGTAAGTAGCTACATCAGTTGAAATATGCTTCAAGGCAGCGAGTGTTGAGTGAGAAAGAGCTGGAAAAAAAGCTATAAAAAGCTAAATTTAATGTGGAATATTAGGCATCGGAAAAAAAGAGCTAAAACTTGTGGGTTTTCGATTGATAAAGCTAGATTACAAAAGAGAATGTTCAGGAGATTTTCTTTATCAGAGAGCGAAGTTGAAGTTAATAAAAATATAATGAACCAGAATGGAAAAAGCCAACATTACATTACTTGCTCTTACCAAAATAATTATTTGGTTATATTTAGCTCGAGCCAATTAAAGTCACTTCTGTTATATTTAGCTAGATAGAGGACTTATCTGCTATTTTCAGCTACAAAAATTACGTAGCTAAAAATGTTTCTCAAATAATTTATTGATTTATTGTTTATTTACTATTTATATATTTATATATTATTGATCTTTTCCTCCACCTCATGTTAGCCGTAAAAACATTATTTGAATAGCTAAATTTAAAGCTAAAACAAGCTAAAATTCATTCACCCGCAGTGGAGTAGCCTTCATATTCGGCACATAATTAATCAAAGAAGCAGCGTAGTTTTTCCACACAATAGCGCCGGAGTCCGGATTTGGGCCATTAAAATTGGCATTGGGCGCGCATAATGAGCTGCAGGACGAAAGTTGAAAAGGATTAAGCGTAGCCAGAGCATTGGCAATTGTATTGTTCAGCGTGGCGTGGGCGAGGAGTATGAGGTCCTGGTCCCGCTGACTGCTAGCTGTTGGCTGTTGGCTGGCTTTCCATTTGTTTTGTTTAGCCAACGCCAACGTCCATTTTTAATTCCTTTCACATTTTATTTTTTGATTTCTTTTTCGCTCACATTTTTACGCTTCTTACAGCGCGCAATGGGGCGGCATGTGGGCGTGGCACTTTCCACTCGGCAAAAAAAAAAAAAAAAGTGGAAGCTTAGAAGCGGCAAACAAACCGCTCGAGTCCTTTGTCCATTGTGGTGGTATTTATACTCGTTATAGATGGAAAAGGAGTATATAAGGTTTGCTAGAAATGTTTCGTTTTACTCTCCTTTCGTAGTCTGTAGCTCCCTTCGATCAGACCGAAAGTCTGTACAAATTCAAAGTATTTGACTAGGAACTATACATTATGAATATGAATATTTCTGAGATCCCTGGCTTGCCCGCTGAGATCTTGAGAAATGAAACCACCAAGCTTTGCTTATTGATCTACTTTATATCTCAACCAATATATCTACTAATAGAACAACTTTATATGGTCTAACCATTGAGATATTTCAAATTGGGCTAAAAACTATATATTCCACAATTTAACACCTAAGGTCATAGAGTTTGAGCTCTCAGAGTATATTTGGCACAAACAAAAAGTGAAGAACATCCAAAGTCTGACCTCTAGGAACTTCGCTATCAAGCCCATTAATCGAACCCGTTAATCGAAAAACAGACATAATATCTATCCGACTTTGTAGTTATAACCAAGAGCTCTTTGGTTATTATTTACTTCTTCCACATCTATGGAAACGATGTTAGGCCATATCTTACAGGCTGCCCTAGCTGTCGTCGCTCTTCACAACGAGTATTCTGCAGTCGTTTATACCCCGCCAAAGGATTTTACTTGTTTTATTTGCTTTTAGACATCTATATATATCTTCCTGTTTTTTTTTTTTTTTTTAACCATTCTTTCGATTTTAATTCTTACTTTTTACGCGAGTCGCCGAGTCGCCACCGCCGCATTTGCTCAATTAGAGACGTGCCTTGGTCCGGGGCTGTCGCCATAGAGCGTGAACGTTTCTCCATTACATTTGAAATCGTCCTTTTTCTTTTCTTAACTTGGGATAGGGCTTAGACATGTTTTTTTTTTTTTTTGTTTGTTTGTTTTGTTGTTGTTTTTTTAATTTTTTTTTTCTGATTGTTTGGCGCATCCGTTTGTAAGTATCCTTGTCCATGCCCACTTAAACATTCTAAGCTTGTGGCTTAATCCAGCATAGGGTTGACCCAGCTGAACCATGGGAAATCACGTTTTGATTTCTTTTTTATTGTAATTTTACCCCATATTATAATATTTTTTAGTGAGAGTGAGAGAGAAAGAGATATGGAATTCGCTTATAATTGGAACGAAGCTTAGGTACGCATTTAAAGCAGATTGATGGTTGACCTCTCTACGAGATTCTCATTAATTCAACTAAGACTTGGTTTTTGATTAGATGTAGTCTTGGTTATGTAGCAGAATCACTTTGATTGCTGGCCTTTCTATGCGATTCTCATTAACCAAAATATTGCTTGTGCTTATGTACAATCTTTGTCTTAGAATATGTAATTGACATAAGCTAATATAGTTCTTTGACCTTTCTATGCAATTCTCATCAGCTGATTCTATGCATATTTGTTCTGCCTTAAGCAACTGTCTTTCTCGGCCATTCTATGCGCTTCTCATGATGTCCTCTCTGAACTCAAATGTTTTAAGAACTTTTCCAGCTTAGCTCTAATTTTATGTAACTTATCTATCTTTATAACACTTTCGCCCTGCTATGCACTTCTCCCATTCATGTTAGATGATTTGATGCGCTTTTTGGTGGATCTCGCATTAAGTTGCTTATACAGTCCGAAAGCCTTGCTGAGTTATGAGCAAAGTGCCTTGGCAATATTTCATAGCTGCATAAGCAGCTAATTTAAAAAGCAATTTCAAAAACTTAATTTTTCAGCGATTATGTGTGTAAACAGCGGCTGGCGAGTGAGCGAGCTTTCTCAGCTCTTATTATTATTTTTTTTTTCTGTTTTTATCACGAACAAACATTGTAGCAGCCGTTGGTCTAAGCCCACATTTCGCCCACCCAACGAAATGGTCTCAAATATGAATTTATTTTCCTTACTTTTCATCTCATTTTGTTGTTGTTGTGTTTTATGCTGTTTAAAAAGCATTTAAGTCCCTGTAAAGTGACCCTTTTAATTTTTCTTACGCTTCGTCGCATTGTTGCCACGCTTAACAGTGGAAAAAAAAAACTTCCCCCTTATAACAAGTGGAGTACCCAATTTTTTCAGTTTCTTTGGGATTTTCTGATATTTCCGGCATTTTCTTGTTTTTCTATTTCATAATTTAATATATTCATACATTTTGGGCATTTCTTTTTGCGGTTTGACACGCTTGTTCTGTTGTGATTCCCGATATCATCTGGGAATTGTCATAGCGCATTATCAAACAGTTGGCTAGAGCATGAGTTGGGCATATCATGTCAGGAGGGATATGTAGACGGAAAAGTGCGCTACTGATGCTGCCTGCATCAACTTTTTAATTGCAATTATTGCTGGGCATTAACTTTGAAAATGATTCTCTTCCCTCATCGTGTTTGGGTGCTCTAGCAAAAGTTGAAAAACTTTACTTTTAATTAATACAAGCTAAAGTTTTTATGCATTGATTTTATTTTTTCTAATTAGGCCAGACATGAACTGGGGAATAGGTAAATGTATATATATATATGTGTAATGGAATACAGAAATGATGTAAATGTAGCATAGCTCGCAAATAACCGTTGGAATCTTTACGAAATCAACCGAAGCAAATCTTTCACTCTCATCCACTCTCTGAGTAAACGACTTCGGTTCTTTTCGTAAGACTTTCGGTTGAGCTATTCGTGTGATGATCTCTTCACGAACATCGTTTATGGAGCGCAATCAATGGGTTTTTATCATAGCTCGCAAATAACCGTTAGAATCTTTACGAAATCAACCGAAGCAAATCTTCCACTCTCACCCACTCTCTGAGTAAACGACTTCGGTTCTTTTCGTAAGACTTTCGTTTGAGCGTTTTGCGTTGAGCTATTCGTGTGATGCTCTCTTCCCGAACATCGTTCATGGAGCGCTACGATTGACGCTCGCACAATGCATTTGAGTATGTGAACAGAGAACCTTAGAAACTAGGTAAACGATCTTCATTTTCACATACCCAAGCACACAGGCACATTCACGTACGCTGCTGCGGTATTTAGCGATGACAACCCTCGTTTACAAATCTAGAGCGAATAAAAGTAAATGAAAAGCAAGAGTATCTATCCGAATGCGAACGAACTCGTCGAGCAGCCGGCGCTCTGATTTTTTATAGCCTGAAACCATTGAGAACGGGATATGACTTGAGCATATTTAAATGCCTTACCATTATATATATATTTTTTTGACATTTTTCTATAAAACTTGTCAAATACAAATTTCTTATCATTCAAGACTCGTAATTATATAAAGAAACTTGATAATATTGCCCTACCTCACCCATACAACTATATACATATATCTTCAATTAGGAATACCTACATAAAATTAATTTAGCTTAGAAATAAATTATGATTGTGGCTTAACATAACTCAAGTATAGAGCGCGCAAACTAAATTATTTGGAAAATTACAAGTAATAAGAGGAAGAGCCAGAGACAGAGACAGAAGCTGAAGCAATTGAAAGTTCTTACAGTTCGACCAGCCAGAAACCGCAGAGCAGCATGGCTTTATAATAGACAGATGGTGGGCGTGGTAGAGGGGGATGGGGAAATTTCGGGGAGTTGTAACAAGAGCAGCTCCAGAGCAAATGCAAAAAGTTTAGAAAGTATATAAATTTCATAGCGATTTCATAGTTTGGCAGAGGTCTTGTACACTGTCTGGGCAAAAACTCGAATTCGATGGCTTCTTCGTTCACTCTGTTGTACTCTCTGTGTGTGTGTGTGTGTGTGTGTGTGGGATGGGAGTAAGAGAAACGAGAAAAACGTGAAGCTGCGCTGCGCGAGCATTAAACGTTTTCTAATTAAGTGCGCCAGCGAACGTAGCTCCATTGTCTTTATTTTTATTATTTTTACAAGGATAATTATTGTTTTTCCAACTCGCAGATTTGATGCTGCCGTCCAGCGAGGCGTTTTACGCTTTCTTGAATTTTTTAGGGGCGCTTTTGCTGCAGCTCTTAAGGGTGATATATACATACATATATACATATATATATATGTAAAGGGGTAGCATTATATTATATAAGCTGGTTCTGGCCACCCAAGACATTGCAGGCTTATTGGATTAGTATGCGTCGCCTGTCTATTAATTCCAGCTCTTAATGGTTTCTCCCATTCCAATTGTGAACGGCTTCCTTCCATCTCCTCAATACGAATTTCTTTCAAAATAATTTTCTTTTTTTTTTCCGTTGTTGCTGTTTTTGGGGAGGGCCCAAAAAAAGAAAAGCGATTATCGTTGTTCTGCTTTTCATTTATAATGCTCATTGCTTCTGCTTCTGCTGCTGCTTCTGATTCTGCATCTTTTTCCATGGAATTATGTGAACATTTTATTGAATATTCCGTTTTTGTGTTTGTTTAATTATGAACTTTTTCCTTTGACAAATCATATTGAGTTTATGTATATATATAAATCATTTTTTTTTTCTTACGCTTTTTAATCTGCCTTTTAATTTTTCCGTAAGTTTTCTTTGATGTCTAAACTTTTTCTTTGGTTTATTTCGCTTTTTTTTCCGCGTTGTTTACCAATTTGCACAGCTAAAATCACAAAATAAAGAAAAAAGAAATGAGAAGCTTATGTTTTTTAATTAGCCTATCATTTGCTCTTCAGCGCGTTTAATACATGGCAAAGAAATGTTGTAAAAAAATAAAATAAAATAAAAATTATTAAACGTATGTATGTATAAATATAAAAATGCAAATTGAACTGAAATTTGTTATTTCTGTTAATTAAAAAATATTTATTCAGACTAAGTCTAATTCGCATTGCATTTCTAGGTGAATTGAATTTTTTGTAGCATACTTTTGGGCTGAAATTTTATTGGCTTAGAAATTTCTTAAGACTTAAACTAAAATAAAAATTGAAAAAAATCAATAAAACTTTGTTTAAGTCCATTTGCTCTAACTCAATGTTGGCAACCAAAACTAGCAGTAAAAATTATTATAATTCTCTCTCACTCTCTAGCTCCCTCAGTCTCACTCCCGCTCTTTGGCTGTTTAACTCTTAAACTAATTTCAATTGCAATGCAGTCAGCCGTGAAATAAACAAGAAATCACTTAATGCCAACAATTACATAACCAATTAGGACTTTTGGCCTTAATGCGTGAGAGTCAAAGAGTCAGAAGACAGACGCGCTTAATTTCTGGTTACAGCACTAGCAGGACAAACGGCAGGACATGCTGTGTCCGATTGTGCACATAAAAACCAAAACAGCAGAAAACTTTCAACAATCAAGTAGAGAGAGAGAGAGAGAGTGGGAAAGAGAGAGCGAGAGGGATGGTATAGCATATCAAGTCGATTACGTTTATGGAATATATAAACGAAATGTATTTGCTGTTGTTGTTGTTGTCTCTCTCTCTCATCATAAGCTGGACAACAAAAGGTTGCCAATTTGCTGGCTTGTTTGGCAGTTGATACTTGATATGCTTAGCAGGATAAGGGTGCAAAAAAAAAAAAAACAAGAAACTAGAGAGAGAGATAGAAAAAAACTCGATTTCCTCTGCTCTGCAATAGTTGTTTGGCATTGTTGACTGGACAAGAGTCGCTTGATAAGCTACTTGAGCAAAAGCGATTGCAAGCAGACAAGTTTTTTTTTGTATGCTTAAAACATTTATGAAAACATGAAAAGCTGTCCACACACACACACACATACATGCATAAGCTGATATTGTCAAAAGGCAGCAGGCTTAACTAGGCGTATGCGTAATATAAACCAGCACAAGAGCACACACACAGTACAGAGTGTGTGTGTGCTAGACGATAAAGTCAGCAGCATGATAAATCATCGCTATAATATTTATAAATAAAAAAAAAAAAAAGGCAACTTGTTAGGGCGCACACATATATATAATCGAATTTTTATTGATACAAGCAGCTTACGTTGAAAGGCTGCGGCCCCAGTGCAATGGGAGGGGAGGGAGAGAGGCTGGGGGTGAGCGAGTGCTGGAGGGAATAAAAAATAGAAACTAATGCGCATTTTTAGCAATTGGTCAAGCAGTCTGAACTACGTTTATTTCCTTATCAAGCTTTAATGTTGGACCATTCAACAGAAATTGCGCTATGAATATGTTAGACTTAGTTGAAGACCCAATCAATTGGTCAGTTAATTGAGGCAAGAGCTTATATATCTAGCTCACTCTATGTATAATATACCCCTCTCTCTCTCTCTCTCTCTCTCTCTATGTATATATAGCTCTCACTTTTTATGCATTTAGTTGCTGGCACGCCCTTAGCTCAGTCTCAAGACATTTAGCTTTTAATAAAAGCATCCACAGCCGAGCACTTCAAACTGTTTGTAACTCAATTAGAAAACAAAGGCTGTAGCTGGTTGCAGCAGCTGCTGATTGACTATGCTTAGAAACATTGCAAAGTAAAGCAGAGCAGAGCAAAAGCAAAGCAAAGTAAAGCAGAGCATACGAACCGAGTCAAGGCAGCATCCATAAAGAAAAGGCAAAAATTGTTGTTAATTCATTTTGAATACACTACAAAAGTGAGGCCAACAAAGCTTTAACTGATAACTTGGAGATGGCTATTGCATGTAGCTGGCAGTAGTTAAGGCATAAAGTTAAGGATTTATGCTGTTTCTAAATCTTCTTCTTCTTCTTCTTTTATATTGTCTTGCTTTTCATTTATCTGCTTTTCTTTCATTTTCATTTCAATCTTTTCTTGGTTCATTAATAAGATGAAACTAGATTTCCTGAACTTTTTTGAATGTTTTCTGATTATGAGCAATTGTTATTCAATTATTTCAGACTTGATCCCGGATCCTTAATAGTTAATTATTAATCAATGATTAATAATCATTCAATAAACTTGTTTTAGTTTTGATTCCTGAGCCTTGGTAGTCAATGAAAATCCTATTAATCATTCAATAAACTTGTTTAAGACTTAATCTCCGATCTTCTGTTCTTCTAGTTAAACATATTAAAACTATAAATATATATAAATTGTATACCTATATAGATAAAAGTAGCTTTATATATCATAGTTCTTATGTGAAGGACAGCTAAATAAAATGTTAGAAATGCAAGAAAAAAAATTTAGTTTTAGCCATAACTATAAAGATATATATCCAAAGTCTGTTCAAAAAGTGTTGCAATTTTATATATAAGTATTTTTTATTTCATATTTAATCCCTTCAAAGTAGATTCCTATATTACGTCCTCAAAATAATTCTAATTCTAATATTATTATATTTGTGATAAAGGTTTTTAAAACACTTTTGCTGATCTAGTTCAGCTGCTTCTATGATGCCGTCTGTTCATATGCCTCTTCAGTACTTATCTTAAATAGTTCAATACTTCATGTGGAGCTCATGTCGAGCAGGTAAAATTTCAGAGTGAGTTTTTTGCTCTTGAAGCCTCAACCGTCAAAGAGCATGCTTAAAACTCTCTGCTATACTTATTGTACTAGACTACTACTAGACAAGCGTCATAGCAGGTAAAATCTAAGTATTAAGAGACTTTCAATTCCAATATGTCTCATCTATGCGCTCTCTAGTCATCAATATACATAGAGCATTTGCACTTCGTTATGTCAAATGTGAGCATTGTTTTTTATTGTTTAGAATAACTTTGACGTGAAGGCGTCGACGTTTGCTGACAAGACGTCGACGCTGAGCTGATGATGATGATGTTGCCTCAGTTCGTTCAGTGCTTCCTGTTGTAGCTACTGCTCCAGCTACGGCTCCGGGTTGATGCGCAACCCTTTCTGCATTTGCTAAGAGTGGCTGGGCTAGTCCGGGGTTTCCGGAGTGTCCGGGGTTATGTGGCTATGTGTTTTTGGGTGCGTATGATGACAGCGCCACAGTATCTTGATAAGATTAATCAAATTTTCGGAGCGAATGCTTCGCGCGGCGCAAAGTAGCTGAAAATATGCTTGGCGTGTAAAAAGGATTTATGCGTAATTATATGGGAATAGCGTAAAGGAAAAATAGCCCCAACTCTCGAAAGTTGTTGGTGCAAATATAAGTCGCAAATCAAAAGCTTGACGTTGACAGCGCTAAGAAGTTCTATGTGGGGCAAGTGGCGCTGGAGAGGAGGCGAACGCCTTTGAGTGGGTTTTTTTTTTGTACACTCTCTGTGAGCTGCTTTTAGTTTGCTTTTGTCTTGCATACTTTTTGGCAGCGCTCTTAATTAGCTGAGGCTTTGGCAGGGCTGTCGCCGATTTCACATGACTCAGATATAACTCTAACTCCCTCTCTCTCTCTCTCTCGGTGTATTTGCACTCATATATGAAAGCAAAGTAAGCACACAAATTAAAACCACAAAATAAGTCTTGAGGCAAGTCGCTCTATGTACTTCTAACTTGCAGTTGTAGTTTTCTCCACAAAGTGCCAGTCATTGAGTATTTGCATTAAAAATGAGAGAGACGTCTAAAAGCCGCTTACAGTGGTACGCAAATTGATTTACAAATGTTTTCGAATCAAAATAAACGCAAATTGTCGAATGCGATGAATCATATGCAATTTAAATGCAGTAAGGAGAGTTTCAAGAATTTCTATATTATGTAGATCAGTATTGATTGGTTGTTCGAGTAGAAATATTCCCTATTCCTATTCCCTATAAGGGTTTCCAAAAGATTTTCTGTTTGGGCAACAATTAAATCTAAGAATTTGATAGCCTACATAGAATTAAATTAAAATTAAATTTAAATTTTCATTTTGTCAAAAAAAAAAAAAAAAAAAAAAAAAAAAAAAAAAAAAAAAAAAAAAAGATGAATTTTAAAAAAGTCAAACAAATATAAAATAAAAATAAATAAAATAAAAAAAAAAAATTTTTAATTTAAAAAAAATTCTATTTTAGAAAATCTTTATAAAACAGTTCTAATTCTTATAAAATAACTTAGCTGCTCGAAAAGTTCTCAGTTCTCAGTCTTACATTACCAGACATGGAACTTGAATTATTTATAAGATTTTTACAACTAGCAAATTAGTTTGTTGTCTATAGTTAAGCCTTCTTTGGCAACTATCGTGTGGCTGAGAAGAAAAAAAAAACTATTACAGCAACCACTGTGACAAAGACCCAAAGATTTTGCGTAAGAAATATATAAAATGTAAAACTAAATTTGCACATTAC
This sequence comes from Drosophila koepferae, assembly GCA_030914345.1. Taxonomy (NCBI): domain Eukaryota; kingdom Metazoa; phylum Arthropoda; class Insecta; order Diptera; family Drosophilidae; genus Drosophila; species Drosophila koepferae. Next base: position 2,421,176 of record JAUESR010000205.1, read on the forward strand.
ACGGAGAACATGTGCCTTTACCACGATTCCAGTGCGACAACAACAAGAACAACAACAGCAATCGAAAACGTGAATGCTGCAAAGGTAGCAGAAACAGTTTTAGGGGTTTTTTTGGTCATAGTCAATGCTTAAGGTACAGGAAATAAAACGTTTATATAGAGAAATATAATATAAGAGAAGCAGCAGCAGGAGCAGCAGCAGCAGCAGCAGCTATTAGCTGGCAGAGAGAAAGAAATAAGGACTTAACTAACTTGACAACTACTTTCCGCTTGACAAGCAATTTCCACGTAGATAATGTAACAATAACACCAGCAACAAAAACTATGAGGAAAAAAAAGTTGAATTCGTGGCTAAATAATTGCAGCGAACACTGCGTATACGCAATGTATGCATGAATAAGCGAAGCATAGCTCATAAAGAATATATACATATATATATATATATATTATATATAGATAGCAAGATATGTATGTGTATGTGTGTGTCGCCCAATCTGTGAGCCGGCGACATGAAACGGAAACCAACTTTTGAAAGCGGGCACAAAATGCATTTTCAGCTAACGCCCTCTCGCTCGCACGCCAACTAACTATGCCCATCTCGCTCTATGGAGCACTTAAAAGGCAGCCGAGAGCGAGAGATAGTTAAGTCGATATCGCAGTTTCCGTCCGAAAGCAGGAATTTACTTGACATTTTCATTAGTGCGGCACAGCCACAAACACTTTGCCAGGCCAGCTAGCAGGCAGAACGAAAGATAGCAGGAGGCGTGAAGGCAGGAGACGGGTGTGAAGGCAGGATACAGAAAGCAGACGTAGCTCGTAGCTTTCTGGTACTTTGGCATTGAGGCAGACGCGATGTTTGCGGTTTTGATGCAGAAATAAAAATAGCAATAGCAGTCAGCCTGGCAAGGATTCACTAGCAAGGACTTAGACACACACACACGCGCGCACACACCCTTACACACACACACACAAATATAAACCCATTTGGCATGGCTTATTATTGGGGTTTGCCTGGTACGAGTTGTCACCCATGCACACCCCATTTACCCTTTGTGTGTGTGTGTGTGTGTTTGTGTGTTTAGAGCTATTGCCCGGCCAAGTCCTTGGCTCTGGCTCACATCTTGATTTCGCACTCAGCGCCTGTGGCCTAGGCTAGCGCTCTCTGCCTAATGTTGTGGGAAATTGCATTAATTATTCTATTAGCAGCGTAATTCGTTCTTAATTGCATGATAAACTTTATTGCCTTCTAGGAGGATTGAGGGGCTACACCACACACCCTCTCTCTCTCTCTCTCTCCCCCTCTCTCCCCCTCTCTCTCTCGTATATGCTCAGGATATGCGTGCGTTTCGCACTACAAATATGAACATAAGTAGTCTATTGGAATTCCAGTCGGCGAAGCATAAGTACACATTTATTTCACTTAAGTGGACATCTTAGTGGAAGTAAATGTCTTCAGTCCTTGGCTATTTATGTCTCATTGCGAAATACTATTTGTGTGGCTTCGCTAGATAATTGTAGCTTATTATAGATGAAGCTTTTTAATAGCTGAGGAAACACTCAGTAGTTAAGCTATACATACATATATGCTGTAGTACTTAGTACTACATAAGTTATAATTATTATTAGTTATATTTATTATTATTGTTATTATAATCATCATAAATATTGTCATTGTCATTGTCATTGTCATTGTCATTGTCATTGTCATTGTCATTGTCATTGTCATTGTCATTGTCATTGTCATTGTCATTGTCATTGTCATTGTCATTGTCATTGTCATTGTCATTGTCATTGTCATTGTCATTGTCATTGTCATTGTTATTGTCCTTGTCATTGTCATTATTACTATTATTAGTATGACACACTAGCGTATATATGTAGGTCTCTTGTAATATGAATTTCCCAATTTCATTTACTTGCACAGCTACCCATATATGTATGCATATGTATATAGTTCTTATCGAATTCGATTAAAGTGCAACTGGTTGCATTTCTTGTCTATTTTTTTGTTAGCTACTTGGTTAATGTGTCAACATATTTGTTTATAGCGTTTTTTATTGATTAGCTGCGATTTTGAGCTATATAGGGAGCACTGGCGTGTTGTTTGCACTGAGGCACTTCAATCTAGCCGTGAGTTGTTTATTATCTAAGCGAAATCCAATTAAGCTTTATCGCCTCAAATTAATCAAAAACGAAAAACAGCTGAACACAATAGCTAAGCAAATACAATCGCAACTAAGTCAATATTAATCAAATCAGCAGCGCCTTAAGTTTGCGCCAATACCCCTAATGCCGCAGCACTTGAACTTACAATTTTAGATCAGCTGATAGAGATACAGTTAGAGATAGAGATAGAGATACAGATAGGGATAGAGCTAGAGATAGAGCTAGATGTAGTTAGAGATAGGGATAAGTTTAAGCGCTTTTTGTGTTTCGTATATAAGATTTTGATATATATTTTTGAGATTAAGAAAATAGAGAGACAAAACAGAGACAGAACTAGAGATTGAGATAGATGATGTACAGGGATCGAGGGATAGAGTGATTGAGCGATAGAGAGATCGAGAGATGGAGAAATGGTGGGAAGAGGAGATGGAGAGGTCGAGGGATGGAGAGACAGAGAGATAGAGAAGCAAAGAGACAGAGAGATAGAGAAATATAGCTATATATTTGTAAAGAGATTGATAGAGAGAAAAACATAGGTAGGGTAGGTAGGTGGAAAGGGAACTATAGAGAATCGGATAGACGATGAGATATAGAGATGTAGACATCGAGAGATGGAGATAAATATTAAAAGAGAGAAAAGCTGAGATAGAGACAATGGGAGAGATGGAACGATAGAGAGAGAGTTGAAAAGATAGAGAGCTATCACATTTGATATATCATAATACAATTTTCTTGCAGTTCAAATCTTGCAGTTCAAAGCTATATATAGATAGGGATAACTGTCCGTACTTCATATTTAAGCTACTCGTTTGATATTTAAAAACAAAATAAATTGTTTGCTAACGTTTTGAAGCGCAAATTTGTTTTGATTTTCAAAAAAGTGCGTTTTTGATATTCATGACTGGCTCATGCAGCATTTTCCAGAGGTCTTTGGGGAGTAGTCTCTCAAGCCCCCTTTTGATTTTGACCGCGCTGACCAATATTTGCTTTTGCGGCTGTTCTAAAAATGTTGCATACAGCGTTTACCGTTGCTGGACATTCACCTGCTTTCCGCTGTTCATGCAATTAATTTAATTATGTGGCCAACTAGGCTGAGTGGGCATCCTACACTCTCTCTCTCTCACTCTCTCTCTGTCTCTTGCACTCACTCTCTCTTTCACTGTCTATTGGCATCTCGCTCTCATCCTCATTAGCCACTGTTTGTGGAACTACAAACTTGTTTCAGCTTTTGTAGTGCGCACTAAATGAGATGCTTTTAGCCGTTAATGAAAATGTGCAAATTGAGTTGTCCATCCATATGCAGTTATATATATATTAATATATTTATGCATATATATATATATTAGTTATATGCTTATATAGGTTAACATGATGCAATTGCCTTGCTGTCAGCGTAAAGGTAGCGCAAGTACAATTAATTATTAAAAGTGGGTTCCCCTTGCTATTGATGTCACTTAGAGAAATGTGATTAACCCATATGAACTACTTACATATGTGATTAATAAGGAGCACAATTTACTTACATTATACAATAGTTGTTTGTTGGCAAAGAGCAGGCTATGCAGCTTTAATAAACTTGGAAAATGAGAAAATTCACTTGAAATACGAGAAAGGTAATACTAGAGGCATTCGAAGAGATCGTTCTTCAGACAGTTCTTTCATAGTACTTTCCTTTACATCTCTGTTCTCGTCATTTATTTTTAGCTTTATTTTTATTTAATACTTATAATCTCTTATATGTATTCGCTTGCTCCTTTTCTTCTCTTTTCATTTTTCTCCTCTCTGTTTTCTTTCTTCTGCTTGAGTATAACAAATTTGTCTATCTTTCCATCTGGTTGTGTTTTCTTCTTCTTCTTTCTCTTCTCTTCTCGACAGCCTTCTTTAATATCATTTCTGTTTTCCATTGGTTCTTATTTTACTTTTCTTTCTTCATTTTCCCTTCCCTTACTTTTAAATCTTATTTCTTCATTTGATTTGTTTGTATTTTCGCTTTTCTTTGCATTAGAATTTTCTCCCTTCTTCCGTCTTTCAACTATTTTGTATTTTCTCTTTTCTTCTTTCATAACTTTATTCACCTAATTCTTGCCTTTTCATCTTAATTCTTACTTTACATTTTTCATCTTAATTCTTTTATTTCTTTATTTCACTATTCAGCTTTCATCTAATTTTGTTCTTTTTAAATTTGTTCTTTATTTCTCTCTTCCCTTATATCTCTTCTCTTTTGTGTTGATCTCAAAATTCTTCTCTCAACTCTCATTCTTTCTCTTTTTACTCTCTTCCCAAATTTTCTGCCCTTATTTACTTTTCCATCATTTCCCTTAGATTTCAGTCAACATTCTCTTCCATATTTGGATTATTTAATATAAATCTTAATTTCCATTTTTAATGGTTCAGGATATAAAAATCTTTATTATTCGATGCTTCCATAAAACTACGAAAATATGTAGTAGTTATATAATTTTCAGTTAAAAGTATATTTTTTTTTTCAATTAAAAATATATATATTTTTCCAGTTGAATGGATTTAATTTAATCAGCTAAAAAGTACTTGAAAAAATCTGTTGATTATGTTGTGTTGCTTGAAAAGTCAAATACAATTCTTATTGAAATAAGCAAAATAGATATCGTAAAAATCAAATAGACGTCAATGACAAACGCCGCTCACATCCCATGGGATTGACCAACGCAACGAGGATGAAGAGGGGGAACGGACATGGACAAAGAGACAGATAGACAGATAGACAGATAGACAGCGAACATGCGACAGAGACCGAGACCTCAATGGCAGAGCAAACAAAGTCAAGTGCTGCCAGAGTCTATTGGGTTGCGTTTGGGGTAGGCGTTGCCAGAGTCAGTTCAGTTCAGAGCAGAGCAGTTCAGAGCAGAGCAGATCAGCAGGTATTTCGTTTGTCATTTGTCATTTGATATTTGGCCATTTCCAATTTCCGTGGATAAATAAACAGCGCTGAGCGCGCTGTGGAGATATATGTGTTCAGATAGCAGCTATCTATTTTTAATTAGGGATTTGTCAAACAAAATAACATACAAAATGTTAGCAAACAACGGACAACCTCAATGCCGCATCCCCATATCAATCAATGCACAGCCCCATTACCAACCCCCAATCGCCATCTCATTCCCACTCACGTTGAGGGCGGGAGGGGGGGGTCGGTCGGGGCGGCGTCCAGCTGTGATCGCGATACACCGCTTCAACCTGCAACATGTCGGCGGCATCCTCAACGCGAGCCCCTTTGCGGTCTCTCGAGAATCTCTACGCTCTTATACATACGTGAGCGACCCACGTCTGCGAGACCGAGCGCGCGAGAGGTGTCGCACGCGACAGGTATGTGAGTCTGCTACCGGTGTAAGCCGCCGCAGCGCCGCTTTGGCGAGGCTCGCGTCCATGGCCTCCCTTGCACCACAGTGCCGCACCACACCGGCTCGGATGCTTTACTCGAGGTAGGACCAGTTGCCCCCCTGCCCCCTTCCCTTTCTTGACGAATGCCCCACCTTTTCCGCCGAGTGCTCTGGACGGGCCCCTTCCCCCGTGTGTCTCCAAACTTTTTGCTTTCCCCTACCTTGTCTTTCTTGTCGCCCCCCGGGCTTCCTGCATAACCCACATCCCCTTGCAACAACTCGTCATGAATCAAGAACGAGGCTACTTTTCACCTTGGAAATATTCCGCTGGTGCCTGTCTCCCACCAATCCTTGAGTATATATTGCCCACCCTGACTCTACGCCCTCCTATTTGTGCGACTTGTCCCGATACAAGTTTTCTTCTGTTCTTTTATTTTCCCCCAATTTCCTTCACATTTTGTAGATGCTTCGTGTTTCTCCTGACGTTCGCAATCTTCCGTACCCCGCAATGCTCTTCCTCGAACACATTCCACCACCATCCCACAGTGAACGCCCATGCCCCACCCACATGCTTCACTTTAGCGTCTCATGGTCCGATGATGGTCTACCCCCTGATATTGACCGACAATCTCCTGAGTCTCTCCCCCCAGTGTCATAACACACCCCCCAACCCTCACTTCTAGCGCATTTCCCTACCCGGTGGTTATCCGTCTTTCAACTCTCCCGAGCACTTTTCGCACTGGCTTTGTCTCCCATATTTCCATCCTTTTCCCCGCATTGTTGTCGTCCTTCCCCTTCTTCTCTGTCCCCTCTTTGTAGTTAGTTTCTCTCTTCCATTTTTTGGTTATTCGTGTGTCCCTCCAGCTTTTTAGTCCCTTTTCGTAACTTGTACCTGCGTGAGTGGGTAGGATGCTCCTTTCCGCCATCCAGCTCAGCGGGGAGACCCCACGTCTGCTACCATCGCACGCTAGCAGAGCATTACACCACTGTTCCCTCTTTTTCTTGAATGTTTGGTAAGATATATTTTGTATTTGTGCAGTGCATTGTCATATGGGCTCACGTTGTCTGATTGTAATTATTAGTTTATCACAGGCCTTTCTTTTAATTTAATTCTTTTCCCCAATCTTGTCCTTTGTTGCGTAAATTTAAACACCCTGTTGTACACTCCTTCTTGAACTGACTTCCCTTAGTCTCGTTTCCGATTCTTCCGGCAGTAGCACCAACAACACCGTACTACACGTGTCTATCGCCTTGAACTGCTCTAACTTCTGGAATACTATATCTCAGCATAATTTGTGTCCACCACAACATTGTGTCGCTGGCCACTGTGGCAGCGCTGCCATAGAATTCATGACGAGTAAGCAACTCGCCTGTTGTCAACTTGTTGTGCTTCTTCTACGTCCTTGTACTCTTCTTCCTTCTTCTATCGTGATTCCTCGCCGCTTGCTTTTCATCTCTTATCATGAGAAATTTCTATACGCGACACGGACCACCCCACCTGCCCCGCTTGCCCCCCGGCCATGCTTTGCTTTTGTCTGCCGCACGCCGTCAGCCACGCCGGGTGTATGCTTACGCCACCCCTTGGTTTGGGTTGGTTGTTGGTGTGTTGTGGGCTGTTTTTTTCACCTTCCCTTGGTTTTGTTGGTCACTGGTTGAAGTGTTGGCGCTGCGCGGCCGTTTGCGCCGGCAATCAGCCGCACATCCCCTGCATTTATAGCTACGAAACACCCATTATTATAGATCTCCCCCGCCCTTTTTGTGCTCGTTGTGTCCCCTGTTCTTGTTTCTCTCGCTTCGTTTTGTGCTCAGTTGTGTTTTCAGTTCCACTCCCATTACGGCCTTGCCACGTGGCACCGTATCGTGCGTGCCGACTGTACCATGTTCGGCACACATACCCCCAATTTATACTTAATCTTTTTTTGTTATGCCGCCCACCTATTATCGATCTACGTTTCTGCATTGGCGATCGATATCGGGCCCAACGTTGTATCGTGGTCGCTCCGATCCCAAGCAGCGTACTTGTGTTATTCTCTTTTAACAGAGCTTTGGGGTGGTGGGGGTGGGGCCGATTATTCCTCCCCCCTATGTCGTATACATACCCCCACTACTGTCAGTCTCCCTTAGGTGCTAGCTTTTTGTTTTTTTCTTTTCCGTCTGTTTTCAATGACCCTGTAGATTTGATGTCATGTTTGCTGTAGTTGTGTTGCCCTCCAGCGTCAAGGTTCCACCCACACACTTCCGACACACAGGCCTACCGCTTGCGGTCAGTGGGCGTCCCGGACCAAGCTCTTCTTTACCCACAAAGTCCCCGTAGCCTCACGAACGATCCTCTATGAAACGACGATCTTTTGTGTCCCCCTGCACCACATCGATTATTTAGCCCGCCGTTCTCTGTCTAGTCAAATTAGTATTTTATACCCTTAATTATGGCCCTCTCAGATCCATCTCATCTGAAGCCTACGACACTCGCAGACGGTCTAATCGCAACCTCCTATGATTTATAGTTATCCTATCCCCAGTTTGACGTTTACCTCCTCTATCCCCCACCCCTATGCTTAAGTTAGATTATTGTCTTTTGTGTGGCCTCTCAGTTGCTCTTGGCTCTTGCTCCTGCAACTTCTGCGCACAGATATTTATCAGCCTAAGAATCGCATAGGTCTCAGCCGACTACACCCAAAAAGTCAGCGGTTTTTGCGCCCCTTACTATAAAGAGCCAATGATATGTGTCGAATGATTCATCAGAACAATATTATCCACATCGCAATTTCGATTACCAGACAGACACTACAGTTGCTTTGCGATAGCTTCTTGGTCAAAAACCAATAAGAGTTCTAATATCACCTCGAGACCGGTTTGAGTACGTGCAACGACGTTTGGCACACTGATGTATTTAGTGTGGGTAGATCCCAGAGATTCGCGTCTCCCGCTCAAACCACTCCCTATGGAAGGATATTTTGTGATTCCACCAGCCATATTTCGTACGTTCACAGCACTCCCCTATATTTCATATCAATTTTCTATATAATATATCCGACCCGTCACATTGAATTTCAAAGAATCTTGGCTAACTTAGCCATTGGACTACGCAACGTATATGGATTTTTTTTAGGCTCTCCCCCCCCCTCCCTGTCTATTGTCTGAGGCCAATGAGATCGACACCATCGGTGTGCTACAAAGGCTTTCCCTCAAGCCAATGTGTGTATTTGTTCAAAGATTTACAACGTACACCATCTTTGACTTCCCTTACCACCTTATCACACACCTATGCAAGGTATTGATATATAAAATGGTCATTGATCGGCTCCACTCTCCGAATTTTCACGTGTTCAACATTCATCCAATTTTGACCTCTTTCAACCGATTCTTCCCATTGCACTCTTAACTGCACGTAGCCATACCATCGTCCAGCTAATGAGCCACACCGACACCCTTCTTTGTTTGTTTCTATATTCTCGCTAACATAACTAATTATTAGATCCCCCCCTTCCTTACCCATTTGTAGTGTCTATCAGAGCAAAATTTCAACCTATCGTCTGTACCGAGACCTGAACGCGTCTTGAACCACTTCGTTGATATATACGTCAGATGCCCTATACATGATTTATATATATGTGCCCATATTCGTTTCGCATATATACCAACAAAAAGACATGTCCTATATGATTAATAATAATCATATATATAGATAGACTGCCTGATAAAGCGGCAAATTTTGCCCCCAAATAATACAATAGTCAACAACCCGAAAATGTTGTCGCAGTCGCTTTTATTTCCGACACTTTATCGCGCCTTTCCCTCCGCTCAGTGCGTGATGCTTATTATCTGCCGTGCACTGTTTCGGTCTGTTGGCCACCCTCATGGCCCGCTACGCGCCACACCTATCTCATATCTATCATCTACACCCCATTCCACCAGCTCCCCCCCTGTTTCCCTTTAGTCGTCGCACTGTGCTCTCTTTCCCCACCTTAGGCTGGTGATATACGTTCCACGTACTCCCCCCTAGTGCACACCCTAGCTTTGCACTGTCGCCGCTGCCGTTTTTTTTTTTTTCACCCTGTCCTTGTCAACTAGAGCCAAGTAATGGCCGCACTTCAGTTTTGGGTCTATGCACAGCACAGTGAGGCCTGTGTTTTGGCACACACCTAATACAACATGGATTTGTGGTTTGTGTTTGTGGTGGTTTTGTTTTAGCTGACCGGTGCACACACCACGCTGGTCAACACCCGAATGTTGGCTGGTTGTGCCAATTAACAGCAAGCTTCCTGTATATAACTTTTCTCCCCACTACTATTTTGGTAGTCTTTTCACCTTCTCTACCTCTTTCTCACCCACCTTTATACCCTACCATTTCTCATGTGTGTGCGGTGTCCTTTCTTGCAGCCAGCATGATTGGATTAGCTTTCAGTGCTCAGTATCTGTGGCTTTCCACCAGCCCGGCTGGCATGCAGCGACAGACAGTCAGCCCGGCAGCTCATTCTGGACAAGCAGTACCAAAAAACGGACCAACGGTGTATAGTATGTTTTGACGCTTGTTTTCACCCGCGCCGGTAATCCCCCCGCTCTCTAGATAGCGCATGTCACAATTGCGATGTTTCCTGGTTTTCTATACCTTCTTTTGTCCATCCTATAAGTCCATTATACCTCCTATTACCCATGTTGACGCACCACCCGGGTGCACCGATTACAGACTCTCATGGTATGCGGGGCGACAGCGCGCTGCTGCGCTGCGCGTAATCCACAATCAATTCCAGGAAATCAAAACGACCTGAATGTCCTTTATCCATATGCGACAATGAGTACTGCGGCACTGCTTCAGTGTGCTACTGTGTGTACTGAGAGTAGTGAAGGCTGTCTTTGTCACACGCTGCTTGGAGATGCCCCCTGCGGTGCTGTGGGGAGACCGCTAACCGGACGCCACTCACAGCATACAGTGGGCCCGCTTGGTTTTTTTTTTGGTTTCCTCAATCTAGCGCTGAACCCCGAGACCTCGACTACCAGTTTGCGGCTCCAACGCCACCCCACAGCCCGCCATCGCTCAGAGGCTCCCATACCCTAATCTATTCGCCTATACCATCTTATATACACCTGTCACACACCGCGCCCCCGTAGGACCTCCTTCCTATCCTGAGCAATCGTCTAACACCCAATCTGTGTGTGGTTGTGTTTTCCTCCCCCACCTACCCAAAAAAACAACCCACCCTTTTTATGATCCCCCTTTCGAAACCAACATATACTTCACAAACCACATCCAACACACCCAATATCTCTGAATTTTTACACCATTATGTATGTATATATGAGTCACAATTGGCTTATGTAAACAACCCCTTTTCTATTCCTTATATAGTGTGTGTGGTTACTTTACCTACATAAAATGTGGTCCGAAATCGTCAAATCCTACAAACCAAACACCAACACTACCCACACATAACCATATATCACACTACAAACCACCATTAATACACATATTTCCCTCCCCCGATCTATTCTGAGAATCCATTTATAATGCCCAATGCCTAAAATATCTTTTGTATTATAGAAATTGTCAAAAACACAAATACAATAATAAAAAAATCACAATAATATAATCTCCATAATCTTTAATTTGGACTGTCCAATACAAACTGGAGCAAATGTTTAATAATCCAAAAAAATACCACACTCACATATATTCATATTACGAACATAAAAAATATTTCAAATTTCATCAGAACATATTCATCTGTAGCCCTTTCAAATCCCACTAATACTTTTACACGCAGTAACTAATTCAAGCATTAATAACAAAAAGTATTAACAACCCACAACCCCCACAGACTCGATATTGTCGCTTATGAGTCCTCTGCTACTCTTGTACAGAACGGATGCTGGATTTCGGTTCAATTCATTGCTCCTGCCCTTTCCTCTTCCCGCTAAGCAGCTCCGAATACGTTACATGTACGTGCTGCCCTCGGCAGACGCACGCACTAGGACCTGCGCTAGTGCCTCAGTCGCGCCGCTCTCTGGCTTGAAGTGACGAAATTTCTCCGGTTCCTATATCACCTCCTTTTTCTTCTAGAATCTATTTAGCCGCGTGATGTACCATGTTCATTGTTGCTCTCCTCTGTCTGCACTCCACCCCCTATTTAGAGTGTATACCCGTACACTAACTTAGTTGTCCGCACCGTTGTGTGCTTATCCCTGTGCGCAAAATTGTACCCCCTAGGCTCCCCACCCCATATGCCTTCATCATATGTGACCCCTATCCGCACCCTCTGCAGCTCTGAATGTCTTCACCGACTCCTTCTCGCCCCTATTATCTGCAGCAGCATTTGGGATCACCTTCCTCACAAACCCCCCCACCATCTATCTCTATATTCTTTCCAAAGCCTATACAATCAGTTGACAACTTTCTTGGGATGATTGTTGCATCGTAGTGTCTTCGTTCCCGTGCGCGCCTTTCACCGAGTTTGCGTACAGTCTGACAGAGTGAGAGATTTGTACGAGATCGTCCCACTACTTGATATTATCGTTTCTTGCTCCAGTATTGATGCTGATACCACATGTCCCTCATAAGTATTAGTGCTCTACATTATAATTCCACTATCGCTTCCAATGGGTCCAGCGAGCTCTAGATTGACAAGAAATCAGACTGTCACTAGAATATCATTATATAACACTCTATGTCTTTGCACTATAATATTTCCAGACTCCGTGTGTTTCGATGGAGTCTCCATTATAGAACTAAGAAAGGAATCTAATGACTACGCCGAGTGTTACACGCCCACACACCCTTCACCCTACTCACACTAGCTGCTTATTTATATTACGTATGATGACGGTAGCCGCGCTTGTCGTGGGTTCTTTCGTGTACAGGAGTCGTGCACTGCTAGTGTGTGACGGCAACGATCAGTTTACGATGGAGCTGACCACATTCACGCTAGAATCATATGTTCAATTTTGAATATATGTGTAGGTGTGGGCTGTGTTTCGCTTGCCTTCCTCGTGTCGCGCCACCTCCCGTGAACGGCATAATGATCATGTCGCTCTCTTTTGCGTAAGAATTGGCTCTAACCACGCGGTCTCAGTGCCTCCAGTTCTCTTCACTTCTTTGCCTTTTTTCTGTTTTTTTTGTTCCTTGTGTGACCTCATTTTTCCCTTTTTTTTTGATTCCTCGTTTGGTCCTTTAACATCTGTCCCAGTGCCCCACTCCCCCCCTTTTTTTTTTTGTTTGCCTGTGTATGGTGCCTCTGTTGTTATATTCTTGGTTGGATTCACTCTGACACAGGTTGGCATTTGCCATGTGCGCAGTCAGTCCTATGTTGAATTTTTATTTTCTCACACGTCAGATTTATATGTGCGGTCTGTTTGGGTCCTTTCGCTGTTGTTGTCTCGGCGCTGAACATATTATCAACATATACCTATGTAGTTTGCGTAGTGTTGCGTCTGCGTGTACAAAAAAATATGACAGTCGCCTCTCCTAGAACTTGTAATAAAATATTGCTTTTCGTGGCTGGCGCACGGTCTTTTCATAGTCTCGTCAACTTTGCCACTTTGTACGTTATAATTCTTATGTTAGACGCTACATCTCCCTCAGAATTTTATTTAATTCGCCCACACCTCAACCAACGACAACCTACACCACTCGTTATCATGTCTACATGTTAATTCCCTACACCTTGAATTTTCAGCTTACTCAACTTGCAACTTTACAGTAGCGTTTGTGTATTGGTATGACCGTTTTCTCATACCATGACCCTATTTTGGGTTTTTTGATATCCGGCTACGTACCCTGTACTTCTCTGAGCTCATTAGGCGACAGCTTTTTCCGCCTCTTTTTTCTTGATTTGCGAGATCGATTATTTATCTAACTATCTTCATTTCACCTGTATTCTTCCTTTACCCTTCTTCACCACTCTTACAACCCCGCTTAATCCCTCCCCAAGTCCTCGCTGGTACCTTCCATCACTAAACTCTCTCTTTCCCTCTCCTCTTTTCCCCTACAAAAGGTATTTCTGATCCAACGTCCATACTAGAGATTCCTTCCCTTGTCCTCCTCTCTTCTCATTCCTTTATCCTTCATCTTTCTTCTACTCCCTATCCTCACCGCATTCCCACTTGATCCTACTTTTTCACTCCTCAATTGCTTTCCTCCCCACACCTCCCCCCGAGTCCTCGGTGCCGTTCTGGGTGTTCTCGATCACCCTTACCTCCATCTTCTCATGTGGCTTTTCACGCGCTTCCTTTGGTTCCTCGTGTGACTCCCGCCCCACCGGTGGGTTTCTCTTGTGTGATCCGCCGCGTATCTTGTCATGTGTCCCCCCCCAGTAGCTTGTTTTTTTGTGTCGTGTGTGCGATGCCACATTGTAGTACAATGTGAGTGACCAGTTGCTCTGTTTTTTTTGTTTCTCTGTCGCTGTTCGGCGTTCTTTGCCCTCTGGGACCGTTTCCTCCTGCGATCTTGGATGTTCGTGCCCCCCTTCATTTTTATTACATCCCCCCCTTCTAAACTATATGGCCTGCCCTCGCACCTCTGTTTAACGTCAGCTCTTTTTTTAGCCTGGATTTCTTTTTTGGGAGTCTCTGTTGTCCCCGTTCGTGTGCTGTCCTGTTTTTCGCCTTTGATCCCCCGGCCATCAGCCGGTATCCCCCCCCCGCCTTGCGCGTCGTCGCGCCCTCCATCGGTGTTGCGCCCTCGCGCATTTGGTCCCCCCTCCCGTCGCTTGCCCTGTTTTTGTACCCCCCCCCCCATCCCCACCCTTTTTCTTTGTTGTCTGGCCTGGTGGCGCCCCAGGTTGTTTTTTCCCCAGGGTGATCTCCCAGGTTCCCACCTTCCGCTCCCTGTTTGTGTTCACTTGCTTTGTCCGCCCCCCACTGCGGTATCCCCTTGTCTTGTCCCCCCCGACGACTATTATTCCAGCCCCTGGTCCCCTCTCTGTTCGCCCCCGCGGACCGCTCCGCCCGCCCCACGCCCCCCCTGTCGTCGCTCTCCAGCACAAAAAAGAAACAAACACACACAAAAAACAAAAAGACAAAAGAAAAAGTAAACAACAGAAAAAAAGAAAAAAAACACAGAGAAAACATAAAAACAAAAGGAACAACGATAAACAAATAAAAAAGCAAACCCAAAAACTATATGAAAAAACATCCTGCAGACAAGAACCGCTTCCCTGTGTAGTCGAGCGTGATCACTGGTAAGCCAGCTCGCGGGTATTGAGCCATTTTCTTTCCTGTGACTCGAGAATTTTCCTCTCTCTGACTGTATTCTAGGTCATCGCCCTTAACCCCCTTGTGCTTCTCGGGTCTGCTTCGTCTCCGACTACTGTGCTATACTTGTTATACGGACCTGTAGTTCGCACTCCCCGATCCAGATATACTATCATAATCTCTGGTCATATACGCCCATTGGCCCCTCTGTGTATATTACCTTCTCAAAACAAACCCCATTAATCGTGCGTTTCCTTGTGTCTAATAGGTTCTCATCAAAGCTTACTTCCCCGCTATTCCGCGTTCCACACCACCAAGCACCCCCCCACTAGCTCCCAACAACAGCCCAGACACACACAATTCTGTTGTTTCTTGTTTTCTTTTCTTTTTTTTTCTCCCTTTTTCTCTTCTACCTCCTCTCTCTTACCTTCTTCCTTCTCCTTCTCTAACATAAGTTTTACGCGGATTTAACATCACCGTACCCTCTCATATAACATCTTTTCTCACCCGATCTTTTGAACCATCTGCCCCCAACTTTGTCCCCACCAATTATAACTGACTTCTTTAACAACTAGTCATTGGTATCTCCGGTCCTGGTGTTCCCATGTTCCTGATGTTACACTCATAGTAGTCTGGCACTAAGCTCCTACAATACAGTCTTACACCTCGCTGATACAGTTGCCTTCGCTTCCTTGAATTCCGAGATCAGGCCTCAAGTGGATGTTCAACTTACTTTTTTTACTCTGTCTCTTTATTTAACCCATCATTTTCACAAACTTCGCTTATAGTAGGTCCCCATTGTCTGTGCCTCCCCTCCGAATCTTACAATCCCCTACCCCATATCCCTACCCCATTTCATACATCCCCGCTTCTATTCTCTATCGCAGCCCGTCTCAACGCACCTATTTACCACATGTGATTTCATTATCCCGATGATTCAAAATTTAGGACCCTGCCCATTATTCAATCCCATTTGCACCGCTCTTGCTGACTATAACGGTCTTATGCTTGCCTTTTGAGCTTACTTTCTCTATCTTTGTGTCTGCTTGAAGGCTTTATTCGTCGGTCAACTCTTCGATGTTGTGTTTTGTTTGCTCGTGTCATCATTTGGTATTTCAACTCTTTGTCTGATACGGGTCGTTTTTCTTTTAATGGTAATACACACCGGCCCAAACATCACCCAATATTATCCACAGCACTCTTCATTCCCCCCGCCCAACTTTCACCCTCCACACAAACACCACCAGGACACAACAAAACGCTGATTTTCTCATTTTGGGACAGTCACTGTGGTATGTCACACCGCGTAGGGGTGGATAGTAGTTATTACGGGTTTGCGTTAACCTATATTGTGAATTTAGACGAGTCTGGGATTTTCGACGCTTGTTAATGATCTCGCTCGTTCAGTCTTGCTCTGATACACCCAATTTAGCGACCTATCGCTTATCTCTGAAGGCTGACGCCAAACCCGTTTTCATGGGTGGGGTCATCATTCCTGGCCTCCGACTCGTGGATTTATACTGTTCCCCCTTAAGCTTCTTTCCAACCCCCCCCCCGCCTCCCCCCATTTGATGGCTCATCAAGTTCCCCCTCCTCGTTAATTGCTTGTTTGATCAGCGTTTTTTCAAAGAAGACAATTCTTTGAGTATGCAAGGCAGATAAGGAAGATGATAAATGAGAGCTTTTTTTTTTAATTTCTTTTCTCGAAGATAATCTGTACCAATTGCCAAGTGCTGAAATCCCCAACCGCCATACACATATTGCATAAGATAATATATGTATGTATATATATGTATATCTATTATGTTTAATTAAATATGAGGTCTGCATATTTTTTAATTTTCGCTGCAGCTGCGTGTTATTTTAATTATATATTTTAGCTGTTTGCGTGTGATAACTCCACCCCGATGGGGAACGAGTCATAGGATACATATACATATGTATATATATATATATATACCAATAGCGGTTTCATGTATATCCTGACAGCTGGCTATATACCGTTACCATTTACTCGAGCGTCGGCTTCCTGCACGGCGGTTGGCTAAATCCAGCCTAGCCGAACACCTAATCACATGTAATGCGCGCGCATTATCTGCGCTCTTATCTGCGTCTCCGCCAAGTGGTCAACTTCGTGTGTCAAAGGCACGAACATGGACACTCATTCACACACATACACACACACGCATACACAGAACCGTCGCCGCCATCCATTTCCATTCGTCGAGGTGCTAAATGCGGAGTGGGTGTTGCTACTGTTGCCGGCCTCCATCGTCTCCCTCACCCTTACGGCGCTCCACATAACGACATAATAATAATAAGCGCTGACGATTTACTCTTTCATCCCAGTCGGGCACAGGCGCGCGAATCTATATTCCCGCATCGCTCGCACTCGCGCGCGCACGTTGTTGTCCGCTTAGCCAGCCGAGTGGCTCACGCCCACGCCCACTCTCAACAATAGCTCGTTTGTGTGCCAGTGTGTGTGAGTGTGCGAGAGTGGGCAAGTGTGCGTGTGTGTGTGGCATAATTCCACCCGAATTTGCGGCAAATCCATTGAATTTTGCTACAGCGCACAAAAAGTAAAAGAAAACGCGCAGCCGAAGGGAAGTCGTTTAAGATGGTAGTGGAATGGGTATGGTTGTGGATGCGGTAAGAGGAAAGTGGTGGGAGAGCTTGTCGCCGAAACAAGTGCAATTCTGCGCCGGAACAGGTTTACCCCAGTTCATGAAAGTGTGTGAGTGCTTTGGCTCTCGCAAGCGCTCTCGCTCTTTCGTTCGCTCTCGTTGTGTGTGTGTTTTGTTTTGGTCCGACGCTCTCAGAAAACGCAAAAATACTACTATTTCTACTACGTTTTTTGATAAGCGAAAAATTTTGAATTTGCATTCGTTTTTATTAGAGTTTTAAAAATGTTAACAAATACGCAGTTTGTTAAATTAAATCCAAAATTTTTGTTATTGTCTTTAGATATAAAACACTTATTTTATTTACGAAACTTTGTACTTTAATTTTTTGAATTATGCAAGAAAGATAAATTATATTATTAAATTAAAAAATATATATATAATTTATTAAATTCCAAGCCCATGGTAATAGCCTACTATAACTATCTATTAAATCTGCTTAAATCTACTTCCAACTATTTGCTACTATTTTACAGTTATTTGCTACTATTTGAAGCATACGCACGCACACATGCACACAGACCGCAAGAGAGCCAACTGCGATGAGAGAGCGAGCGCGTGTACGTGAATGTGTTCGAGAGGGGGAGAGCGCAATCGTAGTCACGCACACCACTGCACATAAATGCCAGCCAGCAAATGAACAGAGACGAATTTGAACCGAATGCCGGTTGTTCGGAACGGGGTTCGGGCACGAGGGCGGTCTTCGTCGGACAAGTATGTGTTCGTTCGGTTCGTGGCGGCAGTGCGAATGCGAAAGAATTTTGTCAGTTGTGCGACAACTTGTGCTGTGTAAGGATGTTCAAACGCGCGTCCGTTTAACAGCCAAGAGCAGCCAGCAGTGCAAGAAGAAGAGCATACGAAATACGTCAATATCGAATAATGCTGAAAATAAATACATTTTCCATCTAGTTCGAAAAGACAGAAAACGAAAGAGAAATACAGATACAGTTATATTGAGAGGGAGAGCAGATCAAAGTAAACAATCAAACATACGCTTATCACAACAGCAGCAACAACAACAACAATAACAGTTAATCAGAGTATCTGGCTGAACAATAGCATATGAAATCTTTTGCCGGAGTCAGTCTTCATTGGCAGCTCGAGTGTTTTAGTACTTGAGTTTTTCTTATCGCCAGCGACCGTCGGTTCTCTTGTTCTTTTGACTGTTTTCGACACGCTGCCACGCCCACGCAACGTACTGTTTCTTGCCACCTCCGTTTGCTAATGATGTCGCGCCGTGAGCTGTGCCCCAACAACAACAACATCAACAACAAGAAAAGCGAAAATTGCATATGCAACTGTGTGGCAGCCACATCGAATCCGTTCCGCTGAAAATCGTTTGCAAAGTCGCGTCGTTCCGTCTTTCGTTTCATTTGTGCTTGTGTCTAATTTGCGTCTCCATCAACAACAACAACAACACTGCTTAATAATCAATAATCAAAGCGTGCTTTAGGCCTTATCGTTACAAAAAAAAAAAAATAATAATAATAAAGAGAATAAATTGATTTGCGTTTCCATCACAAACCAACCAAGACCAATTAATGCCAAAGCAATTGCCAATTGCCACCTGCCACCTGCCCCCATTCAGCTTCCCTCAGAGAACAATCAAAACCAAGGCACATAAAACTTAAATAGTTTATTAACAACAACAAAAGTGCTAGCAAAGTGCATTCACAATATACAGCTCTTCGCATCAAGTTAACGAAGCTGCTGAACTCGAAACACTTCATCAACACATCATGGACTTTCAGAGCGCTATGGAAACGTTTGCAGAGGCCTGGGTGGCCGCTAATGCCGGACAGCAGGTGAGTTTTAAGATACAGAACTATATAACTTATAAGAGTACTATATAATGCAAGCAGATCCTTTTGAATTCGTGTCGTATGACACATATATGCTTTGTAGATTATGAAGAGTGTTGAGCATATCATATCATATTCATTTCTATATAGATCATATATAGCGTTTATTTTATCGAAAATATTCATTCTTGAGCTGACACTGATCAGATCTGAGCTATAGTCTAAGAGTTCTCAAAGGATGTTGAAATCGTGGGCTCAAAATACGCTTTAGTCTGATTATCTATCAATATATTTTTATATAATAAATAATATATAATATAATATATATGTTTTCTATATATTTTATCATAGAAATATATTATTTATTGCCTATATATTTTATATTATATTATATATTATCTATCCTTCTTCAACATTCACTTGCAAATCGAAAGTTCAATTTTAAATCCTAAGTTATTCACTTATCTAGTTTACTTAGTCAGTCAGCGTTTCCAATTCCTCTTGGTTTATATACTAGTAAGGTCTGTAAACTGAATTCTTTATAGACTTGCTCCATCTTCATAGTTGTCAGAGTGAATTCAGGCAGATGCATTAACAAGTTCAAAACCCGCTCAAGCTTCAGGTGCATAAAGTAATATAGGAATTGACTGATATGGTTCCAATAGCGTTTCAAACTTCGATCTAGTACAAATGGGGCATATGATTGCTCGTAGTATATTGTATATTACATATGATGTAAGCTATGCCTTGTGTAGGTCCTTGAATAGGTTGAAATGGAGATTGATTAGATCATTTTAAGACTGCGAAGTTCCTAGCTTAACTCATTGTTGTTCAAATACATAGATATATAATCTATGCAATCTATAATCTACAATCTTCTTCCTTTAGCCATTTAGCCTACAGTTAAAATCTTGCCCTCTTGCATAAGCTATAATAGATTATAAATTCAGCAAAAAACTAGCTAAAAGTTCTTTTACTTATCTAATATTCCTAAAGTTAATATCTATCATAATATGCTGAATGAGTTCGAAATTTGAATGAAACATTTCACAATGAAAACCCCATAAAAAATATGTAAATAATATAAAGTAAAAAAACTCAGTTTGACAAAGCATAAAGCATAGATGAGACTAGAGTAGGCAGGCTTTATTTGCCAATAGATATAATCATTTATAGTAAATATAATAGTTATTTCTATAATCCATCTTTCTATAGTCACCTATAAAAGAAACTACAATCCATATTCCTCTTTCAATGCTCAATTCCATTCCTTAGTTGATTCACTTTAATCTTTTTGGCCAATTCATAAAGTCAACTCATCTCGATTTCATTAACCCGCACATTATGTCGTAACTCTCGCTCTGCTCTTAGCTTAGCCGTAAATAATTTCAATGGGTTCTACGCGCATTAGTCACCCCTCAACTTAAACAAAACAACATTTAATCTGCCGCCTCTCTGCCAAAGCACACTGAATCAGTGCAAATAAACGCAAATAGTGAAAATGCCAACAGTGCCGCACAAAAGTTTGTATACACTATACACAGAGTTTAATTGATTGAGATGTTTTGGCGAGAGATTGCGAGAAAATATATAAATATTAAAATTAATAATTGATCAAAGGCTAACATTTTGAGCTGTCAATTATTTTGTTTTATTATTTTGAATTTTTAAATATGAAAAAAAAAAAATATAATAAAATAAATAAGTAAAATAAATTATCGTTCAATTTCTTTTTAAATAATTTAAATATTTAAAAAATATGTATATTTATATATAAATAAATAAATATATAAAAAATAAAAATATAATAAAATAAATTTCCGTTCAAATTCTTTTAAAATAATAAATATATAAAAATAAATAAATATATAAAAGATACAAATATAATAAAATAAATAAATAAAAAAATGTTATCGTTCAAATTATTTAAAAAAAATTTATATATGTAAAAAAATAAATATATAAAAGATACAAATATAATAAAATAAATAAATAAAATAAATTTCCGTTCAAATTATTATTTTTAAATAATTCAAATATTGAAAAAAGTTGTACATATTGAAAATAGTAAAAAAAAACACAAAATAAATATTTTTATTAAAATATTATATATAAAATTATGCAACATATAAACTATTTTTATTACAATATCATATATAAAATTATGAAATACATATAAAATATATTTTGAAGCAAAAACCTTAAACTTAACTCTTAGAGAATATTTCTGCAATATTCTAATAAATGAAATATTAATATGTGTTTATGTTTATGATATAAGATATACCATATATTTTAAATACTGAATTTCCCTTCAATCATTTACATATGTTTTATACATTGAACATCTTATATTATTTATATATATATATATTTTTTTTTAATAAATTCCATTTCTTACATTCTTCTGTAGAAAGAATCCTTTATATAAATTATTTTTATGATAGGTCATATATCTCTATATGCTATATATGCTATAAATTCAATATTTAGCTTCAATATGTTATATTTCCTACATCTTCCTTATACATTCTATATACACTATATTTTCTAAAGATTTTATATGCAAGTAGTCTAATTTTCTATTTTCTTTTCTTCATACTCGAGTTTCCTTTAAAAAAAATTTTTTAACTAAAAGAAAATAAGTTTATAGTATTTCAGTTAGTGTATGGACATGTAGTAAGGGCATAGATACGCACACACACACACAGTCACATGTAGATCCATTTACATTGCCCTGAAAACGTTTTCATTTATGATAAAAAAAAAATAATAATAGAGTCAAGCTAAAACAATGTGCGACAATTTTTTTTCGCTATTTATGCAGATTAAGAGATAATCCTTATCGGGTCGTTGTTTCCGAGTTGAGTGGAGTTGGCTGGGAGGCACGATAAGCGCCATAAGCAGTGGTGCGCGGGGGGTGGTGCAGCGCGTGGAGTGGAGTGCAGTTCCCGGTGTAAATATTACCTTTGGCGTGTGTGCGTGTGTGTATTTTCTTTATTTGTATGCTTAGCCATGTGGGCTAATTGCCTTCTTGTAATGTGCTGCGTCTTGGCCAAGCCCCAAGTGACAATGCTCCCTACTCCTCCACTCTCTCCCTCTCTCTACCCCTCTCTCTTCCTCTCCATTCTTTCCCGCTCTCTCACTCTAGGTGTGCGATATCCAAGCTGAAAGCTTTTAGCTTTGCGCTGTTCAGATAAGATAATCCGTTGTGTTTTGTCGACTTGCTTGCTTATTGCTAATTTGGGCATAAGGCGTTGACAACACACACACACACACACACACACACACACACACACACACACTTGCACACACATGCACAATTTAGATATAGGCACGATAAGTGCCGATAACACGTTGTAACTGTAACTGTTCAGGTTTAACTGTATTTGACTTTTGCTCGCTGCGCGTCATCAACATTACGTATACCCTGCAAATGTGTAAGTGGGTTATATAGATTTGTCGTGTTGATATATATAAGAGCTGGGCGAAGTCGTGGCTAATGCTTTAAAGTTTATATATAGTCTAAATGTATGCCTAGATCGAGGGTTCTTCCAGCGTTCTGCCCTGTCCTTTCATCTTGCTGTTCTTCTGTCCGTCCGTTCGTCTGCTTTTCCGTAGTTCTGTATGCCCGTCCTTATGTCTTTTTGCCTTTTAGTCTTTCGGCCCGACCGTAAATCTGTCCGTCTTTCTTTTCTTTCACTCGTCTGTTCTTCTGTCCATCTGTTTGTAAATCTATTCGTCTTTGCATCACTCTCTGTTCTTAATTTCTTACATTTGCCTGCTCTTCTGTCCGTCATTCCATCAGTACGTGCGTCCGTCTGTCTGTCCGTTCGTCCGTCTGTCTGTTCTTTCGTCTGTCTGTCTGTCTGTCCGTCTGTCTGTCCGTCCGGCATTCTATCGGTCTTTCTGTCTGTCGGATCTGTCTATCTGTCTATCTCTGTCTATCACTTTATCTGATAATACGTCTGTCCATCTATCTGCTCGTTCGTCTGCCTCTATAATGAATTCATTTATTTTTAACCTAGTTATCGATTAACTCTTTCATTTCTACGAAATCGATGAAAATCGATATTTATCACTTTTTTCATCATATCTTTTACATTGAAAACGTCAAGCTGCTCGTGTTTGATATGTGAACTCAGCTTAGCTTAAGTCATCTGGCATTATTTGGCATAAATAACTCCATAGATTTCAAATAAATCTTTTTCATTGGAGTTAACTTCGAAGCTTCACTTTAGCAGCCCGTCAAGTTTCTTAGGGTAACTCTTAGTCATGCAGTGCCGTTATTTTTTATCGGAATTGGGTCTGCTGACTGCTGACATAGGCAGTCAGATACCCCTTACACTCTAGCGCCCTACACACCCCCAACCTCACCCTTAACGCTGTCTCGCTGTCATTGATATCGCAATTAATCCAACTAAGTGCGATAAAATTGATTATGAACATGCTGGCGTGATTAGTGCTAGGCACAAATTGTGGATAACACAAACGCACACACACATACCAGCACATACACATACATATATATATATATATATACATATACATATATATTTGATGGACTACATGTGTCCGCGTAGCCATTTATTAGCAGGCATAATTGATTATGTCGTGTGAGTGTAATTATTATTTATCTGCCGCACAACAAATATGTGTGTGGCTGCCTGCGTGTGTGTGTGTGCCATATGGCTATATAGTCTGGAAATTTTATTTGATTTGATTTGGATGGATTTACAAGTGATTTTTGTCTTTTGAACACATTGGACAAAAAAATGTGGAAAAAACTTAACCAAAACAATAATGATGTGTTATATATTAAATAAATCAAGGCATTAACTGAATATTGATATCACACACACACGCACATAGAGAGAGATAGAGAGGGTGAGAGAGGGGGGGAGGGGGAAGGGGGAGAGCGGTACGACTTATCGGCATTGTCTTCTTGCTTAAATCAAACGAACTCTAGACAAAGCTCGGCAGACGAAGAATTTCGTGCTGCAAGTTTTTGCTTTTGTTGCTTTATTTTATTTTATTTTTTTGACAGTTTTATGTGTTTGGAACGCAGACGCTTAGTGAATCGTGAATGGGATTAAGATAAGACTAAGTTGGGCAACAGATAATAAAGCGCGCGCTCAGCAACTCTCTCTATCTCTCTCTCTCTCTCTCTCTCACCTGCTCGCTCTGTGTATAATTTGTGAGCGTCTATAAATAAGGCACAATAAAAAATATAAATGAACAAAAAAAAAAAAAAAAAAAAAGTTAAACTATAACAAATCATTTGGCTTTATAAAGCATATTTCTTTTAAGGTCAAACAACAAAATGCTTTGATTATTATATACAATTTTTTTTGCCAACTAATTATAAAGCATTTAGGTTATTGTTGTGTTAATTTGTCATTTAGATAGAGAGAGAGAGAGAGAGAGAGATATAGATAGAGATAGAGATGGAGGGAGGAGGAGCAGCAGGAAGCTAATGACACGCTTGTCTAACTACTTTTTTAGCTGCTGATGAGGCAATTTGATTTATTTATTTTTTTCTCTGTCTATTGTAAATTCTATATCAATTTCTGTTACAGATTAGATTTTTTCTTTATTTCCACAATCATTTCCTCTGCATTTGTTAATCAATAAAGCGTAGCTAAGCCAGCGCTGCATGCTGCCTGGCATGTCTCTGGCTGCAGCTCTCCCTCCACTTGCTGCACATTTCGTTAAATTCCGGTAGTCAAATGTTCATTAAATGCTGCCCATAAATGTCCAAACTGTTTGTCATCTCTGAGAAAAAGAAGAAAGAAGAAGAATAAGAGGGGAGCCAGTTCAGTCAGTTCCACACCTCCAGCTCCCCCTTTTGCTTTTTATAGCACGCCTCCGCCTCTGAGTTTGTTTATTGTTCGGCTTGGCTTTCTTTTCTGCAGGTGTGCTCTAACACCTCTTTTTAAACTCTTGGCGCATTTATCAGGGCTTAGGCGTGTTCCTTTCATACACACACACACACACACACACGCTCTTAGCCGCTTTTGCTTTTCTTTTATATATTGTCACACATTTTTAGCATTTCATTCTGCGCTTTCTCGCTCTCACTCTCTCACTCTCTGGCTGTTGAGTTCAGCGCCTTATGTGCTATATATATATTATAAATATATATATATTTATTAATTATTCAAAGCCGATTGGATTATAATAATTTATAATCATTATTAACATAAGTTGCTCGACTTCGACATCTCTCGCTAAGCCCAGCTGGAATTGGAACTGGAACTGGATTTCGGAATTGGAATTGAAATTGAAATTGGAACTTGCACCATGAAAGCTAAATACATATATATGTATATAGGTAGGGCCCGTATTACGCTAATCTAGCTAATATTTCAAAGACATACGTAATATAACCAGTTCCTCGAGCTTGCTTTAATAATAATATATATGATTTTTTTTTGCTGTTATATATGAAAACATGCAAACGGGATTAGAGCTATAAAGAATTTGTATATGGAAAGCAGCACATATTTGATTAGTGCTAATCTATATAGGCTTAAGAAAAACTTGCTGAAAATTCAAACAAACTGAAATGCACGTTTGAAAATTGAAAAGTTAATCGATAGATTTTATTTAATTAATCAGCTGATTCAAAAGTATAGAGATAGAGCTTAGCGCATAGAAATCTTTAAAATATATTGCATTATTTATTATTATTATTATTTAGAGACCTTCTAAACTTTGCCTTTCAATTTCCTTAGCTATCTTCTCATGTTCTTTGTTCAATCTACTCTCTACTTCACTTCAGCTTCAACTTCGTAGCTCTCTAGTCAATCCTTCGTGACTTCAACTACAGGGTATCTGACTTGCTTTGCCGCACATTGTGTGCGCTGACATCGGGCAATGCTTTAAGTTAATTACAACTTGTCAAGTTGTCTGTAAGTTTTTGGCAGTTGCGGCTCAAATGAAATGGCTTTAAATCAATTTCGTGGCATGTTTTCTGATTCTCTATTCCGTGCCTAAAAAGAAAAAAACAACTAAAGGCAAAAACGTTTTGATAAATGCCGCCCAGTGATAATGTGATAATCAACACACGAGTGTGTGTGTGTGTGTAATGTTGTTGTTGTTGCTGTTGCTGTTGTTGTTGCCCCTTCCCCTGCAACGAGTTAGGCAGTCTGTTGCTGTTGCAGCTATCGTATAACATTTTTGTTTCGCAGCTAATGACACATTGATAAAACGATTTGTAAGACATTGCGATAAGTGCGGTTCAGGCTTTGTAGCTTAAGGCAGTTCAACCAGCCTAAAAAAAACTCTCGCTCTCTCCCGCTCCCGCTCCCACTGTCTCAGTCTTCTGTCATTCTCTGATAAAACTTTAAATGACGTGTTCAGGAAATAAATAGGTGCATGATTAATACAATATCTAAAAGATCGTATTGAATGCTTTAGGTAAAGGCTTAAATGTGGCGAAGAGAGTGAGAGAGAGAGAGATTGAGAATTGTGATCTACTTCAATCAGCAATGATTGCTGCGAGTCATAAAACGTAGCTGAAATCATATTTGTTATACTTTTAGCTGTCATTCGGCTAATGAGTATAAGAACTATGTGAAAATCTTATAAATTGACCAAAAACTATATTTGATATGCGATATAAGCAATGCATACATCACATATGATTGATGACACGTTGGCTAATGTTTAATTTATATATTTGTTTAAATTTTATCAAGGAATATTTGGGTTAAAAGCTAATAAAAGTCTTCGTAGTAGTGGGAAACCTAATCTTCAATTAAAATTGATTGATCAAATTGATTGAATATTTAAAAGTCTTAAGAGAATATGTTTATCCAAGTCTTTAAACAATATTGATTGATACAAACATTATAGCTAAACTTTACACATTTTTCTTACTTTTCTCGATTTCATATACTTAAAAAAAATATGAGAAATTTTTATACATCAAAAGAAAGTCTTGCCATGGCTTCAATGAAACATAATTCATACAAACATTCCAACTGAAACCTCACACATTTTTCTTAATTTTCTCAATTATAGATGTTTCAAATTTATCAAAAATATTTATCGCAAAGTTTACATAGAAATTAGATTTCTTTTTTTTTTCTGCCTGCTTAGACATGAGCTGATTTAAAGTAAACCTCCAATCAAATGCATTCATTCATAATTTTCTTCATATAGCTCGCTCTTAATCACGCTGAGAAGCTGTCAGCTCTGCCATTATATATTCTTAAACACATTTATTAAGCAGCCTTAATCAGCCAATGAAGAAAATTCAGTTCAGGGAAACACGAACACGAACGAAACATGAATAATATTTACAATCTGTGCGCATTTCGTAAATTCATTTTCATTTTCATTTTACTTTTCAGTTCGTTTTCTTTTCCGTTCTGCTGTCCCCCGCACAAAGACATTGTCACCTAGCTCGCTTAATTAGTGGATTTACCATACTCTTCGATATATATATTGCTCCCTCGCCTATTTTATTTATATATAGCGCATACAAATCCGAAAAAACAGAAAGAAATTTGGTCGGGGGCAGGCAAAACGCACAACGACATAAATTTGACTTAATTTTTTGTTTTTAAAAATTATGACAAGTGGGCTGGCATATTGTTTGGGGGCATGCATAAAGTATTCTCTTTGCTATCTATATATTTCTATATTCACCCCTCAAAAATCATTTTTCGTTTCTTTCCCAGAGACAAGTGAAAATAAATCCAAATGTTTTCATATATAGCAAATCATAATTTTTCTTGGTATATTTTTGCCTTCTCGTGGGGATGACGAAGAAAAAAAAAAAACAAATATTGAAGTCGAAAAACTTACATAAGCCGCAATGCTTATTTTTTTTTATAAATTTATTTTATTTTTTTTTCTGAATTTTTCTGAATTTTTTGTTTGTTTCTTTGAAAAGATTTATAACATTTCATTTCGTTAATTTCGAAAGGGGCTCGACTAAGTCGGCGGCGCATATTACTAATACGTCCCGTTGAAAATCATAAGCCGCACGGCAACAAACGATTTCTACAAGTCACAGCGACAATCGGCTTAAACTAATACTCAGCCAGAGCCAGAGCCACAGTCCAAGTCGAAGACTCAGTCGAAGTTTAAGTCTCTCATTCCCCGTCTCGGCATATTTTCGTTAATAGCAGCCAATGATGGAAAAATGTCGGTAACCTCGTCTTATTTAAAGTATTAACTGCTAACTAATGTGCGACACATTATAACGAGCCAACAACAACAACCACAACAACAACAAACAGCAAGTGAGCCAGAGCCAGAGAGGTGAATTTTGTTAATGCTCAACTAGGCAATACCCTATATAAGATTTGTAGAGAGTTATAGAAAAGCATAAAAAAAGTACTAGAGCTAGTGCTAGAAAGAAAGGAGCGAGATAAAGAGAAGAAAGGAGCTGGGGAGAAAGATGCAGGTGAGAGGGAAAGAGAAAGAGTGAGATGACGGAAGAAATAAGGTAGACTCTAGGCGAAAATGAGAGATATTTAGATAGTAGATGGAGAGAGTGGGCTGGAGAAAGAAGGTTAAATGAAATAAAGAAAAAAGGGAATGGCGAGTCTTATTGAGAAAAGTTTAGAGAGAGAGAGAGAGAGAGAGAGAGAGATAGAGATTTATAGACAGACAGAAAGATTATGAGGCTTATAGAGAGAGATTAAGCATTTAAATCAAGATAGTTAAAAAGAGTTAAAAAGGAGTGATAGAGATAGAAAGATAGCTATAAAAGAAGAGTGGGAAGGGAAAAAGAATGGGAAGAGCGAGCGAGAGCGAGATAGCAAGAAAGAGGTGAAGAATAGTAACAGGAAAAGTTATGCTCCGAAATCAAATTTTAAGAAAGCAATAGATTTATTGAGTTAAGTCTTTATATAGATAATAAATAAGCAAAAAATATAGAATAGAATTTTAGTATACCAAAAATTCTCTTATCCAATTAAAAGCAACTTTCGTTCTAGTAAGAATGCGAGTTCAGTAAACCCCAGCTGCTTTACAGGGTATCTCTAGTAAATCTCTGTATGTTCATAATAAGCTCGACTGGCTACCAAGTCCAGGCGCTACCAAACGCTACAACGCCAACGCCTAACAAAGAAGAAAGAGGAGAGAGAGGGAGAGAGAGTGAGCGAGAGTGAGCGAGAGAGAGAGAGAAACAGGTGGAGTCGAGGCAGCCAGATCGAGCTGTAGTTGAAGCTGCTGAAGCTGCTGATCATGCGAGCATCTACAAAAGAGATTATATTTCCTAAGCGCGCCCAACAAAATGTGAACGAGCATCTTTTGCGCTCACTGTGTGTGTGAGAGCGTATGTGTGTGCGTGTGTGTGTGTGTGGGGAGAGATACCTAATGCGCAGTGATCGCTGCTGGCTGCTCGTCGGCGATCGCTGAGCTGCTTAACTAAATCCGGCTTAAGATCCGACACAAAATTAATGTCGTTGAAAAACACAGCAAAAGTCACACATTAACGCCGACTGCGACGCTGACGCTCAGGAAATTGGCCCCGGCACAGGGGCGATTACCCACCGTCCACGATCCACGATCCATGCGATCCATGCGATCTTCTGGCTCCATGCGGGCAGCCATAGCAACTGACACTGAGTCTTTGACTTGGTCTAAGACTTGGACTTGGACTTGGGAGGAAATGCTTGTGTGGACATTTTACAGCGGATTAGCTAGAATTTGCGGCCCAAAGCGGAATTGCAAAATGAAAACAGAATGTCTTTGACAGGCTACTGCTTGGCAGTTGGTATATAACTAAATTTGACTCAAATTAGCAAAAACAAAAAGTTACAGCTGCTGTATTGCTCGCTCTCTCACACTCTATATCTCTCTCTTTCTTAGATTACAAATTACTTCATATCTATTCAAGAATATCTGCGATAAATATATTATTATTCTCTACATATCTCCCAGTATATCTCAGTGTAACTTTTTTCTTATCATGATCATAACACTCAATATTTCTTCTCGATATTCTCGATTTTTCGTTTCCTTAAACTCTCTGTCTCTGTCTCTTTCTCCCTGTTTCTGCTCCTTCTTATGTATATCTGAATCTTGAATCTTAAATCTTTCTTTCTCTCTTTGTTGCTGACAATCCAATTTTTTCTCTCTTTATCTCTTTGCATTTATCACTTCATTTATCATTTCTCTCTCTCTCCCTCTCTCTCTCTCTCTCTGTCTCTATCTTCCTCTATCTCTATCACTCTCTGTGTCCTTCTCTCTCTCTCTCTCTCTATCTTTCTGTTTCTCTTTTTAAAAATCATTCTTTGTTTATAATTCAATTTCTCTCTCACGTGAAAGATCCAGATCTAGATCTAGATCTTTCTCTTCATTACTATCCTTTGTCTTTTAATTCCCCGTTTCTCTCTTTCTCTCTCCTCTCTCTGTCTCGCTCCCAGTTTTAATCTCTCTCTCTCTCTCTCTCTCCCTTTCTCTAACATTCACACACTCTGACTTCTGAATCTCCCCCCCCCCCCCCCCCCCCCCCCTCTCTCTCTCCCATTCTACTTTAATCAACTGCTAAGCATTTGGTCAGGCTTTCATCAATAAATTGTATAACTTTTTTTCTTGACCATAAAATCTTGCTGTTAATCACAGTCATAAACTGTACCCCATAATCGTACAGTGTGAAGCGATATGAAAAAAAAAGCCGTGCTCCACAAATCGGTAATTAGAGCATTATAATCTATATAATAGAGAGCCGCCTTTTATCCAAATCTAATCAATGTCAACAGTGCCGGCAACAGAATATCTAAATGCGTTTCTTCGTTCATTTCTATATGATTATTGGACAGTTGGCCAGTCGGACTGAGCGATCGACCATATCTTTTGAGTTGTTTCTGTTGTGCTGTACACATTACGATATATATATTGAAGCATTTACCCCTTCTACCTGGTTAATCTAATCGACTTTTGCGCTGAGAATTAGTCGCATGTTGTCCAACGAAAAGGCGACAAAAAGATAACCGGAACGACAGCTTGGGCTTAATAATGCGGGGTATGCGAACAGCATGGCCTAGGCTCTCTTGCTTGATTATTTGTATTTCGACTTGTTTATCAAAATCGTATTTCGATAAATTACACTTTATCTTAATGAACTGCCTTAATATGGTGTGTGCAGCCAGCCAGCCAACCAGCCAGCTAGCCCCCAGTGCGACACGAATGAAGGCAAACACAGGCAGCGCTTGATTGATTAAGCACAATTATCGGAATCACTTCTTGTAGCTATGGATAATGAGTAAAGCAAAGGGCGCACCAGTCGGTCACATGTTGAAATTAAGTGCAAATAGATCAGTGTTAAAACGAACGGGTTATATAGAAATGAATCAAAATTCGTGAGGGAGGAAAAAGAAGATGTTATAAATGATGCGACATGTGTGAATAGTAGTTGATAGGGTGAGGTTTAGTAGGCGTTATGAAAGTTATTGTTGAGGTAAATATGAAGTTGAGAAGTTAAGAAGTAGAAATGATATAATGCTGACAATGCATGGAAGAATGTATAGGATATATCAAAATATGTTACTGTCGTCTAGAACGTTTTATACTATATATTATAATAAGAAGAGTAAAAATTGTTTAAAAGAGTTTGTTTGAAGTCTCAATAAATATTAAATATTTTCTTAATATAGGTAGCTTTGATATTTGCAAATGGCTAAAGCAACTAAGGACTGAAGCCGACATTTTGTTCTATGTTTTTATGCATGCTTAGTTAAGAGATGATAAATGTGTAACTAAGCAGATAAAAGAAATTTTATATATGAATAATTATGCCTTTATTATAAATATAGAAACGTTCTTATTCATCAAATTTTTGTCAAAGCAAAGTTGTGAAGAAAATATGTTCAAAAAAATCTATAAGACTTTGCTTAGGTAGCGAATGTGCATATCTCTGAGACTTTTACCATTTTGAAGTAGAGTATGTTTATATATATATATGCAAATTGACATATATGCATGTAAAGAGGTGTTCAGGGTCATTTCGAAAGTCAACTTAAGTGAGCGTTGCAAAAGAGGCGGCGACAGCGACACCTCGCTGCACACAAAGTCAGACATTGGCAGCATTTTGCGTGTGGCACACGAGTGTGCAAATCTAATATATATATATAGATGGGTATAGATGTGTGTGTAAAGAAAACAAATCAATTCGTAAACAAATTGCAACCTTTCAGCTGTGTTCTGTGTTGCATGTCAAGCCGCAAGCTCTAGACACACGATATGCCAATAGCTAAGCTTTGCGTGTTAGCTAAACCTAATCCAGTTGTTGTGCCATATGTGTGTGTGTGTGTGTTACATTGTTTATATGAATGTCAGCTAATCTGAGCTGTGTGTGTATTGTACTATTTAGTTAGATTGCGAATTGCACAAGGCAAACGCTAATTAGCTACGAATCGTAATGCAATTTCCATATCCCAGTTGGTTGTGGCAGGAAGTTGTCAGCATTTAACGAGTGCTTGACAGACACTTTAACACACACACACACACATATAAACACACACATAGTCAGTCATTCAGTCTCACACTTGCAACCGGAGCAGATCATGGAAATGCGCTTATGTCGGATTATCCCGTAATTTATGTTTTGCAGCGCGCTGCAATCACAATGGAATCGCCTTCAGTTCAGTCAAACACACACACACACACACACACACACATACATAGCTAATTGCCACGATCATTACACACACACACACACACACACACACAGTTGCAGGCTAATGACAATGCAGCGCAATGTGAGAGGAAACGGCAGCAGCAGCAGCAGCAATTGCTGCAAGCGTTTTGTCTTCGACAGGGGCCGAGGCAGTGTGGCAAGGCACAAAAGACAGTTGCAGGGGCGCAGGCAAAGGTGGACAGAGGCGCGGGCCAGGGGCAGATGACAAAACAAAAATTGTGTCATTCTGTCTGCAACGGCAACGCAGGATCGTTGGCTGAAGACAAAGTCTTGATGAAGAAAACATTATAGGAAGCAGAATAGCATTTGGCTGAGAGCAGGAGGAGTACAGAGAGGGAGAGAAAGAGATGGAGAGGGGGGGGGGGGGTGCAAGAGTGCGCACCCATCAACCGGAAGCGTAATCGAGCTAAACGGACATACAGCCAGGGAAGTGAGCAATGTGCGTGTGTGTGTGTGTGTGGGTTAACGTTAACCCATTGTATAAGGAGAGAGAGAAAAAAAAAACAGCAACAACAATGAAGAAACAGACGACAAAAAGAGCGGGAAGCAGCATTGAGGAAAAACGCCATGAGGAAATTCAGCCAACTGGCTGAAAAACGTTTCTTGGCCAAATGGCAGAGGCTGAAAAATAAGTAAGAAAAAAAAAAAAAAAAAAAAATAGCAGCAGTGTCTGTGGAGGCAGCAGCAGCAGCTAGACGAGGGCAGCAACACGTGCAATTAATAAGACGCAACTGCTCAAACAGGTGAAACGCGACGCACTTTCAATTCTTGTTCGAATAGATAAAGTCAATATTAGGGTGGGTTGAGACTAGTTGAGGTTGGCTTGATAAGGGGTCAAGTAATTGCAATAAAAAAGAGTTTACTGAATTGACTTGATGTGGGAAAAGAAGTTGGCAAAACTTGTGTGAAGAGTTGAATGAAAGAGAATGAGAAGCGAGAGAGAGTGAGGGAGAGTAAGGGGAAAGTAAGCAAATTGGATTTCTAGTCAAATATAAAATATAAGATAAAAAATATAAATTATAAAAAATAAAATATAAAATATAAAATATAAAATATAAAATATAAAATATAAAAATATAAAATATAAAATATAAAATATAAAATATAAAATATAAAATATAAAATATAAAATATAAAATATAAAATATAAAATATAAAATAAAAAAATATAATATATAAAATATAAAATATAAAATATAAAATATAAAATATAAAATATAAAATATAAAATATAAAATATAAAATATAAAATATAAAATATAAAATATAAAATATAAAATATAAAATAATCATATATTTTTCATCATATATATTTTTGGCTTCAGATCGAATTTGTATATCTAAACACCTAAATTATAAAATTCATGCAGAGTACAAGAAAAAGAAGAATTCATAAAAAAAATGGGTCTGAAAACTCTGGACGGACTTTTGCAATTTTTAAATACTTCAACTTCAACTAAATTTTAGAAATTAAAATTAAATTTTAGAAATTATAATTTTTAACAATTTAAATCAATTTTCAAGTACCATTTTCCTAGGCTAACTCGACTTAAAAATATCTCTCAGCTGCTCTTGCTGTATCTCTCCCTTCAATCAAACAGCAGTAATTTCTCTACTCTAATCCGAAAAGCCTTGTCATGCTCTAGCATTTATCGCTTCATAATCATTATCAACAAATTAGTAATTAGCTAAGAGCTAATTGTGTTTATAATTAGTAAACAGTTAACAATTTGACAGCTGATTAGCTTTTTGATATTATATACTCAATTTGGCTCTTTTTTTTTTGGCTAGCCCATAAAAAGCTATGAGCCAACAGATCTGCGCCATATAATTGTATTTGGCTGGCGTCGAACTTCCTGAAGTCATAAAGAGCGCGCACTAAAAAAAAAAGAAGACGGAAATTAGCTGCAATTGCAAATGAATCTGTAGCTGCAGATGTCTAAATGTATCTGGGGAATTTTAGCTGTAGCTAGTAGTAGTTGATGAGTATTGTATCTATGTATCTGTACGGATATATATTTGTATCTGCATCGCAAGCGGAGTATCTGAAGCTATAATCTTACCTTTGCATATGTATCTCAAACTGAGTATTTGTATCTACAGATGTACTTTTATGTACGCGGGGCTCTGTATGTGTATCTGAGTATCTTTAGAAGATCAATTTGTATCTATTGGTATCTATGGATATATATGGCTATCTGTAGCTTAGTATATATATTGATAAAGCTTTATCTGTATCTTTAGCTATAAATTTGTCAAAGTTTCTGTATATTTCATTAAATAACTTCAATTGTATTTATAGCTCTTCGCCTGTATCTGATTTTGAGATAGTTTTATTTGTAGCTAAATTTGAAGATCTGATCTATCGAAAGTCTGATGTATTTGATATAGATACAGATCTAAGTTAATAAATTTTAGATCTATGCATCTCAACCGATAGCTCAGTATCTGTATGCACATTATGTCAAAATTTGCATACATATCTAAAACTGCGTAAATGTATCTGAAGCTGTAGTACTTGCACTTTTTGTATCTGTATCTTCAACCAAGTATTTGTGTCTTTATATACATTACGAATTTGTATCTGTATCTGTTACCGTCTATTGTATCTTCATCTCCATTTATATAGTAAGTATCTTTAGTCCAGCCTTTGCAGCTGCATAGCTCTTGGTATCTGTATCTTTAGCTCTGCATATGCAGCTCCGGCTTTGTATCTTTAGCTATGTATCTGCATTTATAGCCTTACAGCCATGGGCTGCAATTGTGAATAAAATTTTTTATGCCTGCGCTGACAGTTACCGCAACAATTGATTGGCTTAATTTTTGTTGAGCTGCTTGCCACATGCGGCAAGTGGCAAATGCCGTCAGGTCAGAGCGCTGGGCAAAATCTCGATTTCAAGTGCGCATTAGAAAATGTCTGGCAAATGTGCATGGAGGAAGGGAGGGCGAGAGAGCGGGTAAAGCAAGTAGCAAGCGACAGCAATTAAAATGCATTGCCTCGTTTGGGGGCATGCAACAACTAATGCAACAACAGGCAAGCACAGTCAGCAAAACACTTATGGAGCGTTCCACGGCTGCTCTGTCAACGTGTGGCACGCGCCACACCAAGCGCGCCGAGTTATGCGTGCGAAATTGTTGCAAGTAGAGAGAGTGTGTGTGCGTGTGTGTGGCAGGCAGCACCTTGCGACTGCGACAGCGTCGCCTTTTAATGCATTTCTTGGTGTGAATTAATTTTATTGCCCAATTGTGTGTCTGCGTCACATGTTGAAACTATTAACCGCAACGCCCCAGCGCACCAACGCCCCAAACGCCCCAAACTCCCAACTATGTATGCCTTTATGGCCCTCGGGGCCACAGCATGCTCTTCGCCCATTTAACGAGCAACGATTTCTGAGCACTTTTCCAATATGTTTACTCAAATATATAACTATATATATGTATAGTTATATATATATATTTATATATATGCTCGATGCATATTTCAATATTTGACAAAATGTCTTTATTTTTATGCAGAACTTGGCAAATTGTTTGGCAAATATTTCAAGCGGAAGCGTCTAGCGGTAATTACCAGATCTTAAGTGTTCCAGCGAAAAAAGTACAAGAAGAAGAAGCAGCAGCATCAGCAGTAGAAGAGGCAGCCATGTATATATAAATATATATACATATATCATTTGAGCAGACAGCACGTGCTGCTTCGTGCGCCGTTTCCTGCCGCCGGGTTTCACTTTCAGCTGCAGTCGCAGGACCTCTCTCTCTCTACACCGAAGTAGGTTAGAGCTCAGCCTGCTGTTGGTTGGCCTAGGGTGCACTGAGTGTGGAGCGGGGAGTGAGGCGGGGGCGGGTGCCCCCTCTTGAGATACTGCTGATATGATAATCTGTAAATCGAGAGCTCGCACCTCATTTTTGCAGAGTACACGAGCCTTGGGCCCATTGTCTGTGCCGAGTGGCTTCCTGTTGTGCCTCTCGCTCGCACCAGCTCCACACCTCTCTCTCTCTCTCACTCTCTCGCTCGGCAACCTGTAAGCCAAAGGTGCAGACAAGCACAAATACATAGTCAGAGTGAGTCTCTCGCAGACTCTAATCGCCCTCGTCAGCGCTGCGAGGGCTGTTCGTCATTTGGTTTTATCATTAACGACTTTTGTTGCCTGTGCGCAGGCCTTATCTTTGAGCTGGAATCTGCCCTCTTAAAACACGTACAAAAAAAAAAAAAAGTGAAAACAAAGGCAGTTACTTTGCATTAGCTACTTGCAGCTAGATCAAAACTCTAGCCAGAGGAAGTTGGCGAAAAAAAAAAAAAACACTGAGAACAAATATATTTTAATTGGCCTCAGCTGCCGCTGCTGTTGCCGCTGCTGCTGCGGTTGCTTCAATCGACGGCCTAGACTGATCTAATCAAGGCCAAAAACGGTAAAAAGCTAAAACCGTAGAATAAAAGCTAAAAAGCTAAAAAGCAATAAACAGAGAGCCTTTGATGTCACATGTCACATGTGTCCTGTCTGCCTGTCTGCTCCTGCCATATCCTGTGCAAACTCATATTAGTTTGTTTGCTTTGTTTGCTTTTTTTTATTATTTGTTTTCTCCTTTTGGCCACAAATTAAGTTAACTTCCTGTCTATTGCTAATAGCAAATTAATAAGTGCTTCCGTTCACTTTATTTCTCTTCCTTCTCTCTCTCTCTCTCGCTGCTGTGGGTGGACTTTGTGTCTGGACAACAGCTGTGTGTGTGTGTGTGTCTTTTGCCTTTTAATGTGTTTCCTTTCTTGGCGCTCGTCCTTGACACACATTGCCGTCAACTTGCCGTCGCTTTCCACATGAATGCAGCGCTCTCCTTAGGCAGGACATGTTGCATTTGCTTGCATCTTATCTATGTAGGGCTCTCGGCTATCCAAAGTTGCCAGCGCCGTTACCTTTACCTGTGCACCATCGAGGGCTCCGTCTTTGCTTCCTGTTTTCGTCCTCATTGTCCTGTGCAACTGCAACTGCAACTGCAACTGGCATTGCAATTGCAACTGCCTGCAGGCAGGACGACGCGAGTTACAGCGCCCGCGCACACAGCTGTTCAAATGACCCAATTGCCTGGCTCAGTTACGCAGCTCAGCTCGATAGTGTACATCGTTGTTCACTGCTTACGATCAAAGTCTGCCTCTTTGTTGTGCAGTCTCATATATCTGCAGATTGTAGTCTCTATATCCTTAGAGCAATCCTTTGCTTAATTTGTTTGTTATTAATTTTTCTACGCACATTTTCAAGGTTTCTCTCTGCTTTTATATGCAGCTCTGCAGCTCTCTCGTTTATTAATATCATAATTAAATTTTAATATGCTAAAAAATGACGTTTATAATTATTCAATATCCGATAAGAGCAGACAGAACAGTTTATGTATAACTAAGTGAGCGCTACACTGAGCGAAAATGATTAAAACCAAAAAGAAAAATTGAATTTAAGAAATTTTCAAATATTATATATATTTTACATTAGTTATATAAATATTTGTGCTGAATAAAAATGGAATGGAAAACATATTAAATAAAATTGTATTAAAATTTATTATAATATTTAAAATTATTATTTTAAAGTATAAATATATAGAATAATAAATAAAATTATATTGAACACGTTATATTTTATGTTTTCTTTAAAAAAATATTTAAATTTAAAATTCTGAAGTAAAAAATTTAGAATAAGAAATTTTTGTTTTATAATTTTTTATAATAATTAATAATAATAAAAAATAAAGGTACATATATATATTACAATAAATAAAATTATATTGAACACATTTTATTTTATTATATTTCTTTTTTTTTTTAATTTTTTTAAATTTAATTTAATTCTGAAATAAAAAATTAAGAAGAACCAATTTTTGTTCTATAATTTTTTATAATACAAAAATTATAAAAATATTAAAATTTAAAATTCTTAAATAAAAAATTAAGAAGAAAAAATTTTTGTTTTACAACTTTTATAATATAATATAAAAAATATTAAAATTTAAAATTCTAAAATAAAAATTAAGATTAAGTATTTATTTTTATAATTTGTTAACCTATGTATTAACATAAAGT
Organism: Drosophila koepferae; assembly: GCA_030914345.1. NCBI lineage: Eukaryota > Metazoa > Arthropoda > Insecta > Diptera > Drosophilidae > Drosophila > Drosophila koepferae. Next base: position 2,460,096 of record JAUESR010000205.1, read on the forward strand.
AAAAGTTACAAAATATTATATAATATTGAATAATATTATTATATGCATATGCTTTTAACTATTCTTTTATTTATTTCTTATTTTATTTATTTTTAAATCATACATAATTTTTTAAATATTTTATTTAATGTTTTTAAATTTTATTTACAAAAAAGAAATTTATTTTGAAATAATTTTATTTATAATATTTTTTGAAAACATATTTTTTACTTCGCTTTTATTAATTATTTTACGCCCTGAACTATTTTTAATTGTTTTCTTTTGCATAGTTTTTGGTAAGATTTGTGCTTAATTTTGTCACGTGTATTTTGTGACAGACATCAGTGCTGCGGCTTGCCGCATTTCACGATGAGATGCTGCGACTGCGGCTGTGGCATGCCTCAGCTATGCCGACGGCTTGTGCATTGCCTATAGCTAAAAGCAACATTGTTGTTGTTGTTGTAGTTGCTATTGTTGTTGTTGGGCTACTCGTATTTTTCACATTTTTAGCTTAATTGCATTGGCTGGCCGCACGTTCCACTGGCTATGCTGCAGCTGCCACCCCATGCTCCCCACACACACAAACACAGAGAATTGTTTGACTTTGCCTCACGTGCAGCAGCAGCAGCCAAAGCAACTGGTATTTTAGCAGCCAAGTAGCTAATAGATGCAACAGACAGACAGACACACAGAGAGAGAGAGAGTGACTTCTGCTGGGGTGGCGGGGCAGGTGTGGCAAGTTGTTTGCCTGCTTGCAGGTGTTTGACTGTGTTTGTGTTTGGGCTTGTTAAAGTTTAAGATTGTTTGATATTGTCTACTTGGTGTTGTTGCAACGAGCGCTTTGGCGCTAAGCGACATGTTTCAATTATGATTGTTGGCGTGTTTTATTAATTACGTAGCAGCTATGCTATATGCGCTAGACCATTTAGCTAAGCATTTAGTACAGCCGACACCAGGCACGCCCACTGGCAAAAGGCAACAGAAATGAAGACGAAGGCGCGTAAGGCAATTATAGGGTAGCTATAGAGTGCACATATATTGTATATATATATATATCTCTATCTATATTCTGATATGCCCCTATGCTAAACAGAATCAAAGAATCGTCATCTTAAGCGCGTCAACGGAGCAATCTAACTGATTGCTTACAAATGAATCTCAATTAAAATTAATTCAAAAATAACATGAACTGGGCATTATTTACCCGTTTGACACTGCATGTGTGTGTGTGTGTGTGTGTGTGTGTGAGTGTGTGTGTAAAGCGTGTTAGATATATGTGCCACACCACAGATTGACATACATCTGCTGCTGCTCGATCAACTCATGCCACTGGATGACATTGCCAGCCAACTGACGACAACGATCCAGAGTTGAGTTGAGAAAGAAAAGGCAGAGCAGACCAACACACACACACACACATGTATGTGTGCATATGGTATCAGCATCAATTAATTTGGTATTCGTGATTCTACTTAACATCGATTGACCCTAACAGATTAGTGAACACACCAAAGCGTATATGCAATGCATCTCTCTTGCTGCTGGCTCAACATTCTTGAGTAGGTCGAGCGCAAAAACTTGTCAATTTGCTTTAATTTATTTGCTCGCTTTTCACGATTTTCATGCCATAGATATATGTATATATATATATATACAACATATAACTGTTAATTGCCCAATGCCAGCTTTTGTGGGCGCCTTCGACTATCTTAAAGCTTAATTGGTGCGATTGAATTAAAATCGTTTGCAGCCACTTGCGCCCTCTCCCTCACCCACTCTCTCTCTCGCTGTGGTTCGCTCCTGCTCTTGGCGTCGATTAGTTAGCTCACAGATCACTTGATTGCTCTGATATTTGCTTAAATGATTGATCAATGAGACAATTGTTATGATGCGACAAGCTCTCGCGAGACTCTCGTGGCGACACTTTTTATACACTTTTCTCTTTTTAGCATTTGCATGTTTGAAAACGTGAACTGAGTGTGTGCGTGTGTGTGTGTGTGTGTGTGTGTGTGTGTGTGTGTGTGTGTGTGTGTGTGTGTGTGTGTGTGTGTGTGTGTGTGTGTGTGTGTGTGTGTGTGTGTGTGTGTGTGTGTGTGTGTGTGTGTGTGTGTGTGTGTGTGTGTGTGTGTGTGTGTGTGTGTGTGTGTGTGTGTGTGTGTGTGTGTGTGTGTGTGTGTGTGTGCTCGTCAAACGTCGATCGTTGGGCAATCAGTGCGACATTCGCGTTATTGAATGTGGCATTATTGATTGATAAATAAATATATATCTAGCATATAATATAGACACTGATTGTGCATTAATTTTCATATATATATACATATATACATCTATAAATGTCAGGCGTTTATATAACGCCAGAAGAACTTTGCTCGAAGGCAGGTGACAAGGTTTCCTTATGTAGATCAGCTAAAAGCTATGCATAAATTGCAAAACTTATCTAACAAAATTCTAAATATATTTTGTATATTGCAAATAAAAATATTTGAAGCAACAAATATATTATAAATATATATAGAAGTATGAGTAATATATATATAAGTCAAAAATATTTTACTTATTATTCAAATTTAACTTCAGGCAAATACATTTTGGTAGATTAAAGTACATTTACTTCAAGAATTGTTTTTATTTTTTTTTTGCCACAATTAACTTTCTTTTATAGAACAACTGAAAGCTTTGGTTAACTTATCTACAAGAATTTTGATGTGTAATAGCAAAAGTAAAGAAATAACTGCTCAGAATGAAAAGTTAGGGTATTTGTTGGCTGAGCATACACACTGCCGTTTTGTGTAATGACAACACTCTACTTGAATTTGTCACAACAATATTCCCAGATCATTTCGAAATGACGCGCAAAGAAAGTGTCCTGTCAACTGTGTGTGTGTGTGTGTGTGTGTGTGCATTTAATGTTTAGGGGTTGTCAGCTATTTTCGTTTGATCCTTTTGATCCTGAGAAGTCAAGTCAACATAATAAATTTAGCGGCTGCTCATTCGGGCCTGACAAAATGTGTCCCTCTGCCACTGTTTTTATTTCTAACTTGTATAAATGCTAACCTATTTAATTGACTTATAATTGGAGAAGCCCAAACTGAAAGCAGAGTGCGAAAGAGAGAGAGAGCGAGTGGGTGAGCGAGTGAGTGAGGGAGACTGAGTTGAGCAGCATGTGTGTAACTAATAATTTTGGTTGCAAGGAATTCCTCAAGCGCAACAGACTCAGACTTTGTGAGAGGGCGAGAGTTCGCTCGCTCTGTTGGACCCTTCATATGAGCTGCCGCTCTGCCAGGATCACAGTCACATGTGAAAAGTTAGCGACCAGAAAAAGTTACAGTTGAACGAGTTTTCAGTTTTCAGTTCTCAGTTTTCTGTTTTCAGTTTTTGCTTTCGCCCGCAGCTAAGGCAAATGAAACACAAGGGGAAATGATAAATAGTTTCTAGCATATCCAAAGAGAGAGAGAGAGAGAGAGAGAGTGAGTTATATATATATATATATATATATATCATTTGGCTAGGGTGCAATTTATGCCGCCCGCCATGTTGAACTTGAAATTGTAATTGGCATTGGCAAGGGCACCTACATATGCCACAGTTGACAACGTTGGCACAGGTATTGCAACCACCTAACTGTGTGTATATATATGTGTGTGTATATATGCATTTGGGTGTATGTGTGTGTACCTGCCCTCTTCCTGTTCCACTGTTCGCCTTTAAGCTGTGCCCACTGTCAGCTGTTGTTCGTTGTGAGTACCAAATGTCGAATGTTGAGCAGGCTCTGCAAAAATAGACTTTCGTTGGCGAACAATGACTTAACAGACTAATTAGGCATTGCGAGATGAGTTAATAACTAATTATGTTTGTGCGAGAAAAGCTTGAGAAATTTGTTTAAGAAACCGCATTAAATGTCGGTTCGGTAGAGTCTTTGGCGTTTATCTATCTATCTGTTCATCTATAAGATCTATATATTTCATTTTATAAAATATAAAAATATTTCCACTTACATAGATGTGCTGTCCCTGCTTTTTTTTCCTGCTCTGCATTCATTTATATATATTTCTTAATTTTCTAAAAATATTCAATTTTACTTTAATCATTATACAAATTTGCTATTTGCTTTTTTTTTTCTGTTATAAAATTTCTGGCATTGCAATATAATTGCGATATCATTAGCCTAGTTTCTTGCACTCGTTCGAGCTGATAAATATGCATACCCTACAATTCGCTGTGTTGTGACAAAGTGTTAAGTTAATAATTTGCCAGACTGTGCGTCTGCTTATAATTGAAAAATGCCAGCAGACATTGCGCTATGGCACGAGAGAGCTTTATTAATTTTTGTATTTAAAACATTTCAAGCACTCGACACCTTCGTAACAGTTGCTGCAGCAGTTGCAGTAGCTGTTGCTGCTGTTGCTGTTCCTGCTGTTGCTGTTGCTGTTGCTGCTACTGCAGTTGCCGTAGAACCAGTAGCAATGATCTCAAATTAATGCCCAGCGAGTAGAAATAATGAGCCAGCAGATGCCTACAGCTGTAGAGGATGAGGGAGAGAGGGAGAGGGCGAGGTAGCGGGGCACACTCTGCAATTGGGTAGCATAATCAAGGCTTGGACATGGACATGGACATGGACATGGACATGAACATGAAGCTGGACAAGGGCATGCCAGCCAGCCAGCCAGCAAGCCAGCCAGCTTGTCGATTGGGCCAACTCGTCGCTGGCAGCAGCCTTTATGATTATTGTTATTATTGAGTGTATTGGCCGGCAATTCAGGGCAAGACATCATTAATGCAGCCAAGCAGTATTACCAAAAACCCCGGCACTAAAATAAAATCGAATGAAATATAATTAAATGTCGCTGCAGTAGCTGCAGCTCCTGCTGTTGGCTGCTGGTCCTCCTGCTACTCCTGCTACTCCTGCTGCTGCTGCGTAATTTGGTAAACATTCTTTTGGCTGGCTATCGGGCAGCAGATCGCATACCAAAAGCTGTGTTCAAGCATTTTGTCAACCGGTTTACATCTCTCTCTTTCTCACTCACTAACTCCTTCTCTCGCTCTCTCAGGCTGTGTGTCTCTTTAGACTCTTTTGCTTATCTGCGGCTTTGTGACATCTTTAAATGGCGTTTTTTCGCACTCACTGAGCGTCAGAGAGCAGCTGAGTGAGTCAGAGTGAGTGAGAGAGAGAGAGAGAGAGAGAGAGAGAGAGAGAGAGAGAGAGAGAGAGAGAGAGAGAGGTGCGGGCGGGCAAACATTGAAGCCTGATCGAAAGAAAACGCACGCTGATTTTTAATTATTTTTGCACAATGTTCGCCATCTCGGCCCAAAATGCAGTTGCCTTAGCAATCAGCAAGCTGGGCCTTTCGTCACTTCAATATTGAAACACTTAATCACAATTTCGTTAAGGGCATGCCAAGGAGCTGGTAGCTGGTAGCTGGTAGCTTGGTCTGGGCTGGCATATGCACATAAATGGCAAATGTTCAGAAATTCCAAATATCTCATACAAATTACCAAAAGAGCAAAGCTGACAGCAAAACAGAAACTGAGCTTCTGCACTGAAATGATATTTTGCGCCCCAAAAGCCAAATGCCGCATACCCATGCCCCAAAAAGCTGCCATCGATGCGATTGCGAATGCGAAGGTCTGGGCTGACCGCTTGGGAATTTTTCTTCGCTGGCTGGCTCAAAGCATGATCATCATCATGATGATGACGATCATCGGTGGCGCGTCGTTTGCCAACGTTGATAATTAATAACAGACAGAGTATACAACAACAGTTGATAGCATAAAAACGGGCCAACACCCAATCACAAAAAGCGCATGCTACAGCCGCAAAAGGCCAAAACCAGCCAGCCAATGGTATTGGTATTGAGCAGATCGTGCCGGCCCATTGGCCACAAAAAAAAAAAAAAAAAAAAAAGAAGTAATATATATACAAAATACAACAAAACAGAAAGCAGCAAAAAAGAAAAAAAATGTATAAAAGCAAAGCAGAGGCAGACAAGTCTAAAGCAGACATAATCTCAGACAAGCTGGAATGTCAATGGAACTGGTAGCTGCTCGTCGACTGCAAAGTTGTACGCGACAGCGATTAAGATCACAAGATTCAATGATCGAGCAGCAGCTCGACGATCGACGATCGACGCTCCACGTTTGCCGATCAACGCCTACTCCAACTGACAGACAACACGACAGCAACACGTTAAGTGACAGTGACAACTGTGCAATTAGAATTCATGTTAGCTATGACAACTAATTGAGGAACCCACACGATCAGAGAAAGATCAGCCACTGTCTGCTTAGCTAGGGTTAACTTTAAAGCCTTGTTATGATAATTGATTCAAAAGAAAACATATATATACACAACTTAATGAAGCGATCATTCGATCAGTCGATCACACAATCGTTAACAACTAGATCAGCTAATCTGCACCATTCCATTTAATCTATTAGCCTAGATCACATTGCATTAGCTTTGTTAGCTGCTTGCAGAAGCGGCACGATCACAGGAATTATTGCTTAAACAATCACCAATAACTAGATCAGCTTATCTTTTCAAAGAGCTGCTAGCTATGATAACGGTTGAAAAGAAAATATAGACTTGTATGACATGATCACATGATCGTGAGATCACTGGGAAATAGATTAGTTCATTAGATCGTATTGGGCCAAGTTGTAATCAAAGATGATCATGATCTACCATGATAGAGATATTTACTATCTATAATTCAATCAATCAGTAGAAACTAACAAAGATCAGTTAATCTCAGAGTAAGTAAGAAGAAAGAAGCGTTAGATCAGTTAATTAGATAATAATAGCGAAATATTTATAATCCCTTGATTATCCTCAGCTACTGCACAAAATCAGTTGATAGAAATCATAATTCAAAGAAGTAGATCACGCGATCCATAATAAATGATGTATAGTCTGTTCGGTAAGATCGCTCACAGCACAAGTTTAGCTAATCTAACCGAAAAACCCTTGGAACTACGTAAGAACTTGGCCGTGTCTGATCAGTTTGTTGATTCGCAATTTGTAATTCAGAATTCACATCACGCAGCAGTCGCTTGAAAACTGATTAAATGACACAAAAACAATTAATGCCTATGGCTGGTAAATCAAATGATATTGCCAAGGACAAGGACAAGCTGACGAGCTGACGAGCTGACGAGCTGACGAGCTGGCCAGCGCCATGGTGCCAGAGTCGAACGATTTATAGCCCAATGGAATGTGCCACAATGTGCACAAAGGATCAGAGAGAGAGAGAGAGAGAGAGAGAGAGGGAGATGAAAATCGCCAACGATAATAAAAAACAATTTAGCGAGACGCAGTAGGGAAAAACTGCTACTGCTGCTGCTGCTGCTGCTGCGGCTACAGATGATTAAAACACATTAAAAGTCCAGCAGCGAGAAGAAACAAAAGTCAAGACGATGCTGCAGCAGCTGTGGAAGCGAACAAGAACACTTCCAGTCGAAAGACGAAAATTTCAGTTTTCAGCTTTGCAGTTGGACGTTGCGACGTTGCCCACCTAATTTCATATTTTTCATGCAATTGCTCAAATTCCGTAGCGCCCAAAATGTGCGACGTCTCTCAGGTCTCTTTCCAACTCTCTGTATGTGTGTGTGTGTGTGTCGCAATCAGATACAGTTTGTCCGTCCAACGTTTTGATGGTTGGGGACTACCTGTTGCGACGTGTTATTAGGGCGACGTATTGACGACAAGCAAACGTCAACCCAAACGTCAGCTCATCATATCCAACGATTGATGCGAGAGTCCTGCTGACTGCCCGCTGCCCGACAACCCCCCCCCCCCTTTCGCTCTTGGAATGATTTTTTTCTGCTGTTGGAATTTTTAGCCCAAAAAGTGGCAGAGGGAGTGGAAGAGAGAGAGAGTCTTTGGCGAGTCCCCTACTAATTTTTGGATACCAGCTCCAGGTCTTGGCGAGTTGCTGGTGATATTTCCTTCACTACAAGCCCAGAGTGTTCTGTGGCGATGCGTTGTGATTTTGCGCTTTAATGAGGATTATTAAATGCGAGATTATTATGTGCTGCAATTACTTTTGCAGCAGCCACTGTGTATGTTGGCTTCGCTTGCTTTTGCCTCGAACGCTGTTGCTTGATTTATTTTATTGAACCATAAAAATGTAAATTTTCTTTTGATTCTCTCGCACAAAAGACAAAGTTAAACGTTGTCAATTATGGCCTTTGACAGGTTAATATTAAAAGAGTACGACGCAGACGCAGACCAAAGAGGCTGAAGCAGATCTGGAGCAAGCTGATAGTAGACTAACTCAAAGATTAGCATATTATGGATCAGGCTCAGGCATCCCTATATATATATATATATATATATATAGATCTCTTACATTGTCTGTTCGCCGCTGGCAAAACAGTTTCCGGCTGTGCCCGAGCGCCAAGTGAACCAGAGAGAGTGAGAGAGAGAGAGTGAGAGAGAGAGAGAGAGAGAGAGAGAGAGAGAGAGAGGGATGCACCTCTACCTCTATTAACATAATCACAACACGGAGATTCAGTCTTGCGTCTTGTACCCAAAAATTACGCAGAGCGAGATCAATTTTAGGTGGAGACCGCATCACTGCAGGGCGATCAATTAAAATTTTGATCGAATTTTCGTCAATTTTTTGACATGTGGCCAACAGAAGCCAACAATGGGGCGTCGCCGTCGCCGTCGCAGTCAGAGTCGTAATATGCACTCCATGGCATAAAAGATCAATGTAAAGCCAGCAAAATTGTCGGCGGTTGCCTAAGGCTAAAAATTGCAGAAGCTCCTCCATGCAACAACAATCTTCGAGACTTTGAGTCTTTGAGTCTTGGAGTCTCGCGTCTGCAGTCTTTGCACTGAATGAAATTGATTAAAGCGTAAATGAATTTTGCGTTGGCTTCTTCTTCTGGCTCTCCTCTGACGATGATTATAACACAAGATCGATGGCTGCTGTCGCTGATCGCTAACTCGATGCGGCTACTGTAGAAAGCAGACGCCGCCGTCGATCGTCGCTCTTCAGTTGATGACGTTGCGACGCTGAGGATGTGGCTGCCGTCACATACATAGTGCCTGCCTGCCTGCCTCTTATTAAATTCCATAGCATCTTTATACCCTGCACAAATTTATGAAAAAAAAAAAAAAACGAAGAAAAATATTAATAAAATAATGAAGTTAGACTTTATGTGGCGCATAGCTGAAAAGGGGTTTTAAATGTATTAAAATAAAAATATTTTAATATTTTTCAAATTTATTTTCTTTTTATCTATATTCCATTTATGCTTATAGAATCATATACTCCCTAAATACTCTTTCCATATAAACACACATGCTAAATTTGATTTTTAAAGATTTCCAAGTAAAAGAAAAGCAAATTTGAATCATTAATCATTTCTTAATAAATTTTATAGAAAACTATTTTAAATAAATTTTTTATATTTCCATATCGCAAATGAAATATTATTTTTATTATTTGCGTAAAAAAAAACTAAGAGATAAGTTAAAAATAATATTTATAATTTAAAACAATAATTTAAATAATTTAAAATATTTGTATTTATTTTTTATTATTTATTATTTTTATTATTATTATTTGTATTATTGTTTTTTTATATTTATTTAATTTTTTTTTTAAATTTTATTTATTCATTTATTTTTATATATTTTTTTACTATTATTATTATATAATTTTATTTTTATTATTATTGTTTAATAAATTTTTGATTTTTTATTAAAATTTTTATATTGTTTTTTTATTAATTTATCTTATTTTTTAAAATTTAATTTTTATTTTATTTATTTAAATTTTTTTTATTCTATTTATTTATTTATTTTTACTTATATTTTACTATAATTTTAATATTGTTATTTATTAATTTATTTATTTATCTTTTTTTTAATTGCTTAAAATATGTTTTCTTAAAATTTAAATTATTTATTTATTTTTTTATTTTTTCTATCTTTTGCAAAGAATCAATTTTTTCATTATTTTCGTCTGCTTCCGCTCAGCTCATTTATATAGGATATCTCTTAGTCTATTACTCTTTCTCTGCTACAATTGCCACACATTTTTTGGCAAAGATTTTTTTCTGCTTGCTTTGCTTTGCTTTGTCTGGCATTTGACAAACTAGCCAGAGGCAAGCGAAACTCAGGAGCTGCAGCAGCCCCAAAAAGAGGTTCTGGTTTAGGGCACGGCATCGGCTCGATTTAAGTTTATCCGCACGATCAGCACAGCAGCGATCAGTGATCCATAATTTGGAAAGGGAACAAAATATCATCGAATTCCTTGCGTGCCAGCAGAAGATCAGAGAGCAAAACGGTAAACGGTAGCTAAGCTATAATTGAGGTTGTCTCAGTAGTCTCAAATCTCGATTTTGATGTGCCAAATGCCATTCTTACTTATTAATAGCAACATATTGAAAAGCTTCCACTGCTGGAGTGAAAAAAAAATGCAGAAGAAGAAGAAGTGGAAGAAGAAGAAGCAGTAAAATAAAAGCCAAGTCTAATGGGCGAAGAGAGCGAACGCGTTTGGCCAGCAGAAACATTAATTTAGTTACGCTCCGTTGAGCGCCACGATATATATATATAGATATATTTTTTTATTTTATATATATATATATAGTTTTTTTAAAGCCTCGCGTCATTAAAGACAATTTCGTGATTCGCCAAATTACCTGGCCAAATTATAGAAAGCAAACAAACGAGCTGCAAATCAATAGAAATCAACGCCTGTCAGGCAATGAGACGCTGCTCGAGCTGCCAGCATCGATGAGAGCTGCGGCCCATTGTGAACTTAATCAATATACAATAAAATCAAATAAAATCGAATAAGAAGAAGAAGTAGAAGTAGAAGAAGAAGAAGAAGAAATAATGTATTTGGGTTGTTTATTTTTGCGCACAAAGTGAAATTCGTGCATTGTAAACGTCTCAACACTTAGCTAAACAAATAAACAGAATCGAGACTCATTTCTCTCCCTCTCTCTCTCTCTCTCTCTGCTTTCAGAGTCAGGCTTTGGCTTTAACCCGGGCGGCCAATGCGGCGGCTGTTGTGGCCGCTGCCAATGTCAAATCACCATCGGCTGCGGCCAGCCTTATGGACATGGCCGTCAAGAAGGAGCATTCACTGTCGCCAACTCACATCCCCGAGGACTCTCTGGGCCAGTTGCAGCACAGACGCAGCTCGCTGCAGGGCGTGCAGGAGAAGTTGACACAGCTGCAGATGCAACATCAGCATCATCAGCAGCAGCAACAGCAACAGCAGCAGCATCAGCAGCAGCAACAACAACAGCAACAGCAGCAGCAGCAGCAGCAGCAACAGGCTGCAACAGAGGCCACAAATGCCGCCGGTCGACGTTCCACAGATGGCAGTCCGCCGGCTTTGGGTTTGCTGCCCCATCAGCATCAACAGCAACAGTTGCAACAGCAGCAACAACAGCAGCAGCAGCAGCAGCAGCAGCAACAATCGCAGCAACAATTGCTGCTAAACGCCGAGTCCGGCAGCGGCAATGCATTGTCCTCATCAGCAGGCTCTAGTCAAAATGCCTCCTTGGCGGCGACACCCAAGAGCGAAAGAGAGCGCGAACGCGAACGCGAACGTGAGCGTGAGCGTGAAGAGCGCGGCAGCATCTCCTGCCTGCCGCCCGCTGCGCTGGGCATGGCTGTGGGCGTACAGGCACAGCAGCAGGCCGAGAAGCTGCTCAGCCATCCAGCGCTGGAAGCTCGACGAGATTTCGATGTCAGCAAAGTAAATCGTGAGTAACTATTAAATGTACTTATACATGTATGAAAATCTAGTTAAATATATATTTAAGTTAGGGAGAGAGAAGTTAAAGCTGAGAAGGAAAGAGAGAGTGAGAGAGTGAGAGGGAGAGGGCAAGATACATTTAGGAAAGGTCTTTAAAGAGCAGGCAAAGAGGAATGGAAAATTGAAAGAGAGAGACATAGAGAGAGAGAGAGAGAAAGATTGCTAGATATAAAGAGATATGCAGACATAATGAGAAAGATAACGAGAAAGAGAGAGAAAGATTAACAGATATGAAGAGATGGCAAGATATGCAGTCATAATGAGAACGAGAAAGAGAGAGAAACATTGGCAGATATGAAAAATGCAAGACAAAGTGAGATAGTCGGATACAAAGAGAGAACGAGAGCGAGAAATTATGGAAAATTATGAAGAAAGAAGGCAAAAGAGAATCAGGGAGAGAGAGAAGGAGAGAGAGAGATATAGAGAGAGACAGGGAGACAGAGAGAGAGAGAGAGAAGAAGAGAGAGATATAGAGAGAGACAGATAGACAGAGAGAGAAGAGAGAGATTTGGAGATATAGACAGAGACAGAGAGAGTTAGAGAGAGAGTGAGATAGATATGAGAGATGGATGGAAAGAAAGACAAGTAAAACAGTAGGAATGCAGGGAGAGACAACTATAAGTAATGAAAGAAAGAGAAAGAATAACACGCTGAGAGAAAGAGAGATGGAGAGATAGATATGGAGAGAGATAGATGTCTCTCTACATTGATAGATATAGAGGGAGAGAGATAGAGTTAATCATGACAGAGAGAAGGTGAGACAAATCGCATATTGATATTAAGTATAGAAAGAAGAAGCATAGAAGAGTTGCTAATACCCTAAGTATAGAAAGATAAATAGGAAATTACAAACTCCGCTAATAAGATAGATAAACATTTCAGACAAATTATCACATATCTTAAATTTCTTTTAAAAAATTATGAAATTTACATAAATTTGCTTAAATATTTTGCAAAAAAAAAAAAAGTTTAGTTTTTAGCCAACGCAGAAACCAGTTAACAAATATCAAATATAGCCTAAAATAAAAACTATTTAGTTAAAAAAACGCCGCCATGAATAACTTAACATATGGCAAATTGCATATTGATTAAATTTAGTGAATTTCACGCTATTAAATTGAAATTTCACGCCAAACGCTTAAATATTTCAGAAGCGACCACAAAACTGATTAAGGGCTCTAATTGCAAACGAATTTGGTTAGTCGAAATTGTTGCATAAATCACGCATAAATCCAAAAGCGAAACTACTAAATCCCAACTAAAGAAATCAGAGCAGTTTGGGTGCGATCGCTTTGCTATTTCTGTGCCAATGCACAAATACTCTTAATCCGGGCCAGTGTATCAATAGCAACGGCAGCAGCAGCAGCCGCCTCTGTGGAGCGTTCAATAATAGAGGCAAACCGCATCATTATAAAAATGCCAGCCTCACAAACTGATGATTATATGTATGTGTGCGTGTGTGTGTGTGCCCCATGTTGCATGGCAGCTTTAAGGATTTGTGCAACTTTAACATTGTAGACATACATATATCTAGCTATATATATGTATATGCATATATTTCTATATATATATATTTAGTATGCAGACATCCGCTTGCTTGTTGTCGCATCTTTGTGCGTGGCCCTGCTGCAGTAATCTTGTTTAGTTCATCAATACTAGTTTAGCCATGGACAAAGCGTATATCTCATGTCATATATACACACACATGTGTATATATGTATAGCTACAGTTGCAGCTACAGCTACAGTTACTCTTGTTAGCTGTTGTATTTGTCAGTTAGATTGTCGCTTGCCGAATCTAAAATCCTTTTGCATACCAATACAAACACACACACACACGTCTCTGTTCGATGGCGCCCATTCAAATGCCACACACACACACACACACACTCATACACATGCAGCACACACTCATCGCATATGCATCCAAATCCCCTGGATTAAGCATATGAAGCATTCATAACGTTTATTTTACCTTCCATCTGGCATTTGCTCTGCCTCTGCCCCGCTCTGCTCTCTCGCTCGCTCACGCCCACTCTGCCTCTCATCCTCTTTACATCTCTCTCTGTCTCGCTCTCTCTCTCGCTCTTTGTTGTGTGCAAACAAACATTCGTTTTGCTTTCGCTGTGGTTGCAGAGAGCACGAAGGGCACTCACACACACTCACACACCCACACACTCGCTTAGCTCGCTCGTTTGGTTTGTTGCGTCAACACACACTTGTGGAGCTATTTGGGCCATGTGGCTGTTGCTGTGGCCAATGCAGGATAACAGCTCAACAACAACAACAACAACAACAACAACTACAACAACAGTTACACTGACTGTGTAGGCGTATTTGAGTTGATTCCTTGGCTGTTGCTGCCGGCACTCGCGGCGTATACGCAACGTTTTCGCGTTGCTCTTTTTTTTGCCCCTTCCTCCCTTCCTCCCTTCTCCCATTTCGCATTGAGCTCTGTGCTGTGAGCTCAACAGGTTGTTTTTGGCATTATGTCCAATTTATGGCCTCGCTGTGCCGCATATAAGTTTTCAATTGCCACGGGGCACAGTACAGTGTCTGCCTTAAGTGTGTGTCTATGACTTGTTGCAAAGAGAAACTTGAAGTGCTATTGCAGTTTATACTGTAATAAAGGAATATATATTTAAATAAAAATATGAAAAATAATAAAAAATAAAAATATATTTAATTGGAAATGTTCAGGAATGTAGTTGGAAATATTTAAAAATATCATATACTAGAAAATAATCTATTTAAAGCAATTGAAGTTCTTACTCGACATTTTAATATTTAGAATATATTAAAAATTATTATATTTATTATTAAATATTATCAGTTCTACATACTTTAATAAAAATTAAAAAAAAAAAAGAAAAAATTAAATAATTAAAAAAAATATATTTATACTTTAAACTGTATTTAAAATATTGAAAAAAAAAAATACATATTTGTTTCAATATATTCTTACATATTTTTATTATATTTCAAACTTGATTTATAAAATTTGCAAATTGTAATTTATTATATATTTTAAAAAATTTATTGTTATATATTTGAAAAAAATTTTTTATTTGTTTCGATTATATATTTTTAAATTAAATTGTCATTCAATGTCTATGGAATTTGGATTTATATATTTTGCAAATAATTTCTAAAGCTTGTTTATTGTTTTTATTTTTAATAATATTTTGAAGCGCATTTATTGATCTTTGTCACATATTTGCAAAATTTGTAAATTTCAATATAAATGCATTAACTACATATATATGACATAATGCTGTGAATCGGCTTGCATTGCATTCGCATTGAAAGCACGTTGCGATTAGGGCCAAAAACTTTGCTGCTGCTGCTGCTGCTGCTGCTGTTGTTGTGTCCTGCTTGATTGTCCCTGTTGCTGTTAAGCTGCTGGCTAAATCGTTTTGCCTCTGCCCGAATTGAAAGGCAGCCAACCCAAAATTGTGTTGGTTGCAAGAAGGTGGTGGGAGGGAGGGGGGAGGGAGGGGTGGTGCCGTGCCTCAGGTGGGTAGCATGTGCATGATAGTTCGGATAGAAACGTGCGTTAGATTTGAATTTTGTTTGAATTTGTGAATGGCTCAATACAATATGCATGAATGTGTGCATATGATTCTCTCTCTGTGTGTATGTGTGTGTAATGTGTTTTGTAGTGTATTTTGAGGATTTGCACAGCAAAACGGCATCAAGCGAATATGCGAGAATGGAAAGGTTATTCTATCCTTGTTGCTGTTGTTGCTATTGTTGGTATTATTACTGTTGCTGCTGCTGCTGCTGCTGCTGTTGTTATTATTGTCATTTAACATTTCCTTGCCATACGTTTTCCAATTGTATATGTATGTATGTATGTTTCGCCTCTTTCTCTCTTGCACGCTTTATATGTAAATCAGTTTGTTTGTTTTCGTTTGCGTATGTTTATTATGCCTAAGCTGCTCAACGACGCAACACGATATTTATCCACCCACTCAGACCCACCCAACTCACACATCCACTATATATAACAGTTTTGCAAATGAAGCTGTTTTTGCATTTTTGGGCAATTTTTATTTGTCGCATGCGAATTCGATTTATGCAGCGTTTAGTATGCAAAATTTTCATACGTTAGCCTTAATAAATCCCCCAACGGCCGCACTTGTCAATATGCAGGCAGGCAGGCCACACCCACACCCCCACGCCCCATTTCCATGCACAGCTGTGTCAGTGGCACCTATAAGCTTATGCACACACATACACACACGTGCCACACACATACAGTTATGTGTCGCGTTCTGCAATTGAAAATCACTGCGCCTTAGTTAACGACACGTTTGTGGATCAACGCGTTCACCAGAGCAGCTCTATGCAGCCTCCTGCCACCTCCTGCCACCCCTTCACCTGTTAGCTTTACTCGCTCCCCATCTCTCTTTGTCTCTCTCTTGCTCTCTTTCATATAGCCTCCAATTGACCTCCGCTCCACCATTGTTGTTTGAGCAAAGCTTTGTGCACTGCAGTTGCCAGGGTCAGCGTACATTTGAGTTGAGGCTGCATCAGCAGCAGCAGCGGCAGCAAAAGCAACAACAAGAGCATCTGTCATAAGCCAGGCGGCTCTTTCTCTCTGTATACATAAGCACATACTCAGGATTCAAAAAATGCGCGACTCACATTATGCATATTCCAAACGGATCGTGAAATGGGTGTGTGTGTGTGAGTGTGTGTATGAATGGCTTTCAGTTCGTTTCAATTTAAATTTGATGCCGCACAATTGATGAAAAGAAATTTAACTGTTGAACCACAGATCAAAATTCATGATCTCTAAGTAATATAAGGCAGTAATCGAATGGTTCCAGAGAGCGTTTCGAAATCATAGTTGTTTTTTATGTCAAGTATTGCATTTGGAAAAACCAGATATAAAGCAGCATTACAACTTAGAATTTATTTCAGCAAAGTATTGAAAAATAATTAATTAAATTAAAATATAAATAAATAAATATCTAGCGAAATCATTTTCCCTATAAAACTCACTAACAATTTGCCCCAATTTAAAGTGCTACACGCTTATATCACTAGCAAAGCGAATTTTATTTGATCAACTGTTACACACAGAACGCAAATATCTTTAAAATGTTTATCCAACTGTACATTACTTGTCCATGTGCTCTGCAGCATTTCGATAATCCAGCCAGCAACCCCCAAAAAGCCGCCCCCAAGGCCGTAGCCTAATACCAGTTACGGGTAATGGGTAATGGGAAATGGGTAACGGGTAACGGGTAGCGGGTAACGGGTAGCCTTGTTGCCTTCTGTGTTAAATCATCAAGAGTGTCGCCCAAGCTTTCTGGTAATCAAGCGATACAGAGACATGGGCCCTAGGGTGAGGGCTGACTATGGGTTGGCAGGTATTTTGAAGGCGATTGTCGGTTTGGGTTGTTCGCTTTAGCAGTTTGTGCCACAAATTTTGCAATCAGTTGCAAAAGTAGCTGCTGCTCAGATACAGATACAAATGCAAATGCAAATACAAATACAAATACGTATGTATACTCGTATGATGATGAACGTACTCATGCTGCCAATGCCAAGTCCTGCTGCTGCTGCTGCTGCTGCTGCTGCCGCGGTTGCAGCTTAAGTGTTAAGCGTTATGCACAGACAGAGCCAGAGCGAGAGAGATGCAGTGGGAGAGTGGGAGAGAGATAGATAGAGCAGACAGGCTGTAGCTTTGGCAATCGGGTCCGGTTTACTTCATTCTCGGATTTGGCCCCATCTGCAGCCTCTGGCACAAATTCCGAGTTGTGCAAAGGATTTGCGCACCGCCCGCCCGCCCTTGGCTGGCCGCCCACAAAAAGGCATAACCCCATGATATAGACGCACAATATGTCGCCCGAATACAAATTCAAATAAATGCCAAAAGCAACAGGAGGCAACACATTTTCGGAATTATAAGCAAAACAGAGCAGGATATGTGAAACAAAAAAGCATGAGGCAGGCCGTAGCCAGAGCTGAAGCTAAAGTTCGAGCAGCAGCAGCAGCAGCAGCAGCAGCAGGAGCAGGAGCTATAGATGATTGCAAATGCAGTTGCAGGTGCTACCGATTGAGTTAAGCCAACATCATGTACTACTCTACTGCTCTGTGCCCCTGCCTCCAGCCGTTCGTGCGTCTCGCCTGCCTCTTAGGCCAAGGCCTTGTGTGCCTTGCTGTGTGGAACAGGAGTCAGTTAATCCTTATCTGCTACGCACTGGAAATTCGACAGCTTTTGCTTGCGAGCTTCAAGTTTCGGGATTTAAATGTACTGCAAAAGCAAATCGAATTCAATCGAATTGCAGCAGCAGCAGCAGCAGCAACAGCTGCAGCTCGAAACTGAATCTCCCAGCTGAACACTAAGTTTATCTCCAGTCCCAGACCCAACCCCAACCCCCAGCTATAAGCCCATCTACATCCGCATCCACATCCTTTGGGCACCTTTTGTGTTGTGCATAAACTAGACAGTGCGCATTACGAACAGCTTAAAGTCTTCAGCGACGCATGTGGCCAACTTTCCACCTCTCTCTCCCAGCTCACGCCCTCTCTCTCTCTCTCTCTCTCTCTCTCTCTGAGGCTAGTTCTCTCTACTGACTTATAATCAAATAAATACTTTGGGTCGTCGTGTTGGAAGCTCTGTCTGCCCCTGGTACACACTCGCTGCCACGTGATTATCAAGATACTTTGAAGCAAACAATAATAAGTGGAAATATAATTGTATTAATATATGTGATAAAGGATATTCACGACTAGTAGATGCTTCATTTTTTTTGGACTAGATCTATAATTTGGAAAACTTTAAAATAATATTTAAGGCCATTTCAAGTTTTTATTGATCTTATCTTAGTAATACATGAACTCTTATCTACTGCATACAATATATATATATTTATGAAACGTTTTATATTTTATCAGAAATTGGCATACTATGAAAATTACTGCTTTAAGTTATCGTAATGATCAGGTCGTCTTTCCGAGGTATGTTAGTGCTCATAATGCAAATCAGATAGTTAGATAAGATCAGATAAGAGACAATTTCCAATAATTGGCATACGATATTGGATTTACGATATTCCATAAAAGATATGCTATGTAGTAGATTCGGTATACGATATTCGACAGATAATGTTCAATATTTGCTATACGATATCCTATAAATGATCATCGACATACGATATTCAACATACGATATTCGATATTGAATATACACTTGAATTATTTGATATGCGTCAGTTCATATGCGATATTCAATTTTTCACATGCTTCCATACACGATATTCAATATTTAATGTACGATATGCCAAATTTTCAGATAATCCAACTGCTACAACTACACTTACCAGAGTCAAGACTTAATAGTACTGTGTCGATATTGCTTTATATGTGTGCATATAAAATAACGAATATCGTATATCGAATATCGTATAGATATATCTTATCATCAGTCTAATAATGTGTGCCAATGTAGATTCAAGCCTTATAAAAATACTATATAATATATATGTTAAGTTATACAAGAGACCAGAACCAACTATACTAACTGTAATGCAGAGTATAGCAACAAGCAGGACAACAACAGCAGCAATAGCAGCAACAATGATAAATCACTTACGATAACTTTAGCTAGCTACTTGTGGGCATATGTGTGTAGGTGTATTCCTCTCTGTCTGTGTATGTGTGTGCATTGTATTAATACACAAGTGGAATTACATTTTGGGTTTCTTAAGCATGTTTTGGCATATAGTTGTAATTAGGAGCTGCTGCTGCTCAAAGTTTAGGCTTAGGGCCAAAAGGCCGACCAGGATTCTAGCCAGGTTAAGTGTATGCATATGTGTGTGTGTGTGTGTGTGTGTGCACTACTTAGTATGTGCACACCTACACATACACACATCTCTCATCTATATATGTTATATCTTTCAACTAAGCTCTTTCCATTTAAAAAGTTGACAACTTTTTGGTTATTCCCTGATCGTTTTTTTTTTGTTTTTTCTTTTCAATATCGTTTCATTGAGCAACATTTCGTGATAATTAGATAAGAATTTTTTCCTTTCCACATTAGATTAATGTATATAAAGGCCAATTATGATTCATATTCTTGAAAAGTTTCTATAGTTGATGGTAACAAATTATCTATCAGCATGATAATGTATGAGCTTAATGGATTTGCGAAACAGTTAATTTTGGAGCTGTGCGTAAGTCAGGCATTACTCATAGTAAATATCCGAAAAGAATAAAATTAGTATTGGGTACATTTACTGGCAGTTTCAATGAATTCATACAGTAGAAGTAGAAGTAGAAGTACGTTTACTAGTTTTTCATAGGTACAATTCATTATTTAATGGAAGGATACACTTCTTGTATTAGGTTCATTATTTTATTAGGTACACTTTATATATTCTTTTATTTAACTGTGATTTCATTATAAGTCAATTCGGTACATTATGGGGATTATTATTTAATTAGGTACAGTTGATACATTCTTTGATTCCAATAGAGTACTTAAAAGAATTTGTAGGTAAGTTTAGGTACAATAATTGTGTACATTATTAAAGTGTATTTGAAGTCGTTTTGGTGATAGGTACATTGAAATTAGCTTCATTTGTACCTAATAATATTATTTGGTACATTCCATTAATGTATAAGTTTATATAAGTTTATATTTGAAGTTTACGAAATCTCATATGTACATTCGTTTCTTTTTTCACTTGAAATGTCCATATAAAGTACTTATTAGGTACATTTTAGTATAATATTTCAATAGAATGTTAATGTTAAGGTACTTTTCATTGTCTTAATTGAAATGAGTATATAAAATATAAAGGCATAGGTACAGGTACAAATAAAACTTTTCGCTTGAAACGTATATTGGGTACACTTCTAAGGTACATTTGGTTTTTTTAGCTACATTACCACATGCCAGTGATATGTATGGCTATCTCTATGGAACACCCTTTGGGCACTTTGTTTTTGATTGCTAATCATATGGGCAACATTCCTTTAATCCGCTAATGCCCATTTGCATGAACAGTTTTAAGTCCTTTGAACACAATCATCATCATCATCATCATCATAATCAACTTTAACATTAGCTAAAGCTAAACGAAGTACAATAACAAGAATCACAACCACCACTACCATCCGTGGCAATCACCGACCCAACCCCTGCCGCAACATCAGCACCACAAAACCAAAGGACATTAGCTGTAAGCATCAAGTTTTCGACTTATCCACGACCTGGACCTCAAGCCAAGTAACTAACTCTGACTACTCTGCCCTCCCTCCCTCTCTCTCTCTCTCTAGCCCTAGGCAACACAGTATCAAAAGGGTAGCTTCTGTCTGTCTCTCTCTCTCTCTCTCCGTCTGTGTCGTCTGCTTTGCATGCGAATTTGGCGCCAAAAGTTGTTGGGCAACAACGAACTGCGACCAAAAAACTTTTTGCCATTGCGCCAGCCGGGCACGCATTTCGAATTTTGAAATCCTTTATCCCTTTATCTGGCTTTAGCTCTAATCCCATCAGGCACAAATGAAGAGAAGTTTCGTTGCTCCGTCAACAGCGACGTCTCCTTTCGCAGTTAAGCTTTTGTTTTGCCGTCGCCCTGTTTGCTTTCAAACTGCAGAGGCGAAGCGGTTGGGATTAGGCTGCCAGCTAAAGTAATGCGATGTGTGCGAATGTGTGTGCCAGGTGCATGACTCTCTCGCTCTGGAGTCTGGACTGCTAATCCCAATGCCAATTCCATCACCCGCACCACAAAGCTGTCCAACTGTCTGTCTAACTGTCTCTCGCTCTGCGTCCGTCAGTCAGGCTGGCAGCGCTTTATTGATCGCCTCAAGGATTATCCCAGGGCAGCTCCCAGCATATTGGGCCAAAAGCTGCCCTAGCTCAGGCCTCAGACCACATACACCCCCCCACCCACCAAACCTGGCCTTGGTCATTTTCAATTTGTGCACAAAAAGCGAGGGTTGGGCCGAGGCTTTTGGCTCTGCTTGCTGTAATCCGTTTGAATGCCCCTCCCCCCCAAACCGTCAATTCCCCAACCCCTTGCGGCAAACAAGAGACCAACCAATGCAGCATGCATAAATGGAAACGCACATGCCACATGTTGTTGTTGCTGTTGTTGTTGTTTAAAGCCAGTTGGCTTGCTGTTGTTGTTGTTGTTTTAGCCTTCATATGAATCATACGCAACGTAATCCCAATTCGTTTAAGTCGCTACAATCCATGCCAACGCCAACGCCAGCCAAATTATTTGCCATGACTGGACAGGACGTGCCGCAGAGAATGAGAGAGGGCTAGAGATAGAGGGAGAGTGTAAGAGAGAGGGAAGACTCGCGCTGGTCGAGCATATTTTCGCAATAAAGTAGATCCCGCATTAATCCCAACGATTTTGTGCTCTTGCCCATTGCGTGCTTTAGTTGTCCATGTGTGTCTGTGTGTGTGTGTGTGTGTGTGTGTGCGTGCTGGCAATGTTTGCGTCTGTGTTAATCCTTAAACCAGCAGCGCAGCCAACGTCGCAGCCAACAATTGCAGCGAGAGGCCCAAAACGGCAGCAGAGGCGGGGCTCAAAGGGGAGACAGGGGAACGCACCACACACAGCGTGGCAAGAGCAGCAGCAGCAGCAGCAGTGACAGCCCCACAGTTGAAGTTGGCGGATAAAATGACGTCGACGGCGACGGCGACGGCGACGCCAACACTGTCGGCTGCTGTTGCTGATGCTGCTGTGGGGATTAACTTTTTTCCAGGCAAACAGAAAGAGAGAGAGAGAGAGAGAGAGGGCATTGGAGGCCGTAGATGCTGTGGCGTTCAGCATTTCGAGGTTTGGGGTTTTGCGCGTGTGGGCGAGGGATTTAATTTCGTGCGGGATTATTATTTCGGATTTAACTCTTCGTTTTATGGATCGCTTGGTATTATAATGAGCAGTGGCGTCGTTTGGCAGCCCATTAAGCATCAACACGGTGGGAGGCGGAGACGGACGTCGGACGTTGGCCGTCGAACGTCTGCTGTGAGCGCAATGTCTATAATAAGGTCACATTTAGGCGTAAATCAATTGTTGTGTAGGCCGTTGGCTAAATTTTTATAGAATTTGTAATGCTCTTTTAAAATAATTGAAGTAGCTGAGCTAATTTATATTAGAATACATAGAAATCATATGGATATAATATAATATTTAAGCAAACATATTTGTAGGCCTAAAGTTTCAATGGTAATATACCATAGAAAAATCAACTAAAACCAAATTTCTTCAGATGATAAACTGAAATGTTTTTTTTTTGCAAATTTTTTTTTTTAGAGATCTTGAGAACCTGATTGAATATTTTACTATTTTTTAAGCAACCCGCATATTTTCTGAGTAATATTTGATAAGCACATTTATCTTATATTATCGTGAGTTTTATCTAGTTGTAAAATTTTCGAAATATTCATACGCGCCTTATCCAATATTTAGTCTAGGTTCTAATCAATGCACACCTCTTTTATTATATGTTCATATAACATTTATACATATGTATATAGATTTATACAATTCGCCGCCTATGTCTTATAACCCGCTGCGGCATTATAAACTCGGGTGTATTTTTTATAAACCAAAAAACGAAACCCCATGGCAAATGCGGAAGGGGCGACTGTGGCAGCAGTGCGAACCTGAATCCATTATAGCGTAAGCTGTTGGCAATACACACACACACACACACACACACACACACACACACACACACACACACACGCATACAGAGAGAATTATCCGAAAACGAAATGACATCCCTTGGAAATTAATCCTTAATTCCATTCATTTCGTATAATCCCTGAGATATACTTTGATAAGCGTAATGCGGCCCAGGCTCAACGAGCAGCGCTGAGCATTTAAGAGCGAGAGCGAACGAGCGAGCGTATCTGTGTGTGCGAGCAGCAAATGTAATGCCAGAGAGCCGGGCCACATGTTGATATCTGCGGCTGCCATTGTGTTTGTGTGTGCGCGCGTGTGTGTGTATGCGCTCTCGCGTTCGCTTGCTCGCTCGCTCTCTTGCTTTTCGGCTCTCAGTCTCTCTGTCTCTCTGTCGCTCAGTTTTGTGTGCGTGTTTGCATCGCATGGGGCGCCAAAACGTGCTGTGCGCTCCGCATTGCTTTTCAGTATCGTACCAAACATGCTGGAAGAAGGTTCGTCTTACATTTTGCTCTCTTACTCATTCTCTTTATTTTGAATTTATTTTCGTGTCGTATTTTTACTTCGCGCCGGTTTCTGCATCTTGTTGTTGCTGTTGTTGTTATTCTTATTTTGTGCGTTGGTGTGCAATTGGATTATGTTCTGGGTGCATGGAGGATTAAGCGTGCGCGCATGTCTAAAAGGCATCTGTGACTAAATTATAAATACCAATACTAGTGTCCATCCATATATGGATATTCATATACTATCTGGCATCAAGTATCTCGATTATGAATGAATGTGACTGCAAGTTATTAAGTGCGATATAAAAGTGACCTATGCCAAGTGTTAAGTGAACCCAAAGACCAACAGCAAAAACAAGACCATGTGGAGCCGGCATGTGCAACACACACACACTCACTCACACATATAGAGAGGAGATTTGGTTTGTGTCGCCAGACGAGATTTGCCACACCACTGTCAAGTCGCATTTGTCAACAAAGGCAGACGGCAGCAGGGATAGCACTAACAACAATACCTCACACACACACAGAGGCAGAGGCAGAGAAGAGCTCACACACACACACACTCAGACACAGACAAACGCGCACAAATGAACTTAAAAAGCAGAGCGAAAGCTTTTAAATCTGTTGCTTTCGTGCAGGCTAATCCCTATGAAGTTCACTAGATTTTGTTTTGTGCTACTGTTTGGCATCCCAGTGGAGCTTACACACACACACATACACATACATTAAGCTGGCAGCAGAGAGATGGCACAACAACAAATACAAACACAACAATGCATAACAATAACAACAACAGAGCCGTCGCGCTTTTGCACTCAAGACAGCGGCAAGTGCGCTCATCCTAGCGCCTAACCAAAGACACACACTTATAGACACACACACAAACACACACAGATTCACATGCTAAGCCGCAAGAACAACAACAACAACGTGAAACACACGTAACGCTCAACAGGAATAAGGCTGTGAAAATAAAATAAAGGCTAAAATGATAAGTGAAAGCAGCTGACGGCAAGGGAATAGGAGGAATATAATAGTAGGACTGGGAATAGCGCAACTAGCGTTGCTTAACTAGCACACTAACGCTCTCTCGCTCACCCACACTCGCTCTCTTGGCGTGTGTGTGTGTGTGCTTGCGTGTGTGTGTGTGCAAGCAATTAGGATTCAAGCAACAGCGTTTCACAGTTATTTAGCTAACCGTATGCTCACTTATTACGCAGCTAATAATAGAGTCTGAACTGATTTCAATTGGCGGTGAGCAAAACAAAATACGATGATCAGCAAAAGTAATTTTAATAAGTATTAAAAGATCGTCTTTGATACTATTACTCATGGGCGAGGGTAGTCTCAAACGTTTGTGAACAACAATAATAAGCAAAGATTTTTTTATTGAATTTACTTTCTCTAATCTTTTATGTACATTAAGGGCTGTAAGTCTTAAAACAACCCCCAGGTGTAGAAACAGTTGGCAATACCCAAAGGATTAGTCTATACTAATCTATGCGTACTGTTCAGGCAATTGGAAAATTAGATTTTAATGTTCAAATCATAAAGTGGATGACAAAGCTCCTTTAATATCATAAGTATCTTTAGTCCTAACCTTATAATATAGGGTATTTCCTAGCACATCATTCTCTACATTTCACGCTTCAAGCAGCAATGGCTGCCTATACGATTTTGTAATTATTCAAATTACTTTATAATTAAATGCTTGGGGTGTGTTTTATCTATTAACATATTTAAAAGACTAAAAGCTATAATTTTGATAAGTTTTATAGTTTATTAAATATTTATATTCACATTTTAGGAAATTTTTTTCCTTCGCTTATCTAAATTTTAGGGTGGGGCTATGTCGGCCTATAGATTAAATATTGTATTTTTTTGTAATTATTTTTAATTTTTATTATTTGCCGTTGTTACCTTTTTATCATAAGCCCAAGAAATGAGGGATTTCACAATTGTTGTTATCATATAGTCGATAAATATTATTGTTGTTTACCGATAACAACAAAGTTGTATTTTGAGTTAGGTAAATGTTCAATATTTCACATAATTAGGCAATGATTACATCGAAGTTCTGCTTCAACTTAAAAATTTGGCATAAAAAAACAAGAATTTCCCTTAAGTGGTTCAGAGCTGGCGAAAGCCGCTTTAAAAATTCCCTTGTTCTTTTTCCCTTTTTCAAGTATTTCCCTATTCAATGGCAATTGCCCTTTTAAGCTCGTTGCGTGGCTTCTGCTGGCAAATGACTCCATGTGCAAGGACATGCTGCATTGTTGACTCCACAGGCGGTTGGCACACATAGCCACATGAAAAAGCAATGTAGATAAAAAGTTTGCTGGCATTGAGTGAAATCGCAAAAAATTAGCAGTTAATCCCCTTAAATTGAATACCGCAGATGGTGTTGATGTTGATGCCAGTGACAAAGAGCAACAGCAACAAGAACAACAACAACATTCACATAAACAACACTCAATTCACACACACTAAAGCCAGCTACCAACTAACGCCCCAAAGCGAAAAAAAAACAACACAAAAAATGTTATAAATGAATAAAGCTCTATATATATATATATATATATATATAGGTGTGTGTGTGTGTGCGAGTGTGACCACGCTTAATGCGGCCTGGCAATTAGCCAGAGTTGGCCACATAATACGCGCGGATAAATGTATAAGATTTGAAGAGCAGGGCAAAGAGCAAAGGAGTGAGCGAGCGATGGCGAGCGAGAGCGAGGTGCAGAGAGAGGCGAACAACAGTAGACTGGGTGGGAGGAGTGGAGCAGTGCGAGCGGGACAGACATATGCATACATCTTTAGCGAGCTTTGGTTTTTGTTACTGTTTGGACTTAAGCTGTCAGCTGTTGGAGTGTGAGTGAGTGCATATATGTGTATGTGTGTGTGTTTGTGTGTGCGCTCTGCTCGCGCTGCGTAACCCGATGCAACTAATCCGCGCTGCAACAACTAATCAATGCAAGACACTGCATTGCGCCTTAACTGGCAAATCTCTACAGAAATTTGCTTAATCCCCAAAGAAAAAAAAAAAACATGCAAAGAATAAGATGCCAAGGCATAATAATAATAAAAAAAAAAAATGAAAAATGTAGAGTGTGCGGGGCAAAGAAAGAAAGAAAGAATTATAATGCCACAGCGTAAATCCCCTCCTCAAATTAAGCTCCTTGGCAGTCGGCGTATCGGCGGCAGCGCTGCCAGCGCACCCTTTTACGCTTTTGTGGTTGCTTTTCTACTTGCTGTTGTTGTTGTTATTGTGGCAGCAGCAAAAGGTTACGCTTAATGCAAATACGCTGCCGCTGTCGCTGCTGCTGTCGCTGTTGCTGCTGCCGCGCAGAGGATCAAATTTCATCCCCACCAGACAAAGCCCAAATACCCAAATACCAATGCGAAAACGGCAAATGCGACACTGACACCAACACGCCAGCGGCATCCACAATGACATCCACATCCACATCCATATTCACATCCACATCCACATGCACAGCCGCATCCTTCTGCTCAGACTTGAGTCGACGACGTTTGTGCGCTGGGGCCCGCAGGAGCTGCCGGCACTAATAAACCCAGTCGAGGCTCAACTGACTCATGCACGGCCCACAGCCTTCATTGCCGCCGCCACGCCTCCGTCTCAGCTTCGATTCAAAAGCAGCCAAAGCCGCTCATCTCAGCCGACCTCAGCAGCAGCAGCGGCGGCAGCGGCAGCAGCAGCATTCGCAGTTCATTGGCAGCGGATTAAGCTGAGAGCGCACTCTCGCAGCGCACGGCACAAAGACGCTTTGCCATTGGATCGATTTAAAATACAGTGAAATACTTGACAACAACAATAACAACAACAACAACCACAAGGCACAAATCATAAGAAGCAGCAGCAGCAGCAAAAAATTGTTTAAATGAAAAAAGTAGCAAAACGCAATGAACTAACTGCATAATACTCGCTCAAGACTAAGAAATTTATAATTTCTATTAAATTTATAGATAGAACAATATACGAAGAAATATATTTTTAATATATTTATAAATAAATCAGGATAGCTTGAATGTATGAAAGTAGTTTGAAACTCTTTGAGTCTGTAACTATTCAATTTCTGGCCATTATAACTCTAGCTTGCTTTTTTAGCCTTTTTTTTCTCGATTTGATATTCCAGCTAGGAGATGGAATAAGTAATAATATTTATATATGAACATATTCTAAAATTTGTAAAAAATGATGTATACAACATATTGGGAATTGTCTTTATGGGTCGTTACGTAAGACAAGAGGACAATTTTTCTCAGTTTTTCTTAAAAATATATAGTTTAAAAGAATAATTTACTTTTATATATATAAATCTTATTTAACAAATTTAATTTGCTTTTATTTAATCATTTCATTTAATAATTTTGCCAATTATTTATTTAATATATTTCATTATCCACGTCCGACAACCAATATACTCTCTCTTTTAAACATCTCCCCCGCCAAACGAGCATTTAAAATATTGTATAAAAAAAAAGGGAAAGAAGAAGATGGGGAAAAAAAAAAAAAATCATTCAGTTGAGTATTAATGGCCTCGATATGGCAATGGGTACGCTGGCTTGTGGGTAATATGCATAAGCACCATTAACTTGTACTTAAAACTGTGTGCGTGGCAGGGGTAAGCAGGTGAGCGGTGCCACGCCCCCCACCCCACCGCCAAGTCTGTGCTGTAACTTAAGAGCGTGGAAGGGAAGCGTCTTCAAGCGGATTATATTAATCAATGCAGCCGACAGTCGCCTCATAACCAACTAGGCGTATGCGTGTTCAGTTACACACTTTTAAAGTACATCTTATATATAGTATATAGTATATTTATATATGTATGTACATATATATGCCGTACTTATATATGCCTTTGTTTTTGCTGTGTCTCTGCTTAATTGAATCAATCGCGTGTTGTGCTGCCGTTCGCTCCTCAAAGACTTTGTTTGGCTTTAAGCAGGAAGATTTAAAAGCAAATGTAATGCTAGAGCAGTGCACAACTTTTATCTGCATATGCACAGATACATGTATATATGTATGTATATATGTGTGTGTGTGTGTGCTTACATGTGTACCTATATATAGGTACATAATTCACTTGGACACACACTCTCGCTGAGGTAGACTGCATAAAAGGCAAAGCGTCTTAAGCGTTAAGTAGGAGCAACGTAAATAAGTAATATTGATAACTAAAGTGATTAAGGTTGCCGCCATGTGTGGCAACTGCGATGACGACGATGACGACGACGATGACGATTCCCGACTGCGACTGCAAAACTGCGGACTGCGACGCCGACTGCAACTGCTGACTGCTGACTGTTGCTGTTGCTTCTGGCCTGGTTTTTGCTGCCAAAGACAATCCAGACAGCAACAGCAGCAAAAATTGATTTTTAATTTGTTTATAATATTAAGCAGACATTTGCTTAAATAAGCCGCTCAAGCTTCAAGGTTTAGCCTTTGTCTCTGCCTTAAATCAAAACTCAATTTATAAACAGTTCAAAATATAACGCAAAAGCCGTCGGAAATTTTGTATTCCGATAATTTATTGTTACTTCACTAGCAAGCGCGCCTGGTTAGAAATCCTATCAAAGATTTAATTGCTGCTGTACTTCCGGGTGTTACTGGGAACTATATTAATTAATATATATTTTATATTTATGTTTACTATATATATAAATATTTGTATAGCTATTTTCTCAATATTTTATCATTAAACAATTTTCTTGTTGAAAGTATTTTGCTATCTTTATACTTTTAAAATCATATATGGGCTATATATTCGTATATACGTAAAGTAAATCCTTTCATATTTGCATTTGAAAATTTCTCTCAGTGCAGCTAATTTGTCATTGCATCTATGGCAATCTGTTTTTAGCGTACTCTCCTCTTATTACTCAAAAATTCTCTCAGTGCATTTTATATTACCCTAACAGCCAATAGACCGAGTCTGAGCATATATCTCATTTAGACAACTCAACTTATCTCAGCTTAAAAACTCGCATGCGAGTCTCATACCTGCTGCACAATTTCCCTCAGTGCTGAGTCACCTCTAACAATGGCTCGTCCTCGAGAAGATGTCCTTAAACAAAGAACAAACAAAAAAAAAGCTCTGATCGATTTGAGCAGCTGGCAAATAGCACTCGTTGCCTCAGTCGCGTCGCTCTTTGAAAAGCGTATGCAAGTGTGATAATGTAACTTGACATTTGTGGCTGGCAACATATGTATGTATGTGTGAGAGAGAGAGTGTGTGTGTGTGTGTGTGTGTATTGTTAACTCCAATTGGCTGCTACCAGGGGGGTAGTCAATGACATTTTTGTTTGGTGCGCTTATTTCTGGTTGAGCTGCACGTCGCAGTCGATTTTTTGACATTTGACTCGCCGCGGCATAGTCCTTCGATTATTGTCCTTGTGTTTGCCAACATTATCGACATTTAAATCCCACTCAGTGCTGCCGCAGGACCAAAAAAGAGAGGAACAGAAAAAAACACACACACAGCGACAGCGGCTTGTTCTCCACTTGATAATATTTGAGAGATTCCAAATCCTTTTTGTGAGCGGCATTTCTTTTGTGTGGCTAACTGAGACTGTGTGCGTGTGCGTGTGTGTGTGTGTGTGATCACACATGACTGCATATATAGAGACAGCCTGCTGCATTTGGTTCTGTCTGTTTGCCTTATCCTGCGCTCATAATTTTAATCCTTTTTCTACATTTTCGGCTTATTTGCATTCATTGACATTTTCCAATATTTGTTTTGAGCACTTTTCGTCAGAGTCATTTGTTTATACATCTGATTAATGTTATGTCCTTAAACTGATTAGATGTGAGAAGTCAATGGATGAAAGATAGATAGTTTAGAGACAGATAGAGGGTGAAGATGGAAAATGAAAGAACAGATGATATAAGAAATAAGATAAATAGAAGATACATGGATTGAAGATAGAAAAAAAACATAGATTTAGAAAATATATATGGAAAAGGCAGGAGAAAAGAATGAAGAATGAAAGAAGAGAAGATAAAGAGGAAGAAAAAAAGAACAAATAAAGTAGAAGGATAAGAATAATTAGAATATAGTTGATAGAGAAAAGAGAGAAGAAAATAAATGAGAGAGAATAGCGAAAGGAGTAAAAATAGAAGATAAAAGAGAGAATAAACTAATAAGTAAAGAAAAAAAGAAGACAACAGAAAGAGAGATAGAACAGCTAGGGAAATATGTAATAACAGAGAATATCAAATATAGAGGATAGTAGATAAAAGAGAGAAAGCGAAGATAGAATTGAGAAGAGACTAAATGACAGGCAGCCTGAGTGAGAAGATAGAAAAGACAAGAGAGAAGAGCATATAGTATAAATATAGCAAAAATAAGTTTAATTTCTCTTATTGATATTATAGGGTATCTCATAGTCATAGCTTAAATAGCACGCAACTAACACTAGCTCAGCTATGCAGCTGTCTGGCGAATTGCGTTACTTAAATGTCATCAATTAATCAATGGACTCCTTTGCACGCTTTTATAAAGGAATTCGAATTAGTTCCAAGCACAGATTACATTTCCATTTCCATTACCATAAACACATAAACATATATACATATACATATATGTAAAGATATATATATATATATGTATATATATATATATGTGAGAGAGCTAGAGAAATCTCAACACTCAACAAAGTCGTTTGGCACTCATCAACGTGCTTTGACCAAAAATACACATCATAATCCTTTTGTAAGGATTTGGCAACTTCTTGTGATTTTGTTGGCCTCTCCCACTCAAGTTGCAACGGCTGGCCCCCTTTTTCGGGCTGCTTTGCTTTCTTTCTGGGCGATTTGTGATGGGGTTGGCGCGGGTCGAACGTTACGTAGCCAAGGCTTTGCTTGCATTCAATTATCGTGCGCAGTTGTCCATTGTCTTGCTGCTCAGTGCGGATGTCCTTGCTGCTGCTGCTGCTTGTCTTCGAACTCTTGGAACTAATGAAGTGCTGCAGTGCCTTAAGCAGCTGCTAATGCCACTAGAGCCGGAGCTGGACTCGGAACTGGAGTCAGAGTCGGAGCTGAAATTGTTCAGCTGCCTGCACTTGAACTCGAACTGCCGCCAGTCAGCCCAGTCAGCCCAGTCAGCCACTTGGCCGCATGTATAAGCATGTTTTCTGGTTTGCTTCACAGACAAAGCTTAGAACCACTTAAGAAAATCCATTCAGAGGACTCTCCGGCTGGTTTAGTTTTTCTGGCCTTACCACCCACGCATCGCCTCCTGCCACCTGCTGGCTGCCCAAATCAACATATCTGCAAGTTTTCTCTCTCTCTATATATATATATATATATATGCATATATATATATATATATATTGTTGCCAACAAAGGGATTAAATCCAAGACAGAAAACAGTGTATTGAGAGTGAGGAAGGGAGCAGGGGGCGGGGGTCGGTAGGGTTCACATATGCATAGTTTTACATGGTGTAAAGGACAAAAAATGAATTTATTACGCAACAAAACAAAAGTTGAGACAATTTAAATGCCTTTGCCCAGTAGCAGAGGCCAATTTGGCCCATGCTGAGACTAGAATGGGGTTTAAATAAATTACCGCTACGGGCCATGCTTATTTCATTAGGATTATTTTCGACTAACGAAGAAGTTGTTGTACGTTGCGTTGCCTTTGGCTTTGGCTTGGTCTCTCCTTGGCTTTGCCAGCCACTTTTACAATATTTACTGAATGATATTCCTTGATTTCCGGTATTATGTATTTGTTACTGACACAGAAAAATGCCGTCTAAACACCTTGGCGCAGCATGGGGGGAGGGGCAGGGCTGGGGCTAGGGCTAGGCCTGGGGCTATGACTGCAGCTCGCGAAAGCGTAAAGCGTTAAGAGAAAGAAAATGCTCGGGTTGGCGGCATTAATTATAAGCCGCTTAAAAGTTTTCAACATGTTTTCCCCATTCGAAAATACCCAAATGCAAAACAACAAAAATGTTGTTCTAAATAAACAGATATATAGTTAAATATATTTATATATGTGTGTATATATACATATATAAGTGGCATTTCGATCCACTGCTATATAATCAATAGTTAACTGAACGCCCTTAAGCCATGCTTAGTCTCTGCGCCACAGTTCAAGCCGAGCTCACACATTTCTGCTTGCTTTCTTTATTTTGATTCTACTTCAACTTCTTTTAGATCACAGCAAAGTCTGCGTTAAGTTCTTAATATGCAACAAAAACTTCAAATCTTCATGCCTTTACACTACAACTGAGAGACTTTAGCAGCAGCAGCATCATCTATAGTTAGTTGATTTTCCTTTGTGTTGGAAGAGTTTTGATGAGAGAAGTGCGAAGACAGGACAAGTGGCAGGGCTTAGACAAGGATATGCAACGGTTCAAGGTGTGAGAAGTAGGCAGTCATGCGTAAGGCATGCAAGTGTATGTGTGTGTGTGTGTGTATGTGTGTGTGTGTGTGTGTGTGTAAAGTTCTTAAGTAGCCTCAATGGCTGGCTCGGCATTATAAATTAAAATGCATGCATTAAAAATTCTACTGAAAAGAGTTTGCAATTAAGTAGGACTTAAGTTGAAGTGTAAATAAAAATGCATACACACACATACACGCACACATGGGCACACTTAAGACTTGCAGTTGTTGTTGTTGTTGTGGTATGAGTAAAGGACATCAAATTGCCTGCTTCGTGGCAACCAAAAAACTTTGTGGCAATTTCCTTAAGACTATTGCTTAATTTCCGGTCACTCTTACTTTCACACACACACACACACATGCACACCTACACACACGTAGACAAACATGCCTGGGCTGACACGTAAGTCCTTTAAAATCCTTCAGATTTTTCGTGCTGCTCTGAGCACTAAGACATTTTCTTTCCACTGGTCAACCACTGATAAGCAAATTCAAACAGTTCACTTGGCTTAAGCCAATGCGGTGGACCTTTGTCGCTCTACTCCGGCTTGGCCATCTCTATGGCAGCTGCTTGGCCAATGTCCTTTCGCACATTAGGCAAATATCCTTTACGGTTATTAAAACTTTGGCTCCGTACAATTTTAATTTGCATACCCAAATCACTCAAATCATTTTAATAAGTAAATTATGAACATTTTCTTATAAATAAACAATACACAATTTATTCGCAGCGACCCGAAAGGATAGAAATGAAAGGACAGACAGACAGACAAACAGAGTGTGTGTGTGTGTGTGTGCTGCCGGCAGGACTTGCTCTCGGGTCAAGAGACACACAAAAAAGCAGCTGAACTACAAATATTTGTTGCTTCACAAAGATATTTTCGTAAACTTACATAATCCTTGCCCAGCAGTCATTCAAATTGTTCTGCATGTGCCCAGGACGAGTGTGTCTCTCTCTCTCTCTCTGTGTGTGTGTGTGTGTGTGTGTGTGTGTTTCTTAGTTGGGGATTAAGTCGTTTTGATGTTGTGCGTAGGCGATTCATAATTATTGTTGGCTCTGGCCGCTTCTTGTGGTCAGTCAATTGGTCAATTTCTTAGAAGAAAGCCAAAAGCGCGCGCACACACACACACACACTCATATATATATATATATTTACCCACACACACACACACCCACACATACAAAGTCATATTACAATAAAATTTCAAAACAATTTCTGTTCACATCAATGCAACGCAAAACTTTTCAAAGATTAAAATCTTACCAAAAGAGTGCGGGGGTTTATTTGTGTGTTTGTATATATGTGTGTGTGTGTGTGCTTAGCTCTCACCCCTGCTAATTGGCCGCCTCTGGCTGTTGCGTAATCAGCCTCAAAGGGCCGCATTGGAGGGATGCTTGTGTTTGGGCTGTGCAGAGCAGCTTAGAGCTGACGTCACAAACACGAAGCGAAGCTCGAAACCGAAACACTTCAAATATCTCATTTATTTGAACTTTAAATTCAGATTGCGATAAGCCAAACGCAGTATATGGGTAATCAAGCAAGAGAGAGAGAGAGAGAGAGACAGAAAGTGTGCAACAGTTGCAATAGCTAAGCAATAGATGCGACTAAGAGATACCCTGTATGAAATGATGCCAGAGCTGTTAGAGATAAGAAGAGAAATATTTTTTGCAAATACAAGTTTGGAAAATATTTATATGTGAGAAGCACAACTAGTACATACCCTGTAAGCACAGCTAAATACAATTGGTAGCTACAAATCCTATTTAAATCAATTCTCTGGCAATTTTTTTTTGCATATTTAATACTTTCAACTCGACTAAGGCATACCCTGTAAATGTGTAAGGCTTGTATTTTGCAGTTAGAACAATTGTTATTTCAAAATAAGTATCTCAGTTCACATTTACTCAATTTCTCATTGAAAATGTACTTAACTTGACTTTGAATACCCTGTAATTGGCAAATTGTTAAATGATATATGAAAATGCCTTAACAAAGTAAAGTTGCCTGAGCTATTAGTATGCCATCCTGCACTACCTCTCCCATATACCCTGTATTTCACATTAGCATAGCAACAGCTTGACTTACCCTCGCTACATTGAACAAAATCTATTTTCACTTTGATCTCTTTGCGTAACCAAGCTTTAAATTCTTAAATGCTTACATAATCAGACACACGCACACTCACACACACACAAACACACACATACACTTACAGGGTATACAAAGTGCAACGTTTCAAGTCGATTGCCAGCCAATTGGCAACTTCATTATTATTATATTTTTTTTTTTTTTTTTTTTTTTGCCAGCGCGCCATCGACGCAGGTTAATAAATCTTAAGCTGCGACACAGGGCAAAAAAAAAAAAAACACAGTAAGAGAAAATGGAAAAGTCTGCGCGAGAGGCGAGCGGGTGGGCGAGGCTGGGAGGCAAAGCGACGACAGCGTCTAAGCCTATGCAAGTGGAGTTCATTACAAATCGTTTGTCAGCTTAGGGCAACTGCTGCGTGGCTTTTGGCCATTGAGCGGTGGGCGGTGGGTGGGGCTGTCTGTCTGCCTTGGCTAAGATTTAATGCCTGAAACGTTTTTAATTCAATTTACTGGCTGCGTGTCTCGATTATTTTTTTCTTCTTTTTTTTTGGCCACTGATAATGCTAATAAGGATAAGCGGCAGTCGCTCGGGGCTACTTAAGCGCTGCCTGCATTATGTCAGCAGACTGGAATACTGAATGTGCTCCTCCCGCCCCCTCCCTAGCTCAACACATACATAGGTAGAGGTAGCCATTTTTCGAGTACTATCAAATAGGCTGGGCGCGCAACATTGCCTCACTGAGCTACGCAACAATTAGCACACACACACACACACACACACACACACACGCACTCGCACTGGCCATGAAATCCGCTTTTGTGTTAGCCCCCAAATCATGGTGCAGGATAATGGATTTAATGAGTTTATTATTCGGTTGCAGTAGACGCATTTTCGCTGCATTGTTCGTAGCCGCCACAAGCGCACCTCGTTGGGTAAAGCAGCTGCTGCCCGCCCGCCCGCTCCACGCCCACATTAATTCACAGTAAATGCCAAAGCCAAAAACTGGTCAGAGCCTGGCCCTAGAGTCACGGCCCACTGTGGCACTGTTGCCCATTGTGAAAATCGAAAATCGTAATTGCGTATATTACCTAGGCTCGAACATGGGTTAAGCATATAGCTATATACACGTATATTTATATATATATATATATATATATATATATATATATATATATATATGTGCATTACGTATGTTTCATACTCGCCGCGAGTCTTTCGCTCTTTATTGTTGAAAATTGTACAAAATGAACAGAGGTTTATCAAATTAAATGAGCTGATATGTTAATGTGATATATTATGATTAATATATATATATATATATATATATATATATATATATATATTTGATATATATGCATCACAGTTTATATAGCATATGCTATAAAGGCATTTTGCAGATCTGTGCGCTGATATAGCTCTACTTATCTGACATATTTATATGCCTTTAACTTGTGCTGGCATTTCTCGTATAATTCATTTAAAGGTATTTTAATTATGTTGTGAAATATGTCCGTATATATGTCTTATCTATATGAAAAGTCTTTGAAAACGAGCTATGTCTGCTTCCCATTGAAACAAATCTCGAAGCTTAAATAATAAATAAATACAATTTCATTGATAAATAAGATTTGGTTAAATCGTGTTGATCATATAACTGACAAATCATTTTGATAGTGTTGTATATAATGAAGATTATATAAGATATAAGATTTGACTAGAGTCTATATCATATGACTGATGAGCGCAAGCATTTGATAGATAGAGCATATAGCTTTCCTGTTGCCACAGATAGTTCAAGTATTTTTTTAAATTATATATATTTCATATATATTTATTAACATATATCTAAAATTATATATATGTATATACGCACATATGTATATTTTGCTGGTTGATTTTTACGAATATGCTCATACAATTGATATATTTATTTTTAATGCCCATTGAGGATTTCATGGCAATTAAAAGATTTGCAGGCGCACACAAACAAGCCAACATACGCGCATGAAATACATGTATGTATATGTATATATATATATGTATTTATATATGTATTTATTTATAGTGAAAATCACTCATAATTGTGGCAGTAAAAGTTTCGGTCGGCGCGTTCTTTTGGCTGTTTTAAAACGCGCCCAAATGCCAATCGGCCAACAATCTGCGCTGCTTACAATTTTTATAATTGGAATAATTAATAATACCATTATGGCAGCAGAGGCAGCAGCAGAGGCATCAGCAGCGAGCGTTAAGCCTATTTGCAGTTGATGTCCAGAGCAGAGTCAGACTACCCTACAGCATCTATGCCCAGCTCTCGGCCTACCTCAGTGCGTCTCGCATGCCTCGCCTGCATTTGCCAGCATTTGGATGGGGCTGCTTGGGGGATGGGGAATGGGAGCGCGTATTTGCATTTGCATTTGCTATTGGCAAACAATTTTGGTAAATTATTTTTAAGCTCTTCATAATTGGTCGCAGCGAAAAAGTTGTTGCCCAAACTATTTCGACCAAAATGGGCTTAGGCCAAATGTTTGACTGATGGAAACCGAAAATTCTCTCAAGCCAAAGCCAATCAAATGGCCAACTAAAATATTGGTCTATAGGGTCCAAGTGCTAACCGCATTATTCATAAATAATTACGTTACATACATTATGCACACACACACACACACACACACACACACATACATATATGTATGTGAATATATTCATATTCATAATCCTACTTGATAGTGGGTAAGCGGCTAAAACCATTTTATGGCTAACCGCAGCATGCAATAATTTATTTAAATACTTGTGGGCGGCAAGGGGGCGTGGCAGCATATATACATACACGTATGTATAAAATATGTTTTAATTGCTGATTTTAATTTTGAGCGATTTGCACTTGGCGCCAGTTGAAGCGTTCGCAATGCATTACTAAACCGATTAGCTGCAGCAGCAGCAGCAGCAGGGCTGTAATTAGAAGAAGAACTTGTAGTTGATGGACTAGCAAATACCCAGTTAGTTACAATTGTGGCATAACATAATGCATTGAAACTGATTTTCAAGCTAATTAGAAACAATCAAATATACTTGATTATTCTTGATTAATGGATTGAAGTCAGATATTTCGTGAATCTCATTTGCTACTGAGACAAACTTAAAAAAAAAAAAAAAAACTAAGAAATGAACTAGTTCAGCAAATTGAACGTAAACTTTCAACTCTCTTTCTATAGCATCCGAATGAATGAAATTAAAAATATTCTACAATCTATATAGTTCCTTATTTGATGAGTGAACTAGTTCAGTAAATTAAACTAGAATTTTCGACTTTTCGAAGCTCCAAATTCAATATTCTATATATATTCTATATAGTTCCCCACGCGATGAGCGAACTAGTTCTCTAACTTTAGCTGAAATTTTCAGCTCTACTTCGATTCAATAAATTAATCTATTTAGTTTACGTTTTAATGAGTGAACTAGTTCCTTAAATTAAACTTAAATTCAACTCTATTTCGATAGTTAGTAATTCGATAAATTGAACTAGATTTTTAACTTTGTATATATACTAATATACTCTCTATATATTTTGATTCACTGAATGAACTAGTTCAGCAAATTCAATTGGAATTCTGAATTCTATTTCTAGATTTCTATTTCTATTTCTCTATTTCTATCTATTAAACTTGACTGATAATAAAATAATTATTGAAATCTAAACTCAATTTCCTTTAATAAACTAGCGATACGAGGTTGGTTCAATAAGTTTTCGAATTGATAAGAAATTTATTTAATAATTAACAACTTCCTTAAATCATTCTCATTATCTTTAAACAATTTTTGAATATGCTGACAGCTTCTCTAACTTATCTCTCCCTCTCTCTCCCTCTCTCTCTCTTTCTACTTTTAGCGAAATCGCTTCCGCTGCACTGCGTGGTTGAGTCGGTGCACTCGCTGCACGCCTCGCTCACCATCGACACGCGTCAGCCGTGGAAGCGTCGACCAAATATTGAGACAGACAGCTATGTGATCATTGCAGCGGCCACGCCCTGGAGCGAAATAGTGCAGACAGCGCTGCAGCGTCTCGGCTACTCGCAGGAGGTGGCCAACACAGCTCGAGGTGAGTAGGGGCAACAAACTGAAGACTATAATCATAATATTAATACTTGAACTCCTTTGCTCTCTCTCTCTCTCTCTCTCTCTCACTCTTTGGCAGGATCTCTCATCATTAAGCACTGGAAGCCCATACCCTTGGAAAAGATCTCCGATAATCCGGCTGTGCCGGTTAGCGACATTGTTGGCGAACTGACCTCCGTTATAACGTTGCGCATTGTCATCTTACGGCCGAAGACCTCGCCATTTGGCGAGATCAAGGACAAGCTCTTGAAGCTGCTTGTACTACAATCGCATGCCCTGCTGCGCTCCACCGGCTGCCCCCTGGATGAGGTGAGTCGAATATAGTGTGGCTCACTCTATAATATAGAGTCTATGTATATATATGATAGCTAATTAGACATTCACTTTGAACTTTGCTAACTTGAGTTGACAAAAGTTCTATAATGATGCCTAAGCGGTTTATCTAGCCTTACCCATTATGTGATAGTCGAAGAGGGAGAGAGAACGAGAGGGAGAGTAAGACAGAGAGTATGTGTTTTTTTTTTTTTAGTCAGCCCTTACCTAGGTGAAGCATAAGCCGCAGCTTAAAGTAAAAACTTCACAGCCAAAAACTCAAACCGCTAATTTGCGTGAATTGAGGCATAAATATGCACGCACACACATACACTTTCATATATATATATATATATATATATATATATATATATATATATATACACATGCATGTGATTCCTTGGCAACAAAAGTTTTGCGCCCTTTCTTAACTGCCTTCAATCAGCCATAGCTCGCTGTCTGTCTCTCCATCTGTCTCTCTATCTGTCTATATATATATATATGTATGTATATATATTTGTCTGCATATCAAAATTTGCTCGAAAATAATGACTACAAAGAAATGTTTTGTTAAGCCGAGTTCATTTATTTTGGTTCACTTAACAAATCCTTTGCTGCAATAGTTTTCATTTTTAATCAGCTTTGCGCTTATCGCAAAACAATTTACAACTACACACACACACACACACACACACACATATATATATATACATGTATATATATATTTATATCTTAGATAGGTTGAGCTCATTGTTGAGGCCCCAGGACTTAGTTGCAACTGTTGGATCATAGTCTTAAATGGTTTGCAGCGAGCAGCGCATGACCCACATCTAAATCCCCCAACTTGTTGACAGTCAGTCATAAATCACAGACTTAAATATATATATATATATACTGACTTATATATATATATAGACATAACACTATCGGAAATCACGACCGAAATACCCTTCAATTGATATTGCGACTGATTTTATTGGCCCTGATTAATATTAGCAAAGCGCTTGGCTCTAATCACATGATAAGCATATATATTCCTATAATTCCCATCACACACACACACACACACACACACACACACACACACACACACACACACACACACACACATGTTGTGATAGCGTTTATTTGTCCCGTGGCTTCTTCACTCATTGCGAAACGATATGAAAATCAATTTAATAATTGCTCCACTCCTCCTCCCCTCGCACTCCAATGCTGCTTCTTCTTCTTCTTCTTCTTTTATTTACAATTAGTTGTCTATAACACCAAGACAAACGCCCCGCCACGCCCCGTCCCATCCATACTGCGTGCAGCTTAAGTGATTTGGGGCGCCTCCTCCTTAGCTGATAGCAAGCAGACATTATCTATTCTACTATATAGAAGCGCACGTATAGTGGAGACGTAGGTATCTCTGAGCATTTAATACGGCATAACAGAAACCCAACTCCAACTACTCCCCCCCCCCCCCCCCCCCCCCCCAGACACCATCAGATATACCCATTTATATATACATATATATGTTTATAATAGATAGATAGATATGTGCGTGATTGCTAGCCCGGAAAACGAAGAACTAACGAATTCATTTCTATTTCTGAACATTAAATTCAATTTTAATCGCATAAGCTGTTGTCGCTCCCTATCGACCGCATGGGAACTATCTATTTATCGCGCCCTACCTCCAACTCGTTCTACTCTTCCTCTCCCTCTCCCTCCCTCGCTCTCTTTCTATCTGTATCTCTGTTACTATTCGTTTTTGTGGTATCAGCATTTCAGTATTACTCGCGCACCGCCAACATTTATGGCTAAGTAAATCCCGTCCACTTGAGGGCCTTAACCGAACGATCGAAAACCCCAAACCAAACCAACTTGGCCCATGGCTTAGCAAACTGTGATTTTTTATGACAGTTGCCAGACAGTTCACTCGAACGTGGCGTCCAAAGAAAGCCCAATTGATGTGTCAATAATGATGACATGCCATGGCATGGCCTGACATGTGCTAAAGATCAGCTAGCATAGGCTACGCCATAAATCTATACAAATTTCTAGATATTTCGCAACAAATATATATCAAGTGAAGTCTATGATTTCTTCAATAGATCTAAAACTATGCTAGGCCAGATATCTATAGAAATTCATAGGTATTTCAATTCGCACATAAACCCCTAAGTACAGTCTCGCTTCTTTTACTTAGTCGTCTATTGCAATTTCTAGATATTTCACAACAGTTTCAAATTGATTTCCTTACAATTTACACAAAAATTTCTGAAGTACAGTCACAGCTTTAGTTCTAGAACTATGCTAGGCCATATATCTATAGAAATTCCTCGATATTTCAACAGATTTCCTTACAGTTCACACACAAACAACATAAGTACAGTCACGCCTTCTAATACTTGGTCGTCATTTGCTTCTATACAAGAAAGTCCAATTCATGATTAAAAAAAATTCCATAATCATGAATTGAACTTCCAAAATCCATAGGAATTCCCAGATATTTCCAAAAATTTTCAATTGATTTCCTTTCAATTCACCTCCAAAACGCCCCCCCCCCCCCCCCCCCCCCCCCAAGTACAGTCACGTCTCTAATACTTAGTCCTGCTTTATTATCTATTCCTTCGACAGGTAACGCTCTCGCAAATCTGTCGCAGTTCCCATCAGAATACGTATGCTTTGCCCGGACGAGAGATCTCTGATGAGCTGCGTCGCAAGTTCGATCAGTGGTGGTCGAATCAGCTGTCGCCACAGTCCGCTATGACGCCAAAGATGCTGCCGTTTATGTCGGCGCCGTCAACGGTGCCCGTGGTGCCCGGCGACATGGACTTTCCGGTGGGCACAGCCATGGCTGCGGCTGCAGCTGCGGCGGCTCATGCAGCTGGCGCTGCTGCCAATCCGTTGGGCGCCATGAGCAGTCGCGAGTCGTTGCTGCTGGCTAACGAGGCGGCTGGGCATCATGCCAATGCCGCAGTAGTGGGCCAGGCCCAGGCGGCTGGCCATCATGGCAATATGCTGGTGCATCCGATGCACGCGAGCATGCATCATCATCATCATGCTGCGGCGCATGGCGGGCAGTATCCCAGTCAGAAGACGCGCATGCGCACCAGCTTCGATCCGGAGATGGAGCTGCCCAAGCTGCAGAAATGGTTCCAGGAGAATCCGCATCCATCACGCCAACAGATCCAGACCTATGTGGTGCAGCTGAATGCGCTGGAGTCGCGACGCGGTCGCAAGCCGCTCGACGTGAACAACGTCGTCTATTGGTTCAAGAATGCGCGTGCGGCACAGAAGCGCGCCGAGATGCGTGGCGGCAGCCTGGGCAATGCGATGAGCGCTTTGGGCCATGCGGCCATGAATGGCTATCTGAGCCAGCATGCGCCGCTGGGTCAGAACTCGAGCAGCAGCGCTGGCAGCCAGCCTTTGAGCATGGGCAATCTGTCCATGTCGCATGACTATCTCAAGAGTCCGATGAGCTTGAAGTCCGAGGACATTGATACCATGTCACAGCACTCCGATGAGCTGGAGGAGGAGCCTAGCAGGCCCAGCACGCCACAGTTGCCGCTCTCGCTAACGACACACGAGCGACATCGCAGCTCGCCCATGCTCGAGGACGATGACGATGAGGAGCAGCAGCAACAACAACAGCAGCAGCAGCAGCAGCGCTCAAAGAGCGTCAACAGCGATGTAGTCAATGGTGTCGAGGAGCATGACGAGAAGCCCATTGTGCTCA
This sequence comes from Drosophila koepferae, assembly GCA_030914345.1. NCBI lineage: Eukaryota > Metazoa > Arthropoda > Insecta > Diptera > Drosophilidae > Drosophila > Drosophila koepferae. The sequence goes on from JAUESR010000205.1 coordinate 2,503,671, forward strand.
AGGCAAGCGATGCTGCCGAGCTGCCCGATCAGGATAATTCCAATTCCAATGTCAATGCGGGTGCTTTAGCAGAAACTGCTGGCAATGACGAGGTCAGCGCTGCGGCCAGCAACAACAGCAACAATACCAGCAGCAACAACAACAACAACAATAACAACAACAACAGCAGCAGCAGCAACAACAACAACAACAGCGACAACAACAATGAGCAGGAAACGGTAGGCAGTCCAACCAAACGCAGCACGCCCAAGGAGGAAGAAGATGAGCTTGACATGGATGAGGACGACGATGACAATGAGCAGGACACAAGTCATTTGGATGAGTTTCGTTCACCCTCGCCAGATCTGGCGGGCAGCGTGACGCCGCACAAGGATCAGCTACCCTTTCCCATGGTGCCCAATTCGATGTTCTCGCAGTCGTTCATGTACATGAGCCACTATATACCGGCCTTTGGCCAGGCAGCTGCCGCTCATCCGCATGCCCATCATGCGGCGGCTGCTGCAGCAGCGGCTGGACTGCAACCAAACGCACTGATGGGCGGCGCCGGACTCAACTTGTCGAGCATTTCGAACGAGGAGCGACGCAAACGCAATCGCACCTTCATTGACCCAGTGACCGAGGTGCCCAAGCTGGAGCAGTGGTTCGCCATGAATACGCATCCCTCGCACAATCTGATACTCAAATACACCGAGGATCTGAATACGATGCCCTATCGGTAAGTAGTGAGAGAGAGATAGAGAGAGAGTGGGAGAGAGTGGGAGAGAGTCTTTGCCTTTATCTAACTATAATTTCTTTCTCTTTTTTTTTGCTTTGTCTCTTTGCAGTCAAAAGTTTCCACGTCTGGAGAGCAAGAATGTGCAGTTCTGGTTTAAGAATCGCCGAGCCAAGTGCAAGCGGCTCAAGATGTCGCTCTATGATAATAGCCAATGCGGACAGCTGGGCGGCCTCGGCTCCTTTGTGCCCAAGTACGAGGAGCGCGACTAAACGTGCTCGCTCTCTTTCGCTCCCCCTTCCTACCATTTGTATATATTGAAAGTAAAAACTAACCAACTTAGACTTAACTCCAATGCAACTCTATGACAAGTTGACAAGTTGACAAATTGACAAATTGATAAATTGAGCAGAAAGCAAGTTGAAATTCCCTTAGACTAACTAGTTAAGCAACTTCTCTTCAAAGTATTATAGCCAGAGCTATTATCTAGAACCAGTAACCAGGCCCAGTAAGCAAAAAGAAAGAATTAGCAAAGAGAGAAAAAAAAAGTAAATTAAACTAATAAAAAAGCGTAAAGAAAACTTAGTTAAAAATTAAAATTAGCTAAAGTAAACGTACTTTAATTTATCGCAGAAAAACAATTCAAACAGTTTTTGTAGCTCGTAGCATCATGAACTAATCAAATATCTAATTATACATATATATTACTATATAACACTAAATATATATATGGAAATAAGTTGAGCTATTCAAACAATTTGCAAAGTTAGGAGTGTAACCAAAGAAAGCCAATTTCATGTGTAAATATCTATGCTATACATATACATATATATCTTTCAATATCTTATATATGTATAACAAAACTCTATAGCATTGGGAATTTCTTATTTCTTTATAATAAATATTTAGTTTCGCCTTATTTTCTCGTACGTTTTCCAGCTTAGCACATATCTATGAAGACAACAAATGAAAAACAAAAATGAAATGAAATGAATAAAAAAAAAAAAAATTAATAAAATAAAATAAATTAATTAATCTAAAACATTTTGTATATCTTGGTATTTAATACCTGAAAATGGCATTACATTTTCAGCTGAAAATGCAGCTGCAATTGATTTCAAATTTAACAACTTAAAAAAAAAAAGAAAAGTAGATTCACATTTATAGCCACACTTGAAACGTGTTTAATATGAATTGTTCCACTAGATCCATAAGCATACAAAAGCCACAAAATATATATATATAAATATATAAAACAAAAACAAAAAATAATAAAAATTAAAAACCCAACTAAATTTACTTGTAATTTATTGAAAGCATAAAAAACACAAAACACACACAGACAGACACACACATACATATACATACATTATATTATAATATGTATTCCCAGCAATTATTAAATAATTAAATAAATACAATTTTAAATGTCAAATTTTTGAGCTAAACTCGCTGTGTTTTCTATTTGAATGGAAAGGGTAAGGCAAAGAGAAGAGGAGTGTAAAATTGATATGCTATGATTTCGATATAGATATTATATATTATATATATATGTGAGGTTTAGAGAATATTTTATTCATTTGTATTATTTTTAAAGCTTAGGCACTATTTGGGGTTGCCTAAGCTACATAACAGGTATTATTTTTATATAAATATTGTATATAAACGATTTAAAATAATACCCAGTTTTTTCAGAATTCTCTTCCTTGCCGCCTTCTATGCAATAAATTGGTTATATATTTTATGTTATTGAAAGATAGAAATGTGAAAAAAGCTGAAATAAGAGTGTTCCAAAGGAGAGTGGCCTAAGAAGATATATTTAAAGTAACTTAAGGAACCAAACCTAACATGATGCCTCATGACCTCATTCCCTGAACTGCTAGCAAAAGAAATTCTCGTAAGTTTCATTTGCAGCAACAGAAGCTAACTAGTTATATAACAGCTATCACTTACATTACAAAATACTATTTTAAAAGCAATATTTATTATAATTTCCGCTCACATGTGAAATGAAAAAGAAAGAGCCAACAGACTCATGTGCAATTGTATGATTGCCTTGCTGCTTGCTTCTGCTCGGCGGCTAATGTGTTTGGCAATTTTTCATGTGCTACAGGACTTGCTTTGCTTTATTTCTTTCATTCCGTGCTTTCTTTTTTTTTTTTTTTTTTTTTTTTTTGTGTTAGTCGCTGATAAGCAAAGGGGAAATAAATATGCATATATGAATGAAGAGAAAAGAAAAAAAAAAGAAACGCCTCCTGCTGCTGCTGTTCCTGTTGGCTACGCGGCGTATGAGTTATCTGCCATGGCGTAGTATATTAGCGTTGCCTTCAGCGAGATATGAAACAATTTATTAGCACCAAAGTTTGCTTCATTTCTTTTTACATTTCTTTTCGACCAAGACACACACACACACAAACACTCACACACACATATGCTGCTATAGATAGCTATAGGTGTATGCATGTGCGGACCAGCTCCTAAATCAGTAGTCAACATTATTTCTTATTTTAAGTACATATTTGAATGGGCAAATGGGTGGGTTGGTCTGTAGGTGTGTATGTGTGTGTGTGAGCGTGGGTGTGTGGAGGCTGTGCATCATTTGTTATCGCAAACTTTTAAATTAAAAATGCGAGGCTCAGGCAAGAGCAGCAGCAGAAGCAGCAGCAGTGGGCGTTTGGCAAATGTAGCTAACCAAATGGCATCACACAATTTATGGGCACAGCGCATATTAACTGGGCTTTTATTTATGAATATTAGAATGGAGCAATGTTGACTCAAAGTGCTTATCGGGTCATTTTGTAGGTATTATATATGTAACTGATTTAGCTAAAGATGTGGTAGGTGTTTTAAATAACATAAGGACCTCCTAGCTTTAGAAATATCTAATCTGCATTTGGCTGATCCAATGCTCTTTGACTAATGGAATATGTAAGATAGTTTTTTATAGCCATATAACATATAGGTCGTTAAGGAAGAAGAAGAAACCACATTCATCAACAAATACCAATCGCAATTCAAGAATTTCCTGTAGCTCAAGCCTTAATCTATATTTTAATTGACTATGCATAGCATCAAGTTCTCATAAGTTATCTCATTATTCAATAAAAAATAGATTTAAAACAAATATTTCATTGTCTTTATTTAAAAAATAAAAAGCTAAAAATAACGTAAATCTAGCTCTTCTTTCCTTGCACCCATTTCAGTTCTCCTCATATTTCACACAAATTCTCATTCAAATCGAGCTTTTACCCATCGCTGCCCCTTGGAGTATGCAATGATATTTTTCATTCCACAAATTTATTCACCTTTTGTCATTTCTGGCCGTCTGTTACTTCAGTCAAATTTCCGTTCAAAATGAGTTTTCAGCTTCGGCTGCCCTCTAGAGTATGCAACAGTTTCTTAGATTTTCACACACATGATGCCTTGGTTTTTAAGCCATAACTCCACCAAATCCTTGCACAGGACGAAAAGACACATTGTGTTAGGATCGTGTGAGCCATACGCATCGATCCCCATCAAAATTTTGGGGGGTTATCTAAGGATCCAGGACTTGGCTTGCCGAGGCCGCTCTGTAGCTAAGGAAAACACCAAAAACACGCTAAAACGGCAATAACTCGCTAACCGTAAGGACAATTTTGATGTAATTTTACTAGTTGGTAGTCCTAGTGACCCCATTCATTTTGACACCTCACTTGCCAGGATACGCAAGGATGCGGCCGAGCTAGAGGCAATTTTTGTTGCACAAAAAAGTCCTCATTTCTCAGCTGTTAGAAGGACTTTCGTCCTTCTTTTTGCATATTCGTCATCAGTGGGCCAAGGACTCTATATGATATAAAGCACATACTTATAGTCCTGTTAACGGCCAAGTTAAGGTGCCTGTTGGCCATATTTCGACCATACCCCTTGCAAAAATTTGAGTTGAAATTTTTTATGGAATCCTGAAAATCCTTGAATGTCAATCGATAGCTGTGTTGCTCACGAGCTCAAAAAGGTTTGCCCTTGCCAGATCCTTGAGGATATGGCTGAGTTATGGCTATGCAAAGAATGTACTGATTTTGAAAAATAGCTCCAGCTCAGCCATATACTTATAGATTTTGACAAAACTTGGTGCGTTTAGATCGAAAGGACTAACTGCATTGTAAATCGTTAAAAGATAGTGGGGTCATCTAAGGATCAAAGGACATTGTTGATCGGTAAAATCCATAAAACTCAGCCGTATCCTTGTAGATCCTGAAATTTCAGATGTCAAATAGTGTATAATGCCCAAGACTAATAGTTAGACAAAGGACATACGGATCGTCCTTTTGGTATTTAATTTATACTGAATTTTGCTTTGTATTAGCATTGCAGCTGAAATATTACAAGTCCTGGGTTTTTAGATGACGTCCTAAACTTTTGCAGGCGACAAATTCCGCTTCTCCTCACGAGCCTAAAGCACCAATTGTTTTTGTCCTGCGCCAGGATATAGCCCAATTAGAGTCAAAGGAATTTTTTCTTGAGCAGCAGCGCATTTAATTCGCAGCACAAAAGTATGCAAAGGAACCTGAAGGTTTGCAAATATGGTTCGAGAAAAAATAAAACGGATTATTTTCATCGGCTGCCTGAAAGTATGCAATAAAATTTTGACGAACTTCATTTGACGATCATTTCAAATTTAAATTTAATATTTATTTATATAAAAATTATAAGTAAATTAAATATAAAATAAATTTTACAAAATTCGTTATATTTATATTTATTAAAATAAATTTAATTACAGAACTAATAAAAATATGTTGTTTGTTTGTCCGCCAATACAAAGAGAATTCTCCGAGTTCCTTTTGGCCAGAAATGCTTTTGAATGGCCACGAATCGGGTTGGTAAAATGCATAAATATTTAGATGCTGCTCTGCAACAACCCCCAGAAAACTAAAAACCAGCTACCGACCACTGGCAAAAATGTTGGTTACAAGTGAAGCTGGAGTCGAGGTCGGAGCTGTAGCTGTAGCTGGAATTCCACAGAACTTTATCCATTAATTAAAATTGCTAACATTCTCGGCGCGTGGTTGGCTGCTTGGAGAAAGCACAGCGGCAGCCGCCATTTCGAGTGGCATTAAAAGTAAATACATAAACAGCTGCGAAAACATTTACATAGCTAACTGCGCCGCAACTCGCGGTCTGTCCTGCGGCCAGCCTTTTGCCAACAAAAATAAAAAACAAAATAAAATATACAAAGTAAATGAAAGAGAGCAAAATAATATACATACCTCATAATTTTCTTTGCTCAAGTATTTGCAGGTACTTACGTTGCATAAATCGTGCTTTACGCGAAACTTTTCCATACTTGAGATGGCATAATAATGTTTAATGGCAAATAAATCTCGTTTAATGTTAACATAATTAAGTGCAACTGAAAGTGAGGCTACAATTAAGTCGTGTGCGAAAGGAGATCTGTTATGTGAACAATTCAATAAGTTTTGGGCATGATTAGAAAAGAAAAATAGAATTTACTTTTTATAAAAATTTCTTAATTATTAATCTAACTTAAGTTAGCCGGCGCGCTCAAATGGTCAGAATTATTGGAGACTAAAGGGGTTAATAGGGTATGGCCTAAAAAATAAAAAGTAAATAAATAATAATAAATAAATAAAAAAAATATTAATCTATTCATGAATACTTACTCACCGTGTTCTTCCAAAATAATCCCCAATTGATATTTTAGACTCCCGCCAACGTTTTCTCTAACATATTTTTAATATATTCCTCATTCATTAACGCCTTTATTCATCCAATCATTGCGTAGACTTATTCTTTCATGGACTTCCATTGGAATACGAGAAAAAGTTCAACAGATCAGCTCGCGGCATATGGTAGTTGTAGCTTCATTAGACTTTTGCTTACGGTCATCAAATTTTTAATCCAAAAAAAAAAAAGGTGAATCCAATATGCAGCAAGTAAAAAAAACTTACTTCCTTTTTGGCATAGTTTCCTCTCTTATTCCTCCAGGTAACAACCAGAGCTGCCTGTATTGAGATAAAATATAAACATAATGAAGGCATTACAAATTTATAAATTCAATTGAAACTTTTACCTAATTCAAAACATGCATGCATCCTGCTCTCAGCTCCCAGCTCCTCTGCTAATCTCAAACTCTGCCAGCTCAAGTTCAATATTTGGGCATGCCCAGATCTATAGCTTCATCAAGTCTATCTAATTGGACTTAAGACGCCAAAATCTGCTTGTCTTTATGCTTTGTCAATGCGATTTATTGGCGGCTTTTCGTGCAGGCGCCGCTGCAACTGCGGCAAATGCTATAAAGGATAGCTGCCAATTCATTAAAAGGACATTTGAAGTAACTTTTGCTGCGCAATGCCACAAGACAAAGTTCTTTTCGGCAATTAATGTCCTTGGCAAATACACACAAAGAGAGAGAGAGAGCAAAGGCAATGCCAAAAGGCAGTGCAGCGCTGAAGAGCTGAAGTCGACATCTGTAGCTGGACCTGGGTCCGCATAAATAGTTTTGCGGCTTTGACTGATATGCGGGCCAATAAAACTAATGAGCGTGCGAGCCAAATAGTTGGCGGTGCTTCTTCTTGTTGTTGTTGCTGCTGTGGTTGGGTGGTTACATTTGCGGTGGCGGCGGCGGCGGTGGCGGTGGCGATGTCTATGGCACAACCATTTGCCAAATTGAGTGCGCAAAACAAACAAAAACGACAACAACAACAAGAAGAACAAGCAACTCGAGCGTACCGAGCGCAACTCAAATGAATAAACGCAAGTCCAATTAAATGGTCATAAGTAATAATAATTCCGCTTTGATTTGTGACATTCGCTATTCACGGCGATTTTCCATGCAGGAGGGTTCAAATGTCAACCCAACCACCACAGCAATGCTGCCCTCTGCCTTCGGCCTGCTGCCTGCTGCACTCAAAGCCAAATTAGTTAATGAGAGAGCATTGCCAAAAGTGTGTTCTATGCTGCAAGAAAATGGCAAATGGACAGAGGTTTAGACTACTGCAAATGGGTAGTTCTTAAAGTTTTTTTTTGTCTTCTATACAGAAGAGATCTTATATGTATGTATGTATGTATGATATATATGTATAGCCGAAAAAAGGCTAAAATGGTCAATGCACATAACAGGAAATGTTTTAATAATATATATTAATATTAAATGTTTTCCAATTTTTTGTTGATCGTCATGCGAATCATTGTTTGTTAAGCGAAACTCATTTTCCCACCAAAAAATGTGTTCGCTATGCGAAATATTCGTTATTCGAGACGTTCGTTAATCGAGGCGTTTGTTAATCGAAAATATACTGTACTTATACATATGCACATAAATACATCAATTCAGAGACAGGTTTTTAAGTATAATATTGAGGAAATTTATATACTTGAAGATTTCTAATCTTTATTTAATAACTTTCTAAATTCACTTGAAGATACTTGAAAATAATATCTAAATGCTATATTTATGTTATTCTTAAAAGCATTTCAGTCTCATTCAAAAGTCCTGAGAATTACGATGAAGAGCAGTACCCAGAAATCAATTTATTTTATTCTTTTTCCTTGGACTTTCCTCTTAATAAATTCCACAATCTGCAAAAAGAAAATGCATGTAAATTAATATATAAAATATAAAATTCATAATTAATATATAAAATAACAAGTAAAATGCATATGACAGCCTCAACTCTACTGAGCTGCTTCAAAGTATATATATAAAACTAGATCTATGCCAGATTTATTGTCAATTGAGCAGAGTTTTCCTTCTAATTACTAACCTCTAGCAAAAGTGTCTGCTTCCATATCTCTGGCTCACAGTTGGGTCAGCTGCCGCCCAAGCCCAAAGTGGAAGGAGTAAAAATAAAAGGCTCATGGCAAGCTGAGGGGCTTATTAAACCTTTTGCTGTAACTAGCTGGATGTGCCATTAAATGATAATAATTCTTGTTGAAGGCTCTGCCTAGGCAGGATTTAGCCAAAAATGAGCTACGTGCAGGCTGCGTACGTCCAGTCTCTTTCGCTCTCCCTGTGTCCTGCGTTGTCCTTTTTGCTGTTCCAGTTAAGATATTTTCCTTAAGTGTATGACAACGTGGGCTTAAGTCAAAGGCGCCAGCTGACACACACACACACACACACACATGCTTGTAGTTGTTGTGCATCAAGCGATTATTATTTATTTTCTTAATTACGTCTTAGCATTCAACATGAAGTGGGGCCTGGCCTGAAGGCACCTGGCCTGACCGAGCCATCTCCTGCCGCCAGCATCCTGCCTCCTGGCTCGGCTGGTTCATGTGCCAGACAATGTATGTGAAAAGCATTTTCCTAACGTGGAAAATTGTGCGTCTACTCACATAAGCCTGCGGGAGTGAGGCATGGTGGATGGTCCAAAAGCTCGCACATGCTACCAGCTAGCTACTAAGCCTTGCCTCGACTTGCCCTGGCTCGCCTTGCCTTGCCTCGCCCTGAAGTCTGCTGCAGCCAGCATCATCTTATCCTGGCACACGCCCCCGCTGTCAACTGTCGTTTGTCTTGGGATCGTAATAAAAAGACTTAACAACGCGAGTTGTTTAATTATTATTTATGACACTCGGCGCAGCAGATTATTGCCAAAAAAAAAATGTGCCAAGGAAGGAGTACAAAGTAACTCCCAATTCCTACTCCTCGCTTGAAAACTTTTCATTCAGATTGAAACTTGCTTTGATTTAGTATTCCTTATGGCGCTGCGCCTTCAGCTACTTCAGCTGGCTGCGACTATTTAAATCAATTGTAGATTCACATTTCATTTACCCAGGCTCAATCTCAATTCATTTTCATAAACTTTTTTTTTCTTTCACGCATAATTTACGATGATAATTACGTTAACTGCGAATTACCCCCAGGGGAGTTTCGTAGCGTGCTTTTGGCTTAGCTAAACGCCTTCAAGGTGTGCATGGTGTGCGCATCCTTTGTCCACTTTCGGCCATGTCCTGCCGTGCGGTGGCCAATGTAAAAATGATAATCCCATTGTCAGGCGATAATTCAAAAAGTTCCATTAAATATATGCACGGAGCTGGAGCACTGCTAAAATCAACCAAGAAATAAAGATTTATGCAAATTCTCTAGAAAAGAAACGGGCGTAAAAAGTCTTTGACTCAGCCTTGAGGTATGCAATGAATATGCATGCGTTTCTTAGGCCTCGCTGTCTCCCTCTCTCTCTCTCATTCTCTCTGTGTAAGGACACGGCTCAAGGACAATGAATTATGCCAAGTCCTTGGCCTGAACACGCTTAATTGGCAACGCCTTCGCCCAGCCTTTTTCTGCTGATGCCGTTCGAGACACTGAAGACGCTGCGCTCAAAATAAAAGATTTGCTTATTAAATCGCCTACAAAATAACATTGGAACAATGTTTATGCGTGGCATGAAATTGTGATAATGAAAGTGTGTTTAAATTAAAGAATAATTAAAAATTATAATAATTATAATAATTAAAGTGTGTTTGAATTAAAGACTGATCATGAGTGGGACTTTGGACTAAGCTTCTACAGCTTCAAAGCTTCTTATATTTATTATTTAAAATTTATATTTAAAATTAAAAAAAAAAAAAAAAAACATATTTTCAAATACAAATAACTTTTCTTTTGCATAGATTTTGGGCTAACCTCAGAGGCCTTATCATAAAATGTTGTTCATAAACATTGTAGCTGCCTGCTTGTAATTGTGTAAGTGACTCTCTCCGTGTGTATGTGTGCCTATGCTGGTATGTATGTGTGTGTGTGTGTGTGTGTGTGTGACATTGCACGCCGCAGGTACACATTTCATAAAACTAATACGAATTGATTTATGGCGCTGGGCCTCAACGTAACTGAGTTGCTGGCTGTAAAGGCTTGAGGCACAAGCCAAGCAGAGTGAGCAGGGCAGAGAGGAAGAGGAAGAGAGAGGCTGAGGCTGAGGCTGAGGCAAGTCGCGTCTTAAAAATGTTAAAATGCCACTCGGCACAAGACGCCGGCAGGGGCTGTTATAGGTGTAGGAGTGGGGGTAGGTGTAGCTAAGGGGGTGGGTTGGCTACTGCTTTGCTATCAGTGCGAATAACAGTAAATGGCTGGCGTCTTTGTCTAAATCTTTGCCAGGCTGTCAGTGAGTGGAATGAGCGGGGCAAACCAACAGCTACGACTGAGGGTAGCTCAAAACTTTGGCGCTGGCACGTTGAAAATGCTTAAGGTGCAGAGAGAGAGAGAGTGGGAAGAACCCCTTCTCGCATCGCTTAAGCTTATAATTCATAAAGTGTACAAAAATCGAAATTTATTGCTATTTAAGATATTTGTGTTAAGCTGCTTTCATTTGCAGCAAGCAGCAAGCATGCCTGCCACAAATCTAAGTCTCGCAAGCAAAACCCCCAACCCCCTACCCACTCTCACATTTGTCTGCGCTAATTAAAGTTGGGGCAATGCCTTTAAGGACTAACAGCGAAACAGGATATGCAAATGGCAAAAGAAATGTAGACCACAGCGCTATGTTTATCGCTTTTTATGCTCCTGTGACGTATCGTTGCGCAGATAGAAATAAATTGTTTTTTTTTGTGCCACGCCCACACACAACAATAAAAAAAAATGGGGGGGCAACGCATAAAAAAGCGAATCTAGAGCATTCAAATTTCAAAATTCTGATGACGATTGGCATGGCACAGCGATTAGAGGCCACATAATGTGGTCTCACAACTTATCTTTATGGCATCGCCAGGAGATGCAACGAGCGACACACTCTCTCTCTGTGTATGTGTGTGTGTGTGTGTGTGTGTGTGTGTGTGTGTGTGTGTGTGAAATGCTTAACAACTTTTGAGAGCGCTAAGCTATCGAGAGCAGCTCTCAGGTCAGGGCAGTTGGCGCTGCGAACTTCCGCTCGAGCACAGTTACACCTGGACAAAAGTCACTAAAGGCGTGTGTGGGTGGCTGGGAGCGACACTTGACAATTTTTGCTTTATCACAACGCCTGTCACAGCTGCTGCGGGCAAGGGCAGGAGAATGGGCTCTGGCGCACGCTTATCTCTGACCAACGCAGCTGTCATTCAGGGCAAACTTTTTTTTTTTTTTTTGAGACTGCACTCGCGCTGCATGGACAGAGTTTTCCGAGCAGCGCCCACAAGGACTTTTGCTAAGTAAGTGACAGCAGGACGAAGAAAAAAAAAAAAAAAACCGAAAAATAAATAAAAAGCACTTCTTTTCTTATTAAAAAGCAGCAAGAAATTGCCCATAAAAAAGCGCTGAAGTGTCGCTGGCGCTGGGCGCAGAGTCAACCAGATTAGATGAGTGAAGAAATTTGAAAATCAATCCATTAACAAAAGGACCAAAAAGTCGACTGGCGACTGGCGCACGGCATTAACTTGTGATTCCAACTGTGAGAGTTCCCAACGTTCTGGCCCAAGGACAATGCCGGCTTTGCATGGCCCGAGCCGCTAATTATCCCAGCGACGAGCTAGGGCCACGCCAAAACCCACACGGAAACTGAGCTTCATTAAAACGGCAATGACATGGCTTCATCTCCCTCTCTCTCTCTCTCTCTCTCGGTCTCTCTCGGTCTCTCACTCTCTCCCTCTGTGTCTTCCGCTGCCCATTATCTGTGCAGTTATCCGCAAGCGTCGCTGCCCGGGCAACCGAATTTGTCGCTTGACGAGCTTGACAGACCGCATTCAATAGTTTAAAGGGAAGCAGCTTGTGCAAGAGCTGGAGGCAGAAGCCCAAGGGGGCAGGAGAAGCCGCTACTCGAGTTTATACTGCCCGGCTACATCCTGTCAACGCGTCTTATCAGCTCCAGCTGCGGCGTTATGCTGACTGCTGCATTCAGCATCATCGACATCTTCTCTACGCCTCGCTCTGATTTGGCCGTAAAAGCATTGCGTCAACTTATTTATTGTATTTGTTAATGTTGGCGATGCTTTCACAAAATTATTTTTGCTTTTTCCCATACACTCACTAATTTTAAAGGTAAGCCGAGAAGGTAAATTCGATTTATAGTAGCGTTTGTCCTAGGCAGACAATAGAAACAATTTCCACAGATATTCAGAGGGAAGACGTAGCCTACAACATATAGAAGGCATATCATTATTTAACAAGTAAGAAAGCTGTAGTCGAGACTGCTCGACTACGAAATCCCCTGAGCCCTTCTTCGAACGAATAATATTCCAAGAATTATTCTATTCGCTTCTGCACGCATAGACGCTGATCTACGCTTGTAGGTATGTATGTGTGTATGCATGTGTGTAAGCATTGCAGGCGTCTTGCTGTCTCGCTGCTTTGTTGCTGCGTCGCGACGCGTCGCATGGGTTTTGATGAGAAAACTTTGATGATTAATAATTCTGTTTCTAGATGGACAATCGTATAGATTTCAGATTATGATTATGATATTCATATCTATATGCTAAACCAAACTGCATGTCTCTAGTATTTGAAATGCATTTTTTTCACATTTGGGGGTGGTGGGGCGAAGTGGGGACCGGAATCCAAAATCTGACAAAAACCGAAATTGTAATAAATTAGTATCTATATATATGCAGAAGACTTGGAGACTCTGACTCTAAAGATAAATTAGCTAGAATTTTATAACAGGTTCCCGATAAGTTAGTTTATCGATAACTTTGCAAATATACAAGTTATCGAATTTCTGAAACAAACTCGTACTGCGCGTGCAATATACGAACCTAACACAAAAAGTATGAACTCTCTAGCTTTTGTATCTTCGGAAATCGACGCGTTCATACATACGGACGGACGGACGGACGGACGGACGGAGGGACGGACGGACGGACGGACGGACGGACGGACGGACGGACAGACGGACAGGGCTAGATCAACTTATTTTTTTATGCTGATCAAGAATATATATACTTTATGGGGTCTGCCACGCCTCCTTCTGCCTGTTACATACATTTAACAAAACCATTATACCCTGATTTCCCATTTTCAATGGGCTCAGGGTATAAAAAGGGAGAAAAGGAGATAGGAATTGACAGAAAGAGAGAGAGAGAGAACGAGACTGAAGGAAAAATAGAGCCAAAGTGAAAAAGATTAAGGAAGAAAGATAAACTCGAGACTGAGTGAGAGTGAGAGCGAGCAAGGCAGAATAGAGAGAGGGAGAGGGAAAGAAAAAGAATAGAATAGAGAGTCAGAGATATAAAAAGAAAAAGATAGAGAGACAGAGATGGAGAGAGAAAACTATAGAAACACAAAGATGAAGAAAGTTAGAGAGAAACAGAGAGATTCTGTCACACTCTACTCATTACATTACTAAATATCAAAGCTGTATGTTTTATTGAAAAATATATAATTATTTGTAAAATATAAGATCTGACATCTTAGGTTTGAGTAGCTCGAAAATCTTTCTAGTTTTTATAGGGCATGCACAAGTCAAGTCTCACTTATATTCATCCATTCATTGTCACCTTAGCTCTTCCTTATTTTTTTATTTCCTGCTGACATTGCCTCCACTCTGCTCCTCTTCCTTTTGCCCTATGCAGCACAAATATGTTGCTGTCAACACGTCAGTTTCGCTTGTTGTTGTTGTTGTTGTTGTTGTTGTTTGTCCGGATTTTTATTTTGCAGTGCATCTTTTATCGCTCTGTCTGAGCGTTGAGCAAGCGTCGTTTCTGTTTTGCGCACGCTTCATTACAATAAATCCGGTTAGAAGAGGTGTCTGGCAACGTTTTGCAGTCAGTGTTTGGTGGCTGCAGCAACAGCCACAGCCACAGCCACATCCGCTGAGTGAGGGTAATTTTAATGCCCTATCAGTCGGTCCGTCGGTGTACAGTAGTTCCTGACACACACACACACACACTCCCACACACATACTCAGAGAACGCGAAACATTTGGCGTAATTTGCAGTTGCACTTCATCACATGCCAAGTGAAGTCAACGTTAAACGGCGACATTCGCTTAAGCTTACTTATTTCTTATTTCTTATTTATTTTCACCTTCATCTTCTTCTTTCCAGTATTTTATTCGTATTGTCAAGATTTATGCTTGAATAGTTATATTGCTGTGTTGTAAGCTTTTCGCTCTATCATATATAGAAAGACTAGAGACGAAGAGTAGCACAACTAAATAAGATCTGGTATAGCTAAAAGTACCTAGTTTTACCAGATATTACTTTATTTTATATAAAATAAAATAAAAATTATTAAAACACAAAATTTTTAACCAAAAACAACAAGATATCTCTTTATTATTTCCAACATTTCCTTTTAACATAATTAAGTATAATACAAATATATTCAATGAGCTACTGGGAGAATACTCAGAGTGCTTCAAGGTATTAGATGAATGAAAAGATCTTTGCTCTGATCAGCGACGCCTTTTATATGTTATAAAAGACACATAAAAGAAAAATTTATTAAAACTTATTTCATTTCCTTTATTTTAAATTCTTATCTAAAACTTTTTTCTATTTCTATGGCAATATTAATAAATATATTATAATAATATATAATTATTCCCATTACAATGCAATAAATTATTATTAATTTATATTGACAGAATATATATTTAATTAATTAATTAGTATAATGCCATTTGATAACCATTCTAGCTGCCATCTGCATCCATCAATCATAAATTCAACTTGACCCACTTAAAAACTTTTTTTGTTTTGAATTTGTACGTTATTCGAGCAGCTAACAACACTTAAAACCCATTGCAATTGTTAAACACTGCTCAGCCTTATCGCCCGTCTTATCTTATCAATGTGAAACGGTTGCCGATGCCGTAGCGGCAGGTGAGTAATTTTTTTTCATTCAGTCAGTCAGTATTAAACGACATTGGCTAGAGATAGCATATAGGAGGCAAAAATAATTTATATAAATGTATATACATATATATACATATATATTTATGTATACGAAACGCATGTGATACGAAGGCTCTATGTAAAATGTAGACAAAACTAATCCGCAAAGGCCAGGAAACACACATCGAGTGTTTCAAAATAACCAATAAATAAAGTTTTCTAAATTCAGTAGCAAAAATTGTTGTGTGTTGTGAGTTTGGTTTGTTCCACATTTTGAAAAAAAAAACTGCCTCTTCTTGCCGTGCATCGATAAGATAAGCCAACGGCTGTGCTTCGACTTGCCTCGCCTCGCCTCTCCCATAGAGCAACATTGCGCGAGATTCATAACAACATTTCGCAGCAGGTGAATAAGATAGTATTGTGACGTCACTACGCTAAGCTCGCTTAGCTAAGCAAATTCATTATTAATCGTATCTAATGCGACGCAGTTGCCAATTGCGTTTGAATTTGGGGTAGAGTTTTTCAAATGAAGATATTAAAACGTTTCCATTTTGAAGGTCTCGTTTTAGCGCAAGCCGCGTGTTTGACAGAAAGCGGGTAGTTTGGTTGTTTGCCTGTGTATGCAACACATAAAGCGATATTCTTACAGATTTTAATAAATAAAAATACAAAACCTTTGGCCTAGGCAATTAAGAAAATTCAATGCAAAAAGTAATTGAAACTAAATAAATTTCTCACATAGAAAAAATATATATAAAATAAATTTCTTATATGCAGCTCTTTACAGGGTAGATGCCCAATCAGTTAAATATAATCTCAACTGTTGCTGATAAGGGTCAAATAAAATGCATGCGCAATAAACAGACTATCAATCGAGCAAGCAACCATACAATAGGCTCTATAGTCATCCAGTTCCATTGCTCGACAGCTGATTAATTAATTAATATAGAAAAATACAAATTTTGCAGGTATTTTGCAATACAAAATGCAGCTGCTGTTGCTAACAATCAGCTTGGCAGGACTCCTTGGGAGCTGTGCTGCTGTCGACTGTCCGATTGTCTGCAAATGCCGCTGGATCATTGACAGTCTCTATGCGAATTGCTCGCGACGCGGTTTGCGCAGCTATCCGAACTTTTATAATATACCCGTGGAACATTTGGATCTCTCCTTCAATGATTTTACGGAATTTCCACGACAATACGCCGATATGGATTCGCTGCTGTATCTGGATTTGTCGGACAATCGCATAGCCAATCTGGAGGCTGAGGCGCTGATTGGTTTCACCTCATTGCGCACCCTGCTGCTGGCCAACAATTCGATTGTCGATTGGTCACACATCCATCCCAACGAGGCCTTCAAGTATGCGCCCAGCTTAAAGAGGCTGAGTCTTAGCAGAAACAGTTTGGGCAACTTTGGCGGCGATGCGGCCAGCGAACAGCTGAATAGCCAATCTCTCAATGAGCTGGATCTGTCTGCGGCACAGATTAGCATTGTGGGCGGCGATGTACTGATCAATCAGCTGCCCAATCTGCAGCGTCTGTCCTTGGCCAACAATCAGTTGGTCCAGCTATCGCGTTTGCCCTCGCGAAGCTTACTCGAGCTGGATCTGAGCAATTGCGGCGTGCAACGTCTTAACTCCATGTTCATTGAGGCGCTACATAATCTGGAAGTGCTCAATCTCTCACACAATACAGCGCTGCAATTTGGCTGGGAAGAGGATCTAATTGTTGGTCTGGAGTTGCGCAATTTGGATCTTTCTTATTGCAATCTCGATCAAATCGATTTGACTGGCCTGCCCGTGCTCGTGGAGGTGCGCTTGCGTGGCAATCTCTTGCGCTCGGTGGATCAGTATACATTTGCCAATAATACGCTCTTGGAGCTGATTGATCTATCGTGCAATGTGCTGCGCTTCATTGGCAATGCCGCATTCAATCCACTGAAGCGGCTGAAACACTTGAACTTGGCCTACAATGAGATTGCGCATCTGGAGCGCAATCTTATCAGTGGCAATGATGCGCTCTTGGAGCTCAATATGAGTCACAATATTATACAGAAGCTAACGAAAATTGTTTCTAATTCGGTGCGTGTTATCGATCTGAGCTGGTGCGAAATCAGCGTCATTGAGAATACGGCTCTAACTGGCTTATCGGCCATACAACGTCTGGACTTGTCCAACAATCTAATTAGCAATTTTCCCAGTTTGATGCGCTCGGAGACGCTGCAACAACTGAATCTAGCCAACTGCAGGTGAGTTTTGTTGATTATATAGAAATATACATTGGAATCCGCTTACAACGACTACGTCGGGTTATTGCGACGAAAATTAAATATCTTGACTGAGCGGCCATACAAACTTATATGAAACTTTGCTCCTTTGGTTAAAGCGTCCTCCGGGTATAACGAATGAATGTCGTATATAAACGGATTCTACTGTATAGCGATTCCCTTATGATATCATTCTTATATTGTCATATTTATTCCATATCAATAATCTAAACTCTTCACGTCCTCTTCAGGCTATCAACGATTAGAAACAATTCTTTCAGTGGCTTTCCCGAGCTAGCAGATCTACATTTGAATGGCAATCGATTGATCAATCCCATACCACCTGGCCATTTTCGTTCCAATAGATTTCTCGATCAAATCTGGCTCAGCGATAATCCCTGGATATGCGAGTGCCGGAATCCATTATTCATCGAGTTCTATGATTATCTCACAGCTAAGCCCGCCAAGGTGAGTCATGCAATATCTCAGATTTATCTTAATATAACACCAACTCTCTCTCTCTCTCTCTCTCACTCTCTCTCTCTTGCTTAGCTCAAGGATCGTTACAATTTGCGCTGCGCCTCGCCGGCCAACTACTATGGCCAATTGTGGGATTATGCCTGCCTCTCCGACTGGACTGTGAGTGCACGCAACAGCAGCGCAGAGAAGGTCTGGTCGACCATAATGCTCAGCATTTTGGGTCTGGGTTTGCTGGCTCTACTCTTTGGCTGCTTTCAGAAGATGATGCGTAAGCATAAGCAGCGACAGAATCGCAGGGAATATAATGCCAACCATGAAGAGCTGCAACGCATGTGAGTAAATACTCTAAATACAGTTGGGAACAAAATACTAATAGCAACAGCTACAGTGGGGTGATTTTAAGTTTCAATTCAACTGTCAACACGGTTACCCTAAGTGCTACTATTTTCTTAATCTCTTCCCAAATAGACGCGATATCAATGAGCGCATATTGCGCGAGGAGTCGTCAGCCACATTGCAGCAACAGCAGGAGATTAGCCTGCTGCCCTCTTATGAGGATGCATTGCGTATGCCCAAGCTGGAGCGTCCAGCCAAGTCCATGGTGGATTTATCCGTAACGGAGCGTAATCGCAAGCAGCTGCGTCGTAGCCAGACGCATCCAGATGGCGACAATTCGGACGATGAGGTCGCATTGCAGCTGGACTCACGTCAAAGATTTCGCAGCGTGGAAATGCTCTCCAATCGGGACAAAGAGAGAACGGCACAATATCAGCCACATCGTCGCACTGGATATATGGAATACAGTACGCAGTCGGGCAGTCGCCGCTTCAGCATCGAGGACTCACGTTTTCCGGCTGCTCATGTGAAGAGGCAAAACTTGCAGAGCGCCGAGCAAATTGGCAATTTCCAGAGCTACGAGAACAGTCCGTATACAAAGCGGAAGCCAAAGATAGCTGAGATACCGCCCTTTAAGCGTGCCAATATTATGACCAACAGTGTGGAGTTCCTCACCGATCCCGAATACGATAGTATCGGCAGCAAGCCGGGCAGTCCCTTTGCCAAACGCAAGCCCAAGACACCAACCAGCGTACAGGTGAGCGCACAGGTGTACACACTGGAGCGGGCGGCCGCACAGCTCGATCCAGCTGTGGAGGATTACTTTAGCAGTGCCCAGAAGAAGGCCGCATCCACGTCAACCATAGCCAGTGACTTCCAGGAGGTCGCCGCGCCAGATATCTCCTCGTTGCCAGACGATGATACCCGTTCAAATGTCTCCACATCTGCCGCTGAGATTGATCTGGAGCGCGGCATGCGCAAGAAGCGAAAGAACTCATCCACGCGCCGGGTTAGTGGAAATTTCAGCGCTGCTGCTGCCGGCGATAGCTCCAGTTCTGCCAGCGATGGCGAACGTAGCGTCGCCGTTCACAAGCCCATGAGAGAGACCCTATTCTAAGCACTCAACAAGGACAACGATTAAATAATCATTTTTTGTTACATTTTTGTTTAAACGTTTCATATATCTATATTTAACTCATAAGACCTATTTAAACTTCATGTTATGCACGCATCCAAAGTAAAATAAAATCGAACAATTTCATTGTCTTCACATGTACACAGTGTACCTAATATATTGGCCGGAAATGTGAATGTCTGTGCACCTGTGCACTGCACAGTGTAACTAATATTTCTGACAGCTGTATCAACATTTTGGACACAAGTGTATTCTGCTCTAGTGAAATAATATTATTAAATATTGAATAACTTAATTTAAAGTGCACTAAACAAAAATTGTTACTAGAACAGTTGAGCGCCCAGCTGGCACTTTATTTTCGCACGCACTGTAGAAGCGAAAACGTGTAGCCAAGACAAGAACCCAAACGCATTTAGCAGCGACGCATCGTGACATCAAAGGTTGTTAACTTGACTAAGCACAAAAGGCAAAAGCTTCAACAGAAATTCAGGTAAACGACATAAGCTAGTTAAGAAAAGAGCAATTGATATTTATGAAAAAAAAAAGTAAATAAATAATATTTTTTTATGTTTGTAGTTTTTTGTTTTTATTGATAGGCTTATTTTGAATTAAAAAGTCATTCACACGAACAAAGAGTAACACAATATAATTTCACAAGAGAATGGAGCTTAAAAATTACACATACACAGATACACATACATATGTATGCATGTAGTTTCGTGTGGTGCGTGTGTGTGATGCACCTGCACTTTAGCCAGCAGTTAGAGAAATAGTGTTGTAAAATGTCATCAGCCCAAACAATTTTTGTTTAATTTCAATTATTTTTTTATTTCGTTTTTTTTTTCTCGCGCAGCTGAAAATTTACATTTAAGATATTTTTTAACTTTGGTATTAAACTAGATTTATGCTTAAGTTTAATTAATTTACTTAATGCTAAAACTACAAAATGGTTACAATATATTTAAGAGGGGGAAGCGGGAGCTTAAAACGAATAGTTGTTGTTGTTTCTCAAAATTTGTTTGTCTTGCTCTTGTTATGCAAAGCACCGTTATACATATATAGTCGATTATCAATTACGTATAAACGTTGATCAATTGTAAATAATCGATTATCGATAATCCTGTATCGACTATGGATTGCTGGCAACGATCAAAAGTTGTTTATAAATAATATAATTGATTATCGATTATCGCCTATCGATCACCGTTTACTGCCATTCAACTTTCCATAACCGATTAATAATTATCGAAATTTGCACTCAAATTGTGGATAATTTATCGATTATCGATTGTCACACTTTAAGCTTAGCTTAATGCTACTGTTGTTGTCGCATATCATATCTATCATCATCGTCTGCTTCTTCTCCATCTTCATATGCTTCTTCATCTTCTTCTGCTTCCTGGCTGTTGTTGTTATCGCTTGGCACTTGTCTGTCACGTTTCACGCCTGACACATGGCTGTCAGCTGATGGGAACGAGAATGGAGGGTGGAGTGGGATTTTTATTTCATTTTTCTTGTTTCTCTGGTGGGCGTGGCCAACTCAGTGTGAGACAATGGAATTGACCTGATGCGTTGGCTCCAAATAGCCGCCACTCTTAACGGGCGTTGTGATAATATCACCAGCATTGGATTTGCTGCGCGTGACCAGCATCGGTGTCTTCGGCTTGGGCGTCTCCGTCAGCTTGATCTTGACACGGCCAGTCTCCGGTGAATAGACAGGCGAATAGCGTCCAGATTTTGGCGAGGACGGCAAATAGGAACCATCTGGTTCATTGTTATTGTTGTTGTTGTTGTTCTGCTCATTGGCATCGCCCTGCTGTGGATGCTGTGCATATTTGGAGGCACGCGGAGATTGTGGTGTCGGATAACGTGGTGTAATTGGATAGTATTCATGTGGTGCTGCATCGGCACCCACGGGCTCATTGATGGTTGGCACCTCCTTGGCATCCCCATTGGCGGTGCCATTGCCATTGAGCAGCGGCTGTTGGCCAGCTCCGTCTTTGCTATCGTACGGCTTCTTGCCCGATCCATTCACAATCTGTGCATCATCCAGTTTGGTCTTCTCACCAATCAATGGCGAGTGTTCATGTCCGTTGCGTGTCAGAGGCTTACCCAAGTTCTTCTTATCCATATCCAGCAGTTCGGTCTGACGCTGTGCCTCCGCATCTCGTGCCGCCGCATTGTTGTTGTACTTGCAGCGCTTGATGGCCACGAATAGAATGAGTCCCAGCACAATCAGTGAAATGACGCCCAGCAGGAAGTAAATGGCATTGCTGTCATCCTTCTTACCGACCTTGGCAGACAGTATGTCATCCGAGGTCTTGTCCTCGTCAATGGGTCCATCTGTGACCACATCGCCTGCTGCTCCCGTATCCAGTTTGGTATGAACCGCAGGCACAATTGTGTCCTCGCTAACCTCGTCTGGTTTTTCCTTATTATCATCCTCGAAGATGCCAATGTTTTTGAAAATATCCGGCGATGGCTGTTCCGGTTGCTCTACGGGCTTATTGTCGTAGTCGTCGTCATTATCATCACGCTCCGATTCAGAGGAGGCGGGCGGCTCAAAGTCATCTGTATGAATGTGTGCCGTGGCAATTGCTGGTATAATCAGCATACCGCCGCCACTACCGGAACCCTCCTCCTCTTCGTCGTTTTCTGATTCGTTATGCTCTGGCAGACCCACCAATTGCTGCGTCTTTGGCTCTTCGGCCACAACGGGCACCTGCTCCGATGCCTGTTGAGCGGCAACTAGTTCCATATTCATTTCCGTCAAATCGCCAGAGCCCTCGACATCGCTTTCCACAATCGGTGGCGGTTCTGGTACCTTCACGGATTTCTTGCCATCAATGACCAGATAGTCTTTGCCCAATTCCTGTTCCTCTTCTTCCTGCTCGTTGGAATCGGGCATCGGCTGATCACCCATCATCAGTTCATTCTCATCGACATCTGTGGCATACCAGCCACGCTGTTCCTTTTCGCAAATGTCCGATTGCTTCAATTGCAGCCAGGATTTGCCACGGGCCTCCGCTGGTAGGCTACAGATGACCGGCTTCTCCATATACACATGTCGCTCCTGCAACCAATTGCGCACCTCCAACGTGCGGCACGAGCAATTGATATTGTTGTGCCCCAATTCCAGTTGCTGCAGATGCTGCAAGTGTGTCAGCTCGATGGGCAACGTTGTGATGTCATTATGCTGCAAGTTGAGCACCTGCAGCTGCTGCGGCAGCTTCAACAACTTGGCAGATGTCAAGCGGTTGTGCTTGAGGTTCAGCTTCTTGATGCGACGACTCAGATGACCCAGCTCATGCAGGTCGTTGTGCGACAGATCCACCGAGGTCAAATTGGTCAGCCCGTCCAGCACATGACCCAAACGCGTCAGGCCCAAATAGGAAAGATCTATGGAATGTATGGGTATCGTAGCGGGCAACGGTCGATCCGACAACTTCAAGCCATTCGTACTATTGCACTTGGCGTGCAGCAGAGGCTTGTGTGTGTGCTGCGACAGGGAGCAGCTGCAGTCATCGGGACAGTAGATGCCGGGATTGGCTGCTGCACAAATGCAGAGCAGCAGAGCCAGCAAAGCGAACAAATTCAAGCGCTCCATGGATGATCTCTAATGCTTGATTCGCTCTTGGTCTGCAAACGAAATGAAAGCAAAGAGAATAACGAGAATTAATTCGGTTGCTTTTTGATTTGTAATTTGCAGAGTTCCTAGTACCGTGAAGCTACAATGGCAACTACTAGTTGTGTCTAGTCGATTCCATGAGCTTTGATCGCAACGCCGATTGGCGTTGACAATAGGAAATTGTGCGTTACGTCATATTTTGTTAACTCTATATAAATAACTAACCCTCTCTCACTCTCTCTCGCTCTATCGCTCACTCCCTCTCTCTTTGCTATTTTTCCTATATCTATCAGCAGTCGCTATCGTGCTTAGATTTCTTTATCGCCTATAGCTTGTTTAAGCTTGGCCAGGCATTGACAACCTTATCTACCCACAGGTAATTAATATTTCTTTATTTCTCTTTCTATTTTTTTTTTCTGTTTTGCCATTTTTTTTTTTTTTTTTTTATTGATAAGTTCTTAAGTTCGACAAGATAATTTTGGGTCTGCAACCATTTACGTGGACTGTGACATCAGCAACAGCTCAGGCACCTGACACACTCGCTTCAATGCGGCAAGAGTTGAATGAGTCAGTGCAAAATATTGTGAAGTGCTAAAAGGAAATTGACAAATTGCAATGTAGCCAATTACAAGTTGAAGTTAAAGTTAAAAACGCCTCTCTAGAGAGACGTCCCAATGATATAAACAATAGGGAAATTAATCTAGGGGAAATTAAGGGGTTTTCTGATAGGATATTATGCTTTTATCCAATTCATAGGGGAAATGCACAAAATCTCGTATGCCTGTATTAAGAGCAAATATTGGGAAATTCTAAAGAAAATATCCCAGAGCTTGCTTTAGGGTCTCTAACTATGGTATTTGCTTCCAGGCTAAACAACAAAAATATATATTGGACAATCAAATAAAAGAAAATTCTTGTCTGCCTAATTAAGAGAAAATATAGGGAAATTGAATAGTAAATGTCCCAGGGCTTCACTTGGAAATGGTCTCTAGCCTTGGTATTGTTTGCCCTTCAAGGCAAACAAAGAAAATAAATATAAATTGTAGATATGTATAAGTAATGCAATTTTTATGCAAATAGGGAAATATAAATAGGGAAATTCTCAAAGGAAATTCCTAAATGATAACCTTCAAAGCAAATTTTTAAAAAATATCAAATTTTAGGGAAAAATTCACGTAGGCAAAAAATTATTAACAATTCAATTATATAAAATATTATCAATACATTATTTAATAGGAAAACTCACAAAGCTCTCAATTATCAATGGCTAATTCACTACAGATTCATTGCATATTTAGTCATTCAGTTAATTTTCAAAGAAATTCCTTGTTAATAATATAAGTTGATTCATGTGGTTCATGAATAGTCTCATAATGGTATCACTTGTTTAAGAACTCATAAAATATTAATCAAACAGAAATTTTAGGCGAGGCGTAAAAATGTGCTAAGCATTGCATCAACAAGCTCAAGTAGGAAAAAAAAATAATAATAAATTTAACGTTTACTAATATATATAACAGAGAAGAGAAGTCAGTTGTATAACAACTCTCTCTCTCTCACACACTCTCTCTCGCTCTCTCCCACTCTCTCTCACTCTCTCTCTCACTCTCTCTCTCACTCTCTCTCTCTCACTCTCTCTCTCTCACTCTCTCTCTCTCTTAAGTGTGTAAAAGCTTGCAGCTCTATCTGCAAGCTAAATCAAAGTCAACTAACTACGCGCAAGTTGCTGACTTATCAATGAATTTGGTTGCCCACACTATATATATATAGCTAAGCATTCATTTTCATTTGCTGCAACTACTATTGTTATTAATTTTTAGCACTTGAATTTGATAAATCTAAAGCATTTATCACATGACTTTCACTGCGGCAGAAACACACAGACTACAAAAAAAAAAACAAAACAAAACAAAATCTCTTAATTAAGTAAATCACCTGTCAGCAAAAAGCTTAAATGCTCAGATACATGTACATTCATATATATATGTATATATATATATTTATATAGATAAAGATCAAGCCCGTTTAGTGTGGGTTAAGGGGTTGAGGTCGAGGCAGCTGCTGCTACGTTCTGTCAGACTAACAAGCGGCGTGCTTTTAATCTCCAGCCGTTGTAAATGTAAGTGAGTATATACATATATCTATCTGCCTATATATATAAGTGTATATATGTGCGCTTGTGAGCATTTATTAGTTAAGCAACGCAAACTGATTGACGTCTGTCTCGTGGCTGCAATTTAAGCACAATTCGCGTTCAGCCAGAGCCACAGTCTCAAGCCAGCTTCAGCGGCTGATAAGCAACGTCTTTGACCGCAAAACAAAAAAAAAAGACAACGCTTAGAACAATGGAATAATAATGCACACATAAATATGAGCCTAGTTGTGAGATATGCTGATTGTCAGGCCTCACAATAATCGACGAGGCAAGTGCAATTGCAATTGCAAATGCACTTTGAATAATTCAAAAGTTCGCTTCAATTTCATGCCCAAATATGCAACTGGGATGATAATAATCCTAGATTTGTGTTCTTTTCTTTTCTATTTCAATTGAAGTGTCGCTCGTGTCGCACATTTACATTTAGCTACAGCTAAAAGAGCTACTATTTTTGTAATCATCTCTAGCTCTAGCCATATTTCCGCAGCGTCATGCTGATCTAGAGAGATTAGATATAACTTTAATTACATTTGCTATGTCAATTGTGTATTGCATAGTGAATTGCTTAAATACAAATACCCTTGCAGATCTAGTTTGTAGTTCTTTGATAAGATCTAGATATAGTTCAGCTGATGCTCACATAATAATTCAAACAAAATTCATTTAAAAAGCGACTTTTTCAGCAGACAAATTGGTTTGTGATTGTATCTATGAGAAGTAATAGATAATTTAATTGATTTCAATTGTAAATGTTAGAGCCTATAAGGGAAACACAAGCTTTGAGCATATGTTCCAAGCTCAAATACGAAGCAGAAATGCAAGGAAATTACATACTAGCCATGAAATATTCTCTCGATTTTTTATAAACCTTGTTGTCCATATGAACATACGTTATATGCCTTCACTTCATGACATATGCAAAATAACAAATTTTGTGTTTTGAGTAAGGGCAGTAAAAAAAAGCTTTGCCACCACCCTAAAGATTGGTTTTGCTTTGTCTGCGCAGCGGCGCGCCAATATGCGATATATACATACACATATATGTATATATATATTTGGCAAAAAAATAAATAAATGCGAGCGCATGTGCAGCAGCTGCTGTTGCTGTTGCTGTTAAGGGCAGCAATTGGTGGCAAGCATGCATAATTAAGGCGCTGTTGTTGCTGCTGCTGCTGTTGCAGATAATGATGCGGGGCAGCGCGACCAAGCAGAAAATGCCAACTGGAAATGAGGCGGCACACACACACACACGCACACACATACACTCGGAGCGATACATGCAAATTTAATTGGATATATATTTGTATCCGAAAACGAGTGTCAGGCTCAAGGTCAGGCTGCATTTTGAACTGTAAATTGCGGTTTTCAGCAAATCACGAATATCGTCAACGAATAACTCTCAGTTGAAATGTATCAAAGTGTGTGTAAATTGAGCTTGAGCTGCATAATGTAGCTGAGAAAGTGTCTGGCTCAATGTCAGACTTCTTAAAGTTTGACATGTGAATTGCGGTTTCAACAAATAGGCATAAAAAAAACTATTAGAAATATCTTGTTGAACATGAACAATTGCCAAGTGAGTTTGAGATACAAATGTATCTCAAAGTGAATCGAGCTTAAGGTCAGGCTGAACTATAAGCAAATGTTGCTGCATTTGGTTATATGAAGTGAAATTCGTATCTAAAGAGAAAAGTTAGTTTGAGATACAAATTGTATCTCAAAGTGAGTCTAGCTTAAGGTCAGGCTGAACTGTAAGCAAATGCTGCTGCAGCTTGATATGTAAAATTAAATTCGTATCAAAAGAAAAGAGATTCTTTAAGTTGTATTTGAGATACAAATGTATCTGCTTTTGGCTTTGCTGCTACTATTGCTGCTTTTACATATACTGTTCTTGCCTTTTCACAGGAACCACAACAAACGACAAGATTGCATGCAAATTGAGCTTGAGATATGCATGTAGCTGAGCCAGTGTCAGGCTCAAGGTCAGACTCAACTACTAAAAGCATCTGCTGCTGCTGCTGTGGTAGCCTCTACCTGTTGCTGCTTCTGCTGCTGCTGCTGTTGCTTACATTTTGACATGTGAAATGCAGTCTTAACAAATTGTGTCATTGCGTTTGGTTAAACATGGCCAAAAACAAGTGACAAGCGGCAACAACAACAGGCAGCAACAGCCGCAACAAATCACAAATGTCTTCTTCAAATGGCCTGGTGTTGACAAATTGCCTTGGCCAAAAGACTTTCACTTTGGCTGGAAATGCTAAACCGCAGACACAGTTGGCGGTTGCATTTATCAAAAAAATAAGAAAAATAAAAACAAAATCTGTCAATTTTTGCTGGGAGTTTTAATGCCATTTTTGTCTTGCCAACTGCGTGCAACCAGTCGAGCAACAAGTTGGCGTGAAATTGCAATTAAATGCGCTTAATTGCATTTAAAACCATTTTTAATAAATATGTTTCTTATCATAATTTGATTGTGACTTTACTTAAATTGATTAAGTAGTGAAAATATACGTGCACTCAAAACAGGAAACTGAAAATTAGCCAAAAGTTTAGAATTTGAATGCGGGCTGAATATGCGCGACACTCAAGTGGCATTTAATGCCATTTCAACTTAGAACAAATATTACTTATTTTTCGCAAATTGAAGGAAATCAAGAGCAACAGGAACAACAAAAACAAAGAACAACGGCATTAGCATTAGCATTTAACTTAAATGATGACAAATGCGGCTAACCTTGACTCGATGCTTCAAACAAAAAAATGTGAAAGACGAAAAGCACATTAACAAGAAAGACAACTAATCATGTTAGCTATACAAAAATATGAGCCATTCAATGCCCTGTAAATGTTTCGTGTTTGGATATGTGAAATAAAGATAAATATTATAGGAATCTATATAACTGTCCGCTCTCTCTAGACACTCTTACCTTTTTCTATTATAAAAATTAAGAACTAGAAGCATCTCAAAAAAATTAAAATACTTTTTATCTAAACATACAGAGATTATATTTTGTATTTGTATTTGTATTTTTTTAGAATTTTAGAAATAACTCTTCAAGCCAAGTTTACAGTCTAACAAAGGCATTCTAAGCCCAACGATTATTTATTGTAAATACCTTCGCATATAATGTATAAATAAATATATAAAAGCATTAACATTTCCTTGCCATTATAAACCTGATCAAACTCTCCCACAAGATTTAATTACCCTAATAAATTGAAAGTCGAAATGCACATAGTCTGGCGAACATCTAAAATTAGAATGATTATATAGACATCAGGCCATCCAAATTATATTATATTTAAATTTATGTGGACATATAATTTTATTTGTTAATTAAATACAAATTTCATTAAAACCAAAACAATATCAACAAAAATTACTGGGAGCACAAAAAACTGGTTATATGTGATGAAAGGCTTTTGGTTTGGGAAGTAAATAATTTAATCTAATTGAACTATATACTCAGAAAAATTTCAATATTTAAAATTTTTGAACCCAAAGAGTCTAATTTAGTTAAAGTTCAACTCTAATAAATCAATCTACAGGGTATTTACTACTCTCTCTATATCTCTCTCTCTCTCTCGGTGTCTCTCACTCTCTCTACTCTCTATTCAACCTTAATAGACCCAACAGGGTATTCAAGAGGATTGCTCACTCTTTTTCTGCGTTCGACTCAACTCGAATGTTTGTCGGTCATTATTTGATCCACAAAGCAAAAAAAAAAAAAAAAAGAACAGAGCAAAATTAAATGGGGCAACAAATGATATATAACACAGATTCGTCATTTCTTTTGTAGAGAAATATATGTACACACGAATATAAATAGAAGTGTACATATATATAACATATACATATATATATATATATATATATATAGAAGGGTAGTCCAAATATATATTGAGCTGCATGTGTATCTCATATGGTAAGTAGAATAAAGTGTTGACAAAACATAAAAAAGTGAATCGTAAAAAATCACATCATGTGGCGAGCGATTTGCAAAATTTCGCCAGACAGCAGTGTGTGCGTGTGTGTGTGTGTGTGAGTGTGTGCATATTTAAATTTGTGGAAATCTCTTTTTTATAGGCACACTTAAATCGCGCTCACCGTGCGCCGTCACATAATAAAAGCTGCTGCTTCTTCTTCTTTCTTTTTGCAAATTTTATTTATCTAACGGTTTATAAATAGATAAAAATATGCATATATGTGTGTACATATGTATGTATAAGAAAGTAACTGAACCTTAGCTCAATTTAGCGGCTGCTTGATTCAAGTGTTTGCCAATTGGATATGCAAAATAAATGAAATAAATACACTGATCAACAAAAGTCTTTATACAATTATATACATGCACACATATACGTGTATATATATGTATATGTATGTATATTCATATAATTTGAACTGTAAAGTCAGCGCTTTTACGAATTACCGTTAAGTCTTGGTTTATTGAACTATAGCGTTTAGAATTCTTTTATAGCAGCGCCTTTTTGCCATTTGCTTTCATTTGCTCTACACTCTTTCGCACTTACTCCCCCCGTTTCCCTCTGCCGCACTCCCTTTCTTTCTCACTCTTTTTTACTCCTCTTCTGTCTCTCTCTTTCTTTTAGCGTTTTCTTTAGTTTGCTTTTGACCGCGTTTACGCAGTCGAAATGATGACGCGCCACAATTAAAACATCAGGTGATTTTTGTTGTCTTACCTGCGCGTGCATGCAAACACACACATACACACGGATAGAAACAGCCAGACGTATGTTTAGCTTATAAGACAAGCTCGTTTGTTGCCAAGATGACGTCTAAGCCATGAAACAAACGCCACAATTCATGACTCAGTCAGCTAACCATGTCAAAAGCCGACGCCATTCACAATGCAAAATTTATAAAGGCAAAATTTAAAAAATAAAAAAAAAAAGATCACAAAAAAACCTTTTTAAAAATAATACTAAAAATATATTTAAAATAAAAATAAAAATAGCGCGGCGTTTCATTCAAGGCGTTGCTGTGAATTTTTACACAGTCATGTCGTCATAGAAAACCAGCTGCGATCATTCAGCTTGTGGGCAGATAGACACAGACACAGATACAGATACAGATACATTGATACATTGATACTCACACACATACATGCACACACGCGGCACACTAAAGACAATTAGCATATGCCAATTTTGTTTTGTTCTCGATCTCTAGCCTAGCTTTGAGCTCATTACCTCAAGCAGCACAGAAAGATAATGAAAGAATGTTTTTAATTGAGCGCTACCAGCTGCCAAATACTCTCTCTCACTATGCTGATAATGAATAACTTTAGTTAGGCATATCAATTAGTTAATTCAAATTTAGTTAGTTAATTCAAACATATTCCGAGCTAATGATTTATGAAGTTATTTGTGGAGTAGATTGATAGTGCGAAACTGGTCGATAAGGTTTGCCTGTAAAGCTCAGCTCAGCATTAACACACTTGGCACAAGTTGTAGCTGTCAATCTAGTGAAAGTATAGTTATATCACGTCTCTAAAAGGGCGTTGCTATATAAGCTATATGTTTATATGTGAACCCTGGCCTATAGGTATATAAATTGGAAAGATTGCAATACCCAGAAAGACTTTAAACTCCCGAATCACGTGAAAATTATCTACTAAGCTATATATAAATTAATATTATATGAATATCTGTATATATTTAGATTATATATATGTATATATATGTAATTTGCAATTCCAAGCAACCAATATGCTCAGCTCACTTGTATAAACGAGCACATCGTTGTGGGGTCTAATGACCCAATTCATTGACTAGCTGTACGCTACCTTTCCCGCTGCGGCCCTGCCATTATCAACAAATTATCAATATGCCAATTTTGCAAAGACGACTTCAATTTGCCAATTAAGCACATTTCGTTCAGTCTGGCAATGCTGTGCAGCGAGTGCAAATGAGCCTTACAAACTGCAATTTTTATTAATAAAAGAAAAAAACTGTCGCAAATGAAGGCAGCTCAAGTGTTTTATTGATTTCCACGAAACACCAAATACGATAAAACGAAACGAAACCAATCTTTAAAAAAGTACATACGTAACTTAAATGTGAGTGTGGAACAGCAAAGCAATGGGGCCAACAAATGGCAAAAAAACGCAAAGCATAAGCAAAAAAAAAAAAAAAAATTACAACAAAAAATCTGTGAAATATGCAAAATATATAAATTGAGCGCGAATCAAAGTAATAAAAAATACAAAAACGTGAGCCCCACACTTCGAGTCAATGCTCCAAATGAAATAAATTTAAAGCCTCCCATGGCACAGCTCAGACAGCTGCAAAGCTCACATTACGCATGCGTCCCCTTGCCAGCTATTAGACAAAGAATTTCCATTGAACTTGAAACGCTCGAAAAGCAAACCAACAACAAAACCTAAGAAAACGAATTATTTGACCTTTCAAAATGAACTCTGAGAACTCTACGATATCCAAGCATGGCACATTCGACTCCAAGCATAGACATTTTGGCCAGTAATTGTACATAGTTTTTGCTTAATTTCTTCTACATCTTTTTAGTCTGCTTATCATGTTTTAGTTCTATATAAATGCTCATCTATATTATTATTTTTATTTCATTATAAATTTCTATACAAATCATGCTATGATAACGAAGAATAGAATACATCAGATCCGATAACCTGCGCGTTATCTCCCAAATATGAGATGCTAGGCAAATGTCATCCCAAAAACCTTATCAAATATCGCTAAAATAATTTTTAAGAAATAAGCTAAACAAAACATTTATTTATATCATATACGAGCATAGATGTATATATATATATATGCTATATAGCACAATTAAAACAACATTTAAATTAATGAATATTATTATAATTTTATTTGAGCAACAATATAATCTTTCATTAATATATATATACAACTAATTCCATTTACACATTTAATACATTTCAGATGGCAACAAATGTTTTCTTTATTTCATACACTCACATTACGCATTCGCCCTGATTGCCAGTTTTGGCCCCTCTAACGCACACAATTTCCATTGAACTTGAACCCAGCAAAATGAAATGAAATCAAGAACAACACGCTGCCAAATTTCAACAACAATCGAAAAACATTTTCCCCCTTTTTCCACACTTGGTATTTTGGCCAGCTGCCAGCAGGCGTTCAGTTAGCAAGTATATTGACAATTCCCCATAAAACTGAATCACATTGTATATATATATATATATAAATTATATAAA
The DNA here is from genome assembly GCA_030914345.1 of Drosophila koepferae. Taxonomy (NCBI): domain Eukaryota; kingdom Metazoa; phylum Arthropoda; class Insecta; order Diptera; family Drosophilidae; genus Drosophila; species Drosophila koepferae. The sequence continues at coordinate 2,536,350 of JAUESR010000205.1, forward strand.
TTATGGCATTTGTTCAATTTCAATTTATAAACAATCTATAAACTTGTATCAGGGAAAAAACGCATCTCGAAATGAATCATGCCCACATATATATATATATATATATATATATATATATATATATATATATATATATAAATATGGAATTACATATTACTAAATGCAACAAGTATCAAGCAAAAAAATGAAAAATCCCACAAAATAATTTATGATTAGTCGGGAATTAAGCATTGTGAAAGTCAAGTCGACCAATTAGAAAGGTAAATGTAAACGCAAATTTTCGTTTTTTTTTCGTGTTTTTTTTAGCTCTCACATTTCACAATTTACATAAAAGTAGATGAAAATATGTACAAAAGTTAAAACTGAAATACTTGCTGTATGAGTAAGGCAAGGCTAAGCGACTTAAGTAAGTAAATTGTATAATTAAAGGATGCAGCTATAAGATGTTAATATAAATTTTCTAATTTAAGCGCATTCAATTATATACTAGAAGTTTTAAGACTACAAATTCCATCAAGTTAAGCTATTTTTCCTAATAAAAATATTTTGAAATTCCACTAAGAAAAAACAAAAATATAAAATGCATATAAGATTTTGTTTTATATATAATTCGTTGAAATTTCCCAGAATTTTAATTTCAAAAGATTAAAAACCGATTTTATATAATATATTATCGAGTTGAAATATTTCCACCTATTAAAGATCTTTTTTAGTATACATTAAATTTAATTTAATATACAGCTGCAAACATTTTCATGAATTGGATTTAGATTTGTCTATAATTAAATTAAATTATTTCAGCAATTAAATTTGATTCTCAAATACCATAAATTTCTTTTGCAATTTAAATTTATATTCAATTTGATTTCATATTAAGCTTCGGCTAAAACAATTCTAATTTAAGCATATTTTTTTTTTTAGATGTCTGCATATTTTTTGGACTTACTGTTAAATGTGACTTTCTTGAAGCATTTTTCATTGCATTTTGCTCTATTTTCTATATGTTTTCTTTTAGATATATATGTGTTGCATGTGCACAACTCTGTTATAGATCGCTTTGCATGGCAGCTGCTGCGACATATTTGTGAAAAGGTCAGCAACTGGAGACACGCAAAGCATTTGCTTGCAACAGGCGAAAGGCAGCCAGAAACTAAGTCAACATTTCAATAAAAGAAACAAGCATAAAAGCAACAAATAGCAGTAAACGACTGGCAAATACCCTGTATGTCATGTACATGCAACAGGAATGTTGTAGAAAAGCAAATTTTTATTCATAATATGGAATGGCTGCAATGGCTTGGCTGTTCAAAAAAGGATTTGTATGCCATATAAAGATTTCTATAATTGAAATAGTTAGTAACAGCTACATGAATTTAGATCTAAGCCATATGCCCTGTTTATTCATTTTAAAACAGATACAGAGCAGAAAAAAGTTTGATTATTTCTTATTAATTCAGTTTTTAACAAGAGTCCGGTTGTGGCTACATCTATTTACGTGCATATATACGTATATATGCATAAGTATATATATTTGCAAATCTGGCGCTCAGCGGGCAAAAACACGAAACACCCACACCAAAGTTTTTTTTTTTTTTTTTTTTTTTTTTTTTTTGCATTACTTTTTTTTTTTTGGCGCGTTGACAGCGTTGAGACGCCAACGTCTCTCATTGTCATTGGCATAGATACATTCGTATGCATAGATGATGATCATGACGATGATGATGATGCGGTTCATGATGATCATCATGGTTGATGATTTGTTTGTAGACAAGAGCACGTTGATTAGTGCCAAATGGGATTGCACTTTGTGTCAGACACTTTTCCGCAAAACTTTTCAATTGGGCACCTAGTCCGATCAGACAATTTGCTGTCTGATCGTCAAGTTTCATAAACTCATCTTCTAAATAAAAAAAAAATAAAAAAAATACCCCCATTGTATGCAACTTGAGTATTAAAAACGACTTAAGCATTAGTCATTATATAATAGCAATCAAATGCTATAAAGAATTGAAATCTAGTCAATTAGGCTAGAGCTAAAAATAAATACATTTCTTTGTGATTTGATATGAACACCAAATGGATTTCAGTTCCTAATTCTCGTTTATAATAAAGTATAAATGGATATTACGAATATGACTTGTATTACGTAAGCATTTCACTAGCATTTTATAATTATTCCCCATTTAAACTGATTGATATATACAACAATTATTTTCCTTCTGATTATCTTTAGTGGGGATATCTTATCTTAAAGTAAAGATATATATTATAAATATATATTTATTACATTGTTAGTTAAGCTAAAGATTACAGAAACTATTAAAGATACCTGAAGTCTAGCACATATATTTGTTCTTTTGAACTGTTAGATAAGCTTTAGATCCAGACATTAAATATTTACTTACAAAGTATATTTTACTCAGAGTAGAAAAAGCAGTTGTGGTAAATTAGTCTGATCTTTGCTAGTATGAAAATCCCTAGATATTAAAGGATTACAAATCAGTTAGTAATAATTATTTCTCATACAGCCTCAATCAGTTCATAACTAATTAGATTTATTGCTTAACTCAAAGTTCAATGCCAATAACAATCAAGCAAGTAATTAGCCAGACAGACATGTAATCAATCGAACTACTATAGCAATGTCTATTTAATATTGTCTAAACTGCATCTAAAGACGATATTTAGGAAGTGAGCTAGCTCACAGCAAATTGATATTTCATTGAATGCGTTTTTTTTTTTCTTGTGTAATTAGAAACATGTTAATTTTGAAATGATCAGTAAGCCAGAGTCGATCAATGCTATTTAATTGTTTACATTTTCAACAAGTTCTCGAACGAGACTCGCTACGTAATAGAGTAGCACGAGATAGATCAACATGGACAGCTCATAGTAACAGATACATGCAACTGAATATATATTTTTCTAATACTAAATAGTTAAGCTAAATTATCAAAACGTTGCTGCGTTAATTGATGAACAACGAACAGCTGGAAAAAAAATGGACAACAGCTTGTGGCTAGATGATCGCACACGTTTTTGGATTTTTTGTTTTTCGTGTTTTCGGTTTTTCGGTTTTGGGTGACATTTATTAGGAAATCAACAAGTTTAATTGACAACGAGCAAGAACAATGTCAAACGGGTGTTACCAATTGCTTGATACTCTTTAATTACTAAGAAATTTGTAAGACTAACTGTTGAGGAGTTCCTCATGAACCCCAATTTATATTGTGAAGAGATTCTATAAGACTATGGAAAATACAGAATTTCCTCTCGATGTCAAATGTGCACATACTTGGGCTAAAACATAAGTAAGTTAAGTGAGATCTCAATAACTCACTTATACGAGATGTGTATCTCAAACTCTCATATAACATCAAATCAAACATTGCACACAATCCAATATACTCACTTTCACTTCTTGAGCACACAAAAATTTGATCGAAAACTCTGCGTGGGTTTTTATTATTATTATTAGCTCTTTCTTTAGGGGAGAAGTTCGTTTGAACTATTACGTGGCAACTATTTATAGCAGTTACCTAGCTAGCTGGAAGACCTTGTCACGTAGCACGAGATAAACACTTTCAAACTGTTTCCGAAACGAAGTTGAACCAGGTCACAGCAGTTAGTTAGTTATCGAGGCTATTGCGAATTGGCAAATTATTTGCGTATTCATTGAGGAGACAAAACAATTCTAAAGTTGACATTGATTAATTACAGATTTCAATTTCATTTTTTTTTTTTTTCTTATTCGATTTCGATTTCGATTTCAATTTCAATATTCAATCAATCGACGAACAGCAACAATTTTGTGTATGACAATAAAGTTTTGCTCAACATGCCATAAATATTTCAACTGCAGCGTGAAATTATTCGCCAATTGCACCTGCCAATGCGTTCCGCCGGATTCGTGTCTGTTGCATTAGCTGCACAGATATAGTATGTCGATAGAGGTGTTGTATGTGTGTGTGTGGGTAAACTATGTTATGTGTGTGGGTATGTGTTAACCACTGTGCAACATTGTGCAACACTAAGCTACATACGAAAATGGAAATGGTAAAGCAAGTGGGCTGCCTTGACTTGAGAGAGAGAGAGAGACAATTGAATCATGTAATATATGTAATATATATCTTGACTAAGGAATTATGACACAATGGATATATAGTCCTTATCTATAATCTAAATGAACTTAAGAATAAAGTCAACTTCAAGCAGCTTTATTAAATTTTATTATACGTAAAATTATTTTAAATATCGTATAAAGTTAAATGTTGATTTTTTAAAAATTTAAGAAAAATCAATTAAATTATTTCAAATCAAAATGAATTAAAATTGCCGAAAATAATATATATGTAAAGCTATTATGTAGCACAGTGTAGCTGCAAACACGTGCAGACAATGCCGCACGACTGACCATTTGCTGTGGCAAACAGAAGTAGAAGGCCAGTTAGACAAACAGCCACAGCAGCAGACACACAGCAAGGAGTGAAAGAGAGAGAAAGAGCAGGAGGAGGCAGACAGAGTAAGCGAGGAGTTGAGTTAAGTGTAGAGCCTTGGACAAATTAGCCTGCGGTTAGGTTTTAGTAGCAGTTTAATAAACTATGCATAAATATATATGCATACATACATATATATATATATATACATATATTGTATCTGTATCTGCATCTGTCGAATGCAGTTGATGATGCCAAAGAGCCAATCGAGCTGCTGCTGCTGCTGTAGCCTCCTCCTGGTGCTGCTGCTTCACTTGCCACTTGGCAGTTGACACGTTAAGAGCACGCACGACTTGGCTTGGCCATTAAGGTGGCTAAGAGGCAGGCAGCAGGGTTGGCTGCGAGGCAAAGAAGTAGCAGGCCATTGGCCGGGGCCAGCATCATTTGACAGTTATGACCACTTGTTGGCCAACTTTTTTAGTTGCCGGCCGGCCGGCCAAACAGCCGACTAACTGCCTCGATCGGGGGGCGGCATAACAAAAGCAATAGCAAAAACTTTTTTTTTGTTTTTAACTGTCTGGTTTCTTTGGCCAACTGGTTTTTTCGCTCAATGATCATTTAGCCGGCGCACATGATCATGTTCATGTGCTGCAGTTGGCCAGACTAACGATGCGCTTGAAGCTGCTACCAAATTGGCAAGACGCGAGTTGTTGTTGTTGTTGATTTTGATTTGTTTTTGTTTTATGTTTTTGGCAAATGCCAATGCCAACAGCTCAATTTGGGAATTCGACATATATATAAATTTATATATATATCAGCCTATCAGTGCATGTGAAGTATGTTAATATGCTAGCTAGTTAACCTTTTATAAGACATAAATGGATGCCATTCCATAGCTGAGCAAGAGTAGCGAAGAAAAGCAAGTAAAAGTGCTCTAGACGGGTATATGCAACTAAGAGATACCCTGAATTAAAGACTTCAGTCAATAGCAAAAACTTATCGGATATCTAAGACATTATTGAGGCTCTAGAATCACTAACTCAGAGATACATCAAAGTTAACCTGATTTGAACTCTATGTGCTTTAGAGTATCTTATCTTCGCTCACACCTCCTGCTGCCTGTTTGAATTGATATACCCTATTAGCTCGCATGTATAAGACAAACAAAAACATGTAAATTTCGTATGCACATAAATCGAAAGTGCAAGCACATAGGCCATCAAGTACATATGTATATCTCTCTCTCTATATATATAGAGTCTATATATAGACACAGACGCTTGTTTTGCATTTCGCAAATGACTTGCACAAACTGATTTGATTTTCTTATGTATTTATATCAACTATTATTTTCTTTTTCTGTGTTTTGCTCAGTTGCCTGACTTTGATTTTAATTGTGTATAATTAGCGCTTTAATTGCAAGCGTCTAAATTCATTTTTAACGAACTTTGTCATTGCTGTCGACCGACTACTGCCTGATTGCTGACTGCTGGCTGCGACTGCTTTAAAGCCATGGAGCTGACTTCCATTATTAATTTAAGCCATTTGCAAATCACAATTGCTTGCAATCACTTTTGGCAATGAAGTGTGAAAGTTTGCTTCTTTTTGGTTTTGCTTCTCTCTTTTCTCATTTTGCACCAAAGAAAATAACATTATAAATGGGAGAAAATATGTTTAGAAAGAGAAGAAAAAAAAACATCTGTGCAAAAATTTGGCTTACAATTCGCAAACAGTTTGAGCAGCCGAGCTAAATAAGAGCTTGACTCAATTTAATACAAATAATATATAAACTTGATTGAAATCTAAGTTTGACTTAGTTTGACTTAAAATTTAGCTGAACAAACATTTTTAGAGCTTTAACAAATCCAAACACGAAACTCTGCTCATTCATAAAGCAATTAAAGCTAATATTCTACCACAGTTCCAACTAGCAGCCACATTGCACAACTCTTTTGCTTTTTTATTGATGCCGCTGAATGATCAATTTACAATGATAAATGCTTAAGCAGCCCATTTGCTGTGCGTGGACACAAACAATACAAAATAATAAATAAAATAAAAAAAAAGAAAAAGCGAATGCATTTCCCATACAAATCAACGCGCCTAATGGGCTGTGAGTGTATAGACAACAAGAAAATTTGTTTAATCTTGTGCTGAATATTGATTAATATGCTTTGAGCGTGCTGAACACATATTGTCACGTAACATAAGCGACAAACAACAATCGACACAGAGCCCACCCTAGTGCTGATTAATCATACGACGCGTGCAACACCGCAGACCCAAATGCAATCGATCCGCATTATTATCAGCGAGCGGTGCAGCCAACGCAATCGTAATACCAGACGAGGTCGCACATACGCTAACTATTAAAAGCAATATATGAATTCATATATATATGTATATATAGAAATATTTTAAAAAAATATTCATAAAAAACGCGCCTCATTCATGTTTGCCTTTGATTTGCCTTTGCCAATTGACCAAATTGTTTGGCGTGGGCTATAAATATCCAAATGCAAATTTATTTCACATTGATGAACTAATCAGACGGCAACAGTTCAACAAATTTCTCGTAGAGCCACCTGTTTCCCAGATGTAAACTAAGCCTGCTGCTTAGCTTTTTCAAATAACAATCATAAAATAATTCTTTAAACAATTATTGTTCGCATTTGCTTACATCGAGCGGAAGAGGAAGAGGAAAAGCAAGAGAGATAGAGATAGCTAGACGCCACGTGTTTCAAGTATTTTGCGAATGGGTAAACAATTATTATAGAAAGGAAAGTACATTTCTGTGTTAAGGTGCTTTATATATCATAGGGTATTTCGATAGCATGACAAAAGCTGTGAGATATGATCATAAAAATTATATATAGAATTTATTGGGCTTAGTTCTGCTCAAGGTATTTAGTGTCTGTAAGTGCTGGGGCGTTCAGATTTGGTATGTGAATTCTTGGAAGAGAAATAAATAAAAATTCCAGTAGTTTGTATACATTAACATAACTATACTCAAGGAACTCAGAGATTTTAAGGCGTATACTTTTAAAATATAGTTTGTTATATTTTAGGAACAATATTGAATAAAATAATTTATATTTCATTAACAATTGCCTGGACTAACCTCAGTGAACTCAGAGACTGCAAGTGCTGGATAGCCATAATTTTGTTTAACTTGAATAAAAATTGTAAATAATATAAGTATAAAGTTTTCTCGGGAAATTCTGCGATTCTAAGAACAAGATCTCTAAAATATTTATATTTATTTCAACAGCGCATCTGCCAATCGAGCAGCGCCTATTCCGCTTGCGTTTCGTTATCAGCGCACGACTCTGCTTATCTTATCGTATTTTGGGGGGAAACGCTAGACATTTGCTAATTATAGATATGCCTGGCAACTCTAGCCGAGTCATGTGCACTTGGCGCTAAGCCCCTAGAAATATTTGTTGCCACCAAATTAAGAACTCGAATGACAAAATGCACTAAGTAGACGCATAAACTCACACACATTCAAATGACATCCACTCGAGCTGAAGCATTATTTTTATGGGATTTATCCGAGTTCTAATTATTGTTGTTTCTATTTTGTATTGTGAAAGCGCGTTCTGCTTTGATTGTGCGCTGATAAGTGCGTGCTGTGACTCTTTATCGATAAACACATATGTAAGAAGCCCAATCTCTATTTTCGTGATTGCTCATCCCAGCTGCAAGCTCTATCTAAGGGGGACAAGGTTGACATATCGACAAGAAAGAAAAAAAAAATAATTGTGTTTACACAATATTTTATTGTAGTTCCATTTGTTGTTGTCGTTGTTGTTGATGTTGTTGTCAACTGCATAGAGTTTCATTCGGTTTGCGGGGCTCGGATTGCAAAGATGCAAGGGAACACTGTGGAAACTGGATGCTTCCAGACTCTGGTAGCGGACGCAAATGGCTCGTGCGATAATCGATGGCGCCTTAAATTAACAATAACTATATACTGCAAATACTATATATGTATTGAATGTATTTGTATATATTTTGTATATATACATATCGTATATCAGTCTACCAGAGACTTTTATATATAATAGTTTGGCACGACTTGAGTTTCCAATAAATATTTAGTTGCTCCTATGCTATATACAGTTTCAATTCCACCAAATAAGTTGTTCAGTAAACATTTGTTTTCAAATATATATGATATTTTATATTTCTATATTTATATCTATTAAATTTATCATGATTTTAATTTTTTCCCTTTTTCCCTTTAGCTTTTTCTGCACGTTCTTTTACTTCCCCCAATCAAACTTCCGCAACTACTTTATCAAAATGTTTATGGCATTCGTCATAAATGATCGATCCAATTGAAAAATCGATATCAAAGCTAACAACAAATTTAAGCAATGACAAAAAAAAGGCCAATTCTTGAAAATTTGAGCCAGCTTTATATACATATGTATATACTTTGAAATTGTAGACATGGAAAGAAGAAGCACGAAACGCTTTTGCGTTATTATATAAACTCTTTGAAGTGATCTTGATCTTGGGCAGACTTACAAACTTTATGATGAAATTTGCACTGCCAAAAGCAGGCGGCATTTCAGCGGATGTAAACGTATATTTTGCTTTGTTGCTCAATTTCTTTTTCCCATTTCTAGCAAATATTACACATAAGAGATAAGAGTTGAAGCGTACGCGTCGGCGTCATCGATAACATTTTCTTTTTTTTTTTTTTTAGCTTTTGCTGCTACTTTTTGAAAGAGTTATACATACATTTATATATCTCTCTATATATAGGAATACATATATATATATAAATATATATATATATATATATATATATATATATGGTTTTTTTTTTGCAGCTCTGAGTTATTGGCCATAAAAAGTTTTCGTTGAAATTTGAACGCGTACTCGCACATTTCTGTGAATTATGCGCCACACAAATTAGCACCTGCCTTCGAGCCGGTCTGTGTTTCACATCTGTATGTGTACTAAATATATGCTTATAAACACATACAGATGTATATATACTATATATGTGCATAATTTACTCGCATGTTCCAGTCAACGACAACTGTTGCGTAATTTCCGCCCAACGCCCACGTCACATGTAAAAATTAACAATTTCTTGCATCGAATTCTCAAACGGTTTTCACAACAAAAAAAACATTCACAGCAATGGTTAAAGCAAAGCTTTTGATCTCTTTTATCTGATTTTTGTCTATCTGCCTGTACTTCTTCTAACTGCCAATGCAGGGTATCTCCAAGTCAGGCATAGCGTGCTCTTAGTTGTTTTTAATATTTTGGTTAAATGTTTAAGAAATTGCATAAACTAAACTTTTATTTATAGGCCGACAAATAAGTGTAAACAAACAATTAACAAAGTATTTGGGCTTCGACTGCAAGAATGCAAGAATTCTTAGCGCCCAAGCAAATAGAGGCAAAGATACAAATGAACTGAGATACAAATAGATAAATAACTGTAGCACCTACGTCTTGTGTGGCTTTATATATGTATATATTATATATATCTGTTTAGCCATTTATGAATAGAGTTTTAGCTTGAGTGCATTCAAAGGGTACTCATCATAAACGCGCGAATAGCTATTCAAGATTTCACAATGAATCTTTTTTTGTGTAATTGAGGAAAAAAAAAAAGGTTTAATTTTGTTTTTTATTGTTGCTGCGGCGGCGCTTAAGTAATTTTAAGTGGCCAAGTGGCTCGCTAGGGTTAAAGCGGGTCGCTTTTTTATTGAGCGTCGTGTTTCGTGTGGTCTGTTTTCGTGGCTTTTTGGCAATTATATAACTATAACTGTTTCATTTGCTGTTGCTGTTGCTGTTGCTGACGGCTTGAGAAACAGGGTCAAGTTTGGCTGCAGATCTCAGCGCCAAAACCGCAAATGAAAATTATAGGTAATAAAAGATACAACTGCAACGCCAAATTGCATAAAGCACAGATTTCGAATTACAATTTGGCTTGAAGCACATGTGTACATAGTATACAGCTTGCCTATATATATATATATATATATATATGTACATTATATATTATAAATCTCACAAGGCACTCAATTTATATGCCTTATCACGCTTTGACTCAAAGGCTGCTGATCCATTAGCAAGCAGACCTTGATCTTAGATAAGGCAAAATGTGTTCAATTTTCAATGCTTGGCTTCTGTTTGCTTTTTTTTTTTACTCACACGCAAAGTTTCATAAAATTATGATATTTTTTTTAAAAATATTTTTGCACAGTTTTTTTTTTTTTTATTATCTATATATGCTTAAGATACATTTGTATCATGAGCAGCGCACAAACACGCACACACACAACTGTTTAGCTTGTTTCTATATATATATATATATGTGTAGAGAATATATATCTATATATTTATCGTTTATATTGCACCGGCACAATTTCAATGATCATTTATTTCTTTGTTTTATTATTCACAGAAAGTCCTTCAGCCGCGTTCTTCAACTTTTGAAGATCTTTCGTGCTGGCTGCCTGCGCAACGACTGTCTTGCCTATCAAATCTTTTTTTCGTTTTTCGGGGCGCAAAAAAAACGAATTTCGAAAACGAGTCTGAAGAAGAGGCGCACAGCAACAACAATAGCAACGACAGCAGCCGAGAAATGTCAACGAAATGTGAGCGAAAAGCGAAAGAACAAATAAACTAACTGCAGCCACATAAATTGGCTCTAAGTGTGCAGAAGTGTATATTTGTGTAAATCTGTTTATGTGTTTGTGTGTGTATATATATAATATGTATGTTGTCTTTGATTTTCATATGTATACTGTTAAGCACCTTTATTTAAGTTAAGCTTTTGCATTTTAATTACCTAACACAGAGCGAAGGCGGCTATGAGGATCAACACTTGAAGGCGATGGGGCGCGGGGCAGTGCGGCGGCGACGACGTTCAATGGGCGGGCGTCGCGTGATTTAAACGATCGACGCGGCCAACAAATAACGACAACAATAATCAAATCTATATAGTCAGATTTAATGCAGCGCTTTTGTTGACTGTCACAGCTGCGTAACGCGGCGAAACTAACTGGCCGTAGTTAGCTGGCAGGCTTGCTGGCTGGTACCGACTCACACACATACACACACGCGCAAACGACCGTTCGATGTGAAAGCTTAACGCCGAATAAACGCAACGCACAAAGCGAGCCACTGAGCAAGGCAAAACTGAAACTTCACCACCGAAACGCACACATATAAATACAGTTTCACAGTTTGTTGTTTTTTTTTTTTTTTTTTGCTCGCAGGTACGCCGGCTGTGCACGAGCGAGTGTGAGAGAGCGAGAGACCAAGGCGCAGAGCGTGAGCAGCTGGAGCTGGAGTGAGCTTCGATGAGCGCGAATATCTGTTGCTGATCTTGGCTGAGCGAAAAAGTTTCGCTTCGTGTTTACCGGTGCGCTCTTTGCCGCAACGAAGCACGTGGAAAGCAAATACACTCACACTCACGCTCACTGGGCGCAATGAATTATGAAATTTTAATAGTTACTCAAGAGTAAATAGAGATCTATGTATAAATTTGCAAAAGTGCGAGCATTAGATATTACATATTCAAATAATCCAAAAAAAAAAAAGCTTATGCACTCTTATCAATCAAAGAGCGAGAGAGGGAGAGAGAGAGAGCGAGTGCAGGGCAGAGAGACAGAGAGTTTGAGAGAGCGAGCTTTTTGGAATATATGTTATCAATTCGTTAATTTAGTTTGTTCAGCTCGCAAAATTTAGCTCGCACACACCTTAAACAAATACGTTTTGCGTTTTGGCTGTTACACACCTATGTCATATCTTATCACTGTCATATCTTGCACTGATAACACACACACACACCAAATATTTCAGTTGCACTTTTTGAGTCAGCTTGTAGGTTCTATAAAAACCTTAATTTTTTTTATTTGTGTTTAGTTCGCGTGTTTAGCCGTTATGTCTGGCTAATTATGCAAAGTACCGAAACAATAGATCGCTGCGTATTTTTGTTTTTGTTGTCTGGCTTTACGTTTTACTAGGTTTCTGGGTCAAAGTTTAGGGTTTATTGCGGCAAGCATATTGCTCATAGGAACTTTTCCAAATTAAAGGTTCAAATTCACATTACATTTTGATTTTGGGCATATGCAGCGTCATGCGACTCGAGCTGAGTGGCAAAACTTGTGTTAATATCAATGTTAAATATTTGATTTTGAGTTTATCTTATCGCCATATCTTACAAGCATACTCAAACTCGATGATATCACCCATAAAACATAGCGAAAAAAATACCAATTTTCTTAGTACTTCTCTTAGATTCTTTTGCTCTGACTGTTAATTAAATGTCTTTTAATTTATTTAAATTTCAATATTCGCATCATATTTCGTTGGGGCTATGGAGCTTATCTCATTCACAAAATATTCTCAACGTCTTTTTATTTTAATCATGTCTATTGAGTGTGAAAGCAGAAGGCAGTGCGTTTATTTGCCTTTAACCTTGCATGATTAGAATTAAACGCCACACAGTCAACGAAAATAAGATGTAGACGAAGCTAGCTTGACAGAGTAGTCGACTATCAAATACCTTGTTTATATATAAATATATTATATACAGAGTATATCATGTATATATTCAACTATACTCTGCAATTTCTAACATTTTTGTTATGTAATAAAAGTTAAATTCAATTATTATCCGAAATACTAAAGAAATCAGCATTTCTTTGACAAACCCATCTACCCCATATTGATTAGCGTATTTGTTAGTATTTCGCATAAACGTTTTAAATTTATATATGTATTTATATCCATGTGCTATTGTTTATCTTATTGTTGATATTTGCGAAAAGGCACAGCCTTAGCTAGAAGACGCCTCACCTGCCCAGATCGTTCGGATAGCTATTTTTCGGGTATACGTCAATTGTATCGGAAGTGCCCAAAAAAAAAAAACCGGTCTGATAAAAGCAAAGAAGCGAAAAATAAAAATAAAATATAATAAAAATAAAACAAAACTGAATGAAATTGAATTGAGAAAATCCAAATTCAAATCAGAAATATTTTAATTGCAAATGAGACTAGCCTTGAATACAATGTGACGTCAGAGCCGTGAAATGATCACAGCAGAAAGTATCTAACCAACAAATTGGCTATATAGACATACATATATATATATACATATTCACTCATATCCATATAGGTATATTTATATGGGCGTTGTCGTCATAAAATATGATGATGTATGCGAGGCATTTATAAAGCTGAACAAATTTTGTTGGAAAGGTGAGCTAAGTGAGTTATTAAGAAGACCAAAGCGGGTTCAAAGCGCGAATGAAGTAATAGAGAAAAAAAAGAATTAAAAGCAGAGATTAATATATGAGAATATGAATATGACTACGCATAATGCATGCATATTCAGCTTCATCAAGCATATCTACCATATATAAACAGTAGCTGACATATTTAGACATTTTCTCAAAACCTTTTGAAACGAAAGTAAAAATGCTCGACTAGGAACTACCCGAACCTTTAATATGCGCTGCTAGTCTCTAGTACTCAGGTTACACATACAGGGAACTCAAATTAGTTTTAAGCTAAAGGTTTTACTCCTTTCACTTTAATTTTCTCTATACTTTTTTTTAAAACCTCAGCTATTCTTGAGATATTTAGTAAAACAGCTGCCTGATTCTTGATTTCTTTTCTTCACAGAAGAAAATATATTATTAGCTAATACATTCGATACTTCTAAATATATATAAGTGCAATATGTTGAGGGAAAGTACACTTTTATTTGCACTTGTTTATAGTATTATATGATTGTTTGTCTCGAGATCGATGTGCTTTGTAGTCGTCTCTTGTAGAGCGATATCAGCGCCGATACTTGCGTAACAGTCAGTGGCAAAGTTTTCTTTTTTTCTGTTTTGTTTGTTTGTACTCGGTCAATAAATACGTAGAGCTCCGTATCTATATGTATAGCTAAGAAACGGGATACAATTAATAAATACAAACAGAAACTGAGGAAAAATAAATTATTGATTCTGTGCGCTATTCACAACTAATTAAGTAAATAATTCATTATTTTAACGTATCGAATTCTCTCGGAGAGGAAAGAATACGTAACGATAAGATATAGTTGATAGTTGAAACGTTTATAAATATAACACTATTTTCTTTTTTAATATACTCTATCAAGGTCGGAATAGTTCTTGGCTTTGATTTGATTTGATTATATTTCTTTTGCAGTTCAGTTGCTTGGGTAATATTCCTCGATTAGATAGTCATGATATTTATAAATGTCATTAGCTTACGTTAACGTACAAATAAAATTTGCTGACACTTGAAAACTTTTTTTTTTAATTATCGGGTAATCGCATATATTTATTAACAAAATTATATAGAATGTTAGGTTATGCAATTTGCATTTGCATTGGAGAACTCATATACTCATTCGACATGTGAATAGAGTATATTGGTTTTGGACTTGAAATTTGGCAAATGTAATTTGTTGATACATTTGTCTTATAGAGTACTATATGTATTATCTAGATAGATATTTGATATATATACTATGATATATATCAAAAATTTTGCAGTAATTTGATTGATTGATTTCTCAGAGCTCTCAAATATAAAAGATTTCTATATAATCCTACTAAAGTTGGGGAAAGAAATAGACTGGGGAAAGAAATATATTTCCCCCACTTTAGTATTATTGTTTTCCAGGCATATTTACAAATAGAGCTTCTGCCTCTTCCTGGTTTTCAATTGAAAAGAGTTAGTAGCAGCTGTCAGCTGCGAATAGCGTTCCATATTCATATAAGGTTTCTTGTTTTCTTAGTATTTTTTTATAATTATAAATAAACTCGTGTTGACAATGGACTGCAATATTTTCTACAGATTTTCAACAGCTTTTCTACTCAAATATCTAATACAATATATAATACATGCAGGGTATTCCAAGTCTAGCATGCACGCTGCTTGCACAATATATGTATATCTAATCACATGACTAAAATTCTTCAATGGCTTGCATTCTTCTTCTCTTTTTTTGTTATTTTGTTTGACACTGTGGTGACAAAGCGATTAAATTTAATTTCCATCAATATTGATATAATTTATATAACTTCAGATATGATAACAAGCTACTAGCAAAAACTTGCAATGCAATTGTTACCAACAAAAATATTAATAAAAATAATATTAATTTGTTAAAAATTGTAAAAAAAAAAAAAAATAATAATAATAATCTGCAAAAATAGAAAAAATGTATAAGCAAATAGAAAAAATCATTCAATAAAGTGCAAAGAATTAAGAAGAAGAAGAAAAATACCAATTAAATTTTAAAAATAAATAAATATTCTCTGCTTTGCCATATACCATCGTATGATTTATAGATGGACAAGTAGAGAATATCAACAGTAATAAAGCTATTAGGCTTTGGTGTTCAAAGTTCAAATTTGATATCTTTTGGTATAACTCTTAGTCCTCCATATAATATATATCAATATAACTCTTAGTCCTCTATAAAATGAACTTACAAACTTATATAAATATATACTTCAAAGTTCAAGACTCTAGGCAAAAGTGCGCACCAAGCTAATATGCTCATTCACACTTTACGAACGAGCATATAAAATAAACGTTTCACTTTTTTTTTAAATCTTGAGCTGAGATCTCAATTAGCTTTCTAATTAGAACTCATTAAGAGCTCCATATATTGAGCTCAAGTTAAGCTTTGTTTTTTTTTTTCTAGCTTGCATTTTTTTCAATTTTCTTTTAATTCTAAAATTTTTTGCGCTTTTGATTTCCGCATGAGGCATTTAACCTACTTTATGGAAATACAGCAAATTTTTCATTGACTAGCCCGATTTTCATTTTCATCTGCATTTCACTGACTCACTGACTCACTGACTGCCTGATTGATTGACTGAGCTCAGCTGAAGTAGCTGCAGTTAGGCAAATGAGTTGCAGTGAACCGGAAATTTACAATTAAACAACTAAACTCTGATGGCTCCGCCCCGCACCTTAACTACGCAAAGACCCAGCCCCAAATCGAAATAAAACGTTTTTGGTTAGCGCCAAATCGGCGACAAAGTCGACGTGCGACATGCGATATGCAACGTTCCAGCTGATTGAAGACTGGACAGAGAGCTTGTTGGGTGCAAGACTTCGCCTATAGCTTCTCGAAGCATCAGACAATATAAACAAAATTTTAATGTAATTGTTTATACGTGTTGGTCTATAAACGCATGTTCATATCTCAGTGGCGCGCGATCCATTGGTCAGGCAATGAAATTATGATCTACCCAGGGTACGTGATATCCATTTAGGGTTTTAGGGGCTTGGTAACCATTTTTGGGGCGATTACAGTTACCATTTGTCGTCGACGACGTTCTCTGACGGTTCGTCTTACCAAAATGTCATGTGGATAGCTTGTAAATATAGTAAGTAAAACAGATAACTGTAGTTTCACTTTTTCATTTTTCATTTTTTTTTTTTTAGTGTGCTCAATTCCAGGAATGGATCGGGTTCGCTTAAATAAATATTATCTATGCATCATATTTATGTGGAATTAAAACGTGACTGATGAGCCAGAGTTTTGTCATTTGATTCATTGACTTAGCTTAGAGTTACTTTATACAATTAGGAGAGCTATAGCCGATTCTCTAATTTAATTAAGAAAAAACTTATTAAATTAAAATCAAATGATATCTTATATGTGTATATAAATTGATTGATTTAAATCTAAGAAATGTTATCTTATGATTAAAGTCCCAAGAGAAACTCTTAGACGAGCTCTTGTCTCTTTTCTTTCCTCTCTCCTTTTCTTATCTATATTTTCTTCATTCCATTCCAGCTGGCATATTAATCAAATCCTTCAACAGATCTAAACAAATATATTTAAGTAATCACCAATTTGATTTATATGTATGGCTAGATGCTTAGCGTGGAGTGCGGCCATCATCTGCAATAAGCCATCGTCGTTGAATGTAAATTTGATTTGCAGGTGGTCGCTAATCAACGGGCTCCGAGCGAAACATCGTTAGCCAAACGTAAACGCGCTGCACATGCTAACCGGGCCAAGAGTAAATAGACGCAGCAACTGCCGCCAAGTCAAGATGCAACAGCCAACAGACGGCAACGGCCAAGAGGCAAGTTCTAAAGGCAATCAAGAGGAGTGACCACTGTGTGTGTCCACTTGTTGGCATTGCCTCACCTGGCCGGTTTGCCGACTAGGCAACGCGTAATGAACCTGAATTTACAGTTAGTCAACGCTGACGTTTAGCTGGGTCAAGGTCAGACAGTTTATTTAGCCAGATGATCGAGTGCTGCATCTCGCTTTCCTTCAGGTGTTTCTATGAGGGCACAGCCCAGGTGTTTTATGGCAAAGCGAAAAGACAACAACTGCGGCATACTCTCTTTGCAATATGCTTATACGAAATGAATTCGCCGTAAGAGGCGCGTGTACGCCAGCAAAGCAAATTAACTGAATTTACTTTATTACTTCTCTTATTTTTATTACTCATATTTCCTGCCATAACAATGTGAATATTCCAGTCGGCAGCGATCCATACGCTCTTTGTAGTATAAGACAACGAATTCGCCGCGACAATTGTACACTCATTTTTATTGCCTTATGATTTCATTTGCGGCAACTTGCATTAGATTTGCTTACAAGTTGACAACAACAATAAAACATCCAAATTCGCCACAGTCATTTTTGCAGCAAATTAATTAAATTCGCCGTGACATAATCTCACACAGCCAAACAACAACAATTAACTGTTATTTTTTTATTACTTCTCCCTTTTTGGCAGCTGGAAATATGCCATTCCAATTATCAGTTCTCACTTACCTGCTTTGATCAGCTCATTCGCAAGCAGTACTTTGGCATTTGTGTGTGTGGGTTTGACGACAAAATAAAATAGCAAATACACATGCACATACAAGTGTATGCATATGCATGCAACAACACACACATGCATACATCTATACTTATAAGTTGTTCTGTCCCTTTCCCACCAATGACATATTACAACATTTTCACACAGCACTTCAATTATTTTGAGCTTAAACTCACACTTTTCATAATTTAACTTTAAAAAAAAATGTACAAAATACTTTACTTTTTTGCTCCTTGCATAATTTGTTTTCTAAAACTCTTTTTACAACAATTTTCACCATTTTCACCCAAAAACATTTCAAGCCGCGCACTTTGCTAAAGATAAACTGCAATTGTAATCGAAAACACTAAAGATGAACCCGCGCAACAAGGAGATCTTTCTGATAGCAACTCTTTTCGATTGGTTGTAATTTAATATGTGCTAATTGCATCTGCTGTGTTTAAGATGTCAAAAAAAAATATCGATAAGTATGCACCTAATCCCATGCGATGTGCGCCTTATTGAATATACTCTTTATTTACATTTTTGAGCAGAGTATAAAAACAGCAATAACAACAAACAGCAATAAGCAAACATACAAAGGTGCCTTTGCGGCTGCATTTGGCGCTGGCATTCGGTAAACCGCGTTCCTTTTTGCTTTGATAATATTCAAGCAAAACAGACGTCAACATGAAGCTGAGATTTTTCACAAGAAATTATCGATGCGCAGGCGAATAAGGCGAAAACAGGCGCAGGCTCAGTAGTCGTCGCCGCAGTCAACGTCACCGTCGCTTGGCTCATGTTTTGTCAATTGTTGCTGCGGCTGACGCTGCTGCTGCGAATGACGTTTGCGTGACAGCGACGACGACGTCGCGACGGCAACATCTGGACAATTGCATTGACTTTGACCAGTTGCCAATTTTGGCAAACTGACTTTCATTTTATTGTTTTATGTTTTTTGTGCAGGCTTCGTAACAAAGGGTATCCGAAAGCTATCCTCTCTTGCGCTCCCTTTCCCACCCATAATCTGCTGCTCTGCTCTGCTCTGTTACATATCGAACATGTCCAATCCAATTAATAACGAGAAAAAATCAAATATGGCTGAAAAATTGTCAGCAATCAATAAGTTATATTAATTTAACGAATTTTTAATAATAATTGACAACAGCTATTATCATAATATTTTGTTTTGTTTTTATTTAATGTGTTGGTCACAAAAAAAAAAGACATTTTATAATCAAAATTCAAAACATTTTACTATTAACAGTTAGTGCCTAAAAATAGACCACAAATATTTGAATTTTGTGTACATTTTAAATCTTTTGCGTCATATGGTCCTCCGAAAGCCAACAACTTCTTGCTCATATTTGCGCTGATATCACAGTGCGTACATAGCGATATATCGTTTGCTAATCAATATCGCCTGCTGCAACTATATGACAGCATCTGATGCCGCGAATGTCAATGTTTAAAATATTTAGATTATTCTACCAATTTTAGATCAAATATACAAAGTTTTTAGCCAATAATTAATCACAGATTCATTGCTTAAATTGTCGTTAATAGCAGATACACAGCTATCGATGTATCGATAGCCAAATAATCATACACTAGACACCGGCGATAACCGCCTGGTGCAATTGCGTGAATTTCGTGAATTTATTCTCAAATTTCAAGAATTGTTATGGATCTAAAACTAAACGATGGCACCCAGCCGCAACAGCCGCCGCCACCCAATCAACATCCATTGGTAAACTGGCTTAGCTTTATTCAAGTCCACTTCTAACCGTGTAAACACCTTGTGGTTTAGGCCGATTATCATTTCAGCCAAGAGGAGCTGAAGGCGTTACGTGAATGCAATCAGGAATCATTTGTACAGCGTTCGCTGCCCTTCGGCACCGGGTTAGGTCTGCTGGCCTACTTTGGCGTCAAAAACGGCTACATTCAGGGCAATGGCAAATATGGTGCAGTACCCAAAGTTGTGCTAGGTGTCATCCTCGGCTATTTTGTGGGCAAATTCAGCTATCAGCAGAAGTGTGCAGAGAAAATCATGCGTTTGCCCAACTCGCGGCTAGGCGAACTGTTGCGACAGCGGCGACAGGGTGGCGGGGTCATTAACTCGATAACGCCGGATGAGAATCTGGGACGCGCCTTCACCCTGGCGCCCTTCACGCCAAGCTCCGCGGATGTCTATACTGATGAGGGCTTCCAGCCATCAAGAAGCACAGCTCTCAACTTGGATACCGAATCGCGACCCACTCTTTCTGGTCTGGATGATATCTACAGGCCGACACTGGACTGTAAGCATTGTGGTATATCTGTATGAATATTTAACTCATCTAATTTCTCTCTTTTGTATAGCTGCCAGCACTTTGGTGGACACGGAGCTGCCTTTGGAGCCCGCCAAGCCTGGCGAGAGCTACGAGGATTTGCGTCGCAAGAATCGCGAGGAGTACGCAAAGCATCAACAGAGCGCCTATTCTAGGCCCTACGAGCTGCCCCAACAGTCGCAGCAGCAGCAGCAGCAGCCACTCCAACGACCTCTTCCACAAGAGCCTGTGCATGGCAGAAAGAACAAATACGGCGATTCCTGGACAGATTAACCATTATATGCACACTCAGGTCTCTGGAACTGAAATGAAATTGTTAATTTAAACGCTGATAATACAAAGCGTAATACACAAGAGTTTACAATTATGTTTGTTAATAATTTTATAAGCAAATAGATTTGCAATTTGTCAATATTTGTTTAAAATGTTAGCTTTGTATAAGAGAGCCAGTTTAAGAGTAAGAGCCTCAGCTACAATGAAATCCGCATCAATTCAGCAAACTCTTCTCTAAATGCAATTGTGAATTTTATTCAATATAAAGCGCATAAACAAATTTTTAAAAAATATCAATATATATGTGTATAGAATTTGTTAATATTCGTTTGTTATGTTGCATCGTGTTGTCTGCTTAAGAATCCTGCTTCGTCTTTTACAACTTGCCCACCTCATGCAAATAGGCGCCCAGCAGCTTGGTCTGCAATCAAAAATATTTGTATAAGAGAGAGCTAGAGTATAAGAGTATTCTAGCAAATACTTACGCCTTCAATATAGTTGTAGATGTCGATCTTCTCGTTCTGCGAGTGCGCACCATCGTCACAGGCGCCGACTGGCACCAGAATCACATTCTTGCCCGTGGCCTCCTGCAGAGTTAGGGTAACGGGAATGGAGCCACCTTCGCGTGTCATATCGGGATCCACATTGAAAACATGCTTGATGGCACGCTTTGCGGCCTCGTAATGCGGATGATTGGGATCCTCGGTCCAGGGCTTGCCAGCGGACAACATGACAACCTATTAGGCAGATTGAGTTATAGAAAAGATTGAGCAGAGCGAAGACTTTGTAATATCTGTGTAGTTAGAGATTCTCTAGACAAAAGTTTCCCTTGTTGTAAGTAAAGCTTCTGCTGCTGCTACTTTAATTATATAGATAGCTCTTCTGTTCTTCTGATTATCTTAAACAAACTAACAACGATCTTAGCTCTACCCTATTGCTATATGATAACACTGATAAGATATATACTCTACAAGATGTATAGACATCTTCTGATTGCAAGCAATTACATTTTGCTTTATATCTATACGTCTTGTAATCACTATACACCTATACACCTTTGTCTTATACATCTTTTCAACTATACTGACATATATCCTTCTCCTACACTTTCTCTACATCCAAATATACAAAGTCTATACATTATACATCGAGGTATTTCCTTCAGTTAGACATCTTCTACATCATCTTCTGCATCTACATATACTCTATATCTATCCTAAAATATATCTCTCATTTACATATACTCTACACCAAAACCTCTTCCACAGACATATTCTATATCTATACAACACTCCCTCTCTCTCTCTCTCCTCATCACTTGCTAATCACCTTCATTTTGTTGGGCGATCCGCGTTCTGCCCACTTGTCATTGATGTACTTGACCACGCACTCCTCAATATGCTTGGGATCTTGATCGGGCACCAGGCGTATGGAGAACTTGCCAATGACCTTCTTTGGTATGACAGTCTTGGCGCCAGGCTCATAGAAGGCGCCCTCAATGCCGTGAATGGATAAACTGGGATAACGCCATCTGGCCTGCAGCAGGCGCGTCTTATCTCCATTATGGGGCAGGTGTTCGACGCCAACGTCTTTCCTAGTGAGCCAGATTAAATAATATATACTCTGTGATTTATGTCGACAGATGAGATTAGATTAGATTAGCTAACTTGTATTCGTTGACTTCAAAGTCGATGTTCTTGTAGATGTCCGTCTCATTGGGCAATTGGGCAGCTACCTAGAAAAACGATAATAGATGGATTAGAGGCAGTTTGGATTGGTACAGTAATCCCACTTACATCACGATCCACACCTGGTATCAGAATCTTAGTGTCCTTGTCCACCAGGGTGCTGAGCAGGTAGCACAGATCGGGCATGGCCTCGTGCACTGTGCCGCCAAAGACACCGCTATGCAGATCCTTGGTGGCACACTCGACCTCCACCTGGAAGTAGGCCAGGCCGCGCAGTCCATAGGTCAGGCAGGGACGCTTCTTGCCCAGCCAATAGTTGTCCGAGATGCAAACGTAATCGACATCCGAAAGGAAATCATCTTTGCGCGACATCAGCAGATCATCGAGTCCCTCGCTGCCGCTCTCCTCCATGCCCTCGAAGACGAACTTTAGATTCACTGGGAGCGGAACATTCAACTTCTGGAATGCTTCGATGGCATGAATCCAGCAGAGCACTGGACCCTTATCATCCGAAGCGCCGCGTCCGAACAGCTTGCCATCGATTTCAGTCAGCTCAAAGGGATTCGTGTTCCAGCCATCCTCCTTCAGGGCGGGCTGAACATCCAAGTGACCATAGACCAGCACCGTCTTCTTGCTCTTATCCTGGCCCAAGGTGCCCAGCAAAGCCTTCGGCAATGGAATCTCCTCGCCCGTGGGCAACTTCTGTTTGCCCAGATCAACCAGCTCGATCTGTGTGCCCAATGCCTTCAGCTTATCCGCCGTCCAGTTGACCATGCGATCGATCTCGCCTCGCTTCTCCGGCCAGGCCGATACGGATTGAATAGCCACAGCGGTTCTCAGGGTCTCAATATAATCGGACTGCTTGCCATTGACAAAGCTGCAAGGCAATAAACAAGATATATATATATATAGATCGTGTGAAACGAACTGATAATACAAATGCCTACATGTATATGTAATGTAATAAAGATATGAAAATCGCGTTACATGGGCCGATAGTGCAACAAAAGGGTCTGCGGTTTAACCTCTTAGTGGCTAATCATCGTGGTTACTATACGAACTCGGTTTCTGATTAGACTGCAATATAAAGCTCACACATTGCAATCTAATCAGAATATGTTTTATGTGCTCTCCTATCTTAACTCTAGGCACTATTATAGAAACTTTTTTTCATTACTTCTGCTTCTTGGGTTTCTTAAGAAAGCGAACTGAAAGCATTGTTAATTTATTAATAATATAAATTATAGGTATATAAAAGTTTATACTATATGAAAAATAAAAATTTGTAAATGAAATTATGTAAAATTAAAAATAATATTTAAAAAATAGCTAAATAAATATTTCAATAAAGTAATTTATTAATATAATAAATTATTATAATAAATTATAATACATTAAAATAATAAAAGTTGGATAGTTTGCTTAGAAATTTAACTACTTTAATGTTTTCTTACAAGTGTTATTTTTTTCCATTCAGAATAAAACTTAGAGAACAAAAATCTAAAGAAATCAAATTAAATTTGTATTTAAATAAACAATTTAAAATGGTTTTTAGCACTTGCTCAATAAGCCCCAATTGTACGTGATCTCAACCAAAATTTATATTGTAAAATTCTCTCTTGAATATGTCATATCAAAGCGCATTTAAAATTCACTTCTTGCCGCAGCTTTGTTATCTGATTTTATCTTATTGGAGCACCTCTGATTGGAAGACAACGTAAATCATGCATTGTTATTGCTATTGTTGTTGTTGTCTTTTGTGTGCATTTTCTACTGCCGCCTGCTGAATGCAAAAAAGAAAAGAAAACATGGTTGCAAAACACGAATACGTGAAATACATGAAATTTAATATTTATGGCTGCGCTTGGCCTGTTGCAATTTTTTGCTTTTCTTTTACTAAAAATAATAACAACTCTTATCGCCGCTTGCTGTTGCCGCCCTTATTATCAAGCATAACATATGAAAGTTCCACAAACAAGCAGATAAGCAGGATATACATACATACACATACATACATATACAAATATTCATACACATTCATATGTATGCAGTCGTGACATGGCCATCCCGCATCCAACAAAAGCACGCACACATACAAGCATGGAGAGATATTTGCGGATCTTTTCGTTTTACTTACTCAAATAACTGTTTCAATTCGTTGGGTAGCGACGCCATTGCTTCAACTTTAGTTTGGTTGCAACGATGTAATTTAGAAACGATTCCTCCTGCAGAATAAATTGATTTGCACCGGAATTTCAAACGTCTTCCCGTTTCGGCTTCTAAAGTGGGAATGAATAGTGAACGTGCTATGCGAAAGAAAGAAAACGTTCGTACATACATTGTATGTATGTATGTACATAAATTCGAGACAGTGAGAGAGAATTTGTGTACGTGTGCGTGTGTGTGAATGGCTTGCTGAGAGTCAACAAGTTAGGTGAGTGTAAGTAAACAAGTGCACAACATACCGGCTTTTTTATCACATGCTGTACATAGCTAATATGAACAATAGTTATCTATTATAACAAATTAGATGCAAATAAATTAATTTTTTGTTATTTCTATTGTAAATAAAACAAATATTTATTTATAAATTTATAACCCATAGCGATGAATTGCTTGTTATCGATACTTGCCCAGTGCCATAGCTAAGCGATCACATATTGACCGACCGCCACATTGTATCGGCCGTCATTTGCCGCAGTTAAGATAAAAACGCAAACGCAAACGCTGCAGTAGTCGACACATTCGCGAGTTAATTGCATTTATAATTATGTCACAAAGCTGATAAACGCTTCATCAATCGAAAAACAACATCAAGTGCAAGACGAAACGGAGCGTCAGAGGTGTGTGTTTCAGCAGTGTGTGGGTGTAGCTTGTTTATTAATTACTGTGTACATGTGTGCGTGTACCGTTTTCAGTAGTTGCAGTGCTGTCATCTTTGTGTATATGTATGTACATGTGTATGTGTGGCGTTTGCATTTGTCAAGCACCGTGTATGTGTGCATGTGTGGGTTTCTGCCTTCATGTGCATATATTGTATCTATGTGTGTGTGTGTTTCTAAGTTAAATTATTTGTGCTAAAATTTACATATTTGTAACTTTCACTCAAAGGACTTATCCTTTTTTCGTGTCAGCCATTTGGACGGCCTCGCTGTATTCGTTTTGTAAACTCATTATAATAAATTTCAGCGACTAAAATAGAACATATTGCGTGCCGTTGTGGTTGTGTGGCTGTTGACTCCAAATACCAGCGACCGCTGCCGCTGCCGCTGCTGCTGCTGTTGCAGAGCGAGCGGCATAGTCATGTTTTTTTTCTGTGACTGTGACTTCTTGCCGTTTAACGTGTCGCTCGGTTTCTCACTTTGCTCCCCTTTTTGGTGTCTCTCTGCGACGGGATTATAAATAGTTGGCGTTTTGGTTGTTGTTGTTGTTACTGCTGTTTCTCTGCCTGAGCTGGCTGCCTGGGGCGCTGCTGTTGCTGCCAATTATTTGTTTGTGTAATTAGTTCCAAGCTGTGTCATGTTATGGGAATTAGACGTGGAAGAAAAAGAACAAACTGCGTTCATCAAGTCAAACTACAACAACAACAACAACAAGTACACGTTAAACAACGGCGAAAAGTTAGCAAAGCGGAACTGGAAACGTAGACTTCAGTCGGTGCCGTTAGAGCTGCTCCCAGCTTTTAAGCTGCCGCGACTGAGCAGCAGCAGCAGCGGCAGCGGCAAATATGGCGCACACCAAAGACCAAAGAAATGAAACAACAGCAAGAAATAACAGTTATGACGAAGTTTAAATACCCTATTTTCGACAGTTTTATTGTTTCTAGCTTCAAGAAACCCCCAAAAACAAGATAAACAAAACAAAGTTGAACTACTCTATTACAAATTTTAATTTAAAAAATACATAACATCCTATTTAAGACATCATTAGCGTTTCTGCTTAGGCACAATATAATTCCAATGAAAAAACAAATACATTGAGAAACAAAAGTTCTACTACAAATAAAATGTTTATTGTTGCAGAACGAGTTATATGATGATATTTGAGAGATACATATGTACAGGCTTGTAAAATAACAACAAACATATCTATAACAAGCAATGATCAAATTCTTAACAAAACAATAACAATAATCCATACGACTTAAAGTGTAGGGTATCACAAAAGTAAACTCCAAATAGCGCGCAGCTCTAAAGCTCAGCAACGTCAGCGACTGCCGCAGCGGCTGCTGGTGCTTGTACTGCTGGTTGTTGTTATTTATTTGCCGTCTGCTATGGCAGACATTTTTTGTGTTTTGCCTCCCACCCTTTCATGCTGTGCATGGTTATACATGATTTGTCGCCTTGACGCGCTGTCCAAAACGGGCAAACGATCTGCAGCCTGATAATTCGCCCCGTTTTCGCCGCGCAGAATTTCCGCTTTGCATATAAGGCGAAAATAATATAAGAGACATCGCCCATTAGGCTTATGTACGCTGGCTGTTGCTGTTTCTGTTTTTTTTCATATCTTTTTCACGATTACAAATTACTGCATTTCTCTTTTGCACGCCATTCCCAATGAACACAACAACAACAAATTACAAGCGCAGTGGGCGTTCATTTGTTAGGCAAAAAATTTTTTGTTTTGTTTTTGATTTTTATTTTCCTGCAGTTAAATGATTTTCAGATATTTAGTTTGATTTACATGTCTCGATTTCTCTATTTTTTTATTTTGTAATTTATTTCTTATATTGGCTCTCGACTTTTGATTATCTAGAGTAAAACGTATAAATTAATAGAAAAGTGCACAATAGAAACTAGAAAACAACAAAAATATATATATATATAAATAGAGAAGAAGTAAACTTCCTATCTGGCAGCCGAAAGCACTTCCCATGGATCGAAGCTTGGATTCCATTGGCAGCTGTTCGTTAGATGTTGATGCCGATTCATCCGATATATCAGGTATACCAATACAAGCACACGCACACGCACGCTTACCTAACCTCATTGTTGTTGTGTATGTGAATTGTTTTTGTTTTTCTTATTTGATTTTGTATTGTTTTTGTTTTTATTGGATTTCTTTTTTCGTTGCTGTTTTTTGTATCTTGTTTATTTATTTTTATGGTTTTTTGCTCTTCTCTTCATTTGCATTTATTAAACTTTCAATCTTTTTGCAGATACCAGCGGCAGTCTCAACTTTCCCACACCGCTTTCTGTTAAGGACATAACACGCGAATTTACGGCGAATATTAAAGAGCGTTGCACTCTGCGCTCGCCGCAACAACAACAACAACAGCAGCAGCAGCAGCAGCTCCACCACCAGCAGCAGCAACAACAACAACAACTGCCACTGCCATTGCAGCTGCAGCGCACATTCACCACAACCGCCTACGTCAATCTGGATCAGCGAACGGGCGGTGTTCGCATGGTGCTGTCACCGCCTGCCACCAGCGACTTGGTCGATGTCGATGCGCAGGATCAACAACAACTGCAGCAGCAGCAACAACAACAACACAGCAATAGCAATAGCAATAACATCATTGTGGATGCTGTGGAAAAGAAGCCAAGCTATTTGAATTTGGCTTGTTGCGTTAATGGCTATTCAAATTTAACCACCTACGATTCGAAAATACGCCAGGACATTAATAAGTCTCGCGAAGTCTCGCCCATACGTCCATCGACGAGCAGTCTGCAATATTGCAAGCGCAACAATCAGCTGGCTGCGCCCGTTCTACACACCATGCCGCTGACCAAACAGCCGGCCACAACGGCCATGGCTAACAAATACAACGAAACAAACAACAACAACAACAACAATAGCAGTAAAAATGGCCATTTGGAGAATGGAGATTTGGCCTATTGCAATGGCGGTGAGCCAAGTAAATCGGCAACTGCCACCAGCAGCTTCATACAGCAGCGCGTGGAGAGGCTGTATGGGCCAGGTGCCTTGGCTCAGGGTTTCTATAGTCCCAAAAAGCAAAGTTCATCGACTACGAAACTACAGCAACAACAACTAATGCATTCGCCCTCTTCAACAGAGCTGTCACGCAAATTTAAGCAATTGTCGCCCAGCAAGGATTACGGCGAATTCCGCAAGAAATTGCAAAGCAATTGCACACGCTCCCAATCCGAGCAGCCCGTCAGTAAGACGAACGGCAGCAGCCTGACCAAAATGCAGAATGGGGACACAGATTTGCCAGTGTTTCGTCACTTGAGTCACGAATTTCGTGCCCAGCTGCCGACGGTGTCGCCCAAGCGTAGTGTGCTGCGTGTCTCGGCTAGCTCTGAGGATGATCAGGTGGATTATGTGAAGGCGGCAAATACAGAGGAATACATGAGCACCACCAAGATACGTATTGCTGGCGCTGGCAAAGAGAATAATGGCGCTGAGATTCAATCAAGTACAGCTTTGAGCGAGGAGAGCAAAACTATTATTAAGGATGGCAATTATTTCCTGAAGATACTCAAGGATGAACAGATACGTCTGATAGCGCTGGCCGCCGTTGCCGAGAAGTATATAGATGCCTTGACTGTAAGTTGAATGAACTGATATTTATAGGTATAGAATATAGAATTTCTAATTATCAACTCTTGCAGAACAATCCTGATATAACGGAGGACACGTTTGGCCTGCTACGCTCGGCTGCGGGCAAGGCTCGACTGTTGGCCTCACAGAAAATGAAACAATTTGAGGGTAAGCCAAGGGCCGGAGTGTAACTGGAAGAGAAACCCAACTCAAGGCTTTATATATCTTTATGCACTTTAACTGTTAATAAAATATGAGACCAAAAACTTTTGTTAAACTCTTTATTTCTTTTTAGGTCTGTGTCACAATAATTTGAATCGCTCACCGGAGGATGCATTTCCCACAACAATTGATGATTTACAGGGCTTCTGGGACATGGTCTATTTGCAGGTGACACATGTGGATAGCATATTTGCCGATATTGAGAAATTGAAGCGCAACGGCTGGCAGGTGAGTCAAGGCATTTAAGCCAACTTTTTATGAATCAAGTGAATATGTTTCTATATATCTGTTTTGCTTCTAGCACACGGCTGAGCCAACTGTGGAAGTGTCGACGGCGCCTGTTAAAATCACAAAATTGAATTTAAAGACTGGCAATGCGAAGGCGAAAGGCGCTGGAACAACAACAGCAGCCGGCGTTGGGCCATCGAATGCTGTTGCAGCCATGAAGCGAGAGGCGCAACGTAAACAATTGCTGGAAATGAAGCGTCAGCGACGTGAGCAATTAGCTGCAGCAGCCAAGAAGCAAGCAGCCTGTGATGATGAGGCAAACATTGGTGATACAGTGAATAATGCCGTCAAGAATGGCAGCGACCACAGCAGCTGAATTGTGCTGAATCAATGCAACAAAAACAACAACATGCTCTCTAGTTATATACATACTCACATACACACGCATACAAAATACTTAGAAATTCCTAGTTGAATTAATCCTTGACTAGTCCCAACTAACTATATACATGTGTATATATATATTCATATATATATATATATTCATATATATATATATACACATAAATATTGCATAAAAATTGATTTGGAATTGTGTCACAAGCAATGACCACATTATCAGTAACCCATTCAATATATATATATAACAAATCTTAACAAACAAATCTACACAAAACACTCTCTCTATATATGTATATATATATATATATATATTTGTCTATGTATATATATATATATATATATATATAGAAAGTGATCTAAACAATCGTTGACGGCTCGTCGTGCGTTGTTCATAAAGTTTGCCTTATCTACGTGTTTTTTGCTCGTGTTAAATCATTTTTGCTGTGCACCGAAACGAAAATAAAAAAAGTGTTTGTAAATTTTTACTCGTGCAACACACACACACACTCACGCTCACACACATGCATACATATATATATAAAAAAAGACATTTATTTTTGTGTAATTGTATTTAGCGAACTAAGTAAGCAAAACAAATCACACAGAAAGTGAAAATTGTATGAAATGAATCTAAATTTGATATACAATTATTATATGATTTCTCGGCCTATTTAGCTGCATGTATTTTTGAGATTAATTTCATATTGTTGTAAATGCTGCATTGTTAGCAAATTTAAAAAAACACACACACACGAAAATACCAACAATCTCACTCTTAATTAATTTATAATGTTTTGTAATAAATTATTTTTCACTTAAAACGAAAATCTTTCAATTCCAATTTTATTTTTTACAGAGAACATTTTTAAAATGAAAATGAAATTTAATTTAGTCGAATTTAATTTGTTAAATTTGTTCAAATTGTCAATTATTATATTGTTAATTTTCATTTACTATTGTGAATTTTAATAAGTCTTATTAAACTAATTGGATTATGTTTCCTATTGATAAATTTGTGATATTTATCATATTTTGCTCAACTTTTTTATGTTGCGAACGTTATGCATGGCCAGAGCTAAGAGAACCGTAGAAGCTTTAGTAGTTGGACAGCTTTAAGAGGTTTATAGTTATATGTTATCAGAGGTAAAAACGATTTGCCTCTAAGGCAAAGAAAAGATCTTGAACTAGGTCATAAATATATACATACATAAAGTATATATATACGCTCGTATGTATGTCTATAATACATTTACTATAAAAGCAAATGTTTAAGCAATGCTGAAATGGTTATGAAAAATGAAGATTTACTAAAAAGGGTATGAAACTGGGATGCTTTAAAGAATGACTTTAAAAGAGGTTTATCTAAATTTCATGCAGCTCACTTTGCATTCATTAAAATTGAGTAGCATTTTCATGCAAAATACAAAATAAATTTATTTATATATAAATTTATTAAAACAATTCAAGCCTATAAACTTTTAAGCACTGCCAAAGTCTTCTAGGCAATTGCTTGCAGTTGCCAGTGGCGCCATCTATGTGTCAAATTTTCACTCACTGAGTTGCTGCCAATAGCCAGCTATGTGTCAGGCGTTAAATATTATTTTAGTTATTTAATTATTTATTTATTTTATTCATTATAGCTAAATGCTATTAAAAAGGAATAAAATTAAATTTTAACTAAAATATTATCTCAATTAAAAAATACTAGCCCATAATATTATTCCAACTTTTATTCAAGAAAATAAATTTTGTAATTTCTGTTTTTTTTTTAATAATTTTTATTTGGCTTCTATGGTAGGACTTATTGTTTAAACTATTTGTAAGTACAAATTTGCTTCAATTGCATTTTGCATTGCTCATCAGCGTTTCATCAAGCAACTAAATTACCGTAATACTACGACAGACATAAATATATATCTATGTTATATATATTTGATCAGATATATATACGTTTTAGAGCGCTTCGTTAAACTAAATTCATCTCTAACTATTTAATGTTTTGGGCAATAAATATTAAATTTATATTCATATATATATTTATTTATATATATATATATATATATATTAGATTTGTTTATTTAATGCGTATGCTAGTTATCTTTATATATGCCCAGGTGCATATATCTGTATACGTATATATATATATAATAAGTATTAACAATATGTTTGCTAAGTTTCTAGTTATCAATATTTACAAATGAATTTCTCTTTACTTTTTTTTCGATATATAGAAAACAACATTTTGGATCTGAGAGCTGCCAGCAAGATCAACAATTAAGAGTGCGCTAGTCGTTAGTGCACGACTAGTGAATACCCTGCAGCCTGAATGACGGGAAGCTATAACACGCCATAACTTCTGTTACAGTTATACGAACTTGATCAAAATTTTTTTAGCATAAAGTTAACATAAAATTTTATATGCATACCAAAGCTGAAGTTCCTAGTGCTTAAGGGAGAATTTATTGTTATTATTATATGCAAGAGTTTTTTCGTTATAATAGAAACGATAAAAGAGACTGTAAAAAACTTTTATATTCTAGCTGCTTGAGGTATACCGGAATATGCATGCCAAATTTCAAGTATATAGCTCTTATAGTACTCGAGTTCGTAGAGACCTAGAAATAGACTAACGAAATAAACAAACGAAATAGACAAACGATAGAGCATATATAGATTTACTCTGGCTCAGCCAAGTCCTCCCTTTAGCTGTAAACAAACACCTGTACTAAACCAATATACCCTAACCATATCTAGAGCTACAGGGTATTCAAAAATAATAAACAATTTTGTTAAGTGAGCGAAATTTTGAATTTTGATTTGGTTTCTAGATGCAACACTACTAAAAAATACTTAATGCCAACTTGCTGTCACATCTCGTCTAACAACATTATCTTCCACTTCCTCCACCTCCACTACCATAATTTTGTTTGTGAGTATTTAATTTGAATTTGAAGCTATTCATTGCTGGCATTGAACAGGTCCGCCAACGTTAATAGAGCCGCCGATCCATTGCCGCTCGCCTGCAACAATTGCAGCTCTATGGAGTAGGCTGCAGCAGCTGCCGCTGCCGCCGCCGCAGCAGCCGTTGCAGCAGCTGCCGCCGTTGCCGTTGCCGTGGCCGTTGCATTCAGTTGCTCCCGCTCCAACAGCTGTTAGTCGAGATTGTGCGGTGGCGTGCTGTTCGGTCCACCCAGCATAAACGATGTCGGACTATGCACCGAAATGCTATCCAAATCCAAGGTGCCATCGCCCTTCTCCATCAGCCCACTGCCGTCCTGTTTCATCATCATGCGGCGCCATTTGGCTCGAGCATTTTGAAACCAAACCTAGGGCAAAGGCAATGGAAAAATTAGAAAAATAAGAAAACTTTTTATTTATACAGTATTTTTATATAACTTTTGGTATTTAAGTATACTTCTAGTATATATGTAGTATTAAATGTATATTTGGTATTTAAAGTATTTATGCATATGTTGTCAAAGTATTAGCATATTTCTATAGCATATTTCTATAGCATATTTCTAGCATATTTCTATACAAAATCTAGTATTTTTATATTATTTGTATTATTTAGTATATTCCGTTTAGCTGATTTCTATTTTATATGACTTAAGTATTAAAATACTAATCTTGAAGTATTTAAGCGCCTAGTATGTTCGTATTAAATAATGTGGTATTTTTATATGATCTTTAGTATTTGCTTTTGATCTACTATTAGTCTATTTCTAGTATAGTATTAAAGGAATTTTTGGTATTTTAAGTATTTTAATATACCATCAAGAAACTAGTATATTTGTGTAAAAAATCTAGTCTATTCATATGATCTCTAGTATTTAGTATTTGCTTCCTACCTTATATGAGATCTACCATTCAATCTATTCTAGTATATTATTAAAGGAATTTTTGGTATTTTAAGTATTTTAATAAACAATCAAGAAACTAGTATATTTCTATATACATATGATCTCTGTAGTATTTATATTCATATGATCGCTGTAGTACTTAGTATATTTATAGTATTTTCAATCTATCTATTTATATAGATATATGCTGAACCCACCTGCAGCACTCTCTTTGGTAGGCCCGTTTTCTGCGACAATTGCTTCAGATCCTTTGCATCTGGATTGTGATTGATGGCAAAATAGGATTTCATGGTGCGCAACTGATGGTGCTTGAACGAGGTGCGCATGCGCTTGGTTCGCGATGAGGCGCTCATGTGGCTGCCACGACCAAAGTCCACATATTCCGTATTGAGATCTGTCAGAGAACCCAAAGACAGACAGAGAAAGAGAGAGAGAGAGAGAGAGAGAGAGAGAGAGAGTTATAAGATTTTACAGCTTAGTTTTACGATGGGTTGTTTTTATGGAGACTGGCGCCAGCTACGGATCAGCCATAAAGTGCTGCGAGACATACATACACTATATATATGCACATATATATATACACATATATATGTATGTATATTCGTTCTTTATGTTTATATGTTTACTGTACCTATATTAGCTGTAAAGGCCTCGATATCCTTTGGCTTGCGTTTGCGCGGTCTCCCCTTTTGCCGTGCCGGCTGCGGCAAGCCCGTGATAACATGCGAAGTGGGCACAAAAATGCCCGTAGGAACAATACTGCGACTGGGATCCGAATGCGGACTCGATGAATCATTGTGAGGCGAACCGAATTGTGTGCTATAAGGATATGTGGCGCTCATGCTGGTCGACGATGCAGCATCGCCCTCGCGCGCTATGCTATAGTGGGTTCTGCTCAACAACAAAAATATTGATTAGCTATCAGGCAATTGACCGTTAGGAAATTCGTACTCACCTGCAGTAGATAAGCGCATCGATGATGCCATATTGATCGCCTTTGGTTAGGGGCGTATGGCAGACGGTGCAGCAGAAACAGTTAACATGAAAAACTAAATTGCGAGCGCGCATTACCAGCTCATTGGAGCTAATCGATGCCAGGCAGCGGGAACAGCGGCGTGTGCCAAAAAAACTGCAAAAAAGATAAGTGTGGGAAATGCGCATGAAATACAAATTCTTATTCAATAACAATAATTCCAACAAGGTCTAAGAGAAGAGTATCCAATAAGCTTGAGCTGGCAAATATGCTTAAGGAAGCAAAATCTAGAGTTTCAATCAGAAAGAAATATCCAATAAGAATATACTCTCAAAAAGCATCCATAAATTGCAAATGTGAATTCCAATTAGATAACAGAAAAAC
The DNA here is from genome assembly GCA_030914345.1 of Drosophila koepferae. Lineage (NCBI taxonomy): Eukaryota > Metazoa > Arthropoda > Insecta > Diptera > Drosophilidae > Drosophila > Drosophila koepferae. The sequence goes on from JAUESR010000205.1 coordinate 2,571,497, forward strand.
AAGAAAAATCGCAGCAAATACAAATTCTTATTGAAATACAAAGATTATCCAATTGGATGAAGTTGGCACATATGCTTAAGCAAACAGCTATACTGCAATATCCAATAAGAACGCGCGCTCAATTTCTATTCATAAACGACAAATGAGATTTCACATGCATCCTCCAATTGGATAACATAAAGTCCAATATTTTTACGAGGTTTATCAACGATATAGATTTTTTATATTGGCAGCGTAATTAACACAGATTAACACAGATTAACACAGATTAACATAGATTAACATAGACTATCCAATTAGAGCTAATAACTGCCAATTTACAAGTCAATACAATTATCTAATAAGAGTTGGTCTATCAACTATGCCAATAACAAAAGTTTGATATTTATCTAATAAAATCAAAGTTCGGACAGTTGCTATGCGAATATTGTCAATTAAAAAATTTAGGTAATTTAAATTGATTATAAATATTAGCTAGTTGCGGCATAATTATTTAAAAAAAAATTTAATATTCGCAACTATTAAATTTCAATATACAAATTGAAAATTGTCGCAAATTGCCTTTGGCTGAAGAATATAAGTCAATGCGGCGAATTGGCATAACGTAACTGTCAGGCGGCAGTGTCTTGTAAGAGCGGACGCGAAAGGTCAAGCAAAACGTAAGGCGCCGTGAAAATTGTGAAAATAATTAATTAATAAGTGTAGAGAGCTATTTTTTTCGAGTGCAAACTTGGTGTTAGGTGATAAGTAATGCATGTGATATAATGCAATATAAGGCAAAGCGCATTTCAATTGCTAAATGTTATTTTCATATTTTTTTTTCGCAAAGGCAGCCGCCTCCACAGGCGAAAAAAATGGCGCAGTGTCAAATTTGAGCGGCTTCTTATTGAGTAAGTGTATGTGTGTGTGGTTAAAATGTTTTTTTTGAGTGAGTTTATATGTGTGTTGTGAAAAATATTTAACAATTGCCAAAAATGTGCCAAATATGTGCAGTGAAAAAGTAAAAAGTATAAAGTGCGTAGTTCAAATGCTAATTGCGCCGTTGCCACAGATGCAAAGTGTGAAAGAGAAAGGTAATGATCAATTCACATGGAAGGAGCGAACACACACACACAACGCATGCAAATGTAAGTACTCACGCTCAGACATGCTGAAGTATGCCAAAGCGTTGTCACACTCACACGCACATATGCAGTTTAGTGCGTACTCGCTCTCATGCATACGAAAGCAAGTAAGTGCTTTGTCACACACACATGCGCATGCCTGCGTACTCTCACATACATGCATAACGTGTAAAAGAATAGATCAACAGAAAAGAGAGTTACAAATTTTTCGGCAGCAAAAAGAAAACAACAGACAAAAACAAACAATGATTAATGGGCTGACGCTTGCTTGCCGCGGGCAGTATAAGAGTGCACTTATACTTGCACTTATACGAATTTTGAGTTGCATGCGATGTGCGCTACGCTCGTTTGAGGCGAATTTGTTATAAGCGCAAACTTTTACATGCGTGCAGCAGCAATGAGTGACAATAGCAAGCCACGCCCACTTCAGGGCGTGTGTAACTTATGTAAGTCTCTAACTTTGGCAATTTTTGAGCTATAATTATGAAATTTTAAAGGTAGAATCGTTACTTTAAATAGATTCTAATTAGACAATTAGTGTTATATATTTAATATAATTGATAAATTTAACTAGGGTATTTTCCTAGTCAGTCATACATTAGGTGCCACATGCTTCAATTTATAGCACATGTAAATTGCAAAACAGCCTCCAAAGAATTCTAAACAGCGCTCACAATTATATGGCATGATAGTAATAAACCATCGAAAGCAACAACAAAAAAGTTGATATATACAAATATATACATATATTTGTATAGGTTTTGTAGGCAATAATCTTCGCTTGGCCAGACAAAATTATGGCCTCTCAACTAATAACATGCTTTCCGGCTGCAGGAAGCTGACGTAGAAGGCTGGCGAGCTACTGTGTCTGCCAACGCAATCAACTGCCAGCGGCAAGATCTTTGGGAGTCTAGACCCAAACAATGAAGCCGTTAACAAAACGCCCACTCATCGTCAACGTCAGAGTTGGAGTTGGAGTTGAAGTCGTAGTCAGCAATAAGCATCAACGATGTCGGAGCATCACTTTGGTGCGTTCGCTACTGTTTTCACTTTCGCAAAATGACAGATCAAAGATAATCAGCCGTAGTCATAATGATCGAAGAGCTACACTGAGCGAAAACAGAGTTGAGTTAATGTGCAGGAGTGAGAATGAGTGAGATAGAGATGGAGAGAGTGAGCGAGAGATGCTGGGCGAGTTTGCTTCAGATCGAATGAATACATATATAATGCACTATAGCATACAACTTTTTCGCTCAGTGCACGCAGTTTCGTGCCAAATATGATGATGACCCTGTATGCAGGCTGAAGTGCGAAAGGCACAGAAACAGAGAGAGAGAGAGAGGGCGAGAGAGCGGCGACAGCAATTGGATAGTAGGAAACATCAAATGCACAAGACACGCGATTTCTTTGACATTAATCAAAATAATTGGCGCATTTCACTTCAACTTCGCTCAACAGAGTCATTCTCACATTTTGCTGAAAATGAAATGAAAATGAAAGACAAACCAACTGCAACAATTCCATATAAATTTATCATATTTTTTTTCTGTTTGTATATAGAGCGCGGCGCAGCTCGCATTTTCATTTCCCATTCGCAATTTCGTTGAAAATTATTTGGGATGTGACGCCGAGATTTTCTGTTTCTGTTTCTTTTTTTTTTGTCACAGACGCAGACTCTCACTCGAGATCTCTATACCTTGTGTGTGTGCCGGGGGTAAGCCCCATAAATAATATTAAACATGGATGCAGCATCGTGCGAGAGGCGACGCAATGCCTGGGCTACCAGCTCATAAAACTGTTTCAGCGACACAGACACAGACAGACGATGACGACGAGGACGGCGACGAAGGCGGAGAGGGCGAAGAGTAGAGAGACGGGTGAAGACGACGAAGACGGTGGCGGCGATGCCTTCATTTCGTGCCACTTTATTTTTGTAAGTGGAGCCGAATAGCCCTTCGCTCTTCAACCTACCACGCCCCCTTTTGCGCCTATTGCGCCAACATGAGGCGCACAGAGAGCGAGAGGGAGAGCGCAAGAGAGAAAAAATGAATTATGATTATTGCCATGTAAAAGAGCAGGCGAAATGTCAAAGTGACAACGCCTAATATATGATTATGTTTTCGAGCGCTCGAAATCTGATACTCTCACAAGCACACACACACACACACACACACGCACGGAGAGACACACACACACACACATACATTCTGGACACGCTGGAACCGCACAGTCCAGAGAACCCACAGCCTCAATGTCATTTCATGTGATGTGTTGCTGTTGTTGTTGTTGTCGTTGCTGTCGCTGTTTCGGCTTCTGGCTGTGGCTGTGGCTGTCGTTCTGTCCATCTGTCCATCTGTCCATCTGTCTCTCTCTCTCTGTCTCTGCCCCACTGCTATTTCCCACCGCATAGCGCACATCAATCCCAGAGCTGAGCCAAAAACCGATGCGATACCTAAAAACGCCGGCTGACTGCCTGGGTTAACCACATCGTTCAGCTTTATTGTTGTTGGTGTTGTTGTGCTGCACTTGTTTCGGAGGCGTTGCCCAATACACTGAGCGAAAATGATGGCTATTTAGGGGTTTCATACATATGTATGTGAGACTAAGCATATGATTTAAATGTTAATTGTTTAGGATATTTATGCAACATTTGCTTATAAAATTATAAACGTAAAAGATTTTAAATTGGACTGCAAATATTATGGTATAGATATGGCTTTGTGTTTCTAGAGCTTGGTTTTTCAAATAAAAATATAAGTATATACATACTTATACTTTGAGATATTTATATGTTTACATACATAATCTAGTTACACTTTTACATTTATCTAAAATACTTGAAGATTTTCACACTTGATTTGCATGTAGAATCTATAGATATATATTTTCTTCGAGTGTACTTGAAGCGTGCGAAGCTGTGACACATGTGAGCAGCCGCAGCAGCCACATCTACATCCACATCCACATCCACATCAGCATCCGCATCAGCAGCAGCTGCTGCAGATCTTTGCTTGATAGCCACGATTTTCGTCTGAGTCGCTTGAGCTCGTGAGCTTCTGCTTATATTTCACTAAAAAAGTCAAGATTTGTTTTTGTTTTCAGATTTCTGTTTTTTTTTTTTTCGAGCCTCTGATTACGCAAATAGATATGAAGCTTTTTGGGTTTGGCTTGGGCTTTAGTTTTAGCTTTAGCTCTGGGCTTTGGCTCTGGGCTGATAACAGACAACAGAAATCGTGGCTAAGTGGCGCACTCAAGCAAAGGCCACTCGATGGGCGGGCGCACGGCCCGTTGAATTGGATCCGTATGTTTGGTAGGCGGAGACCCGGAACATTCAATGAGTTGAAAGAGCTCAGCGCTCTCTGAAGTGTAAACCGACGTGTGGCAACAGCAAGCAGCAAGCAGCGGCGGCTGCTGCGGCTGCTCGGGCTGCTGCTGCTGCTGCTCTTGTTGTGTTATTTGTTATACAAAAAAAGAAAAAAATGTAAAAATGAAAAAAAAGGGGCACATTGCTTGTTGCACCGGTTGTTGCAACGGGGATTTTGTGAGTTGTTGCTGCTGCTGCCACGTTTCGCTGTAACGTGAGAGCATTTGTAGCCGTGCGGCAGCTCAAGTATTCCTTTTTGTCCATACACATATATAACATATACATATATATTTATTTTCAAGTGCCACCCGCTGTGGCTACAGCTCTTCCGATTACAAGGCAAGTAGCAAACAACAACAACAACAACAACAACAAACAGCAGCAAATGGATTTCCCAGACGCCACCCCGTTAAAAGTTTGCAAAAAAAAAAAAAACTAAACTAAAACTCCTCTCTATACACATATATTTTGTTTTGGGATTTCGTGAGAGCGTACGCCCCGTGGCGTTAATTCGATTCTAGGCTCTGTCGCAGCAGTTGCAGTTGCCGCCGCTGCTGTTGTCCCTGCCTAAAAAAACATATATACAATAATTATTTGCATTTACCTATATATACTCTCCACTTTTTTAGGGTATTAACTGAGCGCGACAAGTTTTGGTTTCTTGAGCTGAGCTGAGATTTGTGTGTTTAATGTGCTGGAAAATTAGTTTGTTTTGCTGTCTTTTTTTTGAGTGAGTGAGTGTGAGTGTGTGTATTTGGGTTTATCGATGAATGCTAAGCGATTAGCTATAAGCCGCAGGCATTACATAAGCATATGGAGTATTATAGGGAAGCTAGAGAGAAGCAACAGAATGCTTTTATCTCTCTTTGCATTATTTCTAAGTAATTCGAACAAATTTTCTAAAACTTTACTTCATATATTTTGCATAAATGCAGTTCAGAAATGCTAGTTTAATATGATATCATAGTTAATTAGATCGAATAAAATAAGTTCTATTCAATTTAATGTAACATTTCATATAATTTATATCATTTCATTTATTGATTGACTTTTGTTAAACATAAGGTCATAAATGTTTTAAGACTTCCTTAATAGACTCAACACACATGATCTTGCTGCATTTAAATGAGTAGAACATCATTTGATAGCTTCATTTCTACTCATGCCCGAACAGAACCTCAACGCACAAACATAACCTCAACAAGCTGTTAACTGTTTGTTTTATGCTGCTTGCTCTAACATTTGATTCTTAAATCTTATAATTTAAATTTTAAATAAAAGTGTTGAAACAGTTCTTTCAACATTCAACTCAACTCTTCAGCTGTAAACCCAACTTAAAATACATAACCTTAAGACTAACTAACTGTTGATGCGCTACTGTTTGTGGCTTGCGGCTGTTGTTTAGGCCAACAAAAAATTTACATTTACAAGCGAGCCAGAAAGAAAAAAAGGGTTTCAAGCACTTTAATTGCTGCAACCGTAACTCCCGTACATAACCTCAATGCACAAACATAGCATTAACTGCTTGAAATATATTCTAAGCTGTTTCCTTTGCATTTATCTAAAAGAAACGCTGCCTAGGCATTCCTTAATAGATTCAACTCCCGCACATAAACTCAACTCTGAATGCCGTCTAACCTAACTGTTGATGTGTCTGATCTCTTGAGTCAAATAGTTTTACATTTACATACGAAATTAAAATGTTTAAACGTTCTTTAATAGGCCTCTTCCGGTTTCCAGGAACTTGTGCATCTGATGCTCACCGAAATCGCATGTATAATTTTTTTTTTTTTTTTTTTTGGTTTTTATAGTTTAGCTGATTAGATTAGCGCCCCATTGTTTTTGAATTATTTCTTATGTTGTGTTGTTTCTTTGGATTTCCGAAGGGTTCTCAAGTGTTTGATGTTTGTTGGGTCTATGCGGAGAGCACATAAATTCGGCGTAAAATGATGTTTTAAGATGCCCATTAAACATTTTAATTATCGCGCCGCTGTGTGGCTATATAGAGGGAGAGGGAAATATAAAGAGAGAGTGAGCGAGAGGGCGAGCGATTTAAGACTTTAGCTCTGTATAAAAAGGTTAAGCGATTGAGCAGCGAAGCGAGCGACTTGGCTTTAACTATGTGGCTTGAATGCAACCAGCGGCAACCACCTGAGTGTGCTTAGTGATGTAGAGTGCAATAGAAACTCTAACTTTAGTGAGTCTAGCCTTTGGATATGGGGGAATTTCTTTGGAAAGGATATTCCTTGAGTGAAATTAGAAATTATCTTATATTGTTTAAGATAAGTTGTATGGCTTCTTATGAAGTGTTAAAATTGGGTTAGATGCAAGTGCACTCCAATATTAGAAGCAATAGCAATCGATAAAAGACTTGCATCATTTTAGGAACTCCTACATATAATAGGATTTAGATCTACATATAATAGGAGTTGATACAATGATTTAAATCTTTTATCGATAACAGTTGCTTCTGAAATTCGATCGATTTGTATTTATCCATTAGAATATCCTTGGATATAACTGCCGAGGTATTGAAATGTATAGATCTTTGAAACTGGAATTAAGCTCATCATATATCATCAAGCCGTCATTTTTTATATTTTTTAAAAATTTATTTCTCGTATATAGTCCTATAGAAATTTATCTTGAAGTTGCCCGACAAGCTCTCTCGTTTTATATATCAACATATTTAAATTGTAAATTTAGCTTTTACTATAGACACTGAAGTTTATGTTTTATGATTGGCCAACGAATTATCTAGCTTTGACTACAATCAGAGATATTTTTACAATTTCCCTACAATTTGATAACATATAATATCATAGCTCTAATAACCCTCGGCTATTTATCATATTATCTATTACAACTCTGAAATTTTTTTGCATTTTAATTTGTTGCCCATTAAAATCACATTTGTTGCAGTTGCTTTTTGCTTTGTGATTAACACATCTCGTTTTTTATTATTATTATTATTTTTTGTTGTTGTTGCATTCATTGATTATAGTTATTTAATGCAAGCTGAACATGTATGTATATAGACGAGATATCTCACATGTATATACATACATATGTATGCATGTATATGTGATGTCTGATGTCTGGCTTTGGTTTGCTGACGACGGCGCTACATGGGATCGCTGACAAGTGCTCATAAAAAATAAATACTGCGCTTTTTTCTCAGCCAACTTTTATATACATATTTCTCTCTCTCTCTCTCTCCTGGTTTGCCTTCACCATTGCTCAGGTCTTGTTTTGATGAGTGCGCTGCCTGCTGTGTGTGGCTGCTGTGTGGCAGAGGGGGCGTGCCACAGTGTGCGGGCTGGGGGGTGTTGGCCTGTCAGAGCTGGTCTCACATAAAAAAAAAGCGTCGTGAGATAGAATCGTTAAACTGTTTGGCGTTTAACTACTCTTTTTTTAATACCCATTTGAATGGGTTTAAGTAGGGTGGTACGGATTTAATGTACAGGTATGTTAAAGCAGGATTGAAGAGCTCAATCGGAGTAGTACTTTAATCTGGGTGCATTATGAGTTAAACTAGTTCAAGCAAAGCTTAAATATCTTTGAGCTAAGCTAAAGAACAATAGAAATTTCATTTTGAATAGCTTCGCTGATTCCTTTTAAGGAACTATTTTTTTCAGGGTATTTCGTAGTTGTGCAATTTCAATTAGATCACTCTTACTTCTTTTTTTTTTTGCACCCAACTAATTTTTTTTTTCAATTTCATTTGCTTTGCTTTAGCTCTTTTTTAGTTGAATTTTTTGTTCTCGCTGCTTGCTTAATGAATTCTGTAGGTTTTCTATTTATTTATTTTTTTTTGTTACTTTTTGCATGGGACGCTAGGCTAGAGTAATTCTTTTCCTTTATATATATATACATATTTTGCTTCCAGCTTGGGGCTACAACAAGAAAATTATTTTATTGCATAACGCGCGATTTGAGGCTGGCCATAAATTTGGTGCTCGAGTATCTCTTGGCCATTCGTTGGCCACAATTAAATGGTTGCGCTTGGCTGACTTTCAAAACTGTAAACATTTTATGCCAAAAACTTTTTACACATGCCCGTTTTACCCTTTATTTTTTACGGTGTAACTCTTCCCCTGCTGCTCCCCTTCTCTCTCTCTCTCTTTCTCTTAGCCCTGTTTGTGCTATTCCCAACACTTTTTTTCTAGTCGCTGATTAAGACATTTCGCTGCGCATTTCATATTATTTTATGATACGGTTTTTCTTTATTTTTTTCTTCTTCTCTCTCTCCTTTTATTTTTTCCTGCTTTTTCCTTCTATCTATCGCTTGTGCTTTGTGCTCTTGCGCTGCTCTGATAACGAAGCCAATCAGAAATCTTGCTTGGGGAGCACACATAAAAATTATGACACCACGGCGGTCGCCCCAAAAGGAGTATCAACTGTATATATATGTATTTGTGTGTATGTGTGTGTGTGTCTGCGTGTATTAAGATGCTGCGATAAAGCTGAAGCGCATTTTATTGCCATTGCCATAGGGTAAATGGGGTATTTGGATGAGGTGTGACAGCATGTAATAGGCTCTAGAAGGTTCGGGATAACAAGCTAAAGATATATAGAGTTGTCAATTGGAATTCTGTTATCTCGAATATGGAAGACTTCAAATATGTTTTGTATATATATATATTCCTATAGTATAAGCCTAAAATTCCTTTAAATAAGTTGATAAATATATTAATAATATATAAAAATTTGTTTAGATACATCTTACTTGGATATAACTCGAAAACTTTAAGAGCTAGATATTTAAAATTAAGTAAGTAGCATATATAACTGAAAGAATTTATTGTATTCATGTAAGAATACTTTAATCAATAACTAATTGCTGGTGGCTAAGGTATTTCCTAGTCGTTCACACCCGACTAGAGCACTCTTACTTGTTTTGCTGCTGCTGCTGCTCAGTTGCTGCTCGGCTGCTTGGCTGCTTGGCTGCTTGGCTGCTAGCCTGCAGCTTATCCGCTCTGGCATCAGCAGCAACATCATCATGATAGATAAGAGTGGAGTTCAGCTGGGTTGAGTTGGACTTTTATGACGTTGTCGCTGCCAGGATGGCCACGAAAATATGCAGAAAACGAGGTGACAGCCAACAATTTTTACAGCTCTTGCCCCCTTATTTGTGGTGGCTGCTGTTGGCTGGCAGCGAAAAAAAAAAAAAAAAAAAAAAAAAACAAGAATTGGCGAGCGAAACAGGTACATTGCCTGATTGTAAAATGTCAACGATAGCTGCAAGCAGGGGGGAGAGGGCAGTGCAGCAGCGTAAAGCAAGGCAGAGGGGTGCTTAAGTGCAATGGCAACGGCAACGGCAACGGCAACGTCAAGCGACGGCTTCAATGTAAGCCACAACAAGCCAATTATTTGCCTGGCCAAGCTTAAAAACAACGGAATTATGAGCAGCCAACAAATATATACATACATACATATATACCAAAATATATACATACTTGTATGATATGATATATGTATATGTATATATTTAGTTAACACCGCAACAGTGGCAAACATATGTTTTGATGGTCCGATTAGCGCAACAACAAAAAATTGTATATATACATATATGTATGTATGTATATATGTTTTGTTGATATATTTGTAGTATCTGTAGCTTAGGAAACTCGCCTCGAACAGCAGCCAATGTGACATGTGCTCCTCTTGTTGTTGCTTATCTAGATGTTTTTTTTTTAAGTTTATTGGCATCAAATACCAAATGCCGACCACAGAAAACAAATTTGTTAAAGCCCAGTTAAGAACAAGTTAAATCAATTGGTGAGATGACAAAGATAGGGCAATAATAAGAGAGACAGAAAGGAAAGAAGGAGGGAGGGAGAGAGAGAGAGAGAGAGAGAGAGGTAGATAGAGAGAGAGGGAGACAAAGAGAGAGAGAGAGAGCAATATGAGATAGAGCGCGAATTAAACATGTGTAGAAATGTAAGATATCTAGGAATAGGGACAGAGAGAAAAAGTGAATGGCTCTAGATTAAGCTACTTTTTGGTTTAAGAAAAAAAAATGGATAGACAAAATTAGGTAATTTATAAAATAAAATGAATAAAATATAAAAGTTTCGAAAATTTTTAGATTTTTTATAAAAATGTATAAAATATTAAAATTGCGAAAATTTTTGGATTTTTTATAAAAATGTATAAAATATTAAATTTTCGAACATTTTTAGATTTTGTATAAAGTATTAAAATTTCCAACTTTTTTTTTTTTTTTATAAACATGTATTAAATGTTAAAATGTTTGGTATTAAATAATAAATAAAATTTTTTATTTCGGTTATTAAGTTAAAAAAAAATTTTTTTTTTTTTTGTTAACAAATTCAAAGATTTCAAATGAAGAAGTAAAGAAAAATATGAAATATTTAATTCTAATATATGAATTTATATAAAATATAGAGGATTATCATTAACTGATTGAAAATAATGAATATATTATAATTCATAATTAAAGAAAACATTCCTAGCTTCTACATATGTATACATTTTTTATGCTAGAAAATTTCCATAGCATTTTTAGCTTCTACAGGACCTTAAGAAGTGATTTTATAATTTTATTGATTTTTAATTCTTATGTATATATTTCAACTATATTTTTCATATAAACTATTGCAATTATGTAATTCATTATAATTCAAACATTCATTCACATTAATGCTAATATCAAGCAGCGTTGCATTTGCCAATAACAAAACCGCAAAATCTATATGAAAATCGCCATCGTCTAATAAATTAGAAAGTCAATATCATTGCACATAGGTTCTAATTAAAAGTAACCCAATGAACTTTAGAAAATATGAGCTAAATGCTATATGATTTAACTAGGCATATTATGAAGCAAAGCTGATTTATATATAGATGTACATATGTATGTGCATTTATATGTATGCTTGACCTATTCAAACTAAAATTAAATACTTTGTTGGGGTCGCCTCATTGATTATCTGCATGAAAAACAGTTTTAATTGAAAATATATATTTTGCACAAATACTTAAACAACACGTGTGTGTGTGTGTGTGTGTGTGTGTGCTTATTTTTCAATAATAATTACTGTTGACCTGCTTTGACCGCAAAACACGAGCAGACAAATACGTTTGCTAAATTCTATAGAAATTTCTATGGAAATGTTATAATGGGAAGTTTTTTTGTGTATGTATGTATGTATGCTTTTTTTTCAATAAGTTTCCATTTCAGCCAATAGCCGAAAAGACTAAAAGTCAAGTTAATATGTGGTCTGCATTTAAGTGTATTTAAAACTGGCTATTTTGAGCAGGTAATTAAAATAAGATTTGTAGAATATTTGAATTGACTTTTGAAGGAGATTTTATAGAGATGTTTTTAATTACAAAATGTGTGTAGAATGGAAAGAGCAGAGTATTTATATACCCATAGTGAATTGATTTAGCAGAAAGTAAAAATAATTATTTTCAATTTGATAAAAATGTAATATTGAATGAAAATTGAAAAATCTTAGAAAGAAATCAAGCCTTGCTTAAATTATCTTCATTTAGATATCTTGAGCTTGCCAGTGATATGAAAATATAATCTAAAAATTCTTGAAGAATTGAAAAATTAAAGAGTTTATTTATTGATGCCTTGGAAAACAAAATGTTTTCTATGTGAAAAATTCGTTTTTAATTTCCATTTGAAACCAGAACAAATTTATCTTAATAAATTTTATAAAAATACCAAACATTTTGATAATTTATGCAGAAATTCATATCATATTTAACAAAATTCAAAAGATCTATAAGAGATCGTTACATTTTAGTACATACCATATAAAAATTAATATAAATTTTTGCCTTCATGTTTTTATAATTTTAAAATGAATTATAACGCTTCGTATTCAGTTTAACAAAACATGAATTTATTGCGCTGATGCGTTGATGATTTTTCAAGAGAAAAAGAGAGAGTGAGAGAGGGAGAAGGGAGAGATTCGCGCACACCCACAACATTTGCCCCATAGAGTTAACGGTGCATAGGGCATAAATTTTGGACCCCTCCGAAAAAAAAAATGGGAAAAAAAGACAGTGCGACGACTTTGTCGAGTCGGCGTTGTCATATTTGACATCAGCTCTATAAATCAACAAAGAATGTCGTTGTCGTTGGAGCGAGGCAGAGTGAGAGAGAGAGAGAGCGGACATTGCGAGAGAATGGGCCAGAGTGGGAGAGAGAGGGTGGGAGAGTAGGGAGTGAGGTCTTGCTTTCGATTTGATTGATAATGGCAGGCAGGCAGCAGGCAGCAGGCAGACTGCATTTGCCGGCGGAATGAAACGAAATGAAACATTACGGCGGAATGGATTGTGGATTGTGGAGGCTATTGTATGACATGACATGGCGGCAAAGAGCAAGTATGTGTGTATGTATGTAAGTGTGTGTGTGTGTTTGTTTGCAAGCCAAGCGAAGCGGTTGCGCAAGGGGAAGCAGGCAGCATGCATGTAGCATGCAGCATGTAGCGCATGCAGCATCATTCGACGGCGCGACTGCGTATTTTGAAATATGGAGCGGTAATAAATGTCACAAGAATCATTTGAGAGGAAATACGAGTGACGAGCGTGACTTGCATTCGATTTATGTTGCAAGCCATGTATGTATGCTGCATGCGTCAAATGATGGCACTGCTGCGACTGCCACCAGCCACAGCCACCAGCCACCAGCCAGCAGCCACTGCTTCCTCTGTTGACTGCATGAATGATAAAGTTTTTGATTTACGCATTGGTTCTGAGCAGGTGTTGCTAGAAGAAAAACTTTTGACTTGACTGCAGCAGAGGCAGCAGCGTCGATTGCTTTAATTGCCAAGCCACAACAAATTGTAGGCGTAGTTCATATGTATATATATATGTGTGTGTGTGTTGGTGTGTCTGAAATTTGGCATAATTATAACCTGTTTTCATTTTGTTCATGCTGCTGCCTTTGTTGTTTTAATCTCGCGTGTTGCTTGCAGCGCGTGAAATCGCGTTACAGCAGCAACAGCAGCAGCAGCAGCAGCAGCAGCAGCAGCTGCAACAGCCAACAGCTTCCTAGCTTGGCAGCCACCCAAGCGCAGAGTGTCAACCTCTAAAAGCCGCAGACAGCCACCAAGGCGCTGGGCTTTGATAGTCTGGCAACAGTTGCAACTGCAGTGTGTCTAGCGTGATCGAACGAACGTTCTTGAGAAACGTTGAACGCGGAATGGGAATGCAAGCAAGCAGCAGAACCACACGCAGGTCCATGCAGCCAGGCGAAGCTAGGCGAGAGGTGTGCTGAAGCCAGAGTTGAGAGGAGCTGAGCTGCAGAGAGAGGGAAATTATATGAAGCTAGCGGTAGACGTAGAGGTAGAGGTAGAGGTAGAGGTAGACGTAGAGGTAGAGGTAGAGGAGAGCTTGGGGAGCTGAAGCGAAGAGGTGAGAGGAGCTGAGCTGCAGAGAGGGAATTGATATGAAGCTACAGCAGAGGTAGAGGTAGAGGGAGAGGGTTGAAGCGCAGAGGTGATGAGGCGAAGAGCTGGAAGCGACGGTGGCAGAAAATGAGGTGAAGAACTGCAGCTGAGGGGCAGTGGAAGACTAGAAACAAATGAGTAGGGAGGAGTGAAGGAGGTGTTGGCTTGTTGTGGGGGCGCTGTTGGAGCGACTACCGCTGGCACTGTGGTGTCTTTCACAGCGGTCGCGGTCTGCTTATTGCCGTCACCAAGCATTGACTGGCTAGGCCAGGCCAGGGCTAGCCTTCGCACAGTGGTGCAAAAAACAAAAACAAACAGAAAAAAAAAAAACAATGCATGCATATAAATATTTCATTTGCGTGTTTGGCAATCATTTTCTAGTCAATGTCTTGGCATGCAGTTGGAGGTTTTTTCTTTATTCTTCTCTTATTTTATCTGATGCAGACCCTAAGCCCGACTCTGACAGACTGACTGGCTGAGTGAGTGAGTGAATGCTTCCCAGCAAGATCTGCAACTGCAGTTGCAGTTCACATTAGAATCAACGGAATTGGCACTTTTGGTAGCTTTTAAGCTCTGAAACTTACCTATAATAATCGTTTTTGCAATAAATGTTGCCATCACGTGAATAACATGAGGATTCCCGTTCCAGAGGCTGACGACATGCATAACACTGCAAGCAGCTGGCATGCCAGCGTTTTTCCACAGCGGAGAGGTAGAAACGATCCTATAAAGTTAAGCGAAAATATATAAATGTACATGTATGGAGTAATGTAATAGTATAAATCATATTTTTTTTTTCATTTTTGAGGAATGTTCAATGCCTTTGTGCATAATGTTTTTTGACAGCAGAGATGCTTAAGCAACTGTCTTGTTTTTAGCACACTCTTCATAATAATTAATATAATGACATGTTAATTTATATATATTAATATGTATTTATTTTTACATGTTTGCTTTTTAGGTTCTTTGTTTAAGCTATAAATATGTTTACATATTAATAAAAATCAAAACTGAAGACAGAGCAATGGGGGCTATAGCCTTAAGCAATAACATGCTACTTTTGTTTACCTACATATATGTATCTATATATATAGAGTAAAGCGAAAAGCGCATATTGATTTGTTCAATGTCCCTGTTGCTATTGACTAGTTGCATTGTATAAAATATAAAATAAAAGCTTGGATAGAAGTGCAATGCATACAGCCCCTTCTGACCCATCACACTATCTGTTGGCGTTATTTCATAATAGGTATAACCAAGCCTTAGTCCTTTGAATGACTTCAGTTGATGACAAACTGAGAAAGTCGGGCAAATTTACAATATCTGTGAGAGCTGAAATGTTGGAAAATATCCTCATCGATACCTGCGTCTTATATAGTGTTGAGAGTATCATGTGTATGTGACAATTTCTCAGCACTATCTAGATAGTTCCTACAATATTACTTTAGATTTTATTTAATAACAGGAATAGCCTCTATGTTAACTGGCTTTCTACTAGAGCAATTGAGATTTTTGAGTTATTGAGTTATCTAGGCATCGTATCTGATGAGTTTGACTTCTAGGCTAGTGTTGGGGTATTGTCTTATGAACACTACGTACTTCTCAAATTTATTTCGTTGCTATATTCTGTAATTAATCTTCTGATTTTTAAATATCTTTATAATTGATTACTAAATTTAATCTTTTGATTTTTTATAAGTAATATATAATTTCTAAACATACAAAAATTTGTCAATTGGGAAAAAATCAGTGGGATTGATTAGCTGTTTGTAACTTTATGCTATGCCTAGTTTTATCCGCAAAAACTTGACACTATAAACGTTTATCTATAGAAACTCTGCACTCAAACACCCTCTACTCTCTCTCTTTACACAATCTCTATCCTAATAAGTTTTCCCAACAGCTTCTTTGCCGACGGCATATGTAATTATATCCTTGAATGTGTTCTCACCAGCAGCAAAACTCACACGCACATACTCTATGGCTATCTCTCTCTCCCTCCCTCTTCCTTTGTCTACTTCACTTACCTGTATTTGTCGGCCGCAGCCGGCGCAATCATCTGGATTGCGGGTTACTTTGCTATCGTTGGTGGATTCAGGACTGCTGGGTGGACCAAAGGGTTCCGTTTTAAATGATATGCCCGATGTGGTCTCATCGCTGACCTCCGTGCAATCCGTGCGACTGCGGCTAATTGAGAACTTGGCCGTTGAGTCCTCAAATGTCGCGCGATCGGCGGTCTCATAGCTATAGAAAGAGATAGAGATAGAGATAAATATTTGAGTTTCATTTGAGTTTCAGTTGAAGTGTTTTTCTCTCACCTTCTATATGATTCGCTGCCGTATGCATTGCCAAATGGCTTTGTACTCTGATCACAAATATCTGGGCACGATGATGTCGAGCATGTGCGAAACAATGGATGATGATGATGATGATTGTTGTTGTTGTTATTGTTGTTATTATTATTATTGTTTGCACCTGCAGCACTGCCGCATTGATTGCTCCCTTGATGTGCTACAGGTGGTGTCAAGCTTTTCTCCCTTGCGCCGGGCCCAAGAAATCTTGCGCTCTGCTGCTGTAAAGTTAATGGAAAGCGGAAAAGAAGAGGACGTAGAATGAGTATCATTTTGGTCAGATTTGTGAAAAACTATAAAATGAAGAAATAAAATAAATATTATATAATAATATTTTATTTGATATTCATATTTAATATTTTGTATATTTTGTACATATTTTATATACAAATATTTGTAGAGTAATAATATATATATAAATTATGTGTCATATTTCTCACATTCTCTATGAAAATGAAAAAGGTTGCGATTGAAATGTGTCACAAAAGCAGAAGAACTTAATATATAATAAACATTCTCATGTTGTAATATGTTTTCTTAAATTTCATATTTTAAATAAATTCATATCCATGCTGCAGAAAATTTTAAAAATGATATGCCACCAAATTTTATAAAGCTTTCATATAGAATACAAAATGTAATATATATACACATACATATTTGTACATAATATATTATATTTTCCCAATATATTTTCATATTTATTCATATTATATATTTGCATCCTTAGTATATTTTCATTTAAAGTAAAAAGTGCTCATCGCTTGAATTCCGTTTCACTCAGCTCGAAAATTTTTCACAAATTTCTTCACGAATGCATCTCAAAAGGATATGTGCCACAAAATGATGCATGAAATTTTCAATGGCGGCGGCAAAAGTTAATTTCAATTAGGCAACATTTTTTCTGCTGCTGTTGCCGCTGACTTTTCCAAGAAAACGTTGCGCGACATTTGAAAGACGAACTGCTAGTGTTGGGGATTGAAGTTGCTTGAAGTGTGTGGGGGGACGAGGTAACAACGACAGATGCCTGAAAACTTAACCTAAGCAACCCGGACAGCCCAGCTTCCCCCTCTCTCTCTCTACGTACCACATTCATTGAGCAGCACATAGTGCTGCATATACATTTGTGCATATATATGATATGTGGCCAGAAAATATTATTTTCGAGTACGAAACGAAGCGCAGACATCTTGTCGCACATTGCAGACAAATTATACATATATATGCATATATATAGTGAGTAGATCTGGCGAGTCGCTACGTATCATCGATGCTCCAGTTTACTTATTTTTTGATTAATTAGTTGAAAATAGTTTTCAACTGTTTGGCTCTGTGTTTACTTAGAAGGATGACAGGTTTTTTTTCTGTTGTTGTTTTTTTGTGACCAAAGCCAAAAACTTCAGTTTTATTTAGCCATTTTAAATTGAGCAAAAGAAGAGTATATTGGTTTTATATATGCTTGACAAGAAAATAAAGAATATCAAATTTATCAACAGATAGTTTTATATATTTGTAAATAAATTTAATTAATTTGATATTCTCTTTGTTATGTAATGTGAACGAGTATTAAGAAGTCATCGGCATTCAATTGCAATATTTGCGCATATTTCGCTTTGCTCTATGTTACTACAAATTTTATTTGTTTTTATTTATTTTTTTTTTCCCCAACTCTGTTTGGTCAGACATCGGTTTTTACCTTTGGGGGTAAACACAAAACGCAACATTTTGCTGTCTGCCATTTTCAGTTGGCAATATTTCAACATTTTTTGTAGTTGATTTTTTTGTTTGGTCAACTATACACATAATACTCCAACTAAAATGGCCTAGCCACATTTCTTATAGGCAACGGCAGCTTCTTTTAAACCATTTTTTTTGTGCAATTTGATGGCTTGATTTGTTGCCTGAAACGTGTCTTAAAATGGGCAGATAGACAACTAAAGTAATGAAAATAAATAAATAATAGTTACTACAATTTGGGCAGCTAAAAGACGTAAGAAACTTCTTTTGTTGTTTTATGTTGACTGAAAACTCTTAATACTTGAGCTCTTGCATTATTTGCAGTTGTTGCTTGTAACATTTAAATTCGATCAGACGATGAGACAGAGAGGTAAAAATGATTTTCATATTTTAAAATATTTTTGGAATTTATTTTTTTCTATTATCTATTTAGGATTATAAAAAGTAATATTTTGTACTCTTTGAAGCAATAATGAAAGCTTTTTGTTTTTTATTAGCAAGTCAGTTTTATGTAGATGGATATGAATGAGTTTTAGCTGCCTGCAAACTATTACGTATGTTAACCAAAATTCAAAAATGAAATTGATCAAATTTCGAGTAATGTATGCAGAGTCCTAGAGAGATAAATGTCTTATCGATATGTCATATCATATATCATTAATGTACATCATATTTCAAATTTGACTTCTGTAATTCTGAAGCTTTTGCAATGTGTACAAATTGCAATAAATACACAGAATTAAAAAAAAAATTTTTTTAAATAAAATATAATACATATAATACGAAATATATATTAAAAGTTGCAATAGAACACTGCCGACGGTCTTTATAAATATCACACATATTAAATATTACTTTACACAAGCAACAAATGCTCGGTCGAAAAGGTCAACGGTAACTGACAGTAAGTCCTAAAATTCTTAGTCTACAGACGGAAATTGTCTTAAATCAATATACTCTTTCTTCACTTCATAAATGTATAGAAAGAAAAAAAAAAAAAAAAAGTGTCAAACATATTTAGCCGTAACATTTTTTACCTGCCTTTATTTACTATAAAGCAAGTCACGCTGTAAATTCTGCGCTTAAACCGATTACGAATTATAAAACGCATATCATGTAAGCCTTTTGACTCGGCTGTCGCCTTCCCTATGTTGTTTCTTTATTGATAGTTCATTATGCATGGCCAGAGAGCCTACACATATATATAGTATACCTAGCTGAAAGAGTGTTTTTCTAGTTAAATACTAAATTCAATTGGTTCGACTAACGAATCGAAAACCTATAAAGCAATATTCAGAAGAATGTCATTTAAAATAGATCAAATACCGTTTCATATACATGAGCAAAGGGAAATATTGATGGTATATTTATATAGTAAACAATAAATAGAAATGAATGATTCTAAGCATTCGCAATATAAAAACAAAAATATATTATAAAATATAATAAATATCAACAAATTTCAATTAAAGTTCATGTGCATATCGTTCTACGTAGCGTATGCTTAATATTTGTCTGAACAAAACATTTTTCTCTCATCACGAAGTTAAATATCTATAGAAAACATATCTACAATCTACATAGCATAAGCTGAGGGTAAGCTCTTTCCAACAGATTGTTGGCAACTGATTTCGTTATCGATCCATGACAACAACAAAAAAACACAGAGAGGGAGAGAGTGAGAGAGAGAGAGAGAGAGAGCGTACTTAAAGTCAATTCATGATCTGTTGCGTTGTCACTGAATACCAAATGCACAAGGGGGTTTTCTTATCGCTCAATGCGCTTCGATTGCTCGAAGTCTCGCTGCTGTCTCTGTTTCGGTCGCTGCGGCTGTGTCTCTGTGGATCGATAGGAGTCGTAGCTTTTGGTCTGGAATTGATAACATTTGTAACCCGAGCCCGAGATAAATCACAAATTAATCAGCGACCATAGACCTGAATGCGGTTGATGTTGATGCTGACTCAAACCAATTTTGATTTGGTGGAGCGTGTGGAAATCCGAAATAAAAACGTTTTAGAAATTTGTCGAGAATGCTATAAGGTCAGTCTATCGTTAAAAGGGGAGTCGTTTTAAACTATCGATCTTGGGGATTGGTCAATGGGCATAGTTAGAGATATGAATTTAGCTGTCTTCAATGTTTATTATTGTTTTTTTTTTTTAGCTAGAAAGTTTTTCAAATTTAGTCAGTTTGTTTGGCTAGTCTATCGATCTATTGAACTTTATAGAATATTATATTATTATAGAATATATTATTTAATGTGAATTCCTAACAGCTATAAAGTTGGCCATATAAGAGATTTCTTATAGTTGAGTTATAAAACACTTCTCAATATTATAGTACTATAATCGATTATCGATTATTAGGCATATTTTTTGTGGGTTTTGTGTGAATCGACTTATTTATCTTATGCCTTCAAATATTCATATAACTTAAATTAAATTTTTTATGAAATTATCGATTTGTTAAACTATTTATCGCTTCAAAATTGAAAAAGTCAATTTATCTCAGCATGACATTAACTTATTTTGATATATCTGATGAGCTATCTATTATATATACTTATATATTGTATAGGTCAATGATCCTTGCCTTTTGCTGTAAGATTATTATGTTAAAAATTGAGTAAATTTATCTCAGCATGATATTAACTTCTTGATTTATCGATCTATTGCAGCACATATGATGACGAATATTTTCATCCCCATATTCACAAAAGAATTTATTGGTAGTTGAGAAGTGGTAAGTGGTTGCGGATTTATAATACAATTATATATGATTATAATGATCAACTATTATAAATGCTTTTACATTTTTTATGGATTATAGTAGTTATGGATTGACTAAATGCTATCAAATATCAATTTTTTCAGTTTGAAATATCATTAAAGGTAATCATTCCATGTAATACATTTTAAATATTCCAAAAACTTATATGCTATGCTACATTGGTTTAGCTATAAAACATATTTTTTTAATCCTTTGTAAAAAAGTTGATCAAAAACTTATATCGAACTCTGCTCACTTATCGATAACATAAATAAATGCCAATCGTTTGCTGATGACCTTTGAAAAGCTCTATGAATGATCGATCTCAGCTTAACTTATCGATAACTTACCCAATGCATCACAGGGCGCTCCTCGGTGCAGACGCCCATGTGCGTCTTTTGGAATGACACGAGGTCTATTTCCAACGATGATGATGTCTGTCTGGTGTATGTTTGTTGTTATTTTTGCTATTGTTGATTGTTGTTGTTGTTGTTGGTGTTTGCTGGTTGTTGTTATGCGTTGTTGTTGTTATTGTTGTTGTTGATATCCTGATTATAGTTGTGGTTGGTGCAGCGACTAAGCGCAAGGCAAATGCAAAAAGGCTTTCTTGGTCGTGTTTAATCCACTAATTTCGTATTGATATTTGCAGAATTGGTGCGCATCGAACATTTGTTCTTCTTCTTCGTTTTTATTTATTTTATTTTTATTTTTTTGCAAAATTTATGAATGATATGAAAACAATAAATTTATAGATTGAACATTTTTACGTCAGCAAGGAAAAAGCTTTATATATAAATTTTTTTTATATATATTTTTTGTTATTTCACTTTATATATAATATACATAATATATATGTATATAATTGGATTTATATTATTATGAATTCGTATTCATTTTCAGCTTGAAGGTAATTTAAGGAACATTTGGGTTTTAGGTGACGCACATACAGACACACACACTTGCACACAGACACACACACGTACGCACACACACTTGATGCGGCAGGTAATGTTGACTTTTTTTCTTGACGTTTTATAGGCCGACACGGACTACGGTTTAACGAGACTCCCGAATATATGTATATATATATATATATATATATATGTGTGTTTAGACGACACCGGTGCCCGAAATTAATTTATGACATTAATTTACGAGACAGCGCGTGGAATGGCACTCACTGTAAATTGAGTGGTAAGGAAAAGGTCTTTCAGTCTCTATGTGTGTTCCCTACGACGGCAGCAGCAGCAACGGCAGCAGCAGCAGCAGCAGCGTCAGCAGCAAACAGAGATGCGTGCTACTGATAAGGCATTAGGAGTTGAGCGGATGCGCCTTGTGCTGATGATAACTAAATGAAGAAGACTTTGACTTTGGACGGCAGCAGCAGCGCAGCTGCTATTGATATTCTGTGTGCCGCGAAATAAGATCGAGGCCAAAAGAAAGAAATTCACACAAAAAAAACCGACGGCGAAATGTTGTAAGTGTAATCAAGGCGAGTTGAAAGGTTACGCCCGCGGCAAACACAAAACGAGGCGAATAAAATACAATTCAATTTATTTTCATTCTTTTTAAAACTGTTGTTGTTGTTGTTGTTGCTGTTGTACATTTATGTATATAAAAAACAAACGAAAATGCCAAACGACGTGCAACGTATCAGCGGCGACTGTTGTTGTTGCCACGCGTTAGCAAACTGCGGCGACAAAACTCGCGTATGTTATATTGGGCAAGAAAAGGTCGACTCCGGCACTGACATTCGTTTGTTCGTGCTGCGTCGTTCGCTGCGATTCGATTTTGTTGTTCAGAGAAACATCCGCGCAGACAACCAGTCAGCGTAGCGGCGTATTACTGTGTGTTTGTGCCTGCAGCGAATTCACAAGCTCTAGCTCAGAGACGCCGCTCGTTCGCAGTCAGCGCCAGCGCCAGCAGCAGAGGCAGAGGCAACAGCAAGTCAAAACACAAACAAAACACAAAAAAAAAAAAAATCAACCACCTATAGCGGCCTCTCGCTTGCGCTTGTCTTCCTGTGCGCCATACGTTTCGGCTCTCTCTCTTTCTCTCTCTGTCGGTCGCCCGTAGCTCTCTCGCCGCATTTACGCAGCAAATGGCGGCGCTCTCAGCTGATTTGTGTTTGTATGACTTTCTCGCTCGCACGCATGCGGCAAGTGGCGTTTTGAGGGCGTGGTGTTTTTGTCGTCAGTTGCAGAGTCAGTCAGCAGTATTGACTCGGCAGCCCCTTGTTGGAGAGAGTTGGTGGAGTGTTACAACGAGCACGGGGGGCCAAAGAGGGGTACACGATGGCTGGCTGCCAAACATGAATAATGCAACAGCAGAAGAAGCAGCAACAGCAACGGCAACGGCGACAACGGCTGTGGCAGCGGTGGCAGCAGCCGCCGTCGCCGCCGATTGTGGCATCACTTGGAGACCCCATGACAGGAATTTTGCGCTCGCTCGCAAAAGATGTTCGCTGCTGGGCTGCCTTTTGCTACACACAAGTAAGAAGACGTTGCTTGTCGTTGTTGTTGTATTTGTTGTTGTTGTTCTTATTGGGTGCTGTATTTTGCTTGTGCGCGCGTGTGTATGTGTGTGTGTGTATGTGTGTGTGTGTGTTTGTGTGTGTGTGTGTGCGTTTGCCTTGGGACCTCTATGGTTATGCCCTCCTTCGGTCGTCGCTGTTCGCTGTAAAAGGCAAAAGAAAATAATAATAAAAAAAATATAAGGTTTGAAGAAAATCGAGCAGGTCTTATTTATTTAGATTTTTTTCTTTTGGCATTTTATGATATACATATATATATATTTTTTCTTCTTCATTTTATTATAACTTCTTTTTTTTTGTTGTACTTTTTTGTGGGTTTTTTTTGCGCTGCCTTTAAGTATTTTGTTGTTGTTGTTGTTGCGTTCGCTGTCGATTTCTTTTCTGCTACCTCTTCTTTAGCATTGTTATTGTTGTTGTTGAATTGCTTTGATGGCTTATAGAATAATTTTGGGTGGGGGCTTGGATGCTGGGCGCTGCTGCTGCTGCTGCTGCTGCTTTTTTGCCGTAAGTATCGGATTCGCATTGTCAGCTTTTCTTACACGCTTTATTTTTTCGTAAAAAAAAAAAAAATAGGCACACACACATTTTACATACAAATAAAAGTGTATATATATATGTTTTATGTATTTCGTTTTTAAGTGAAATCTTTTTAGCATTTGTCCAAGTACTTTTGTTAAATGTTTTACATAAGCTTGAAAGTTCTTGTTATTTTGCAAGGGCGGAAACTTAATGCAGGTAACGCACAATTAACAAGTTTCGCAAGAAAAACTTTGAAGCGTATTTATAACGCAGGTTATAAATGTTGAGAAATGTCTTAAATGTCGGTTATTTGAGCTAAGAAAACGGACTGAGAGGATAGCGGCGATTAAGGGCCTTATCGCTCATACGCAAAGTTGATATTATAAGTAAATTCAAGAAGAATCATATTACAAAAATAAATTAGAAATGTATAGAAATAATAATATCTGTATAACATAATTCAATATAAATAATATTTAAAAGTAAACTAATCTAAAGCTTTAAAATTAAAAAGTAAAAAAGAAAATTTCTTTGCGCTATTGCTTAAGCTGCTGATAACATAAAGCTGCTTAAGTATTTAATAAAAAATTGCTATGTGCAAAAATAATTTAATAATTTTAAAGAAATTTGTAGTTTATGTGCGAGTAATTTGGCAATTCGATACGATTATTATTTCGTAAACAACTTAGAGTTTCTTATAGAATAACAAATCAGAAATCAATCAAATGTTTTGGCCGTTACTAAAAGAGAAATATCTATATAATAAAAACTTTATAGAAATCCTGTCAAAGTAAATACAACTTTTGTTAGTTAGAACAAGAAACAAGGCTTAAAGAAAAATGGAAAGATTCAATGATGATGAAAATATAAAAAACTTGAAATAACTAATTAAAGGAATTGGCGAGTGTTTTCAATTTTAATTAAGAGCGCACTGCAAAACTCAATCAGCTGCAAAGAAGTTTTACCTTTTACTGCAATATTTTCTTATATACATATATATGCTTGTATATATCTAGTATATATATTTGTCTAGCTATTCATATTTCCATATGAAATTTATACATTTTTCTTTTCTAGCTTTTCTTCGTTTGCTGAACGCGAATGCAACGCAAAGGATCAATTAAAAGAATTGATAGATGCTTCTCAAGTTGACAATGTGATTTTATATGCGGACTCGAGCGGCTGTCGCTGCTAGGATGTGACTACACAGCCTCCTGCTGTTGCTGTCTCCTTACTCCTCCCTCTTCATCTTCCGCTGCTGTTGCTGCTGCTGCTGCTGCTGTTGTCGTTTGTTTTGTTGTTGCTGTCGTTGTCGATGGCTGTCATTGAGTTTCGCATTTCAGAATAAAAATTCAAAAAGTCCAGAGGGGGCTTCATAGAGAGCGAGGCATACACCTGCTCTCGCTCGCCCCATATCTCGCTCGCGCTCTCTCTCTCTGTCTCTTTCTGCCTGTGTGTGTGTGTGTGGCATGTTTGTACATCAACGCGCATATAACAAATAAACAAACAAACAACGACTTTTTGGGCTTGCTGTGTGTGCTCGCTTGCAATTGTGAATAACAGCAGCAGCTACAACAACAACAACAACAGCTTGCAACAACAATGTGCTGCAATCTTTTGCTTCTCTGTTATTTTATTTTTCATTTTTATTTTTATTTCTCTCTTGTGCCTTTCTTTCAACGCAGTTTGCACTCGCACTCGTATTTGCTTTTAGCTGTTGTTTTATTTCATTTTATTTTATTTTTTATTTATTTTACTGGCTCTGTAGTACATTTTCTTGCTGACTGCTGCTGCTGCTCCTGCTGTTGCTGTTGCTGTTGCTGTTGCTCTTGTTGGTCGCAAGTGTTGAATGTCTGCGGAAAGTTACAAAGGTGGTGTCGTCGTCGGCTGCCTTTGCCCCCCTCCACTCTCAACTAGCCCCAAACCCTTTTTGCCCTGCCTTCAAATATATATGTATACAAAGCCTTGCTGCCCCAGCCTGTCCCTCTCTGTTCTCTCTCTCTCACTCTCCCTGCCTTTGCCCTCTATTACAGCCATGGCTGAGCTGCTGCTGCTGTATGCTTGGCCCAAGCTTCGGGGCATGCTCTTCAACATTTTCTGTGCCGTTTTGCAGTACATGAAGTTTGCATTTTTGTTATACCCTGCACACGGATGTCGCAAGGTGTATATGGAGTGTATATGGCTGCAAAGGAAGAAACATTTACATACATTAAATTTAATTCAGTTAAGGGAATGAGGAGTATTAATATTAAATAGTTTTCTCTGCAATGAAAGCAAAGCTCGCACGAAATCGTTGGGCATTTCTCAAAGTCCAAATATAAGTCAATCTCATTCACGTTTAAAAAAAAAAAAATAAATAAATAAACCCACACATATTAACACTTTCTAACTGTTCTTATTGTTCCACCTACACAGCCAGCAACAATCCTTATTCAAGGTCGTTTTTGTTGGTGTGTGTTTTAACTAGACAGCGTTGACAGCATGTGTATGCGTGCATGTACGTGCATGTGTGCGCACATCGTCAGCGTGCGTGTCCATGTGTGTATGCATGTATATGTGAGATTGAGATCGTTGCGCATTGCCCTTTTGAGATCTCGACCTCCGAATAGTCACAGTGTGCAAGAGTCTATCGTATTACTTGCGCAATATGCTTACTTAACGGGCTAACGGGAATTGCTCAACGCTAAGCTGATGGAGAGAAACGAAACACAAACAAAACTCTCCTGCTCAGAATACGAGCGTGTGTGTATGCTTTCTTGCTGTTTCTTTCTGAGTAGAATGAGAGAAGTGATTCGGATAACTGTTATTTGCCAGCTATGCTCTTTATTGAGCTGGCAAAGCAAAATTTGTAGTTAAATAATGTTTTAATGGCGTGGCATTTGATTAAAAAAATGTTGTTCTTCCATAAATTACCAAATTTTGTAAATAAATAAAAAAAGTAAGAATTATGTTTTTGAAATAAAATATTTAAATATGAATATCATATAATAAAGAAAAGAAACCTCTGCTCAGTAAAAGATATTTAATTTAATGTGAATATATATTATATATTAGTAATATATGTATATTACTAAATACATGTTTTAACTAATAAAAAGCAGTTTTATACATAGTAGTTTTATATAGCTAACAAACATTTCGTTACCTTGCCTACTGCTGATGAATGAATTATCTATCAAATTAGTTAGTAATAATAATTATACTCTCTACTGTACACATTAAAGCTTCTGTTGCTCAAATGACTCATTCTTACTCTCTCTCTATCTCTCTCTCTCTCTCTCTCTCTCTCTCTCTCTCTCTCTCTCTCACTCTTTCTTTTGCACTCTCGCTCTACAGGGTATCTCTACGTGTGACACTTGCGAAATATTTCGCCATTTTTATTTGTTGTGTCGTTTTCTTGCTGAGGCTTCTGTTATTCATAGGCAGCTTCCTGGCACGTTTTGTATTGGGTGTGGCAGGCGCGCCCACACACACACACACACACACACGCACGCACATATACAGATATTACGTACATACATACATGCCCGCCGCCGAAAAAGCCGAGACTTGAGTTTTACTTGTCTTTTGCCATTTGCAAAACTTTTTGTGTATGTTTGTTTTTTTTTTTTTTTTATTTGCACGTTGAGGCTTAGTGTCTTACATACATATGTATATACACACATATATACAAAATATATTCTAAAAGGATTCGAAATGAGGGCTTTTTGGTTTTTGCGTGCAAAGTTTTTGTTGCCGTGTTGCTGTCGTGCTTTATTTTCCACTACTTTGTTGTTGTTGTTTTTTGTTTTCTTTTTCGAGTGCAACGCCAAAGCGCAGCAGCACTTGTGCAACAAGCACACACACACACATACACGCTCGTGTTGAGAAGTGGAAACGTAATATCGGATTTTCGTATTTACGTAACTGTGGTTCCTGCACACACACACACACACACACACACACACACATACGCATAGCCAAAGAGTCGCCTTTTGCTTTTGCAGCAGTTTTTGTTGCTCTATGGCTTTCTATGTACTTTTGAAACACACCAAAAAGCTTGCTTTTGTAGGGCATGCACACACACACACACACACACACACAGACATAGACACATACACTTATACGCACACTTCTAGGATACTTGGCCTGGGCCTGTGATCCTGCCTCGCCCTCGTACTCGTCCTGCAGCTGCTGCTGCTGCTGCTCTGCCGCACACCGCACTCGAAGTGAAAACGTAAACTTTGACAACCCTGCCGCAGCCCTACAGCTAGCGTGCGGGTGGGGGTGGTGGGCGGTAGCGGTACTAGGTGGGGCGTGGCAGCAGTTTCAATTCCTTTACAGCAGCCAGCCGCCCGTCCAAGTTTCAAAGAGCGAAATGGTTTTTATGTTTCTTTATGTGGGCGCTGGGTAAAAAAAAAAAAAAACAAAAAACAAAATAGAAGAAAAAAGAAAAGGATTTTCCAACAGCCGCCATGTTGACTAACCGTTGCTAGCCCCAGCACCAAATTCCAACCTCAAGCTCAGCCCCCGTCCTACCCGTTCATCATAACCATCAAAGTTAAATAGACAGAAAATTGTGTACAATTTTCGTGAGCTTGGATTTTTCAATTCGTTGCCTAGCATCATTGACTGCTGCAAGAATTTGAAAAGGGGACGCAGAGAGACGGAGAGGGAGAGCGCGTTCATGCCACAGGGTTTTATTTTCAACTGCAGCTCTCTTACTCCCGCTTCCTTTCTGGGATCCTTCGCAAAAGCCATACACAAAGAACGGGTAGTAGGCAGAGGAGCAGAGGACGAAGCTGAGCTATTGGATGTGGCATGTGCGCATTTCAAATCTAAGATGGAGATTCTCATGTGAGCTGGGGGAAGTTTTGTTCAGCTTTTCATTTTTCATTTGCTGGGGCGACTGCGTTTTCTTTTTATTGTTTTATTCAACATTTTCTCGCCAACGAAATGCTTATTTCTGCTTGTTCTTTAATGTTATTCAAATTTGCCACTCTAAAGTGTTAAAAGAAATTTTTTTTTCTATTTGAGCTGAGACAAAAAGTTTGAGAGCTTTGCTTAAAGATTATTTTGTTAAAGAATTTGATTATATATTATGTTATAATATTGTTGTGTTAGGGAACAAAGAACGAAAAAAATTATAGAAAGATAAAAATAATAGAAGTTCTTGGTAATGAAATTAGGTTAATGACTTTTTGGCTGCAATGACAGTTCATGGATGAAGCCAGAGTTGTCTTAGCATTGGCATTGCTGGATATGTATTTTCAGCAAAGCTCGCAAGTAACAGTTATTCACTGCAATGTTCAATTCACGAGAGAAATGGAAAAAACATACATACACGCTCCTAATCTGAGCAAGTAGAATTGTTTTCGTTCGGTTTCCGTCTTCATTTGAGTATTTTGCGCGGAGCTATTCGTGTTACACTCTCTTAAAGAGTTTTATGTCTGGAGTGATACGATAGACGCTCGCATACTGAGACTTAATGGCGACGAGACCGATGCAGAACGAATTCAAATTCACATACACATGTGTCTAAACAATACATACACTGTCTGAGTGGGATCGAATTCGTTGAAGACGACTGCAATCTGTTACTCTAAGAGATTGCAGAATATATTTTACATAATTATTTCAATATAAATTCACATAATATCTCAGGTAAGGCATTTTCTGGCTTACACCAATATTCTATACATTGAACTTTTAATTGAATTCTGACGCAATTTGTCTTTAATCCTTTCCCATACAGCTTAATACATCTATTTCCGCATATTCTGATGCCTAAACCACAAATCATATTCGAGATTCTCAGGCGAATTCCGCAAATCGCAGCGCTTGTCTCTAAGCCTTTCCGTTACAGCTCAGTCTCAACAAAGTGTTTCTGACATATTTATCTTGATTATTAATTCCGCTCTGATTGTATCGAAACAATCAACTCAAATACTCGACTCGACTCTCACACTCGACTCTCTAGCAGCACGCGCTAATTAATATGATCAAATGCGATTGGCTTATTGAGTGCGGGGCCAAAAAGTTAAAATCACAATAATTCTTTGAGCTGCTCTCGTGCGTTCGCTCTCTGACGTGCGTTCGCTGTCTCTCTTGCTCCTATTGATTACATTTAGTGATAACTCTGATACGTTTACTTATGAGCGTTAAATGCAAATGCTGTTCGCTTTGCGACATATGCTGAACAAACATACACATATACACACTCACACGCACACACACACATGCATGGCAAACCGACTGCACCACCCATTTGCCCACCGCAAAGCTCATTGCATTGGCATTGTAGTTGGATATCAGACACACGCATCCGCATTCAGATTCGCATTCGCATCCGCAGACATTGGGACAGCGGACAGCGGACATTGTACAGCGGTTGTAGCTTAACGAGGCCGACACGTGCACGCCTTTAATTTGTTTACAAATCACTTCAGATGCGTTACACGCACGAGTACACGAAGTAAAGCCAAAAAAAGGGGGTGAGTCAAGCGTAAGCGAGCCGGGCAGCGGTTGATATAGTGTGGGAGAGGGAGAGGAAGAGGCAGACAGAGAGAGAGAGAGAGAGAGAGTGAGAGAGAGAGGGAGGAGAGGCCATGCTCGGTTGTCGATAGTTCGCACGCATGCCACGCCCGCTTTTGTGCGGGGCATTGTCTATTAAAGAAGTTCAAGCCAAAATGACCGGCACACGTTTACAACACACACTCACACACACACGCACACACACGCTCATTGTCATTGACACTGCATTAATGAGTGGGACCTTTAGTGGGCTCTGCGGCAGCCGCTTCTGACTCTGCAATTGCAATCGTGTTGTAGTCTGTCTCTGTGTGTGTGTTTGTGTGTTATCGCATTGCTTTTGTTGCTCAATGAGCTGCTTACAAGGGCTTAAAAAACAACAACAACAACAGCACTCACCCATACGTATACGTTGCCAGGAGCTTATTTGTCAGGTCCTTTAGCGTGCGCTTTGTTCGCTTGTGTTTTGTCATGCAAATTTTTAGTTATTGATAGCATTGATCTTTGGCTTGAAAATGTATATGAATAAATTTGGAATGCATAACTGATTTTAATGAACTGTAAAGAATTATGTATATATAGCGATTTATATATGGCATATCACTGATTCTAAAATTGTAATGAATTGAAGGTTTCTCACTATCTTTTGATTTAGAATAAGAGTTTTTGAGAGCCAAAAGCATGGACCTATGTTGATTTTTAGGTATTTTTCTTAGATATTTAAGTCTTTTGTTATGAATGAATGTATAACTCAACCAGAGCTCGCAAGTATCCATTGAGTGTTTCTCAAAGTCCAAAAATAAGTATCTTTCACTCACGCTGAACAAAAAAACTCTGAGAGTAATGAGTTGTAAACGTCTTCAACGAACTCCTTTGCAGTCAGACTAAGACGTTTTGATTTTTTTCGTGATCGTCAATCAAGAACGTTTCTGTTGCGCTCAATGACGCTAAACATCATTTGATTGTTTTCATTGACCTTTTGAGATCTTCGTCTTCAAATAAGTCTCAGTGTGCGCGCATCTATTGTATCACTGCCGAAATAAGACTCTTCGAGAATTGCTCAACGCAAAACACTCAGACTTAGACAGAAACGGAAAAGGAATAAGAGACACAGTGAGTGCGTATGCTTTTCATTTTCCTATTCTCTCATGAACGTGAATATTCAAACGCATAACTGTTATTTTCGAGCTATGAACAGAACAACATATTCAACATATTCAACGCTGATTAATTGGCTCATAGAAGTTAAGCGACAAACTGTTAAAAACTTCAAAACTGACAGAGACATGAGCTATAAACATATATCTGTTTATATAGACTGCTTGAATGACAGTTTTGACTGATTAACTGTCGGGCAAATCAGATCAAAGTACAGCAAAAGGCATCAAGCTGATAGAGGATATCAGTATATATATAAGTTAAGGATACGTAGTAGGCTGGATTCTACTATCAGACATGAGAGGAGAATACAACGTACGGAGCTATTTCTATTCAGTTTATATTCGGATGTGACATAGTTTAGACCTATTATTCCAAATCATACAAAGTTATATTAAATATATCGTTCCATGGAATCCAAGTGTATTTGTCTACGTGGGAATATAACTCAGTGCACATAATCGCTACTCACGTAGTGTGTGTGCGCTTAACTGGCGCCCGAGCAGGGACCCACATTCTTCACAGTATTAAAAGTAAAATATGGCGCAAAAATAACTAAATAAGTGATAATTCAATAAAAACCATAACAAATAAATTGTTCATTCTTGCGATGAACAATTGTTGGCTAAACGGTGGTACTTCTGTGATTTGCAGGGTATCGGGGTTCAAAGCCTTGCCACGATAACAAAACGTAACTGATAAATAATAACATAATTGCAGGTAAAATGGTGGTACCTCTGTATCATGTCAAGCGTTCCTTAGCATATGCACGTATCTCGGTTCAAATCCTTACCGTAAGTCAATTCTATAACCAAAAAGAAATTTGTTGGCAAGTGTTGTCACAAATATTATAAAATAACATAAAAGAAGTTAGCAGGTAAAATGGTGATACCTCTGTATTACGTCAAGCGATCCTTGAGCGTATGCACGTATCGAGGTTCAAATCCTTACCGTCAGACAAACATTATAACAATTTATAAAATAAAAAAGCGTCTTCTACTGTGTCGAATGATGGGTGCCGTAAGTTTAATTATAAAATAATAAAAACCACCGCAGCAATTTATTGCGGGTGGTCATATAACAAAATTGAGGCGGTTGTCTGGATAGGACGTGCAATAAATAAACCAAAAGAAACATAAAATATGTAATATAAACAATATAAAACGAATTGCGTTAGACTGCCCCATTCGATCGTGGAATCATCCTTACCCTAGTAGGTTCTTCTAGAACTAAAGAGGATAAATAAGGACTTCCCAACCTAGGCATTGGTTGTCGTTTTGGTTCAGTTGTGCAATATATAACTAAATAATATAAAGATAAACAAAAGAAAAAGAATTGCCCAAATGAGTCTGCCCAGATGACTGTGGAACAACCCTCACCTTAGTAGGTCTTGTACCAAAAAGGAACCTGGGGGCTTCCCTAGCCATATAAACAAATAAAATCGTTTACCGAAGAATCGGAAACGAACATATAACTAAATAAGTCGAACAATAATTTTATAAAAAAAATAATAATTTAATAAGAGTAATAATAATGAAATAATAATAATAATGGTCAAAATCATAAAAATTATTAAAATCACAATTTATATTCAAAATTTTGTACACATTACAACTCTGTGAAAACGTTTACTAATCTTTATCTCCACAGGAAGAAATGTGACGAGTAGCTGCCTTAAGACGATAATCAAGCTAAAACTAATTGAATTATTTCTTTTTTTTTATGCTCTGAATGAAGTAGGCCTTGACATCGAATCACACGATATCTGGCTGTTCAAAATTTCGTTTGTTAGACAAGGACCGCACCTGTCGACTACAAGGAAGGAGATGTGGTGTTTATTGGAAATAATCAAATAAAGAGTAAAGACAAGAACAGATTTAGTAAGGACGTGGTGGAAGAAAACCGTAATGTGACGCCCCACATTGATTAGAAGATCCTTGGCTATCGACAAGTAATTCGACAAAATTGGAGAAGAATACATGCTCTTGGACATACGTAGACGTAGCCATTATAAACATTGGACAAGACAGAAGTCCGGAATCTCGATGACGGTTTACTTTCAAGAGGCTCTCACTATCTGAAGAAATGCTCTCCCTATCTGAGTTTGTGACTTCGCCAAAAATGTTCTGCGGCGGAGGAAGTACACATAGAGAGCAACGCTCATTTAGAGCACACGATGGGTCTCCACCTTGAAGATCCTGGTTGGATGGTGGATTTGGAACCCTAGAAGAGGAGGTTTTTTTTAGTCGGTAGGCAGTCACGCAGTCCGACACACCAGTCAGAGTGACGACCTGACTGACGGTGCATAAAGCATTTTTTTCCTACCTCAGAAGACAGTCTCCGAATTCCGCAACAGGTTAATCATGACGCCGCCACAATAAATATTGCATCCAATTAGGGAATCTTGACGACTATTTTCAAGATGCTCGCTATCTGAGCAAATGCACCCTGATCTGCGGGACGCAGATTTTTCAACGGGAAGGAGTTAAGGATACGTAGTAGGCTGGATTCTACTATCAGACATGAGAGGAGAATACAACGTACGGAGCTATTTCTATTCAGTTTATATTCGGATGTGACATAGTTTAGACCTATTATTCCAAATCATACAAAGTTATATTAAATATATCGTTCCATGGAATCCAAGTGTATTTGTCTACGTGGGAATATAACTCAGTGCACATAATCGCTACTCACGTAGTGTGTGTGCGCTTAACTTATATAAATATGAGCAGAAAAATGTTAAATCCATTTTATAGAAAAGGCAAAATAGTTCAAATATAATCAAAAGAAATGAATCTTAATATATGTATCAAGCTAGCCTAATAGAATTTTGAAAAGAAGACTGTTCTGCCTCTAAGTAAACTTCTCTCTATGAGCTACGAGTTAGCAAAACAATTTAAAATATTTCATCATTCATCAACTAATCCATTTCTTTCACATATTTACACGCCTCAGCAATTTCCCCAACCCCCAAAAGCCATATTTGCTATAAAATCAATCAAAGTTTGAGCAAGCTTTATCAACATGCTGTCGTCGTCGCAGCTCTGGAGCTGCTGTCGAGATGCCAAATTAGAATCAAACATTTGTCAGCAGTCAGATGTAGTATATAGTGTGTGTATATAAATATATGTATACATCACTTCTGTAAGTAGTCAGTGAAATGCCGTTAACTCTGGCCAAATATGGTTGCCAATTTTAGCAGTTGCCATAAAAAAATGGTGGACACATTGCTGGCCATTACAATAAAAAATGTCTTGGCTCCTAGACGACGCAGAGTCATCTTGTGCTTCCTCTTGCTACGGTTTATGGTTACACCACAGAGCGCGAGGCTTTTTAAATAATTTGATCCCCTGGGTCCTAATTTGTGAGTGTGTAACGTAGTGGTACAGTGAAACACGATGTCCAATGACGATTGGCAATGCTTCTGTTGCTTCTCTTGCAGATTGACTCTTTGTCCTTATGGCACGAGATCCGTGTACACAGCAATAACAGCAGCAGAAGCAGCAGCAGCAACAGCAACAACAACTCGAACAACAACAACAACAACCTGGAACAACGACAACTTTTATGTGTCCCCAAGGCATGTGCCGAGTGCCTGACTGCCATAATTCCTGCTGGCGTTTGTCATAAAAAATGATTACATGCCGCACACGTAACTCTCGCCTTTGCAGTCAAAGGTAATTCCAGCAGGGCAGCAAACTGTGGCATTAGCACATTTTGCTGGATTAGTCCAAATGTTGTGAGGTTTTTTTCAGTTTTTTTTTTTTTTTTTTTGTTTTTTTATTATTATTATTTGGTTAGTTGGCATTAAACGATTTAACACAGCTTAGCATAAAATTGAGAGCGAGAAATTTATACATATTGCAGATGAATAGAGAGATTTTGTTTGTGAATGCAGATTAGAATATAAATGGAAAATTCATATATCTAAGCAAAGTTGAAAATGGTCTAGGAATTAAGAATTTTTCATTTGTTTTATTTTTTTTTATTTCTATTACTTGAAAAATGAGTAAATAATATCAAGCATGAGACTTCCTTCGATGCTTCACTTCAATCAATGATTGCATTTTACTCCAAATACATGTATAATATTAGAATTTTGTTGTGTTATTTAATAATTTATTGTATTTAGATGTATTAAAAGATTAGGATTATTTAAAAAATTAGAATTTTTCTATATACTATTCTATACATAACACTGTACTGTATATTATATAAATTTTTTATACGCTAAACCCATTGAAAATGGGAAAAAATATATTTATACGTATCTTTATCTTAACTTTTAATATATGTACAAGCTATAAACCTTAGCTCAGCTCTGTATACTCTAGCCTGGCTTTCGGGGTGTGCTTTGGGGCATTATATATTAAAGAGTTGCCAGTGCTAAGCCCTTTAGACATTCACCTGCTTAATCTGTCAAGCATAACACAAACAACTTCTTTAAATCGGTCTCTCTCTCTCTCTCTCTCTCTTTCTCTCTCTCTCTCTCTTTCTCTCTCACAAGTACCTTTTCATACAGAGTGAAAGCAACTATATCTAATAACAATGTAACTATGAGTGTAACAAAAACTATGCTGTCTAGTGTTATTTATGTGGCTCGAACTTACATATGTTCAAGTATTTGATTTGATTAGCGACATCAACGGGTTTTTATTTTTATTTTTTTCGATCTTAATGAAGTGGTCAGAGCTGGTCGTGATTTCGAGCAGTGTCAAATTGAGTTATGACTGCGATAATGCGCGCTTAAGCGTGCCGCACATTTGATGTGGGGGGTGGTTCAGGGCAAACAACCCTAATTGAAATTATGCGGCATGTTAGTGCAGTGCGATTGCTCGTTTAGGCGAGCGCCCAAGCCTATTGCCAAGGGAGCGCTAAAGGATTTCATCAGCGAAAACCTTTTGCGGCGGAACTGATTAGCAGACAATATGTCAGAAAGCTTTGCCAGGGCCCGTCCTGTCCTCAAGGGACAGCCACTGGGGTGGCGGCGGAAGGCTGTATGGCTGAAAGGGACCTGTGCACAAAAGTCATGACAAATAAACGGATACATGTGTCGGCAATAGTTTTGCTCATTGCCGCGATAATAATCGACATGAACAACAATGCCCTTTTGTCCTGCATACCAGCCTATATCAGCCTACCGGTCTCCTGTCACTGTGAGTGTGTATGGGTGTGTGTGTGTGTGCAGGACAGGATCGTTTATGGTACGTGGCAACGGGCGAGAGCCCGTTGTATGCGACCTAAAAACAACCCTAAGGCGATTATCTCAAGTGCGCGACCCTCTGCATCTAAAGTATGCAATGAGAACACCCCAGCACAACTATATGTGCGCGTATGTGTGTGTGTGTGTATTTGTGTATGTTTTTTTTTTTTTGTTTTTTTTTTGTGTATTTTGAGATGCTTATCGATTACACAGTGCGCGATGAAATCATTACTTCGAATTAAATAAACGTCATACGCGTTTTGATGTCTCAATTGCGCCAAAAAAAGGAGGAAAACATGTAAACAAGTAAAAGTGCTCTTTAGCGGGGAGTGCTTGACTAAGTTATGCTCTGAACCCGTTGCATGAAGGACTCTATGTCATTGCTTAAATAAATACTAAAATACTATGTTCATCAACATAAAACACGATTCGAAAAGCTTGTCATTTAATACAAATATTCTAAAGACAAGTCTCTAACTTTGAGAGTATTGCATATAGAGATCATTGAATAGGCAAAGTTTATTTCATACAATGCTGCATCCTTCCTCTCTATATCACAATTGTGTTCCCATAACCAATATACCCCATTTTAGCATTTTGCAATGCCTTCTATACAGAGAAAGGGGTAGCACCTAGGGGTTGTCCGCACAAATCTGTATATCTACTGTTAATGGTCTGAAACTCTCGAACATATTTGTTTTTATTTTTCCACTTTAAGGTTTGTTTACGGTAAACAAGCGCTAATTTTAATTAGCCAGGCTTTAATGAGTGCCCCACAAGCTGCGGCACTCTTTACTGACTTTTTGTGGTTCCGAAATACGGAGCTAGAGCAATACGGAAATACGGAAATATGAACAAAATATCAAATACTTTCTAGCCCTAGCCCCTACGACTGGGAGCCAACACAGCTGACCAAAAAGGCAACTCTCGCTGTCTGTCAAAACCACATAAAATGATTTTTATTTATTTTGTTGTGCGTATATGTATGTGTGTGTGTGTGTGTGTGCGTTTGATGATCTTTATATTGTTTGTCGCATTTGTATTTGTTGTACAACTTTGTTGTGATTACAGCTGATAAAGCAAAGGCAACAGAAAAAGTCTATCACAATAAACAACGCGCGAAAGAAAGTGTGAATAAAGTCGCGCACAATGATTAACAACAATGGATACTAAATAACAATGCTATATATGTATGTAGACACATGGCTGGTGTATAGCTTGTCTAGACATACATACATACATGTGTCCATACATCTATGTCTTTATAGAGTATACTAAGCATAATAATCATAAAAGCGAAGAAATCGTAATAATAATTGTGACCACGTCATGAGCACGTTGCCGCACAACTTAAGAGTGGAAATGTTATTCAATGATAAACCCGTAGATACCTGGTATATTTCTTAAGTATATATTAAGAATAGAATTATAGTTGCCCAATTTAAATTTTTAACTAGAAGAAAAAAATCTAAAACATTTTGTAAAGATTTAGTTTGCTTAAATTTCTTTAACTAACTTGGTTAAACTTTAGTTTCATTTTCTTCAAAGATTTTGAACTTTATTGATATGATATATTAGACAAAGCTTCTTAAATATTTTGAAGAATTTTAGTACGTTTAATTATCTATCAAAGAAAACATCAAGATTCAATTGATGATTGATCGATAACTTTCGGCTAACAGCAAATAAGAAACTTTGAAATCTAATTTTGAAACAGTAGCTGAAGAGTTTCAGTTTTAGCTAATTATACAAACTCAGGAATCTATAGATATATCTCTTTCTTTAAGCTTGTTTTAATATATATACATATCTCTTTCTCTCTCTCTCTCTCTCTCTCTCTCTAAAATTTAACTATAAATATATCTCTCTAAAAACGAGCTTAAACTCTTTTTATCTATGAATATCTCTTTCCAAAAACTAACTTC
Source organism: Drosophila koepferae (assembly GCA_030914345.1). Classification (NCBI taxonomy): domain Eukaryota; kingdom Metazoa; phylum Arthropoda; class Insecta; order Diptera; family Drosophilidae; genus Drosophila; species Drosophila koepferae. The sequence continues at coordinate 2,610,125 of JAUESR010000205.1, forward strand.
AAATACCTCCTTGTATAGATATCTCTCTTTCTAAAGATTGACTTCAACTTTGTCTATCTACAGATATCTCTCTATAAAACCTTACTACAATATCTCTATCTATAGATATTTTGCTAAAGATTGGCTTCAACTATCCCTTTCTACAGAACAGCTAAAAGGTATCTTAAACGCCTTGCCTTAGCACAACATAATCCCTCATTTGATTCACCCACGTTGCTACAGGGTATCAAACAATTGTTGTACACATACGTGGGGCGTCGATAGTGTAAATTAAGTTACTTTGTAGCCGGCTGACAGGCCTCCTTCTTCCGTTTGCTACTGGTCTTGGGGTTCCCAAAAAAAAAAGAAGAAAAGAAGAAGAAGCTGAAGTAAAAATAAAGAGAGAGACCGAAACCAGTTGGAAGTTGTAGTTGCTGCTACCGCTGCTGCTGCTTTTCATCAGCGGTCAGTTTGGTTGGCCTTTGAAGCCGTGTCCAAATTGTATTTCATATGTACATACGCATGTAATATATGTATGTACATGCACACATGTGTATGTGTGCGCTGCATGCGTCAGCGTTAAAATTAAATCGTCAACATTTTTATTGATTGAATACGTTAAGAATCGATTTTTGCATGATCATTGCCGGCTTTTGATTTCATGGGCATTTCCTATCAACTTGTCGTGGGATTTGTCCCAAAAAAAAAAATAGTATATATGAAATAAGAGTGTTACAGTTCTTAGTACATAGCCAAGAGATACTCTCTATAGATATTATCAAAAATCTATAATTTGATATTGATTTATTAACTATTAGAATTTAGTATATAGTTTACTTAAAAATATTCTGAAGAGAGGCAACTGTAGGAGAACATAATACAATTATTTGTATCTCTTCTGTATTTCAGATCGACAGACAGAGATCAAGAAAATACTAATTACGAAAATATACATTATATAAGCTCTGCCACGCCTACCTTTACCTATCACATATGTGCATCTCAGTCAAAACTAATATACCCCATTTAAACATTTTCCAATATCTGCTTCAGCGTATTAAGAAAAATGCCGGCACGTACAACTGAAATTATAAAGCTTCTTCGTCTCATTCAATACAATTCTCGGGGCGTCGTAATGACACAATGCGTTAGCCAAATTGCCAGCCAAATTATAGCAATAAGCCAGTCCTCGAAATACGAAAAAGCACAGGAAATGCGAAATTCGGTAGCTGTTTATTAAAAAAAGAAGAATAAATATCGAATGTGAATGTGAATGAGAATGCGAATGTGAATGTGAATGCTTTGCGGTAGAAATATCGTTTTTGGGACAAGAGGCCCTACCTGAGTATCTCTCTCTTTCGCATAGGCGCTGCCATAAATTAGATGCTTATCTACACAGCTTCTTTCTGGCACGGCAGAAACAAGGGCGGGAGCTGGGGGGCTGGGGTGTTGTCGACATAACAAGCGTTTGTCTCCGGGTGGCTGGCAATCCAATTAAGTGGTAATTTTTATCATCTTTTTGGCGTCTACGTCTTCGATCCCAATGCAAATGTTATATATACATACATATGTATATATATATACATATATATATAACATATCGCATGGCATAGTTGCTGACAAACGGAAGCGATATGTTCACATTGTTCTAACGAAAAATTCCAAAGTCTCTTGCACGAGCCTGGGACTGAGAACTCAGCTGCAGGAGAACAGTTGTTTTAAAGTCAGAAACCCTTTAGCTTGGACTTGTCGAATGTCTATGAATTGATTGAGAATTTATAACGATTAGGTTCTTTGAATGTCAAACTCAAGCTGTTTTTGAATATTTTGATGTGTCATATAAAAGTAAATGTAAGTGAGAAACTTTTGTGTTAGGCAAAAAATGAGTTTTACATGAATTTATTGATTTATAACAATTAGCTGCTTCAACATTTTTAACGATCTATATAAATGTTGCACTTTAAGTATTAAGTTTATATTTTATTTTTACTAAATTATTTTTGTTTTTAATTTTCATCGGCAAATGTTATGCATAACTTTTCAATTCAAGCGAAAGACTTTATTAAACATTTATTAAATATTTAAGTTTTAAGCCTAGTAAATGCAACTTAAAATAAGCTTTTATATATAGTAGTCTCAGCTCTCTTTACTTATTATTACTAATAATTAAGAACTGAGAATCTGTCTGAACTGTTTCAGGTCTTCAGTTGAAACTAATTCTTAAAATAATATATTTAAACAATTTTTTTTTTCAGTTTGAAGCAGCTCCAAGTATTCCTGGCCAGTTGTGCATCTGGTCTTGTCCATATTGTTTGCCAGCGACCTACGCTTGATTGACTTTTATTTGGCTATGGAGAGTTCATAAAAAACATTTAAGAACGCAGCTCTAATCGCTTGTGCACATAGCACAGAGCCTTGCTTTGTTTATATTGATTATATGCATATATAGAGAAACCATATATAGATATACACCTCTTTCTATATATATGTATATGTATATTTATTCAAGACGAGGCGTAGGTGTGACTTTTTTGTTGGCTACAGTCGAACCTCGCTTTGTTTGCCAATGGCTTCTGATTTACCCAGTTTTTGGGTTTACAGCAACGCCAACGCAGCGTGTAAGTCGGTGGTCTAAACTCCATGATTGGAGGCGTACTTCTCTCCTACTCTCTCTCTCTCTTTCTCTCAGTCTCGAGTTCTATTGGGGTTTTTTATAGCACATTAGCAACTTGACTCGGGTCGATCGCGTCTCTACTGCTCGGTATGGGGTGTGAAATGCTTTGATCATTTTTTTGAGGTCGAGCCGCGCTGGGCTGAAACGTTAAATGATTGGCTTCTTATTGAATCTTTATATTTTATTGATTTGCTTAAATTGTTTGGATTTGTTTTTGAAAAAAATGATAGTTTATTGTTATGACTGTTTTAAGATCTATATTTTGGTTTTATTTCAAGTGCTTACCTAGACTATATAGAGATATTTGGGTTTATATGTTATATGAACTCAATTCGTGGTTGCTTTTTAATAATCGATAATTTCTTAGTTATCGATAGGTCGATTATTCACTCAGTTTGATTAGTTCTGAGTTTGACTTGCAAATGTTTTTCTTATTTCATTTTAAAGTTTGTTCTCACCTTTTAGAATTCACGCAATGCCCAGTCTCCTGCTACATAATTTTCGGCAATGTGAAACCAATATACTTTAGGGTCAACTTTTTGCTCTACTTAATTTGTATATATTATAATTTTGTGTATCAATTATTTTTTTCTGTAAGTTCAAATATCGAATTTGCACTTTTTTATGTAACTCAATCAAGCGCAGCTCTAGCTTGCGCTCCCTCTACGTATATATATATCTATATAATTGATAATGATACGCTATAGCTCGTGTCTGGCACACGCCCCATTTGATGTTGTTGTGGCACGCCCCCTTTTTTAACGTTGAGCCCATTGTGCCATTGGTATTTAAACAAAATACTGTAACTTATTGCTACTGAGAATTTACGTCATTAAAAATAAATATGCTTGCAATTTGTTCAAGGTGGGGGAGAAAGCGAGCGAAGGATGGGCATGGAAATTGTATTTGGGTGGGACAGAGTGGCAGACGTCGTCGCTGTCGTCGTCGTGGTTGCTGCTGCTGCGGCATTTCAGATTACCCAAGTGGTGTCAAATGACACGGTTTGCGTGCTTTAATCCGTGGAAATACCTGCGGCGGCGGTGGCGACGACAGCGTTGGTGGTGCTGCATGCCCGGCAGCCACCCAGCCAGTCAGCCAGTCAGTCAGCCTGGCAGCCTGGCAGCCAACCCAAAAACCCACCCAGGCTATTATATCAGTCACATGCTGTGCCTCAAGCCTCTGCCGTGTGGTGCTGCTTTGACGGGCGCTGCAGCTGTTTGCTGCTCCGGGTGGTGGTGATGGTGGCGGCTCCTGCTACTGTGTGTGCGAAAATTTGTAAAAGTCAAAATCTATCTTTTGAGCAAACAGTAGCACGCTTTTGCAGCCTGGCTTGTCAGCGTTTGAGCCCAGCGGGTTGTCCGAACTGCGACAAAGCCATGATATTTTACCCCATGGCCATACGTATATGTATCTGTAGATGAGTGCATTACATATGTTTTCTGCGTGCGTGTGTGTGTGCGCGTGTGTTTGTGCAGTACTTGATTATGTAAAATCCCGTGCACGTGCTCAAAGCAAAGATTTTTCCAATGCCCAACAAGCTGCACGTGTTTGACTGCTATCCAAAACCAAAACCAAATGTAGGAAACACAAAAAAAAAGCAAGCAAATAAAAAACACGGCAAAATAAAATGTACATTAATTAACGAATTTGCAATACTCTAAAAATAGCAAAAAAAATAATAAAGAGTTTTTAAATAGCAGAAAAAATACTAAAGATTATTTTTTAAAATTGGAAAATCATTTTCTTATGAGATATATATATATAAAAAAAAAAAAACAATTATACAATATATTAATTATACAGCATAGTCTATAGTTTGTTTACTTTTAATATACATCAAATAAAGAGAAATATAAAAAATCTAAATATATAAAAAATATATAGATAATTGATTATTTATATAGTCATCAATGGTAGTTTACTCGGCTGTAAAGCTCTAGTTGAATATAGAAATATATATTTTTTTTGAGTAAAACAAGAAGAAGTTGGCTATAGATACTGGACTTTAAAGGACTTTATTCATATATGTAAAAGGAAATTCACTTGAATATACCGAGTTTCCTTTTAGACTTATTTTCTTTTTCTATATACATTAAATTTGCAACTTATTAGACTACACTTGAATCTACATATTATTATTAACTTGATTATTAACAAATTGCATTGAAAAATGCATGTATAATCTCACTCTTGGCAGAGTATTTAAGCATGCAAGCTGAACCGTCGCATGCTCAGCCCCTTCTCACTCAAACGCCCACTCAAGCAAACGCAACTCGACGGGGAGTTTGTTGTTTTGTGCCGTGTGGCGTTTATTCTATTACACAAGTTTATTACGACAATCCGCCGTAAGAAACGTGTGCACATCAAGTCAAAAGAAAGCCAAGCAGCAGCGGCAGCGGCAGCTCCTCCTTGGCAGCGAGCAAATTTTGCTATTAGGCAGTCATTAGAGCAGAAGAGCGGGCTGGCTGGCTGGCTGGCTGGCAGGCAGGCGTTTGGCCTGACTTACGCTTGGCTTGGCTTGAGAATGATGATGATGTTGTTGATGTTGATGATGTTGCTGATGATGAGCACTGCATGCACTTTGACTCTCTTTCATTCACATGTTGGTTATATACCCTATGCAGCTGCTGCTGGTGTGTCGTCCTTCTGGTTGCCGTGTCGAAAGTGTGTAATAAAGCGAAACGCTCCCACAAATTGAGCCACGCTACTTGAACCCTCAATTATGTGGCCATTGCCGGCACAAGCGGGTAAGCAAGCGACCCACCCACACACACACACACACACACACATGCACGTAACCTCTCTGCTTTGCGAGCTTTGTGAAATGAGTGCAACATATGTCTGTGTTTGCTTCATGGCTTTTGCTGCCGATTTGCACGCTATAATTGGAGCCAGCTTTGACTCCCAATGCTTTGGCTACGGCGCTACTCGTCGCGGTGCTTATCATTGCTCTGTTTGGCAGCTGATTAAATTAAAATAAATCATTTAAAAAAGGCGTCTGCTGCAAATGGGGTCACACAGAGAAAGAGAGAATGAAGGAGAGAGAGGGAAGGGGGGAGAGTTTCCAAGTGGGGGAGACACTTGTGGCAGGTGCAGCTGCAGCAGCAACAGCAGCAGCAAGATAACCCTTCAAAAGGCAACGCCGCATTCATTTTATGTTAATGTTAATGCGCACGGCGAATTGCAAAAGTGACCTCAGCTGACAGCAAAGGGATTATCCAATGTGTAAACGAACCACGTGCTACAGCTATCTCGCTCGCACTGCCAAGTAAGCCAGCCAGTCAGATAAAATGTAAAGCGTAAATGCAAATCAAAAATGGCCGACATCGAAAGTCTGACAACCTGTCGCTTAAGCTTAGGCTGTTTGCTGATAACTGTATACGTTGCTTTTACCGCTCGACAGTTGCTCTTTGTCCATCCCTTTTGCCCTTTCCTCTACATCCACTACATTGCTTTGTTGTTTTGTTTGCAACCAATTGGTCTGTTGGCCCTGAAAAATGCCATGGCAAATAATGCGAGGCAGCCAGCCCAGCCAGCCGCTGTTTGTTTGATACTTTTGCCTTTTGAGCCGCTTTCAAATTAGACAATCGCATCGCATTTCATGCACCCTGCAGTATTTATAATATATCAACGTGTTTCGCTGCAGCCATGGACCACACGATATGCGTAGGGTGCAAGCGTAAGTGGTGTGAAATCACTTCAACAAAAATCATTTTATAGCCAGGCTATGTGCAAACAAAGGCAGAGAGTGTGGGTGATGGAGATGGGGAGGCAAGGAGGAGTGGCGAGAGCAGAGCAGAGAGAGTTGCAGAGACGACGGGCCCACGCAAAACGAACAATATGGACACGCAACTTTAGAGAAAAGTCAAAGGATTGGAATTGGGTATTGCGATTGTGCAACAGCTTAGCATGACAGTGGTTGAAAGTTGAATGTAAATATGTAAAAAAAATAAATAAAAAAAAAAAAAAAAATCTTAATAAATTATTTATGAAACTAATATTAATGTATTACATGAAAATATTGATAGTAAATTTATTTTTAACATTTTAAAAATATGTTAATCAAAAAATAAATACAACAAGATGTTTTATATTATGCTCATGCTTCACTCGATCATTCAACTAGATTTACTCTTTTTTCATCTATCCACTGTTTTCACTTTAGCTATACTAAAATTAATATGCTGGTAGGTATATCATCCAAGCATTTCATGATACATCATATTGATTATCCAACATATTATTCTAAAATTCCTTGGTTGGCTATGCTTCATTCCATCATTCCTAATGATTTCATAATTCCATAAGTTTGCGATATGTTGTGTAGTCTTTTATTATTACACAATTTTATAATAGGTTGTATTCTATTTCATGGTTTTGAAATATCCTAATCTTTTGTGTTCCATTTCCATGTCAATTTCATAATATCATCAAAGCATCATTCCACAATTCTATTACAGCTTGTGCTCCATTCTCTTATCTCACAATTTCTAGATACGGCATAGCTCATATCATTATTACAAAACTTGATTCTTGCGCGTATTCCATTCCAGCATTCCATTATAACTTAGTGTGAGTGAGTGCTCCATTCCATTATGCCATGAAATTTGCAAATTTTTAAATTTGCAACTCAACTATATTTTCAACACATAAATATACTTTTCATGCCCACAGTGCCATGTCAAAGAAGACATCACGGATTATCCCAATTATCGTTGTATTCAAGTGAATTTTTGTGTGTCCTGCCTCTATAACTTTGTGTGTAATATGAGTGTGTGCGAGTGTGTGTAGCTGTGTGTGTGTGGATGTGTGTGCTTTTTAAATTTCGCTTTTGTTCAACTGTCACGTGAAGTTCACAGACAAAACGTGGCAATTGCTTAAAGTGTGCACGACATTTAAGTAACTGCAAGTGTGTGAATATATCTACTTGTGTGTGTGCGTGTGTGTGTGTGTGTCTGTGTGTGTAACTGAATTGTTGCCATTGGTTTCACTTTGAGCAGCACATTTACAGTTACAGTTGTTGGGCGTGCAAAATGGCAGATTTAAAAGGCAGCAGCTTAACAAATGTTAAGCCCATTGTCTGCCAAGGCGATGCGACTGTGCGTGTGTATGTGTGTTTGTGTGTGTGCAAGTGTGTGCGTGTGTGTGTGTATGCCACACGCGGCGTATGCGCAATCGCTGTTTCGCATTGATTTTCCACGCGGCATTTGTTGCGCCTGCTTTGGCATTCCCATTCCAGCACATATTGAGCCACTGAAGTGGATAATGTTGATAATCATGATGAAGATGCTGCACGACTATGATGATGATGATGATGATGATGAGAGCTTTGGCAAAGCCTAAGCAAAACGAAAAATGGCTGCCAAATAGCAGACAAAAAAAGTTTTTTTTTTTTTTGGTTGCACGCGTTAGACGGTTGACGGGGGGAAAAACTATGCTTGAGAAAAAGTTACAGCAACAGCAACTGTTTTTGTTGTTGTTGTTGCGCAAAACGAAACATAAACAGTAACAGCAGCAGCAGAAGCAACATCAAGTGGAGAGACGACGACGACTTGCTGTTGTTCTTGTTGCTGTTGCCATCGTCGTCGTCGTCGTCGTCGTCGTCGTCATCGTCGCCGACGTTGTCGTTGTCGTCGTCGTTGTCGTTGTCGTTGTCGTCACCACGCCCCATTATTGCGATTGGTCCTTGCGGCGTGTAGAAAAGAATAAGCATAAGAATTTGCGTGTGAAAAAATGATCGGAATATGAGAGCGAGAGCCATGCGACACCCGACACACTTGCAACATGGCTAGGAGGGTTGGGGAGGGGGCTGGCGCGAGACGTGCGGAGGGCGTTGGTGCTGCCTTGCCACACGAAGGCGACGTGTGAAGTACGCGTGCGAATGGCAGCCCGTGGGGCAGGAAGCAGCAACAACAACAACAACAACGGCGACGGCGACTCGTACAGGGTGTCATGTGCGCTGCGCAGTGACAGCTGAAGCCAACGTGCGCTAAAAGAAAAAAAAAAAACGCAAACACACACAGCAGAGAAGAAAAGCAGCAACAAGAAGAAGACAAAAAAAAAAAGTTGTAACTAATAGCAGCACAGCGAAAGGTGGCAAACGTTGGCATCGATTAAAAATGCTTTTGCCCCCTTTTTGCTAGCCAAAAGGACCTTTCGTTTGACGAGGCGACACAATTGTGCAAGTGAGCCAGCAGCAGCATGTCGACCCCCTCTCCCCCACCGCACTCCCACTACCTTTCCCTGCCCTGAAGCTAAAAAAAGAGAAGAGAGAAAAACTGTTGTTGTTTATGCGCATCCATTGTTCTGCTTGCCCTGGCTAAAAGTTTTCGAGGTTTTTCGTGTGCGACTTACCTGGAATTTGCTTTATATTTGTATGTGTATGTGTGTGTGTGTGTATTCTTTTTTATTTTTTTGCTGCACTTCAATTCCATGAAATCTCAAGTATTTACATTTATTTTGTTTAGTGCTCGAGTAGGCGGGCATTGCCATGTTGGGTCGTAGTAGGTCGCCCTGATTGAAGTCCATTGATTGTTGTATATATGAATTATGGCAGCGAGAAGTCGACTGAGTGTCTCGAATGATTCGAATGCCATGAAAAATTGGCTAGAGAAGAATTTTTATTTAAAAAATTATCTATTTCGAGTTCTTTTTTGTATTAATTGCATTGAGGAATACAAATTTTGAAATTAAATTTATGATGTTAGCAGAGAAAGGTTTTTAAAAAGAGTTTGAAAACAGAAGATGCGGAGAATTTCTAAAATATGATACGAAAAAGCTTATTTTTATTGAGGATGCCAAAAAACTTGGAATAAATGGATTCTTGTTTTTTAAATTCTGTTGACAAATGTTATTATCATTTGGAGTTCAGTCTCAAATATTTATATTATGAAATAAATAAATATTATAAAATTTATTCATTTATTTATTTATTTATCTAGAAAAATATTATAAAATTTATTCGATATGCACGTAAACAATAATATAATTCATTTAGTTGGCATTGAGTTGAAATTTGAAAAAAAAAAAAATAATATATGTAGCAAAATATATTATTAATTATAATGTAAAAGTTTGCATGTAATGGAAAAACACCTACAAGGCTATAAATATGCATAACTGTAAGTGTTGACAATGCAAATGAACAAACAAAAAAGAAGAACGGAGAAAAAAAAACTAAATAAAACATGCATATTATAAACGTTAACTGGGTTTTATTCGCACAATCGTGCAACGCACGCGATTAAAACGGCGAATGGCGAATGAAAAGCAATTTGCAATGTAAATGAAAATGAATAAACATTTGCGGCGCATGTGCAAGGGCCTGGTCATAGGCATTGCGGCGGGCGAAGAGCGAGGTGGGGCGAATTCAGTGAGCATTGAGATTTTGGCGCTGCGACACGCTAACCGCCAAACGATGAGGGCCGGCAAGTGCGCCTGGGAGGGGAGGGTGGCTTGGGTCTAACTGGCCACTACAGAGAGCGGGAGAGCGGGAGAGGGGGAGAACGAGAGAGCGAGAGAGTGAGCGAGCGAACGCGGTCGGCGTAAATCACGCCAATGAATGAGCGGCGAACGTGGCGAAATGGCAAAGGCAAATGCAAACAAATTCATTGCGTTTTACAAGTGTCAACGACAGCGTGCGCCCCTATGATAACTAAACGAAACGTAAATTGCGACTAATTGAATTAATCCGGAACCACGTAAACAACAAACACACACACACATATACGTAGGGCAATTGATTTGCATGGGCGATCGTTGTAAATGTGTTCGATGCAACAGCAAATGAGCGAGAAAATATGCCAATGTGTTTCATTTACAGTTACTTGAATAGAATTTACCAAAAATGTATGTTAAATAACATAAACAAAGAAAAGACTTGCGCTGGCAGGTAAGATCACTTATTTGCCGCCTTTTAATTGCAAACATATGTTTGCGGCGAAGGCGAAGACGTCGGCGACGGCGACGGTGAGAGCGACCAAGCGAATTTACTTGTGTTTGCCTCTCTGTGTGATTGAGTCTGTGTGTGTACGAGTGCCGGCAATTAGCAACGTTTTTGGCACTGTTGCTATTGCTATCCCTGTCGCTGGACTCTGTTCTGTTTTTGTTTTTCTCCCGTTAAGCAGTGTCTGCAATTACATCAACTGACACTTTCGCCTCGCCTCGCCACAACTTTAACAGTCCAGGCGCGTTCGTAATTATGTTAAAAGTGAAATCTGTAAAGCCAGTAGCAACAACATTCACGCAGCATTTGCGGCCATTGAGCTAATTTGCACGTTGCAGTTGCCGTCGTCGACGCTGCTGACGCGTCGTCCAAGTTTAGTTGTTGAGTGTTGTTCTTGTTGTTGTTGTAATTGCGGTCGTCGGCTGCTGCTGCTGCTGCTGCTGCTGACTGCTGCTGCTATTTGTTGCATTGTTTGTGTGCCCTTTGTTGTTGCTGTTGCTGTTGCTGTAGTTGTTTTTAATTAATTTTGAATACATTGCCGAAGAAATGCGCATGCCTGTGACCTTGAACAATTAGGCTCGGGCTGTTCAGTGTCGGTGTCTGGGTCCAGGTCTGGCGCATACGTATCCATGACTGTTCCATATACCTACATGCAGCCAATGTATGTGTGGGCGGGCATGTGGGTGTGTGCGAGTATGTGTGTGTGCGTGTGTGTGTGTGGCAAATGCGAGTAATTAACACTTGAAATTTTCAAGAGCATTAGACGTCGCATTTGCTCTCTCGCTCACACGCTCTAGCCATAACACTAAAGCTCTGCTGCCCGGCTTGTCCTTACCTCGTCTCTCTCTCTCATGCTGTCTCGCTCTTGTTTGTGTCTGAGTGCTGCACTTGAATTGCAAACACACACACACACACACACCCACACACAGACAGATTTACAAATGCAAAATAGTCAATTGAAAAAGGCCAAAGCCCAGTCTAAAGCCACGCAGTTCAACGAACTTTACCATTTGCGGGGCGCTGCGAAATTTTTATCGATCGAGAAGCAGAAGATAAAAAATAAAAAGTAAAAAAAATGGCAGCACTTTAAAATGGCCGCCATAATATTTATGGCAAATGGAATATATGAAAATCACATGAATTTTTTGCAATTTAACAATGACAGAAAAAAAGACAAGAGAAAAACAAAAAAATTGATGTTTGACTGTTTTCTGTTGTTGATTGGATGTTCTTATTGATTGTTGTTGCTGTTGTTGTTGTTGCTGCTGCTCTTGTATGCAGTTTGTTGTGCACTGTGAATTTACATAAACTTAACTTGGGGCAGCATTCCATTGTATGCCAAATATTGCTAAAGTTATGAATAAAACATGCGCAAATGGGCAAAATAAATTCCATCAGCCGGGCAAACAAACGAGACATGAACGTGAACCAACCAAGGAAAATACAAAAAGGAATTGCAAATGAAAATGGAAATCACAACAACAGAGACAACAGCAACAACGTCGACAATGTGCCCCAACGCAATCGCAATGGCATATCGAATATGGACTGCGAGTCCGTAACAAAAAAAAAAAAGAAAAAAATGGTTGACAACCCAGTTGAAATAAGGATAAGTGCTAGGGTTAACAAGTGAAACTTGTAGAGAAGAGGTTTGCGTCCAAGAGAACCCAGGTAAAATAATGTCAACAGTGGGATTTATCAGTGAATTATATAGAGGAGATATATGTTAGGGAGCGGGTTGCCATAACAGATCCATAAAACGAAATTGATGTAGTAGAAATATTATTATATACTATATATTATATAATTTTATAAATATTAATTAATAATTGATGGAATATTTCTATATGTGAATAAATACTTCTAAATGCTAACATATTAACATATTTTATATTATTTTTATGTTGCCTAAGATGCGCTCTAGTATAAATATTTGGCAACAAATTCCCAGTTACTAATCGGATAAAAAAAATGCACAGTTTAATATGAAAAAGTGTAGTGTAGCCTCACATAAGACTAAGTATTATCAAAAAAATAAAAATAAAATAAATAAATAAATAAAATAAAATAAGAAACATTGTAGATGTGATAGATAGAATAGACGTTTGTCTATTTGATTTCCATTTGAGGGGAGGTCTGAATTTGAGAATAAAATACTTTTGGCCTACTCAATAAATATACTTTATATTTAAATATACAAATATAGAGAATTAGTACAGAGACGTTTACGCATTAATATTTTTTTTATTTAAATTCTAAAAGACTTTGGAAATAATGTTAAGTTTGTTTATTGTATTTATTTATTCATTTATTTATTTATTTTTTATTTATGACCTTAACTAAAATACTTTTGAATTAATGCCTACTTTGTTTATTTTATTTATTTATTTATTTTTTAAAATTTAGTGCCTTAGATATTCTTTTCCGTTGACTTAGCTTTTACATGATTTTCGGTAGATCCTTACGGCATGTTTGAGAGGCAATACGACTAGCAATTGCATTTATAACACAATTTTTATAGTAAATTGTAAGAAATATATGTATTTTAAATTAAATAACAATTTTTTTTTTTATTATAAAATATGTTTAATTATATAAACAAGCTAGCTTAGCATTTCAACTTCTATAGAATCCAACTTATTATCTACCATATTATCTGCAGCTACTCTACTCCATGAACCTTTTTTTCTACTGGGCTGTGCGTTTAGGTTTTTTTTTTTTATATTTACTTTTTTTGTTGTTGCTGTTGCCTGTGTGTGTGTGTGTGTGTGTGTGGGGTGCGTGTGGTGGGGGCAAACAATGGCTGACTTGATGCTGATGCTGCTGACAGTGGTTGTGCCAGCAGCAGGAACAACAACAACAACAACAATGCATTGCCAACTCTTGTGCTCCCATGGCGACACAGCAACCCACACACACACACACACACACACACACACACAGTTGACAGATACTTAAACATTTGTGCGCACAGGCGCAGTGCAAAAGAAATGGCCGCCAAACGGCAAATAAAAGACAGCAGCTCTATCGGCAACAGCAACAGCAACAACAACAGCAACAACATCATCATCATGAGCAAGCACATTATGATCATTCGTTATGCGCATAAAGTTTTTCCTACAATTGCGGCAAACATAACTCATGACATTTGGCAGACGAGGCAAACGCAGCTGCCAAACGCAAAAAAAAAAAAAAAAAAAAAAAAAAAAGAAATGAAAGAAAGAAAACCGAAGCTGAAGCTGAAATGCTGCCAACAACTAGAAATAAATACATAAATAAATAAAATAGAATACGCAGCATGACAGCCAGCGCCAGCCTGGCCAAAAGCCTACTTAGCCAAGCTACACTCTACAGCTGTCGACTGTAGTCCATGTACATAGCTAGCTATATAGCTATAGCTAAAGGCCTATAGCTATTGCCTGCATTCACATTCGCATCTGTATCTGCATCTGCAATTGCTGCTGCTAGTAGTTCAGTTTTTGATACTGCCAATGCATATCAACGTTGCTCATGATGATTACGTTTGCATATGGCCCAGAGTGCAAATCAACTTGTGGCCAGGGGCATCATTAAAGTTGGTCAGGATTTTTGTGGAGAGAGGCCTTAGCGCAGCGACGCTTCAGGCGGAGTGTTGACAGTAATGAAAGCTTTGCTTCGGGTGTCGATGGCTGAGTCGTAAAAGAATGGTGACGAGTTTATATTAACCTATCCATATCAAATCATATATTCAAGCTTACATTGAATGAGTTGGCTAAATGCAATCGCATAGAATAGCTATTCGAATAATATATATAGCTTAGCAGATACTTAACAACTTAATCCAAATGAAAATCATATGAAAATTTGCATTTGAGATCCAAATTTATTCTCTGAATTTTCCAAAAATATTTATAGAATATTTAATTTCTATAGAATATTATTATAATGAATACATTATCATACATATCTGCAGTTATTTGCTACAGTTTTTTATGCCTCTTCTTCTTCTTCTACGTCAGTTTGTCTAGCTGTGTGGGCTGCCATAATTGTTTTTTGTTGTTGTTGTTGTTGTTGCTTCTGTATAATTCGAATTGCTTTGGCAATTTTCATGACCATTCGGAATCTGTAGATTCATGTTGTTTTTGCGCTTTGCTGGAATTATGCAAATGCCAAAAGGAAACGAAATTGAAAATTTGATTATGCAGCTGTTGTTGCTGTTGTGGCTGTTGCATGCTAATGCAACGTTTGCCGACAATAGCAACTGCAACAGCAGCGGCGTGACTACAGCAACAACAACAACAACGTGCAGCAATAATGGAAGACGATCCAAATGCCCCATACAATGCGCGAGACTACATATCAGCATGTTGGCCAAAATGGTTAAGCACCAGCAGCCAGGAGCCGCTCTGAGCTCTGAGCTACACTGTAAGAAAGCATCTCACGTTTGCCTCACGCCAGCCGCTTAACAATTTGAACGGAAATTGCGTATACGCCGTGTTGACCAGCAACGATTTTATTTTTTGTTGTTTTGTGCAGCTTCAGCTGTTCAGCTGAGATTGTTTATTGACATTGGGCATATAGACTATGACTTGGCTTATATGACTTTTAACAGAAGTTCGAATTGAGTTGAGATTAATGTAGACAATTTTTGGTTGCATATATCATAGACAAATATAATATACAACTACTTTTGTGAAGTTGTATTGTATTAGTAATGGATTCTAGAGGTAACTTTTATATGAACTAAAGTTGTTTTTATCTCTTGCAAATCAGTTCATGATTAGTTGGAATTTTCTTAATATTTTTGGTTTATCATGAGCTGAGTTTAGCTAATGTTGCTGAGGAAATACTCTTATATCTATATCTATAGAGATATTCCTTGCTCCATTACTTTTAGGGTATTGCCATGTGCGGCTTTAGCTAAACTCATTTTGTTACGCCTTACATGCCATTTTTTTTTTTTTTTTCGTTGATTCGTAGAATTTCGCAGGAATCGAATTGAAACATTGAACAGAACACAAGCAGCAGCAGCAGCAGCAGCTACA
The DNA here is from genome assembly GCA_030914345.1 of Drosophila koepferae. Classification (NCBI taxonomy): domain Eukaryota; kingdom Metazoa; phylum Arthropoda; class Insecta; order Diptera; family Drosophilidae; genus Drosophila; species Drosophila koepferae. The sequence goes on from JAUESR010000205.1 coordinate 2,625,747, forward strand.
ATTCAATACAACAATGCCACCGAGCAACAGCAACAGCAACAATCAGTGACAGCGACAGCAGACGTTGCAGATCTCTCTCTGTGTGTGTGTGTGTGTTTGTGTTGTGTATGTTTGAATGCTGGCCATTTCCAATGTCCGCTAGTCGATTTGTATGGCATTCGAAATGTTAACTGCCAGCAGCTACTCCAGCAGCAACAGCAGCAGCAACAGCTCCAACTGCAACAACACTAACAACAACACCAACAACAACAATGGCTAGCAATCCACATCAAAGTACGTATACGTGAGTCCTACGCAAACGCAGCCAATCTTTAAAGGCAGCCAGAAATGCCTGACAGCTCGAGCAATGTATGAGAGTGAGAGAAGGGCGAGCGAAGAGCGGAGAAAGGCGAGGCAGAGAATATGTGAGGATGTGCAGCGTACCAATTGGATGCCTCGACGACGACGACGACGTCTGCAGCCGGGCAGCGCAGATATCAAATGTATTGATAAGCAGAAAGCCTTGGCTCGGCATGGCTTTAGCTCTGTGGATACGCTGTGGTCAAAGGCTTCAGAAGGCCAGATCAGACGCGAGCCGGTTAGGTTAGGCCTGGCCGTTTGATACACTGTATTTTGTTTAATTGAAAGAAAAGTAAATATGTGAGAGAGAGGTAGAGAGAGAGAGAGAGGGAGGGGAAAAGAAAGAGACAGAGATATTGATAGGGAGACTGATAGAGAGACAGATAGAGACAGATAGAGAGAGAGAGAGAGAGAGAGAGAGTAAGGTAGAGTGAGAGAGAGAGGGAGGGAAGAGAGAGAGAGAGAGAGAGAGAGAGAGAGAGAGAGAGAGAGAGAGAGACAGAGGGAGAGCAGTAAAATGTTGGCTATCGAAATGAATGAAATTTATGCTTAAGATATCTACTGCTTGATAGAGAGGTTTTTATGGAACTTGCTAAAGTTTTCTACATAAAATGAATAACATTTCTAAATTTTATAAACATTATTTAATAAAATAAAATATGAATGCTGCATGTTAGAGCAGATGAGCTCGTAAAGTAAGCTTAGGAGTGAACAGCTAAGATGAATGAGATCTGAGACATTTTATCTAAGAAAACTCTACAACTCTTTATTCATCTCCATAATCTCAAAAGCTGCTATTAAAAATATAAAATAATTTGAAAAGACTAGTCTTACAGTTTGAGCAGCAATTGCTACACATGTATAGCAAAATTCTCAACTCTGGGCAACTTCTTCAAGTACCCAAGCAGTGCACATTGCAGTCGTGTATAGACGCGTGCAGTGTTCCCAGTTGTTTTCCAGCGAAAACGGCAAAAAAAAAAAAAAAAAGAAAAGAAAAAACAATGTTGGCCTGTTGGCTCTTTGGGTTGCTGTTGCCTGTTGCCGGTGGAGGTCGCAACAGACGTTGCAAGCACAGTGGCAACTGGCAACTGGCAACTGGCAACTGGCAATGGCAATGGCAACGGCAGCAACGTTGACGTGCGGTGGCCATTATGTAGCTGCTCCTTTGGGATACCAACTGCAACAGCAACAGCAACAACAGCAACGGCAAACAGCTCGATGGACGATTGACGATGGTTGCTGCTCAGGTAGATAAATTCGTAATACAACTGCGAGCTGTCTGCAACAGCAGCAGCAGCAGCAGCTTCTACTCCTTTGCTTGTCCATTGTCCAGGTCTGAAGTCTGGGACATGGCACATGTTGCAGCCAGCCAGCCAGCAGCAGTTGCAGCATTTTCATTTTAACTTGTTTTTGTTCTCTCTCCCTCTCTCTCTCTCTCTCTTTGACTGTGTTTTGTTTTTGGCTTTTTGTTTTGTGCTTGGCAAGCATTTTGTATTGTTTTGTGTTTTGTGTGTGTGCGGCTTATCCAGTGCTTTCAACGCCTCGCGATCAACTTTGCTGTGCTTTGCTTTTTGTGGCAACAGCAACAGCAACAGCAACAGCAGGAGCCACTGGCAGTGGCAATGCCTGGCTGCCACATAATTCATGTTTCACGCCCGCTTTTCGACAAATTCAAAATGGCAGCAGCTGTAGAGATATTTTTAATCAAAGGTTTTACGAAATTTGCTTTGCAGCCCAACAAAAATTACAGACTTGCGATTTGTGGCATGCAACAACAATAATGCAAATAATGCAACAAAAGAAAAAGAAGCAAAACAAAGCTAAAAATTGCTGCTGCCGCCTTTAGTTCTGCAGCAGGCAGCTGACATCGATAGTTCGTTGGCTTTATGGCCAGATTGCTAGTTGGTTAAGTGATAGAACACGATATGCGAATCAGCGACGATGCATGGAGTGTATGTGTGTGTGTGTGTGTGTGTGTGTGTGTGCGTGCTGCAGCTTTGATTGCTGCCAGGTGGCGTGTCAACTTCCGCTTTCGGCTTTCAGTATTTGCTCATTACTTCAAGTGTTCTGTATGTATGTGTGTGTGTCCTCTCTCTCTCTCTCTCTCTCTCTCTGTGTGTGTGTGTGTATATATGTTGCTTTGTAAGCGCACATTTCCGCTTCTTTGGCATATTTGTGCAGGTCTTGAAAAATATTAAATAAATAATAAGCAGAGCAAGTGATGGGAATAAATCGGATATATATGTATATATATTTTTTATTTGTTGGTGTTTAGTGCAATTTAAAAATGCCTCAAGTAAAGCTGGCTTGTTATCGATATGAAGCTATTTGCTTGCATATATTATGAATATGAATATGAGCTAAGAATTTGAGTACTAGCTAAGCGCATATGTCCTCCTGTGCATATCGGAAGGATAATCTCTTTTTTTTTAGCTTTGCTTAAGCTAAGCGTACAAAATATGAAGAAATGCTAAAATATATCGATTTCGATTTATAGAGCTATAGTAAAATGAATATTTTTACTATGACAAAAGTATGAGCAAGCAATAGTTCTAAGCTACTAACTAGCATATATTGTATCTATAATCCACTCTAATTCATATATATATATATATAATTATCGATTATTTTGTATATGGAAAATTCTAGCAGCAAGCTATTAATCGAAGCTATCGAAGCAGGGAAATGTTATTTATAAATCATTTTTTGAAAGCATTAATAAGCCATCAACTTGTGCTACTACCTCAGAGCAACAATCGATAAATATCGAAAAAGCAGCAGATATAGATAACGATAATAGTGAAAAGCTTGTGTATCAACCACTTCAGTTTGATACTTATTTATGTAAAGAATACTCTAAAAATTTAAAGAAAGGGTATGCTAAAATAAAACCATGCTACAGTTAACCTCTTCTTAGAGTTTTCTAAAAATTATAATCTTTTCTTGTCATCAATATGCAAAAAGTGCGCACAAAAGCGCGCAACAACAATGTTCGCCTAGTTGCACCTTGCTGCAGCTGCAATAAGAGTGAGAGCAACAGAGGCAGCGGTTGAGTCAGTGGCAGCCCTATCAAGTCACACAATTTTATGGCTGTCAAAATAAGTTGGCAACAACAACAGCAGCAACACCAGCAACAGAAAATGTCCAAAAACAGCAGCCAAGAAATTGTCAAAGCGATTTGAAATCGTTGTTAGATTGGAATTTCGACCCAATTAGGAAATTTTTCGACTGCTGGCCGATGCTGCTGCCACTGCTGTGAACGTTGTTGTTGCTGTGGCTTGTTGCCGTTGGCCCTTTTCAGCGGAAAAATGCAAAAAACCAAAAAGAACTTCGGCTTTGGTCAAGGATGCCAAAAGACATTGGCCAACAATCGAACGATACATAAAATATATTGTTATGTCTGCGGTGAGAAAACTAATTGACGATGACAGCAGCGGCAACGGCAGCAGCAGCAGCAGCAGCAGCATCGGCAGCAGCAGCAGCAGCAAAAGCAGTAAAAAGAGCAGCAATGGGAGAATACGCAGCAACAGCAACAGTAAGAAGAACAGAAGTCCAAGTAGCAGCAGCAACAGCAGCAATATCAGCAGCAGTCTTCGAAGTAGCAGCAATACTAGTGACAGCAACAGCAATCGCAGCCGAAGTTGCAGCAATCTAAGCGACACCAGCAGCAGCAGTAGCAAGCAATAGCAATATCAACAATCAGAGCATCAGCAATTGCAGCAGCTATAATACCAGTAGCAATATCAGCAGCAGCAGCAGCAGCAGCAACAACAAGTAGCAGCAGCAATCGTCGCAGCTGCAATAAGCAGCAGCAGCAACAATAACAGCAGTAAAAGCGCCAGCAGCAATATCAGCAGCAATTGTAGCTGCAACAATCACAGCAGCAACTGCTACACCAGCAGCAATATCTGCAGCAGCAGCAATAGCTATGGCAGCAGGAACAATACCAGGAGCAACAATATCAGAAGTAGCAGCAGCAGCAGCCACTTAAGCAGCAGCAACTTAAGCAGCAGCAGTAACAGTCGCTGCAGCAGCGACAACAACAATCAGCCGGGAGTCAATGCTTTTTACTTTTTTATTTATTTTTTTTATTTTTTTGTTAGCTTCACTCGATCGATTGCACGCTTTTTGCTGTAAGTGGCCTTCGTAGATTTCTATTTGCAGCGGCTTATAAGAGGGAAAAAAACCCCAAATCGTTTAAATTTATTTATACGTTCGGATATAAAAGGAGCCGCCAATGCAGCAGCAACAGCAACAACAACAACAACAACAACAACAACAGCAGCAGCAACAGCAATCATTTTGTGGCAGTTGCATGAAATTATTGATTTGTTATTTGTTCGGCAACGTTTGCGGCGCGAGCTTGTTAAAATGCTTGCAACTCCACATTGTTGTTGTTGTTGTTGTTGTTGTATGTCTGATTGCCTAAACTAATAATTGTATCTTAATTTCTGTTTTATTAATGCCAATTGGCCATTGGCAATTGCTGTGCGGCATCTGTTGCTAGTGTTGCGACTATTGACATAGTTGCCACGGCTGCACATTTTTGTTGAACAGCTAAAGAAATTTTATAGTTTTATTGAGTGAAGATTGAGAGATAGAGATAGAAAGAGATTTGATAATGTGGCTAAAGTTAAAGTTATTTTACGATTGACTTCAGGTTTTTTTTTTTTTTTTTTTTTTTTTTTAGAAATTTGTAATATTTGCAATAAAAAATAATAACAAAAAATTGCAATTAATTTATTACTTAAATTTTTTTTTTACATATAGTAGATTTAAAATATTGAAAAAATGTTCTATAAATTTCGGAAATTAAAAATAAAAATAAAATTTTTGCAATATAATTAAATCCCTATCTCTCTCACTCAAATTAGCTTTGTTTCTTTTGTTGAGTCTCTTTTAGCACATGCAATAACTAAAATAACTTTTATATACATTTTTTAATTATTTATTATTAATTTATTACTATATATGTATATATATTTATTATATGATTGTTTCTTTATGATTTGCTGCACAAATTTGTTTAAACTCGAATACTTGCGCGCCAAAAAAAAGTTCGATAGCATTGCAATAACAATTTACTATCGATAAATAGCATAGAGTAGTGGCACAAGCTGGCAACGCTTAGACAAGAGCTGCTCAGTGGCGCCTCTACATGTCCTTTGTGTGGTGGAGTAACTAATATAACAAATTGTCTGCAGGCAAGTTTCTAGTGGTGACTATTCCTATTTCAGTTCTGCTTTTGGAGCTTATGGTTAGCAACTTTGCTACGTGGTACACAGTGGTGAATTGGACTAGCTGCATGTCATTATCCGCTCAGTGCTGTGTATAAGCGGAAATTGGTGTGAAACCTTGCTAAGTTGGACTATGTGGTTAATATAAATTTTGAATTGGGAAAATTGAGTGGCATGGTTAGTGGTGTGAAACTTTGCTAATTAAGACAGTGTCTGCGGTTAATTTGAATTCTGGATTTGAGGTGTGAGACTTTGCTAAGTAAGTCACAGTCTGTGGTTAATATAGCAATTTGACTTGTTTGTTGTGAAACTTAGCTAAACTGTATTTCAGGCACATCGATTTTCCGACAGTGCTGCTCAACACTAAAAGAGTTGAAAATGAATTTGAAGTTTAAGGAATTTTCTACTGAAATTATGTTGAGATTGCTCTGAAATATAATCATATTATTAATCATATTATAAATATTTTAGTACATTCTCAATTAAATTCAATTATATATATATTGTTAGATTTATTAAAAAATATATATATTTAAAAATATTTATTAAATGCTTCCATTTGAAACAAAATATTTAATAAAATTTCAGAGGTTTTTTTTTTACAGTAAGTAACGTCTTTATTCAATTGCATTTCTTTTTTTTCAGTTGTTTGTCATTTAATCAAATAATATTATAAATACATAAAAACTACACCATGTTCTCATAAAATAATTCATCGTTTATCAACGGGAACCGTTTTTTTTTTTTTTTTTTTTTTTTTAATTCGTTTTAGTTACAATGATTCATCTATAGTTTGATGTAATTCGATTTTGCATATATGACTAAGTTGTATGCATATTGGGCCATTAAATATTCGTATTATTGTTGAAATATTTTGTTCTTGTTGTTGTTTATCTTGTTTGATTAACGATTCGATTTCCTTATGAACTAGAGACAAATACAAAGGTTATCACTTGAGTATGTCTAACAAGCTACTCGTTTTTCTTAAACTTTCATTCTTTTCCGCTAAATTCTATATGCTTTCTATATATTGTATTTGGGGGTTGTATATAATATATATATATGCGTACTATATCATTTCATTATGATCTATAACTAGAGTTGGTTGAGTAAATTCAACGATTTGGCAAACAGTTTTCAAATTGGCTGCATATACATAGAGGAGCTATATATAGACAGCGCTACCATCTGATAGGAGAGGTCTAGTAGGAGAGGGATAGAGGTTGAGGACGTAGAAACTTGAGTTCTTAGCATAGATTTTTATAAATATACTTAGGGTATATGGAAAAGGCTGCTAACTTTTAATATTTTCAGTGTAAGTGTCGAGTTTTGACTGTATGGCAACGCTTAGCACAGTTTTGACAGTCTTAGTGCATACATTTGCTACACTTGCATATACCCCAACAGTAGTATATACTTAGGGTATATGTAGAGGCTGCTTACTTAGATTATAGTGGAAATGTCACATTTTGACTATCTGGCAACACTTGAGCTAGCACAGATTTAACAGTTTTTTGATCATTTCTTATCGTAATATACTTTGGGTATATGCAAAAGTCTGCTTTGTTTAGTTTTCTAAGCCCAAGCCCAATTTTGACAATCTGGCAACTCTATAAATAGTAAGAAATATTTTTGTGAAACTTTTTACGTTATACGTAAAGGGTGTCTGTCTGAGTTTTCTTTTGCAATTTGTCAACATTTTGAACATCTGGCAACGCTTTAGCTAGCCTAGTTAGCAGCCCTATATACCCTAGTTCATTTATTTTATATTTTAAAAACTATAAACTATTGTTTAAAACTATAAGTTTGCTAAGCCACAATATAACTTTATGCTACAGTTAACATAGATCGTAAACTTACCTAGATCTAGTTCTATATATATATAGTTCTATATTTAATGTATTTTTCAATGTAGTATCAAAAAAGAGCATGGCACCCATTGGGGAACAGAGTTCGTTGAGCAAGACGAGGTTAGTTTGAGAAGTTGACAAGTTAACAAATGAAAAAAAATTTATATGTAAATTGAAAGAAAAATGAGAAACTTTTCAAGCCAACCTCGCTTATATAAATAGTAGTTAAAACTAATGTGACTAAATGCCTAAAACTTTGATTTTCATTTTGTCTTGTTTTCCTCCCATTCACTTCATTCCATTCGATTTCATTTCGCTTCCATTTCGTTTCACTTCTCTTTCAAACATTTTTTAAATAAAAGGCAACTCATGAACATGTTGTTTTCGTATTTGTTTTACAACAACAACTTCTGCTTAGATCCATAGTGGACCTATAGTATCGACTATAATGTCGAGCACATCCTGTCGTCCCATTTCCTTGAGCGTCAGCAGCAAGGACATAATGCTATTGGCATGCGAAATGGTTGTGGAACTGTTACCATTTGAGCAACTGCTCGAGCTACCCATGCCGCTGCCCGCAGGCTTGCTGTTCGCCCGACACTCCCACAGATTGAGTATCTGCTCCGTTGGCGATGGCTTTGTGGCAAAGTACGCTATATAGCGATCGGTGCTTAGCTTCTTGGCCAACAGACGCCAATCGCGCTCGTCGGCACGTGGCGGATCCAGAGCGGCGCATATCAAGCGCTTTGTGGCATGCGGCAATTGCACAAAGTCCAGCACACAGCTCTCATTGACATAGTTGCCCTGTCGATCGATCGAGATGGTTGTATTCGTTGTCGATGCCAGCTCCTCCGCAGAGCCGCTCAGCAGCTGCTGCTGCTGCTGCTGCTGCTGGTGGGTGGGCATGTTGAAGCTGTAATAGTCCGCTTGGTCATGACCCTGGCCAAAGTCCACGCAGAGAGCGTGTTGCTCCTGTCGCCGCACACTGAACTCACAGTGCAATATCGAATTGTTGCTCAATATGTGCTGGTAGGGTATTGCGTGTTCGTATTGAGCCGCCTCCTGCTCGGTGCTGCGCACGCGTATATTCAGATTCAAGTTGTTCAAATTGAAGCTGAATACCTGACTCTCGCCTAGATAGCTGCCGCCCAGCTTGCACTCGACATTGGCGCAAATGTCGCGGCTGTTGGGGAAATCCTTGACCACATAGATGCGCAGGCTGCAGTTGGCGCTGCTTGGCGGAGTGTGCTGACTGAATGCCAGCAGTTTCATCTTGATGGCGGGCTGCTGGATGCGCGGCTCGGCCACAACGGCAAAGTGTCCCAGCTGCTCGGTCATTATGTAAACGGAGCTCGGCTCGAGCTGCACAAACATGGGCGTATTGATGGTCTCCTCGCCCACGGACACAGCTCGGCGCCAGCTCACATTGAGATCGTCCTGCTCGCTGTCCGCATGATAGATGTGCACATGCCACTGCTCCGGATTGAGCAGACAGTGCGGAATCTTCAATATCACGGGCTTCACAAAGCCATAGTTGCGCGGCGCACAATGCACCACGCTGCTGCACAGGATGGAGCTGTCGGTGGCACAGGCAATGCGACTGCACTCGTCGCTCAGCAGCATCAGAGAGACGTGCTTCTTCACATGCTTGCCAATCGCCAGCTCGGGCACAAAGAGCAACAGTTCGCCGCCATAGAGACGTAGTTGACCTCCATTGCTGCCCAGCAGCTCGTAGCTGCTGCTCTTCGAGGCGTTTAGTATGGAGAGCTTGGCATTCATATCAAAGGTGGAATTAGCTGTGCGTGTGTGTGTGTGAAGAGGACGAGATAGAGAGGTGGAGAGAGGAAGAATTTCAATTACTGCCAGTTTGAGGCTATTGAGCTATTGCTATCAGTTACTTACAGGTATCCGCTGTGGAGGAGTCACCTGTCTCGGATAGATAATCAGCACTTAAATCATCTATGGGATTTGTGTAGCTAAAGGGGCGAGGAAGGTGAAGCAATTAGAGGAGTTTTAGTTAGAGAAATATTCATAATCTGTAACATTCATAAACTAAATACACAGTTTATTATAGCGACGAATCCCTAAATTTGCAATCTATGATGTGCAGGGTAATAAACGGTAAGTAAAAGTAAGGAAATGGGTTGTGGGTTGTATCTCCATATTAATATTCCCACTTCCAATCAACGCCACATATAACTCAGCTAAAGAACATATACTACTCTCGAGTAAATCGTATATATATATATATATATATATATATATATATATATATATATTGAATTGTGCAGTGAATGCAATAGCAATAACCAAATATAAGTAGTCTACGGTCTACAGTGGTAATCCGCTTTGCGGGATTAAGGCACACGAATTGATCATTTGTGCAAAAACTTACTTGGCAGCGAGATTGGGCACATCGTAGTGGTGTTCGGTGACTCCGGCACAGCCCATGCCAACGATGTGGTCGCCGGGCAAATAACGATGTCCGGGATTGACATAATCGTATCCCAAATTGGCTGCCTCGATGTGCATGCGCATCTCCTTCTTATCGACAACGCCGGGCATATAATCCGCATCCATAACTGCAACAGAAAGCGGAAGCAGCAACAGCAACAGCATCAGCATCAGCATCAACTGATTCAATTTGAGGTGAGTCCCGATTGCGACTACGACTTACCTGACCGAGCCATGTTGTAGTGGGGATTGTGACGTATGCCACGGCGGGCGCAGCAGATGAGCGCCGTGCCAAAGGCAAAGCAAACGGCGGTAATGAATGCCAGACCCAAATACAATGTCCAATCGAAGTCTATGAATCAAATGGGGGAGAGAGAGAGAGAGAGAAAGTCAGTTAGAGAGAGCGAGAAAAGTTACAAGTTTAAGCAAAGAAAGTTTCAATAAAATTGCTGATTTTGATTTTTACACTCTGCTTGAAAATGTGTGAGGTATATTGGTTTTGTTAAAAAATGAAATGGAACAAAGAAATATTGTTTGGGAGTTTTTGTAAGAGCTTTGCCTAAATTTCTTTTTATACCCTGAACCCATTGAAAATGGGAAATCAGGGTATAATGGTTTTGTTAAAAGTATGTAACAGGCAGAAGGAGGCGTGTCAGACCCCATAAAGTATATATATTCTTGATCAGGGTGACGAGAAAAGTTGATCTAGCCCCGTCCGTCTGTCCGTCCGTCCGTCTGTCCGTCTGTCCGTCCGTATGAACGTCGAGATTTCGGAAACTACAAAAGCTAGAGAGCTGAAATTTCACATGAACATGCGTATGTTAGCTACGCAGTACGAGTTTATTTTGTTTTTTCGATAACTCATCCCATTTCCAAATTATCGATAAAAAATCGAAAATTCGTTTCCATTTTTTAGGTTTTTTAGGCATAACTTCTACACTGTTTCAGCTAGAGACTTCAAATTTGTTTATTTAGATAGATATTATGGATATGCAGATTATGTAATTTACAGATTTTGGATGCCACGCCCCCTTCGCCCCCAATTTAAAAAAAAACGCATTTCAAATACTAGAGACTTGCTATTTGGCATATAGATAGATTTAGATACTCTTAATCTACTTTGAAAATTTCATAAAGATAGTCCATCTAGAAATGGAGTTATGAGCGTCCGAAATTCAGCCCAACCCGCCTCCAAGCCACGACAGCAACTGCGTGGTTAGCAGAGCGCGCGCTCAAAAGTGCGTAAAGAAGAAGAGTATCACTTTTTTGCAGGGTTCAGGGGATCTCGTAGTCGAGCCGTCTCGACTAGAGCCTTCTTACTTGTTCAGATTAGCGAGTTCGAGTTTAACCCTCTTTCATAGCTGTCTTCAGGTCTTCTGTTCGTCCGCATGTAAGCCTTGCTCTCCTTCATGCCTTTGTTAGTCTAACCTTTTATCTGTGCATCTGTCAGTCGAACTGTTAGACAGCATGCATGAATGCTTTAATCTCTGTATCTTAAGATTTTGATCTAAATTCAGCAATAGTACGTGCTGCTTTCAGCTTGCTTGAAATTATCGATAACATTTCGCATTGTTGACTTTGAAATATCTCCGGAAGAAAGAGTGGAAGATGCATATATCTCCTGGAGTGTATTTCATATTCTATTTTATAAGAATGACAACAGAGGCTTGCCTTAAAATCAACAACAATCTTAAGCTCTCGATAAAAAAATCGATAACAAATTTGATTAAACTCGACTAGACAACTCAAACTTGCTCTACATATTAATCTAAAGTAAACATAAAACATATACGATTTAGTCTATAGAGTGTGAGGTTTTACATGACATGATTCAGGGTATCTATTAGTCAGTCAACTCCCCCATCCCCATACACCTACCCCAAGCCGACCACTCGCACTTGTATTAATCTGCGCCTTGGCTAGCAGGCCCAGTTCGAACTGCCCCACCACACCCCCATCAGGTTCATCCCTTGATATTTGCCAGACTCTCCTTTTGCATGCCAATCGCAATCTTTGTCTTTTGTATTTAAAAGGAATGTCTACGCAGAAAAGTTGGCAGAAACCAAAAACGCGGTCGCATCCAAAAACCAAAATACAAAAAAAAAAAAAAAATCAGCAGCAACAACAATTTTTGCTGTTGCCATCATCAATCCAGAGCAGCGAAGCGTAGCGGTATCCATACCATGCCATACAATGCCATACCATCTCATCTCATCACATCTCATCTCATCCCATTCCATACTATTCCATTCCATTCCGTTCCGATCCGTTCTCTGCCCATGCCACGTATCTCTTTGCTCAGTTATAGCTGTGTATATGTCTGTATTTAATGTTTTATGTTTGTATGCAGAGAGTTTCGCCCCAAACTGGCGTCTATTTCGCATTATTGTGCGCTGCCCCCCGCAGTCAGCATACCCCATATATATATATATATATATATATATATTTGTATGTATGTATGTATACCCTATAAACCGCATCCCATACTCCCCCAGCATTTGGCTCGCCATTGTTGTTACTCGGCTTGTTTCCGTTGCTGTGATTGTTGTCGTCATTGTTGCTGGCGCTGCCTGGAATCGCTGCAGCGCAAGGAATTACTCCCCATATATATATATATATATATTATGATTATTACACACACACACACACACACACATACTGGGTGCATTATACAATGTATGAAATGAGCAATTATATTCGCTGTAAATCAGCGACAGCGAACGCGCATCGGAAACATCCTTCGCTTTGCTCCATGCATGCGAGGAGCCCTTTTTCTATAACTTTGGCGAGTTTTTCTTGCGCTTTCCCTTTTCCATTTGCGCAGTGCATTTCGCATGCTGATTTTTTTTTTATTTTTCCCTTTTTCTTTTTTTTTGTTAGACATCTCCTGTTCGGGACATCAAAAGCGTATTTGTCATGCTAAGAGATTAGAGCCCATTCACATCTATATAGATACAGATGTATGTATATTGTGGTACTTGCTGCTCCAGCGCCCAGTCGCCACAATGGCCACATAATAAAGCTTCGGCAAAGTCTCAACTGTTGCAGCTAGCCGCATTGGGCCGCTAACGGCGGGCTACCCCAAGGGATATTAGCCTTGGCCCCCAACAGCGACTCTGATCCACAGGCAAATGTAATAAAATGGAAAATAAGCCAAAGGCTCAAGTCAAAACCAACAAAGTGTCACTCTTCATTCGCAGAAAGTTTTCAACAGCAATCAAATAACATAAAAAGTGGGCGTCAATTGCAGTTGATCGAATGTGAGATGCCCTTTAGTTGTGTGGGAGTAAAAAATGAATGTGAAACATTTATGCTGAAGCATTTTATAAGTGAGAATGGAAGAGGCGTCAAGTATTTTTAAAAGATCTTGAGATGAAGGCTCAGACAGCGAGAGAGAGAGAGAGAGTGAGAAAGAAAGTGATATATGCACGTACAGAATAGAGAAGCTGAAGAATAGCAGAAGAGGGCCTACAGATCTAAAGAAAGAGAGAGTGAGAGTGAGTGAGAGAGAGTGCTTCATTGTTTCTGCCGGCTTTAATCTCATCTTAAGCCTTCACCCTGTAGACAACTGTACCGGGTATATCATAAATCATAAATCATATATCATAAAGAAACTCTGGGAAATTAAAGTTCGTAGGTAGAAGCAGAAAGAGACAAAGCAACAACATTTGAAAAGAGAAGCATATATATTTGCCCATAGCCTTAATGATACATTGTCTACAGAATACAGGGTATCTGAACAAAATGAAATAAGAGTAAGAGTATATAACCTTACTTATATACCTCTCAAAAAGTCTTAACAGGAAGCCTGCTCTAATCCCTTTCAAACCTTACACTTCTTTTCCGCATGTGAACCGAATATATACTTTAAAATATTCACATAAATCTCTCACACTTTGAATGTAAAACTTTTAGCAACATATTCGCGAAGAGGGTGTTCTAATGAAGAAATATGACTCAAACTCTTAAAGAGAAGAAGAGAGCTCTAATGCCTACTTTCAGCTCTGCTTGACTTGAAGGTTTCTCAGACAAGACTACAGGGTATAGTCAAGCTGAAGGCTCTTGCCCAAAAGTAAGTTCTCATATATAGAACTCATCATCACGCTATCTTTTTCAATTTCTATCTACAGGGTATATATATATAGCAAAAACAAAAAAACAAAATCCACCCGCAAATGTACCAAAAATGATGTGTTGAATGGTTTACGAACTTGTTCTGCTACCGCTCTATTCTGATCCTTTCAATTACACACAGTGACAGTCGCATAATTGATCCCAATGGACCGAACCAGCTAAGGCCCATACGACCCCTCCGCCCTCATCCAATTCACTGTCTGCTCCCAAAAAAAAGGGGGCAAAAAAGAAGAATCAGATTTGATTTGGGTTTGCCAATTGATTGTAAATCGTGGCACAAACAGCAACAATGACACGTCGAAAGCTTCAAAGTGGTTGCTAGATGTGCTCAAAGTATTGGAATGGGAGTTGGAGTAGGAATTAGAGTTGGGCTAGAGTTAGGGAGACTAAGAAGGGAGAGAGAGAAAGTGAGAGTCAGAGCGAGAGCATTCAATGATACTATCCTGAATGTCTTTGTCGCATGTCTAATTATGTGGCAAAAGTGCATAAACAAGAGCCATAGCCATAGCTATTTTAATGGCGTTCAATCTAGGGTTGACGATTGCTTTAACCAACCTTGGCTAGAGCTGTGTGGAATGCTTGAATACGACAGTGATTAATGGGGTATATTGGTTCTGTGAAACGTATGGAAATAGAGAATTAGCTTTGTAGGTTGGTGTTCGGGATTGCGTTATAAATTGGAGTGGGCAACAGTTGTTATATAATATTTATTTGGGACTATAGAAGATATTGTATTTATCTGTAAATGTATCCATATAAAGCTCTATCTCTCAATATATATTTTCCTACACAGTTTTATAGCTAAAATTTTGATACATTCAGCTGTAAATCATATGAACTCGCATTAAATTTATTTTCAAGCACTGAACGCGTATGCTGCAGTCAGTCACAGCCGACTGAATTACTTTTGTTTTCCGTATTTTCATTTTGGCATTTGGATAAAAGTGCAGATTGAGTGGCCTTTGCTAAAGGTTGGGGTGGCTGATTTATTTTAGCATTTTTATAGAACTTTGGCTTGGTTTGGATGTGTGGCTTAGTGGGTGGAGTGTTGTGGGTAGGGGGGGAATGGTTGAGTGGCAGGAGATATGCACAAACAAAATGCACTTGGTTAATTTCCCATTGTGACAATCAGCGCTGAGTGCTTAGCTTTTGTATTGTGTGGCCTGTTACGCTCTGCCGTCCATCTCCCTCTCTCTTTCTCTCTGGTCTGGTCTGGTCTGTTGTGTGTTTGTTATTGTTGTCGGTAACTGTCTACTTTGTAGCTGACTGACTGGCTGACTCAATGTCTGGTTCTGTTGGCTCTGTTGTTGTCATAAACACACTTACCATCCTTGCCAATCTGGCATTGCTCTCCACGGCATTCGGCCGTTTGTATATCCTTGCCGGGGCACAATGATTTGCCATATCCTGAGCCATCAGACTCACTCTGATGGCTCTGACTGCCAGTGGCGCCATCATCCTTGCCGCTGAGTGCTGCTGGGCTTAGCTCGCCGGCATCATCTGCCACATCGGCAATTGTGCCAAGCGTCAGGCATTTTCTGCGACGCACTTGTATGCAATCCGCGGAACAGATGCTCCATTCGCTCCACGACGACCAGCGTGCCACTGAAAGACAGAAAGAGAGAGAGAACGAGTGAGAGAAGGATTTCAGAAATCAAAAGTCATATTAACATGATTTAGCACACATTTTTTGCCCGAAGCCAACGTTCATACGCAACCGAGTGCCATTTATCAAGGCTCCACGGCCCCCCTCTGAAGACTTATATAGCTGTAAGTGGATATTTGCTTTTGATGGGCCACAACATTAGATTTTTATAGCGCTGCTTTGGCTAATAGATGCGTTGCAATTATGCCACCTTTTAACTAAATGCAGCGTTTAGAATTTATGAGCCCATGGGGAAAGCTGTCGGAAAAATGCGCAGATAAATATATGTATGTCAACCCCGCCTGTGTATGTATGTGTGTGTGTGAGTTAAAGTGATTGTCATTTTAATGCTTTTCTATTTTCGCATTTTGCTTTCAATTTTTTTTGCGCTCTTGTTTTTGGGCTCCGCAAGTTAAACAAAAAGCGCAAAATGTGCACGTTATGAATGGGTCTTGACTAGATATATATATATATATGCCTATGCCAAACTCTTATATATATATATCGGCATTTGTCACTTCCTGTGACACCCACACAAACACACGCAGGGCAAAAGCAACCCCCAAGCAAAAGGCAAATTGTCTTGCCCAATAACACGTTTTTTGCCTAGCCAGGCCATTCAGTTAAGTTATGTAGGACTTGCTGAGTGTGTGTGTGCTAACGCATCCTGCCTGTCGCCCCTGCTGTGCTATGCTGGCAGCCCTGCTTCAAGGGTCTGCGTTGGCCAGACTTTGTTGCATGAATCAGACAGCGTAAATCGTGGTAAGTGATTTTTAAGTTGCTTCAGCGTCAACAATGACGTCACTTCTCTTCTCACTTCTTGAAGGGGGCGGCAGATTGAACACAGAACTTATAGCAAAATCAGCAACAGATATAGATATATGTATATATATATAAATATATATGGTTGCACAGCTGGAATGAATAAGTTTTTGGTTCGTTGACGCATCCGGCGCGCTCTGTGCTGGATGCTGCTGTTGTTAAGGGCCTTCGGCACAGTTTAACACAATTGTTTATTGAATTGTAAAGCGTGACCCACGACCCCAAGCCCAAGCGACAGTCAACAACAACCTCCCCACAAAAAAGCTTAACTGTTTTTGGCTCGTTAAACATTTTAACTTTAAGCACAAAGTTGCGACTGTTAAGGCCCTTTACACTATATACTATATTACTACTATATAGGATAAACCCCTTTTAGTTTAAGCGTAGCCCCACTGCCACTGGTTAGCCCATTGAATGAGATGCATATTGTCAGGCTTTCGTGTTCAACTTACTGCGCTTACTCGACGAAATGTCAAATCCATCAGCGCTCACAATTTGAGTGTCCTCTGTAGATTGTTGTTGTTGTTGTTGTTGTCAGCGTAATCAAGGGCGTGGGTGGGCATGGGCGTGGCAGACGTAGGTAGGCATCAGCATCAGCAGTTGTTGAAGCGTCCATAAGGTTGACACGATTCCATGGGGATGAAAAAGTCACAAGATGAAAAAAAAAAAAAAAAAAATTGTAGGAAAAAAAGCAGAATGTGAAGCAGCAGCGAAACCGAAGCGAAATTTAAAATTAATTTTATGACACACTTTTCATAGAAAAAAATGCTACCCCAAGAGCCACCCAAACCACCCACTTGAAGTGTATTGCTATTGCTTCCTCAGCAGTAGAATCTCCCATCTCCTCATCCCGGCACTCCATCTCCTTGCCAGCTCCATTTGCCCCGCTTGTCTGTCAACAATTGCTCATTGCTGTGCCCGCTGTGAGCGTATCTCCCTCTCCCTCTCCCTCTCCCTCTCCCTCTTTGTGCACTACAATACAATGTGCAATACAATAAATTTACATGAATAAAAGTGAAGAGTCTCAAACACATGCCGCCCGTGCGTCTGTCACAAAAAGTGTCCCCTTCGACCAAACAGCTCCACATGCAGGCCCAAAATCCCGTTGTGCAACAGCCATCCCCCTTAGGCCCTAGCCGTGCCCTTGTCCCTCAACCTACCCCTGCCCCTGCCCTTGCCTTTGCCACTGCCTCTGCCATTGCCTTTGCCTTTGCCTTTTGTCACCATTTAGTCAGCGCCTGATGACTGACTATGCCGCCAGCAGACGCCCCCAGGTCTATAGAAGTCTCTGCCCCCGCCCGCTGTCCATTCGCAATCTCTATCCATCTATATATACATATACACGCATATACAGTTATATCTCGTGTGGAGATATCTGTCGTCGCAGCAGCAGCAGCAGCAGCAGCAGCTACTTCACAATAGCAGACGCAGTCGAATGCGTGTTTAAAATGAAATACTCGAAGCTCTCTCAAAAATTTATTGGACTATTGTTTAAATGCGGGGTAGTGCGAATACATAAGACGCTTTGACCTATGAAATTCAGTTCGCTGAATTGAAATCAAATTCTCTATTTAATTGTTTATAATTGAGTTGATTTTTATGAATATTCAACTCTATATGTATATATGAATTATTATGAATTTTGTTGCTCTATAATATACATACTCTTCTTTATATTGCGTTTTAATAGCTTGTAGCTCCTTCCTTTTAATTGACTTTGAGTTTAATTTACTTTGAAATTTTTCGGAAATTATGTGAACTCTCTTTGATTCGAATGCATGAATCATGGAGTATTTATGTAATATTAATTTGTATATAGGATTGATATGCACATGCATATGTCTATATTACATTATGTACATTAACTTCTCTATAAACTTGGTTAATATATGAAAATATTCATATAATAAATGTATCATGTATATATCAAATGAAAAGGCATTGTATTATAACTATGCAAAGTATAAAATATATTGTAGATGCATATAGATAATACTTGATTAAACTGAATGAACTAACCTAAACTGATGATATGCATGATTTTTTTCCTATATAGTTAATACTTGATTAAACCGTTTGTCTGTCTAGTTAGCAGACATGATTTTTCTCCTATATTCAAAAGACCACATATTTCTTGCATATTATATTTATCTAGAATAATTTCTAAATATATAAAATATTTTTTTTTTTTTTTTTTTTTAAATATGCAATCCTTTGTTATATTTTTTTGTTAATAGGAAAGCTCACCTAATAAAATCTATAATTTTCTACTCATACGATACTCAGTTTCATTAGCTTAAATTTATTTACCTTTTCCTTTCTCAATTTTCTCATTTCATCTCAACCAACAACTATCTGCTCTTTAAACAATAATTAAGTAAGTGTATTTGTGCTTCGTCTTTCAACTTTAGTTTCTAGTTTTTTTTTTGCTCCTGCTGCATTCTGTTGTTTCTTTTTTTGGACGCCCTCTTGAACTTTTGCGGCGCTGTGCTTTGTGTTGAACGCTTCGCAGCTTCGGCTCGTTTGGCTGGGTGTGAAAAATGTGCGTGGCTCACAAACACACACCCACACACACACACACACACATAATGGGCGCTATTCTGTGGGTGGATGGCATAAGGTTCTGGCTGGCTGGCAAAGGGAGTTGTCAGGTCACAGGGACTCAGGTGGCAACGCTCCGCCCCCTGTTCCCAAACTGCCATATAAATTGACAATTTTTGTTGTTGGCACTTCAATTACGGTTACACTTTAAAACGTTATACAACTCCCAACTCTCTCTCTCTGTGCTGCCCCCCTACACAGTGTCCACACAATTTGTGGCTAACCAGAGGAAACGCGGTTTTCGATTTTACCTGGACATGCGGCACAGTCTGCCGACTTTTGGATCTGCGGACCCGCACACTGTGCGCCGCCATTCAAGGGCATCGGATTCGTGCAGGTGCGCGTTCGTTTGCGTCCCTGGCTCGGTTTACCGCTGCATTTGCACTCGCGCCACGGACTCCAGGCGCTCCAGCCGCCATTTACTGTGGATGTAAAAACAGAGAGAGTAAGAGAGTAAGAGAGTGAGAGAGAGAGATAGAGACAGATGGTACAGGTAGTTCATAAAATAATTCATTTACTGAGCATTTTACTGACCATAGACAATGAGCACGGCAGAGTCGGAGACACGTTTGCCGGCCAAGTTTTCGGCACTGCAGCTATAGTTGGCCATATGATGCAGCGCCACCTGGCGTATGGTGAGCGTACTGCCAGTAATAGTGATGCCCGCATCACTGTCGCCAGTTAGCAGCGCATTATTCTTATGCCAGCTAAGCTTTGGCTCCGGGAAGCCGCCAGGCGGCTCGCAATGCAGTTCCGCACGGCTGCCTAGCTCCAGGCGCAGCGAGGTGGGCGACTGACCAAAGGACTTGCGAATGTCTGCAAAGGCAAAAAGAGAGTTAGGGTACGTTGCTTATACTGCACTATGCTGCAGCTGCTGGCAGGGTTGAGTATACGTTAGTGATGGGAGTTGTGAGACTGAATGAATACGATAGGATAGGATAGACAAGATATTCCATAACCTAACAACACGATCTCTATATGAAATTCTCACGACTTGCACACGCGGCCATCACTAGCTGCTAACACATTCCTCCCTTCGAATTTACTCACATGCAATATGGACCGTGGCCGATTGACTTTTGACCACGCCGCGCGACGACCACGCCTGGCACTCGCACTTGAAGGGTCCCTTGCCAAAGTATTCGTCGACAAGATCACGGTGTATGGTCGCAGTGACCTCCTCCATGTGCACACCTGTGTGCGGATCCACGTGCTTGTCGTGCGTCGATGGCGGCGGCTGAGAGCTGCCGCTACACTTGAAATGCAGCTGCAGGGCGTGCGATGCCTTGCACTTGAGCACTGCGGGCCGATTCTTGACCACGAATACGCTTTCGGGTTCGCTAAGAAATATGGGCAGCGTATTGCTGGCCTCGGCCGTATTCAATTTGCCAGCATTGAACTCCTCCAGCAAGGAAGAGCCCGACACGGTCGCCGAGGCGGAAGTGCGGCTATCCTCGCTGCTATTGAGCATCGAGTCAAGATTGAGGCGTTGCTGCGGCGCTGTCTGTTCGGTGGGAATGTCTTCGACATCCTCCAGCGAGGCGGAGTTGCTGTTGCCATAATCCAGCGGCAGCTCGCGACAGCTGGCCAGCCAGATTAGCTGCAGGCTGACTAAAACTATAATCACATTTCCGGCTTTGCTTAACAACAATGACATCATGTTTGTCTCTCTCTATTTGTAGATATTTTACTTCGTTGATTTCTCGTTTACAATTCGTTGTCAGTTTCTATTTTTTTTTTTTTTGTTGTTGTATCACTTGTCCTGCGTTTCCTGTGCACCTGCTGCACCTGGCGCTGCTGCTGTTGCTGCTGCTGCTGCCTCCTCTTGAGCTGTCTGCTAGCATTAGCTGCCTTTGGTTTAGGCAAGATCTGTAAAGTTAGATAAGAAATGCATTAAAATCAAAATGTCTCTTAACGCAGCACGTACTTCATTCAGTTGCATTCCATTCTCATATGTCAGCTAACACTAAACAGCCAGAGCTCAACTTCTTTGGCTCAACTTCTTGTCTGCTTCTTGCCTGCATGCAATTTTAGCCGCAGCGCATGTTTGTCAAAGTCAAACTGGAAAAAAAAAAGTGTCCATGAATGAACTAAAGTGTTCATATCTTCCAAAGCGAGGCGCACACACACAGAGAGAGAGAGAGAGAGAGAGACGGAGAAAGAGATATGGAGAGAGGGAGAGAGAGAGAGAGTGGGAGAGAGCTAGCGGCAGCGGCACCTACAACAACGCATTTATAATCATTATGCCCCAACGTTTAATTTGTTACAGTCAATGCGACTGGGCTAATCACCTACTACGGCTGCAGTGCGTCACAGGAAGTTGTGACAGCCCACTCTATTCGAATAATTTGATTGAGGAAATTGCATTGGAAATGGGCTAGATAAAGTAAATCAAATCAAAACTGAACAGTAGTAGCTTGGAGTGTGTTTAGAAAGGGACTTTTTGTATTGAATGATTGAATTTGTGTTTGATTGAAATGAATAGATAATGTTAATTGTAAAGCTGTTTTTAATGCATAAAAAAATAAAATCTACAATGGTATAGATAAATATAAATGCATTTTAACAAATTGAAAGTCTAGTAAACTCTTTAAACATTAATATTAATATTGAATTAGAATGTCGATAAAAGTTTAAAATGTGAAATACATTATAGAAATAACTGGAAGACATATAAATCCATAGAATTGAAAATATGAAATAGCTTTTACCTTTGCTCAAATTACAAAGATATTTAAATGATATAAAACTGTTATACTGAGATAAATACTTTTTTTATTACTTAGCTCAAAGAAACAGTTCTTATAATTAATAAAATTAGTCCATTCATCTCAGATGTATATTTAATTCTATTTCATAAATTACCACTGCCTTTTACTCTATAATCTCGATAGTCTAGTCTCTATAGTACACAGTGTAACGAAATTATTCTGTTCTATTCAATTGTTAATAATTTCATTAAACTGTTATACTGTTATAACCATAATTTCTTAACATTCCATGCACACAAAATATATAAATTTGTATTAATATATTCATTTTCCATATATTCCTAAGTTTATCATTTTATCAAAAATTCAAATTATTTTTCTAAAAAAAAATAGTATTACATATACTTTTATACAGCTATACTTTTACACTGTTCTATTTCTCTCGCTCCTCATCAGCTTATTCATAATAATCTATCTCGTCTAAAATCTTTTATTTTATGCTGAGCTCATCAACACAGAATAGAATCAAAGCATCGCTAAAAATGTTAATTAAAACATCATTTCCAATTGATATATGAAACTGCTGTCTACTGTTATAAATACTACTCCCCAAACATGACTCATCAATCTTTGCATAATGTCAGAGCCTGTTCGATTATATTACACTTTATTCTCTCATCTACTCGAAAACTCAATCAAGTAATCATTAAATACGAACAATTTTAAAATTTACATCAAATATATTATACAAGTATCATGTGACCAAAGTAAATGTGAATATCATGTTGCATAAGAAGAGAACGAATGCTTCACCTTCTCGCCATTAAGACACTTCACTTGAATGAGCAATCTTTTGTGTACGACATCCTGTGATGGCAACTCCATCGATTTTCTTGTACTGCCGAAACTCGAAAGTTTGTCATCATCAATCAGTCTATTAGGCCATGCTAAGCGATATGCCCCAAAACTCTGAAAGAGAGGTGCACACACACAGAGGCACACACTCACAGCAATTGTCTTATTTGTTATGCAAGTCATGTGTCAAGTTCTACGAATCGCTGGTACCGAATCGAAATATTAATAACAGCTATGTGTATACATAAGTACTTATAGCCATGACCAGTGACTGCGTCGATAGATAGATAGAGCTGGGACAAGGGATGGGATGGAATGGCTAACCGCAGGCCCGCACCATGCAGCAGGACGTGCTTTGTGTGGGAACTTGCAGCCTTTTGTCTTTAGCTAGATAGGCCCTGGCAGTAGCTATAGCCCCAGTCACAGCCCCAACTCCAGCTCCACAAGTTTAGAGTTTATGTGTTTGCCTTTGTAATTATGCATTAATCATGCATAAGTTTAAACTGAAGCCCACGGCACACACTTCTTTTTTACTGCTGCTTCTTTTACGCTGCCTTTTGTTTGTTTTTTTTTTTTAATGCCTGAGTATGGCTTATACATAGTTAAGCAAGCCGATATGTAAATGTTGCGGAAATGCGGCGCGTTGTCAAATGTATTTATGATGTTGGGGCCGAAAAAGCCGTGCCGAGACAGTAGCCACGCTTGGCCATCACATATCGGGTAATAAGAGAATTAAAAGGAAATAACATATACATATAGATGTATATATACATATGTATATACTATATGAGCACAGTTCTCCCACTCATACTCGAGCTCGGCTAGCTCATCATCTACATCGTCACGAGCCTCATTTCTTTTGGTTTAAGCGCCTTTTATGCGTAATTCAATTGGATTTACAGGGTGCTTGTGGACACTTGAGTGTCTGTCAATATGAGTAAGCATGTGAGTGTGTGTTGGTCAGATTATTATAATAGTATTCCCTACGGCACACACACACGCACAGGCCTTGTTTGTGTGCATTCAATTATAGCCAAATCTTGAAGTTGGTTATTGTTTTCGATTTGTCTAGACTCATGTTTGAGCAGGCTCTTCTAATACACACACACACACACACACATGTATGTATGTATCTCTTTCATATTTGCTCTACTGCTTAAATAAATTAGTTTTTTGCTCAGCTTGGCATTCATACATTATTCCTCAGCTCAGCTTTCACACAAGGTTGCATTATACATATAGTATATATCTCAATTTATATCTGCCGCAGCTGTTTGATTAACATTTTGTGCGTAATTGTTATTTGTTGCAACTTCCTGTTGCAAATTTATGAGCATAATTATCGACTGGCTGCAGCGACCAACCTGCCAGACCGATACCCAATACATGATGCTGTGTGCTGCCTGCTCGTAAAGATTAATCAAAATGCGCCACATCAAAATCGTTAAATGCCAGATTCACAATTTCGATCGAATGCCGCCAACTCCACCTACTTCTTATATATATATATATATTGAGTGACTGCCTTATCAGACAGACAAGCTGTGTACTTTGGCATTTTGGTGCATGTTTGTACATTCTAATACCCTGTAATCTAATTTGATTACGCTTAGGGAGAGCGAGAGAGCGAGGCTTAGCTGTTCAATGAAAGCTTAGCTTAGTGATAAGGTGAAGCAGTTGAAGTATATAGGTTGAAGTATATGGTTATATATGTAAATATATAAGAACTTACATATACCAATTCAGCAATGTTAGCTATAGTAAGCTATATGCATAATTTCCAAATTTGTAGCTTCATATAGAACATTTTATATGCTCTCATTAAAATGAATTAGAATTTACTTTCAGACTTCTGTGTGCGACAATTTTCCAAAGTTACGCATAATTTCCAGGGTAACTGCTAGTCAATTATGCAAAGAGCAGTAAAAGAGCTCGCAAATGCACTTGTTTTAAATAGATTTTTAATGAACTGAAGTAGGCCAAATGGATTGTGTAAAGCGCTTATCAGCGGCATTTCATTGTGTGTGCACTTTATAATCGAATGGATTTTATTTATTGGAACCGCAAAAGACATAAAAAAAAAAAACTCAGAAAGAGGGAGGAAGCTGAAGAAAAAAAAACAGCAAAGCTTTGCATTGATTTTTTGGCAAAGAGGGGAGACTGACAGACAAACTGACAGGCAGACAAACAAACAGACAGACAGGGGCTTTAGATTTATGGCTGGATAGTAGAGATTGCGTGTGCATATAATCATCTTATATTGTGCGATGCGAGGGCAGTTCCGCCTCTGAACTTTGGCGGAGGAGTTTAGTCAATGCAAGCGAATTGACTGACTCTCTGCCTGGCTGCCTGGCTGCCTGGCTGGCTTCCTAGTCAGCAGATAGTGGAAGCAAAAGGCAGCTGAGTGAATGAATGAATGAAAGATTGCGTGGGATAATCGGCGTCGTATTCAATTTAATTTCACAACTATTGCGCAGCTTCTTCCTGCATTGTACATATATAGATATCGAGTGTATGTGTGTGTATGTGTGTGTGTGTGAAGAAAAGAACTTTTAAAACTTCCCGCACCAGAAAAAAGCAGGAACTGTAAGATTGGGGGAGCAGAGACAGAGACAGAGACAGAGACAGAGACAGAGCACAGTCAGACAATGGCAGCAAAAACAAGTGAGCATTCTATAAAATAATTGATGACTGACTGACTCAGTCGGTTGGCAGCAATAATTTTTATGCCTCTCTACAGCACTTCAGATACACACAAACACACACACACACACACACACACACACACACGTCTACACACTCGTATACTAAAATCAAATGCCACTCGAAAATTCAGCGGCAGTTGCTGTGCGACGCGCCTTGAAGATGAAGCCAAATGCTGAAGTGTATAGCTGGCAGATGCCGCTGCTTCAATTGCGTGTGACTTTACCACTAAATGTATGTGCGTGTGTGTGTGTGTGTGTACGTGCGTGTGTAGTTATGTTGTACAATCTCTGAACATCTGTAGCACAAATGAAATCTTCAGAACTCAAGGGACCGTGCTGCTGCTGCCTCTGCTGCTGCTGCTGCTGTTGCCTCTGCTGGTTACTGTGGCAATCATTGCCGCATGTGGAATTCACATGTTGCGCATTTTGCCCACACAGGCACACACATAACTGAGCTGCTCTTTAGCTACTATAAAGCCTAGCTATTGTGAGTTTTGCCTTTTAATTTTCTTCATCTTGAAACGCTCTTCTTTTTTTTTTTTTTTGGGCCAGTCTTGTAATCAAACAATTAAAGATGATTTTAATTAATCTATTTATAAGCGAGGCACAAAGCCTCCCTCAAAAATATTGTAGCTGCTGTGAGGGTTGACGGCAACAACAACAACAACATGAGCAACGGCAACAACATCTTTAAATTAATTAAGCGTAATTGTTGTCGAATTAGAAACAAAAAGTTGCCGGCCATGAATTATGCGCCCGCGTATCTGCTAGATACATAGATACATATGTTGTAACAAGATACAATACAATAGATAAGACAACACACACACATAATGTTAAGCATGTGCATGCAATAAGCAAATTATTTATTATGCCACATCTGAGTTAAATAAGTGGAACAGCTCAAAGCTCACAATGATGATGACTCTTATCATTTGTAACTCATTAGAAAAGTTTCAATCTAGCTGGCAAAGTTCTGTATTTTTGCCGCTCAGCTGCTGACCATCTAATTGTAGTGGGGCGGGGGCGAAAAATATTCGGCAAGGCGGGCTGGTCTAATTTATGATGCCGCCTGACGCAAAATAAATCGATGGCAAAAGCAACTGCTGCTGGCAGCAGCTACACAGCACATACATACATACATACACTCAATGTGAAGACATTTCGCCTTTTAACTGCGACTATAAATTAAATGGAAATGTTGCAAATGCCAAAGACTTGAATTTCAGATTGAATGATATAAATACGTGTATATACATATATATATGTATATGTTGGATATAAATGAAAGCAGGCATCAGTTAGAGTAAAAGCCGAGCCTTCCAAATTGTATGAAATTGTTTGCTAAGCAATTCTTTTAAATAGGGGTAAAGATATCTTGATTGAATGCAAACTGAATTCAATTGAACACTGTGATTAAGGGTATTCCATAAAGTAAACATTAAGAAGTGCTTTACGAATTCAAGTTTCCAGGCAAGAAATTGTTGTATGGAAATCTTTAAATAACTAGCAAGAAAAACAGTTTTAATAACAACAAAACTAACTAAATATGGGAGAAATAGAAAAAAAATGAAACAAGAAAAATGGTTTGATAGAAAACAAAATCGGAAAAATAATTACGAAAATATTGCATAAAATATAAAAAGAAAAATATAAATATATAAATCTTAATATATTATAATAAATAAGAAATTGTTGAATGAAATTAAAAACTAACTTAACAATAGAGGAATATAATAAAAATCTTTAAATAAATACAACAAAAAATCTTTTTAATATAAAAGTCTTTAAATAAATGCCAAAAATATTTCTATTATTAAAGACCAAATTAAGTTAAAATAGAAGAAATTACAAAAAATTTATAATAAACTGAGAAATTAAATTGATATGAACAGAAATTCTTCAGTAGTTCAGCTAGCTGAATGTATGTATATATGTCTTATACATGCTCTCGGCAAGTGCTCAAAAATTAGCTACAAATAGGTTCAAAAAGTAGGTTTCTATAGTAACTTCTATAAACTGTATGCTACGCTAGACTAATCCCTAATATAATGGCATATAGTATATGTAGAAGAAATCTTGTTAGAAGACAAGACTTATGTGAGGGACTTTAGTAAGCTGAAAAAATATGCTTCCAACTTATGCTTAGCTGAGCATAAAGAAACTAAAATTTAGATAAATCTGATAAGAGTGAATATTTATAGTATTTAGATATGCTCCATGCTATTCTCTAAATATGTTTCTCTATATAAATATATTCAATCTGTCTATCTATCTTGAGATATTTCTTTGCTTAACTCAAATCGAATTGAATACTGAGGCAAAGACTTTAATTCTTTGACTTTTCGTATGCATTTCCTTTAAATTCTCTCTTTCTCTACAATTATTCCTTGTCAATTTTAAAACCAAAATTAATGATTTTACTTAGCAGCATTAATCTGACTGTTGCTCTCCCTCACCCTCTGTCTCTCTCTCTCTTGCTATCTTAAGAATTCAACAAAAACATTTGCGCCTTAGCTAAGGTCAGCTCTGACAATTTCTCCAACTTTCTACCCTTAATACGCTTAACTTGCATAGACTGATAATGGACATACGGTAACACACACAAATTGATCAACGTTGCATGCTAATGCCCATTTCCATTTTTCCTCACATATTGTTGTATCCGATACAAAGACCACAATTTATGGCAAGCTATCCAGCTAGCTAGCTACCTACCTTTCGGCATTCGACTGTTCGAGCTAGACAAAGGTAGTTACGCACCTATTTCTATTTCCATGTAGATCGATGATCGACATCTAATCCAATGTTAAGTCGCAGGCGCTGAACCCGAATGCCCCTATACCTCTACTACCTAAAGATGCCTGTAGATATCAGATACCTCATGTGTGTGTGTAGGTAGCTGTTGCCGAGTTGTAACATGCGTTTGGTTCTTAGGTCTCTTTCTGGTTCTTGGGTTTTTTTTTTTTTGGGGGGGGGCTCAAATGACAATTAATCACCGCAGGAGTCGAAAGATGTTCGATGGCTCATGTTCGCTCCTACTGTAACCGTTCCCATTCCCATTCCCATCCCCATGCCCTATCCCTATAGCTATCCCTATATCCCATGAACATGGTTCCCATGCCAATAGACGCTGGCTTGTCCTTAGACCCCGAACCCTTGTTTCACACACACACACACACGCACTGAGCAGGAGGTGGAGTAGGACAACAGCTGTAAGCTCTAACTTGTAGAGCAACCCCTAAAAATTATGACTAGCCTATGTGTTTGAGTGTGTGTGTGAGCGTGTGACTTGGAAAGGGTAACAGCTCGCGTAAATTGTTAAAAAATAAAAGCAAAGACCAAATATCAAATGACGGAAAAAATACGTAAGAATTGTGCAGTCGGGTGGAATTGACTGCTTGATGCTTGCTTATGGCTGAAATTATGCAAAATTACTCTATTTCTAGATTGAACTTTGAAGAAGTTTGGAGATGAAACTGCAAAAGTTGATGAACTTAACATTAACAATATGGAATATAGAGTTAATAATGATTTATTGATTTGTTAGAGATGTATAAGGGAGCAATATACATTAGATTTAATCAAAAAAAAAAAAATAAAGTAACTAGACACAGCGTCTAAGGTTATAGAATCTAAGGTCTGAGATAGTTTTGAGTATCTGAAATATAGGACTTAATCATGTTTAAAGCTTTTTAGAATAGGATTTTGGTTTGGCTTAGCTTTATTCATATTAAACAGTCTCCTTATATGCTTATGATTAGTGTCTTCATATATATTGAATTCCAATTCTCTGAAATGGAAAGTTAGAAGTTCTCCATCTGACTCTGCATTGAACAAATCGAAATTCTAAGCATTTGTCATATACATATGTAAGTACTGAAATTTGAAGACTTTGACATTAGGCCATCCCTTTGCTCAGCAACTAATATACCCCGTTTCTACATTGGCCGAGCGAGCAGAAATTGAAACATCGTTCGTCGCATTCAAATTATATTCATTGCATTTTTGTCAAAGCCTGAGAATTATTTTGAATGTCGCTGCTGCTCGTGGCAGTTCGTCAAGCTGTCTCAGTCTCTCAGTCTCTCAGTGCGTCAGTCACATCGCCCCATCAGTCAGTCAATCGTGGCACATTGTAAAGGGCATCATTATATGCCAATTGGCGATTGTTTGTTGCCCACTCGTTAGCAACAACGACTGCATACGAGGGTCGCCGCTGTAGTACCCGCTTCTCAATCATATATAATATTATCCAATTGCAATTACTTTGGAAATTAGTTCAATAATTGTTAAGGGAGTTTCGATTTTCTTCGTTTTTGCATTAATTGATTGATTTGTTTGGCATTTGATGTTTGTAGGGGTTCGATGAGATAGTTGTATATATGCCCATAGAGGGATATATATGGTGGTTCATTGGTGTTAAGCCTAGTGGAATGAATACGATAATATTATGTAATAGAGTAATTAGGCAACGGGGGGGAAATTTTAGCAGTTCATTTGGCTAATCGAAAGAGCAATCATTGAAGATCGTAGGAAATTCATTTCATATCTCATATTTCTCATATTTAATTGATAACTTTCAATATTCTATTTTTCAATTACATTACCTTCAGCTTTAATACCTTCCCCCATTTCTACATTAGGCATATTTTCATTAGTTAAGATCATCCCTAAGTAGCCCATATATCATCAAAAGTTTCTCTCTGCTCTCAAATCCCAAAACTTAAATAAACCATATATCACTTATTAATTTACCAATTTTCTGCCTATATGCGATCGCACTGTGACTAAGCCATTTATAATTTATAGATTTTTACAATTTTCTCAAATGACTTTAATTACTTCCCAGCCAAAGAAAAATAAAAATAAAAACCATTAATAAGACAAATTTTTCATAGCCAAAAATGTCAACTCGATAGATAAAAGAGGAAGAAGCAGCAAAAAAAAACTATTTGTATCCCATTGACTTTTGATGTTTCATTCTCTGTTCCCAGTTTTCCGTTCTCCCTTCTCCCTTCTCCGTTCTACGTTCTCAGTTTTTATGGTGCCGCATTTTTATGGGCACCTTGTTTGGCCTCCAGGTCGAGGTGATATCATGGAAAGAACTTCTTTGGTCATGTTGATATGTGGGCGCTTAGTCAACGAGCAACCCTCGCTTCTAAGGGGGGTTGGTAATTATTGCAACACGCATTTGAATTTCGAATTATGTATTTGAATAACGGTTATATGCCCAAATATTATAACTGTAATTGCGCGAGTGTCGCCAGTGCGCTTGCGGCATGTTATACAAGTTGTTGTTGTTGTTGTTGTTGTTGTGCGAGTTGTTGTTGTTGCATCTTTTTATCAATGCATTAAGTGCCGTCGCCGTTGCCGCCGTCGTCGCGCACTCATTATGAGGGCTTCCCCCTCACCCCTCCCCGCGCCTTGTCATTCTGCCTAGTCTTCCTCTTCCACTGCTCTCAACGACCCTCGCGCTGACAAGAACAACATTCAAAATATATTGTATATACAAATACACATGCAGCGAAATCGTAAAAAAAAAACAACAAAAAACACAAAATAAAATAAAAAATAAATAAAAATTTGAGAGTTTAGAATGAAAAGAATTATTTGCTAGACGAAGAAATACCCTAGATATAACTACTACAACTAAATAATATGTAAATAGATGTTTCCTTAACAGTTGCTGGATTTGCAGTGGAAGTTATGTTCTATGAGAGATGATATAAGTCAAAATATGTTTCTGGAAACTGATGATGACTGCATAATTGCAAATGGATTAGAAAATTATCTGACAAAAAGCTATAGAAAAGTTATAAAATTATTGCTCAAGAGTGAAGTTATTCTAAGTATATAAATACCTATCAGTTATTACAGTAATTGATACAATGTACTATTCAATAATAAGCTGTTGTAGAGCCATATGAATAGGGCTTTACTTAAAGGTGTATGTAAGATAAATAATATCAAACATAAATATACAATGTAAGCTACAATGGAGTTGTATTGAAAAACATCAAGCATTTCTTCAATTGCTCATCAAAAAACTTAATTATATATGATGTTCCGTAGGACAGCAATAGTTTCAAACTTTCGAATCAGTTTATGCTTCAAGAATATTCAAAAGTTGAATATTTAGAGTATTGTGTTTAGCTGAAGCGTATGATAATAATGTTCTATCTCAATTAATGCGCAAGTACCTATGTCAAGTTGTTTAAGGATCGAACTCAAGACACTGACAGCTTGATAAGACTATAGCAACTCCAACTGCACACTCAACATGGATCAAGAACTCATAAATATATATATATGCATATATTTCTATTTATATTTCCTCAAAATAGTTCAAAGTTCATTTCGTGACAATATTCAAATACAAGTGAATATATATGTATATATAC